>CM035847.1:26057923-26778752 GCA_020510985.1 Pholidichthys leucotaenia | reverse complement strand
GGGTCCGGGGGTGTGGGCTTACCGCGCCGGCCGCCAAGCAGCCTTGCCTCCCTTAATCGTCCCTCCGGGGGGGATGCCTGGCTTTCCTGGAGCTTACTGACCTCGGGGCTGGGGGATGGTGGTGCTGCCTTGCCTGCTCGGGGTTCCCGGGAGGAGAGCTGCTGCGACCGGCCCTCCGCTCGTATGTTTCCTGACAAACCACTCCCATGCACACACTTATTATGCGCGCGTTCTCATATATATGCACATAGACATACACGCACAAGTGTCTCTCCTTTAACAGGTGCGGAAACCAGACTCGTGCTGAGACATCTTTGGTGGAAGAAGCAGTTTGCCTTTTGTTTGTTTTAGTTGTTGTTGTTTTTTTTTTTTTTGTCTGTTCCCCTCTCTTTTCTTTTCCCCCTTCACACACTTCTTTTCCCTCTTCCCCATCCTGATGGGTCTTCCATGGGTAAAACATTCATTCATTCATTCATTCATTCATTCATTCATCTTCTTCCGCTTAATCCTTCTCTCCCTGGAGGATTTCGAGATCGTCACTTCCTTGTGGTAACGTATCGTCACTTCCTGTTTTGCTGTCTGCCTGTGTGGTTTGCTCTCCAGCTCTCGAGCCACTAGCTATGGCTACTAGCTCTCTTTCCTCTCCTCCTCTGGTGTGCTCTCTCTGTCAGATGTTTAGCTACACCTCTGCCTCTTTTAGTGATAACGGTAAATGTAATAAATGTTGTCTTTTTGAGGCGCTCGAGGCGAGGTTGTCTGATTTGGAATCCCGGCTCCGCTGCATTGAAACACCGTCTGCGCCAGTTAATCTCGACGGACGCCCCTTAGCTGCAGCGGAGCTAGCTAGCTTAGGCCCCCCTGTCACCGGTTCCCCGGCTCTCCTCTGCAGCGAGGAGACTGGGTGGGTGACGGTGAGAAGGAAGCCTAGTCGCAAAGCCCCGGTTCACCACCAACCTGTTCACGTTTCTAATCGTTTTTCCCCGCTCAGCGACACACCCGCTGAGGAAAAAACTCTGATCATTGGCGACTCTGTAGTCAGAAACGTGAACCTAGAGACTCCAGCGGCCATAGTCACATGCATTCCTGGGGCCAGAGCAGGCGACATCGAGTCAAATTTGAAAATGCTGGCTAAAAGTAACTGTAAATATTCCACAATTGTTATTCACGCCGGCATTAATGACATCCGTCTCCGGCAGTCGGAAGTCACGAAACTTAATGTAGAATCGGTGTGTGACTTTGCAAAAACGATGTCTGCCACTGTAGTATTCTCTGGGCCCCTCCCCAATCTGACCAGTGATGACATGTTTAGTCGCTCGTCATCCTTGAACCACTGGCTGTCTGTGTGGTGTCCTAAAAATGACGTGGGCTACATTGACAATTGGAGCTCTTTTTGGGGAAAACCTGGTCTTATGAGACGAGACAGCATTCATCCCACTTTGGATGGTGCTTCTCATTTATCTAACAATCTGGCATCTTTTTTATCCAAATTTCCAAAACCCTGACTACTCAGAGTTGGGACCAGGAAGCAGAGTCACAGTCTTACACGCCTCTCTGCAGCTCCTCTTTATCCGCCACCCCTCAGCTTAGCCCCTGTCTTCCCCATCAGAGAATCGTTGTCTGCTCCCTCCAAAGTAAATAAAAATATAATGTATAAGCATCCCAAAGTGATAAAGCAAAATATTGGTAAAACTCAAATTAAACATAAAGCCTCTAAATTGAATGATTTGGCCTCTGTTCCTCCTCATAATTTAAAAATTAAATGTGGTTTATTAAATATTAGGTCTCTAACTCCCAAGTCTCTGTTAGTCCATGATCTGTTAATTGATCATCAGATTGATTTAATTTCCCTTACAGAGACTTGGTTAGGACAAGAGGATTATGTTGGTTTAAATGAATCAACTCCCTCTGGTTATTTAAACTGTCAAAATCCCAGAAGTTCTGGTCGTGGAGGAGGAGTAGCAGCAATTTACCATTCCAAATTACTAGTTAATGTAAAGCAAAAAACATGTTATAATTCCTTTGAGGGCCTGGTCCTCAGTGTTGGGCACTTTAGCAATTTCAGGTTAAACCCAATTTTATTTGCCATAGTTTATCGTCCCCCATCAACCTATTCAGAATTTTTATCCGAATTTCCTGATTTCTTAGCTGATTTAGTGCTGAAATCTGATAGAATAATTATAGTAGGGGACTTTAATATACATGTGGATGTAGATAGTGACTGCCTTAATGTGGCTTTTAATTCAATATTAGACTCGATTGGGTTTTCTCAGAAAGTAGGAAATTCTACTCATTACCTCCACCATACATTGGACCTTGTTCTGACATATGGCATAGAAATAGAAAATCTGGTAGTGTCTCCTCATAACCCTGTACTGTCAGACCATTGTCTGTTAACCTTTGATTTTACTATTTCTGACTATTTGGCTCCTAAAGAAAAATATTATCACAGTAGATGCCTCTCAGATGATGCTGTTTCCAAATTTATGCAGATTGTTTCCTCTATGCCATGTGTCAACACAACGGAAATAAGCTATAGACAGCTTGCTCCTTCTGTAATTGATAACATGGTGGATAGTGTTTCAGCTTCTCTGCATCAGGCTCTAGACTTGGTGGCCCCCTTAAAAAAGAAAAAGTCTAATCAGAGATTTTTAACTCCTTGGTTCAACACAGAAACTCGTAGCTTAAAACAGAAGACTCGTCAATTAGAAAGAAAATGGCGCTCTACTAATTTAGATGAAATCTATTTAGCTTGGAGAAATCATCTTTTAATTTATAAAAAATCTCTTAGAAAAGCTAGAATGAGTTATTACTCTGCATTAATAGAAGAGAACAAGAATAATCCCAGGTTTCTTTTCAGTACTGTAGCCAGGTTGACAGAGTCCTGACTCTGTCAATCCTAGCATCCCCTTAGAGCTTACTAGTCAGGACTTTATGAACTTTTTCAATAATAAAATTTCATCCATCAGAGATAAAATCAATCAGATTCTTCCCACAGTTAACTTAAATACTGTAACTACTACAACTCCTTCTATTGATGTCTGTCTTGATGAGTTTACTCCAATCGACCTTTGTGAGTTAGACAAAATAGTTTCCTCATCCAAACCTTCAACTTGTCTTTTAGACCCTATTCCTACCAGGTTATTTAAAGAAGTCTTCCCACTTATTGGTAGCTTTATTCTTCATATAATCAATTCTTCATTAACTTTAGGCCATGTACCGCAGGCTTTTAAAACGGCTGTAATTAAACCCTTACTCAAAAAGCCAACGCTAGATCCAGGAGCTTTAGCTAACTATAGACCAATCTCTAATCTCCCTTTCATTTCAAAAATCTTAGAAAGAGTTGTTGCTATGCAATTATTTGACCACCTGCAGGGAAATGGTTTATTTGAGGAGTTTCAATCTGGGTTTAGAATCCATCATAGCACTGAAACAGCCTTGGCGAAGGTCACTAACGACCTCCTCATTGCATCTGATAATGGACTAGTTTCTGTACTTGTCCTTTTAGATCTTAGTGCAGCTTTTGATACTATTGATCATAATATTCTACTTGATAGATTAGAACACTATGTTGGACTTAATGGAACTTCGTTGCAGTGGTTTAGATCTTATTTATCTGATAGGTTCCAGTTTGTTCATGTAAATGATGAGTTTTCTCTCAGCTCAAAGCTTAGTCATGGAGTTCCACAGGGATCTGTGCTTGGCCCTACTCTTTTTAGTTTATATATGCTTCCGTTAGGCAACATTATTAGAAAGCACTGTATACATTTTCACTGTTATGCAGATGACACACAATTATACCTGTCAATGAAGCCAGATGATACTAATCAATTAGCCAAGTTAGAAGCCTGTCTTAAGGAAATCAAAGTTTGGATGACTTGTAATTTCCTGCTATTAAATTCAGATAAGACTGAAGTCATTCTTGTTGGTCCAAAAAACCTTAGAAATTCCTTTCCAAATCAAACTTTCAGTTTGGATGCAGTTACTCTTTCTCTTAATAGCTCTGTGAGGAACCTTGGAGTTATTTTTGATCAGGATTTGTCCTTCAATTCACATATTAAATTTGTTTCTAAGACTGCCTTCTATCATTTGCGTAATATTGCCAAGATTAGGAGCATCTTGTCTCAGAGTGATGCTGAGAAGCTGATCCACGCTTTTGTTAGCTCGAGATTAGATTATTGTAATTCTTTATTATCAGGTTGTCCTAAAACATCTTTAAAAAGTCTTCAGCTGATCCAAAATGCTGCAGCAAGAGTTTTAACAGGTACTAGAAAGAGAGATCATATCTCTCCGGTTCTGGCCTCCCTTCATTGGCTTCCCATAGAGTTTAGAATTAAGTTTAAAATCCTTCTTCTTACTTACAAAGCTCTAAACAATCAGGCTCCTTTTTATTTAAAAGATCTGATACTACCGTATCATCCTAACAGAGCACTACGCTCCCAAAATGCAGGTTTACTTGTAATACCTAGAATCTCCAAAAGTACAATGGGAGGCAGAGCCTTCAGTTATCAAGCTCCTCTCCTGTGGAATCAGCTGCCAATCTGGATCCGGGAGTCAGACTCGATCTCTGTTTTTAAGAATAGGGCTAAAACCTACCTTTTTGATATAGCCTACAATTAGGGAGGGATCATGTGTTTTCTGAACCCTCCCTTAGTTATGCTGCTAATAGGTTTAGTCAGCCGGGGGACCTCCAGTAATGCACTGGGCCTCACTCCTTTCCTCACTCTCTATGAAATATTTTTTTTTTGCTGGTCATTAACATTTGTTTGTTCTCTCCCATAGATTGAGTCCCCATCGTGCTGTTTGCTCTCTACATGTCTGTTCTTTTCTTCTTCTCTATCCCCTCACCCCCCAGCCAGTCGCAGCAGATGACTGCCCCTCCCTGAGCCTGGTTCTGCTGGAGGTTTCTTCCTGTTAAAAGGGAGTTTTTCCTCTCCACCGTCGCCAAGTGCTTGCTCACAGGGGATCGCCTGATTGCTGGGGTCTTTCTGCAACTGTGGGGGTCTTCCCTACAGTTGATAGTGCTATGAGATGACTGTTGTTGTGAAATGGCGCTATATAAATAAATAAAGTTGAATTAATCCTTTTCGGGTCGCCGGGGGGGCTGGAGCCTATCCCAGCATCTTTTGGGCAAGAGGCAGGTTACAACAATATACAATACACAGTTAGGTACTGTATAAGCTCATCTTGGCAAAGTAAATCTGTTGTGGCACAATAAGGGTGACAGATCCCTGTTCTGTTTGCCTAGCTGCCTGACAGGACAAGGAAAAAAAAAAAAAAGACTGACACGAGACTTTATGTTCTTTTTGCTCAGCAGTGGTTTTCATCTTGGCCATTTTTGGTCTCTTTCTTATGGTGGAGTCATGAACACTGACCTTAACTGAAGAAAGTGAGGCCTGCAGTTCTGTGGATGTTGTTGTGGGGTCTTTTGTGACCTCTTGGATGAGTCGTTGCTGCGCTCTTGGGGTAATTTTGGTCCACTGGCCACTCCTGAGAGGGCTCACAGCTGTTCCGTTTTTGCCACTTGTGGATAATGGCTCTCACTGTGGTTCGCTGGAGACCCAAAGCTTTAGAAATGGCTTTGTAACCTTTCCCAGACTGATTGATCTCAATTATTTTGTTTCTCATTTGTTCCTGAATTTCTTTGGATCGCAGCATGATGTGTAGCTTTTGAGTATCTTTTGGTCTACTTCCCTTTGTCAGGATGGTCCTATTTAAGTGATTTCTTGATTGAGAACAGGTGTGGCAGTAATTGGGCCTCGGTGTGGCTAGAGAAATTAAACGCAGCTTTTCAAAGATGTGATAAACTACAGTTAATTTATGTTTTAACCGGGAAGGGGGGGGGGCACTTTTTCACACATGGCCATGTAGGTTTGGATTTTTTTTTAACCATTAATTATAAACACCTTCATTTAAAAACTGCATTTTGTGTTTACTTGTGTTATCTTTGTCTAATATTTAAATTTGTTTGAGGATCTGAAACGTGTGACAAAGATGTGATGAGAAATCAGGAAGGGGGCAACCCACTGTATACTCCATCCTGGTCACAACTGACCTTGGCACATCACAAAGTGCATTTAGTTGAATAAAAAAGGAACTGTCAAACACTTCAGTGCAAAATCCCCCCAAGAAAAGATTGATAACATTAACAAACATTGCACATCCACTCTTGTGGTTTCTTTTGCTTTAAATCACCACACGTGAGTCGGAACCTCTTTTGATAAAAAAAAAAAACATTACCTCCTTGGCGGAGGTAACTACACATTCCATCACACATACAGTGGGGCAAAAAAGTATTTAGTCAGCCACCAATTGTGCAAGTTCTCCCACTTAAAAGATGAGAGAGGTCTCCAATTTTCATCATAGGTATACCTCAACTATGAGAGACAAAATGGGAAAAAAAAATCCAGAAAATCACATTGAAGGATTTTTAATGAATTAATTGGTAAATTCCTCGGTAAAATAAGTATTTGGTCACCTACAAACAAGCAAGATTTCTGGCTCTCACAGACCTGTAACTTCTTCTTTGAGAGGCTCCTCTGTCCTCCACTCGTTACCTGTATTAATGGCACCTGTTTGAACTCGTTATCAGTATAAAAGACACCTGTCCACAACCTCAAACAGTCAGACTCCAAACTCCACTATGGCCAAGACCAAAGAGCTGTCAAAGGACACCAGAAACAAAATTGTAGACCTGCACCAGGCTGGGAAGACTGAATCTGCAATAGGTAAGCAGCTTGGTGTGAAGAAATCAACTGTGGGAGCATTTATTAGAAAATGGAAGACATACAAGACCACTGATAATCTCCCTCGATCTGGGGCTCCACACAAGATCTCACCCCGTGGGGTCAAAATGATCACGAGAATGGTGAGCAAAAATCCCAGAACCACATGGGGGGACCTAGTGAATGACCTGCAGAGAGCTGGGACCAAAGTAACAAAGGCTACATCAGTAACACACTACGCCGCCAGGGACTCAAATCCTGCAGTGCCAGACATGTCCCCCTGCTTAAGCCAGTGCATGTCCAGGCCCGTCTGAAGTTTGCTAGAGAGCATTTGGATGATCCAGAAGAGGACTGGGAGAATGTCATATGGTCAGATGAAACCAAAATAGAACTTTTTGATGAAAACTCAACTTGTCGTGTTTGGAGGAGAAAGAACACCATACCTACTGTGAAGCATGGGGGTGGAAACATCATGCTTTGGGGCTGTTTTTCTGCAAAGGGACCAGGACAACTGATCTGTGTAAATGAAAGAATGAATGGGGCCATGTATCGTGAGATTTTGAGTGAAAACCTCCTTCCATCAGCAAGGGCATTCAAGATGAAACGTGGCTGGGTCTTTCAGCATGACAATGATCCCAAACACACCGCCCGGGCAACGAAGGAGTGGCTTCGTAAGAAGCATTTCAAGGTCCTGGAGTGGCCTAGCCAGTCTCCAGATCTCAACCGCATAGAAAATCTTTGGAGGGAGTTGAAAGTCCGTGTTGCCCAGCGACAGCCCCAAAACATCACTGCTCTAAAGGAGATCTGCATGAAGGAATGGGCCAAAATACCAGCAACAGTGTGTGAAAACATTGTGAAGACTTACAGAAAACGTTTGACCTCTGTCATTGCCAACAAAGGGTATATAACAAAGTACTGAGATGAACTTTTGGGATTGACCAAATACTTATTTTACCGAGGAATTTACCAATTAATTCATTAAAAATCCTTCAATGTGATTTTCTGGATTATTTTTTTCTCATTTTGTCTCTCATAGTTGAGGTATACCTATGATGAAAATTGGAGACCTCTCTCATCTTTTAAGTGGGAGAACTTGCACAATTGGTGGCTGACTAAATACTTTTTTGCCCCACTGTACATGTCAGTAAACCAGAAAGTTCTAGTAGAGTTAAGGATGCAAAAAGCACCCTCTTAAAAATGAATTGGGGGCCTGGTGGGCAGCCTGGGACCTATCATGTTGTCAAAATCCCTGGGTGCTACTGAATATATAGATACAACCAAGGAAGTGAGAAGGGGGCTGAATATGAGTCTAAGTGAGAGTGAGGGGGTGATGAATGGAGGTGGTAATGGTGGGTCGGTTTTGTGCAGCTTTTTGCATGCCGGGTGGCATCTTGGGGCGCCTGCGGTGGTCTGCTGGTTGTTCGCTCAGATGGGCACCAGGGGTGGGGGTCTGCTTCTGTGGCCTGCGCCGGTGGTCTCCCTGGTCACTGCCGGGCACTGGTGCGTGTTCAGGCTCGCTGTATGTAATGAATTGTCTTGAAGGTTTTAAGGGTTTTCTCCAAAATTGAAACAATTTTCTTTTTGTTCTCTACATTTCTTTGTAAATTTATCTAAATTTGAAACCATTTTTTTTTTTAAATTTGTAATTTCCTCTTGTAAAATTGACTTTTCTTGTACATTTGAGACCGTACTATAAAATTGTGAATTTTTTTAATAGTTAATTTTTGTCTATTTTTAATAATAATTAAAAAAAAATAATTTCAAACAGGTTGCGGTAAAATTTTGACTTTTTTCCTTATACAATTTATGCTTTTGACCATAGTTTTGCAGAGCCAGAACAGAACAATAATGTAACTCTGATTTAAAAAAAATATTCATAAAATTATGTTTAATGAAATAAATTAACTTAAATGACCAAAGATGCAGTTTTTCTGTTATAATATTTCTATACATTTATTGGTTTTTTTTGTTTTTTTTTTTAGAAATCTCCTCACCAACCAGACAGCAGGAAAAACCTCCCTTATTTTGAAATCCCAATGTTGGCATGTTTAGTTTTTCTGAAGGCTGTTGACTGATTAAAGTCATTGACTTCCTGAATTTCTGTTATCTTAACTTGCCAGGTCCATAATAATAAAGATAAATTAGTTACCTCCGCCAAGGAGGTATTGTTTTTGCCGGGGTTTGTCTGTCTGTTTGTCTCTGTCTGTCTGTCTGTCTGTCTGTCTGTCTGTTGGTTAGCAAGATAACTCAAAAAGTTTTGGACGGATTTCGATGAAACTTTCAGGCGTTGTTGGAAATGGTACAAGGAAGAACTGATTAAATTTTGGTGGGGATCCGGATCACCATCCAGAAGAAAACCGCCATTACGGAAAATGCCATTTTCCTGAATAACTACTGAACCACTAATCCTATCATTGTCAATCCAATTGCTAGTCATATGTTTTCATGGTCAAGGAATCTGAAAATGTACACAATTGTCGTTGCTGGTGAAAGTCAGTCAGCAATTCAGTTACTCTGGCCTTTCCCTGCATATGAAGTCTAGCCACACCTGTTAGCTAAGCGATTCTTCATTATTGTCTCCGTTACCAGCGGGTTAAAACCACCATAAAGGCCTTCATTGCTTAATTCCTCGTCTGATTTTTTTTCTTCCGCGTTTAAAGTTCTTTAATAAGCTCATGCTTTGCTCGGACAGTGACGCTAGAGACACTCTGCCTGCCGACTGGAACGGTGATGCAGGTGGGGCATTTCTGAACTCCATGCAAATGATGGTCACACACGTTCTTGGTGTGCGTGCTTGCAGACCGTCATTCCGTCATATTTTTTTCTTAAATTAATTATTTCCCTGGAGTGGCCTGGGCCTGTGGGTCACTCGGAAGATGGATCTGGGCCGCATGTGACCCGCGGGCCGATAATTGAATCGGCCTGATGTAGGCAATCACACATGTTAGACTTTGACAAACATAAAAGGGAGAAAATGGCACTAAGTGTTGTGACCCGAGCACTATGTTATTTGTGCTCGGGCTATTCCTGTCAGGTCTTGACAGCGGCGTTGTTATCCTGTCAAGCCCTGAATAGCTGTTCTGCATTTGCGGTCGTTAGCGGCTGGCTTCTTAAACCAACGCTAGCGGCTGCATTCTTGCAGCAGTGTACGTCGCTGATCGTCTGAGCGATCGTATGCTTTGGACTAATTCTACATTGCCTGTCTGTGGTGTGACTGTCTCTTCCCGTGGACCCGTGAGTGAGCTTTTAGCCTTACGCCTCCCTGTGTGTGTAGACTTGTTGGTGTCATTGCCTCAGCAGCTTGTATCATTATTACTTCACCGTTAATATAGACTCTTGCACAACTCTCTGGTGACGGTGTGGCGTCTTATGGTGGCTTGTGAGGGCCACCGCATGACAGTACACTGCTGCCAAAAAACGGCGTTTACGGTGACGCCAACCCGAGACGCCTTTCACCAGTGAGTTAGTGTTTTTTGGACATCGCTTTTTCCTGTCTGGGTACGGTGTGTGGGAGGAATGCCGTCGCGGAGGGGCCGCGCTCGGAGTCCAAGCCATGAGCTGACGGACGTCCTAGAGTACGTGGATGAGATGCTCATCTCTTCTTCCCTCCTGGATTACGATCACGGCATACACTGGTACCTGGACTCCGCTGAGGATGCTCTTAGTCATCTCTCTCCCCGCAACGCCGACCACCCGGAAGTCGACGTGAGGAGGGTTGATATCGCCGCACAACGCGAGATATTCCTTATGCTGGAGGAGGAGTACGGCAAGAAGCAGAGGAGGAGGCACACCTGCTCTTGGCCTTGGGATCCCGATCCTGTCCTCGATCCATTCCTGGAGTTCGCACCATCTGGGGGCCGGCGTAGACGTCGGCGCCGCGGCCGAGCACACCTTCAGCAAGCTTCTGTTCCGGATCCAGTTCCGGGCTGCCGGAATGACCCTGTCAATCAGTCAGCTGTCTCTTCGGCGTCACATCAGGGGGGAATTCCTGCAGCCCCCCTTCTTGAGCCACCACCCCCTGCTGTCCGGTCAGCATGTTGTGCCCGGCCCGCTTCGGCTGCCGCTCCCTCGTCCTCGACGCCCCCTCCCGCTACTGTGTGTGATCAGAGTCCTGTTTCGGCGAGCTGCGTCCATGGGTCCTTTCCTACCACCCAGCGAGCGAGGGAAGGAGCAATGTCCTCTACAGCTGGCACCATCCTCCCTCCGGCAGACAGGCAAGTTCAAATTCACTTCCCTACTTTTCATGGTGATCTGTCTTGTCTGACTCCTGGGGGTGAAGCTCGGGGTTTGCAGCCCCCCGAGCTTCCACCTCCAACTGTAGTTACCTATACTGAACCTGCTGCCTCTGTGTTTCCCTCCGCTGAGCGGACCTCGGCGTTGGGTCCACGCCGTCGAACAAAGGGGAGGCCTGCGACTCTGGGAATAATCCCGGCCCCGCAGCCACGTTTTGGACAGAGGAGAAGTGCGGACTGCGGTGTGGAGCCTGAGCCGATGAGCAAGCATCCCCGGGTCTCCACAGAGGAGCAGCCCGAGCCAGCGGGCCGAGGGTCCCCTGCCACCACGCCGTGCGGGTTCTCGGTGTGGACATCGGCACGAGAGGATCCGGCTGCAGAGACCATCAGGCCGGCTGTGGAACCCGACGCAGCTGAGTGCGAGCCCAACGACGAGCTTCTACCTGAACGTGGATCGACGAAGTCCTGGACGGCTCCAGAGCCCGAGTGCAGGCAACTGCTCTTCTTTGTTTTTCTTTGTGGTATGTTAGAGCATTTTTGCCTGCCTCACGGGGAGGCGAGCGAGGGGCAGCTGTCTGCTGCGCCCGAACTCGTCTCGCTGGGCTCTGGCGCTGCCGGTGATACTGATCCCGGTCTTCTTCTGTTCTCTGAGCCTCTCCACAGCGTAACTGGTTTGGAGCCTGTCGAGGTCGCGGGGTTGGAGGTCCCAAGTTCGGGGATGGAGGTCGTCGCCGGTGCAGTACCGACCCAGTCGGGGTCCGTCCAGGCCCAGTCGGGGTCCGACGCATGGGCTGAGGTGACCCAATCGGGGTCCGATACGGGTGCAGCGGTGACCCAATCTGGGCCTGACGAGATCTAGTGGGGGTCCAATGCAGGTGCTGCTGTGATCCAATCGGGGTCCGATGAGGGTGCAGCGGTGACCCAATCGGGGTCCGACGAGGTCCAGTGGGGGTCCAATGCAGGTGCAGCTGCAACCCAATCGGGGTCCGACGAGGTCCAATCGGGGTCTGACGCGGGTGCGGCTGTGACCCAATTGGGGTCCGACGAGGTCCAATTGGGGGCTGATGCAGGTGCGGCTGTGACCCAATCGGGGTCCGGCGAGGTCCAGTGGGGATCCAACATTGGTGCTGCTGTGACCCAATCGGGGTCCAATGCGGGTGCAGCTGTGATCCATTCGGGATCCGATGCAGGCGGAGTTGCGACGATCGCATCGGTGTGGACCGAGATCGGTGGAGGAGCCGCAGACCCTTCGCCGCCTGATGTGATGTGGGCCCATTATCGCGATTATTCCCCTCTCAGGAGCCACCAGCTGGGGTCGTCAGCGCTGGGGGCCGTTGGAGGTCTTTTTCCTGTGGGCGGACGTTCCCACATAATTTCTCCATCAGGGAGGCCACCGCGTGCTGTTTCTCCATGGTTCTGGTGGCTGAGGGATGCGGGTTGGCCGCCCAAGGAGCTGTCTGGCCTGTTCGGCGCTTTGGGCCGGCCATCCGATGAACTGTGTCTGCTACTGGGTGGCCTGGTACGGCCACCGGAAGACCTGACTCTTGGGGCCTGGGACTGGGGCACGCCGCCCAACCATGTACTATTTTTTGTGACTACCCGTGGGCCATCGGATGCAGGGAGGCCGCCGGAGCTCTGCCTGGGGCGTTTGGTCTCCGCCGATCATCTTCCGTTTGGACCATACGGTGTAAGGTTATCTGGAACAATTGAAACTGCCTCGTGTATGTTTGTAGCATGCTTTCGTTTTTTGTTCTTCCCCCCCTCTCCTACCTGAGGGGCTATGGCATGTATCCCTTGTTTTTTCACAGATACCTTAGTGTTAGAGGCTGATGTCTTTGGGTTTAATTGTGGCTGAGTTTTCATGCACTTGGGTGACCTGGGAGTATAATTGTGGCATTTCGAAGTTTGTGTGTGAACAGTGTGGAAAGATCTTTACTCTGAGTTCTAAACCACATGAGGTTATGTACTCTGGAGTTAGACAGATTGTCCGTGCTCACTATGGGAAAACTTTCGGTGTCGGGTAAATTATGCTCTGTATGGTTTGTACCCCATGTGTTGTAACTCTTGCCTTGTTTTTTTTTTTTTTTCATTGTCTCGGTGGGAATTTGATGGATATGTCAGGGGATGTGTTTTTCTTTTTCCTTTTTCTTTTTTGGGCCTTGTTGGGTTTTGTTTGGCTCCCTCCTTGCCTGTTCCTCCATTCACTCGACCTGTGGTGGTGGTGGGGGGGGATGGGGGTGGGGGGCTGGGTGTTACAAGTCGTTCGGAGCCCGCCTTTTGAGGGAGGGCTACTGTTGTGACCCGAGCACTATGTTATTTGTGCTCGGGCTATTCCCATCAGGTCTTGACAGCGGCGTTGTTATCCTGGCTCTCCGAGCTCTTATTGTGACAGCGCTCGGGGAGGCTTCCGCTCAGCTGTCAAGCCCTGAACAGCTGTTCTGCATTTGCGGTCATTAGCGGCTGGCTTCTTAAACCAACGCTAGCGGCTGCATTCTCGCAGCGGTGTCCGTTGCTGATCGTCTGAGCGATCGTATGCTTTGGACCAATTCTACATTGCCTGTCTGTGGTGTGACCATCTCTTCCCTTGGACCCGTGAGTGAGCTTTTAGCCTTACGCCTCGCTGTGTGTATAGACTTGTTGGTGTCATTGCCTCAGCAGCTTGTATCATTATTACTTCACCGTTAATAAAGACTCTTGCACAACTCTCTGGTGACGGTGTGGCGTCTTATGGTGGCTCGCAAGGGCCACCGCATGACACTAAGATTTATTTGATTGTGTGAATATTAATTACAGAATAATTGAAAATGAATGGGACATCTAATATTAGCCACTGTTTAAGAACCACTTGTTTATGTTTTTGTCAGATCACTTATTTGTGTGATCTTTTATGAGTTATATTCAAAATAGTGTAGCTTGCACTTTGGGGAATGGCAGTTGTTCAATCACCATGATAATTTAGTTTATATGTGTAGTTAAGATAAGATAAGCCTTTATTAGTCCCACAATGGGGAAATTCCAGGATTGCAACAGCACAGGGATAGCAACACTCAGAGCAACAATCAGAAGGCAAGATAAAACAAGAGCAGCTAGTATACATATGTACATATTAATATATATATATATATATATATATATATATATATATATATATATATATATATATATATATATATATAGACACACAGTGCGGAGCATTGTGGTTGGTGGATGTGCAGCAGAAAGTCTAAGCTCTCTCTCCGTGGATGCGGCGGGCCAGCTGGATGTCTTTGGGTATGATGGTGACCCTCTTGGCATGGATGGCGCACAGGTTGGTGTCCACGAGGAGACCCACCAGGTAGGCCTCGCTGGCCTCCTGCAGAGCCATGACGGCAGCGCTCTGGAAGAGCAGGTCGGTCTTGAAGTCCTGAGCGATCTCCCTCACCAGGCGCTGGAAGGGCAGCTTACGGATGAGCAGCTCCGTGGATTTCTGGTAGCGACGGATCTCTCTCAGAGCCACGGTACCGGGCCTGTAACGGTGAGGCTTCTTCACTCCGCCAGTGGCCGGAGCGCTTTTCTGAGCAGCCTTGGTGGCTAGCTGCTTCCTGGGGGCTTTTCCTCCAGTAGATTTACGGGCGGTCTGCTTGGTTCTTGCCATCGCTCTTTATTATTCTGTCTTATATTTCTTGCATGCCGCCTAAACTTCAACTCGGCACCCGCGTCGTTTTCGCTTCAGTTCCCCGGTATGTCGAGTTTCTCCGTTAGCACCGGGTGGCGGTTGAGTGCTAGCTAGCTCTTCCCTGCTGTATCGTCTCCTGCTGTAAACAGTGGGTCCGTCCGCCGACTCGGGAGACCTTTGGGGCGATCTGTGTGTCCGTGATATATAGAGAGTGAAAGGTGTAGAAAGAAGAAGGAAGATTTAAAAAAAAAAAAAAAAAGGCAGTTGCAAAAGGCAGCCAACTCGTGTGGCGCCGGAACCGGAAGGTTATTATTTCCTCCACTCCAGTTGAGCTCCTGGACCTCACCCTCGTACCTGAGGTCTACCATGACCTTGGGGAGGTCTTTAGCAAGTCGAGAGCGCACTCTCTTCCACCTCACCACTCTTACGACTGTGCTACAGATCTCCTCCTGGGTGCGCGGCTGCCGTCCAGCCAGCTTTATAGCATCTCTGGTGGAGATGGAGAGACATATCAAAGACTTGTTGAATGCCAGCCTCATTCAGCCCTCCTCAGCTCCTCTTGTGGCAGGTTTCTTTTTTGTTGGAAAGAAGGACGGGTCTCTGCGTCCATGCATTGATTACCAAGAAATTGATTACTATTAAAGATAAATATCCTCTGCCTCTGATAAACTCTGCGTTTGAGCTCCTTCAGTGCGCGCGGGTGTTTTCCAAACTTGATTTGCTCAATGCATATCATTTAATCCGTATTCGCCAGGGGGATGAATGGAAGATGGCCTTTAAAACTCATTTGGGGCAGTTTGAGTATTTAATGATGCCCTTTGGGCTCACCAATGCTCTGCCATCTTACAGTGCCTCATTAATGACGTCCTTCGTGATATGGTTATTTATCTTTTGTTCTTATTAAAGACAAGAATAGAAAGGAGATGTCTTTACCTTCTTAACATGTTTTGACTGTACACTGCAGCCTTCATCAGAAGGAACATGTTAAGAAGGTGAAGACATCTTTCTATTCTTGTCTTTAATAAGAACAAAAGATAAATAATTAAAAGAAGACAAAATGAACCTACTTGAGCTATTTCGTGATATGGTGAATCAATTTGTTTTCATCTACCTTGACGATATTCTTATTGTTTCCCGCACACCAGAGGAACACAAAATCCATGTTAGGGCTGTGTTACAACGGCTCTTGGAGAACCAACTTTATGTGAAAGCAGAAAAATGTGAGTTCTCCACCAGCTCCACCTCCTTCCTGGGGTTTATTGTGGTGGAGGGGGAGCTGAGAGCTGACCCTGCCAAGGTGAAGGCTTTGCTAGATTGGCATACACCCCACTCCTACAAGGAGCTTCAGCGCTTCTTGGGGTTTGCAAACTTTTATCGTAGGTTCATCAGGAACTATATTGGGGTAGCAGAGCCTCTTACACAGCTGACCTCCATTGAGGAGCCATTTCTCTGGTCCGAGGCGGCCGAACAGACTTTTTTGAAATTAAAGCGCCTGTCCTCAAAAACTCCAATCTTGGCTCAGGTCGACCCACGGCTCCAGTTTACCCTGGAGGTGGATGCTTCTGACTCAGGGGTGGGCGCTGTCCTTTCGCACCGCTCGACCTCCGACCAGAAGCTCCACCTATTTGTGTTTTTCTCTCGACGGCTCACGCCAGCTGAGAAGAATTGCAACAAAGCAGTTCGAGAGCTCCTTGCCATTAAATTGGCCCTGGATGAGTGGAGACATTGGCTGGAGGGAGCGGTCCATCCCATAGTTGTGTGGATCGACCATAAGAATCTTGAGTACCTCCGGTCGGCCCGCCAACTAAACGCCAGGCAGGCCCGCTGGGCTCTATTTTTTCTCAGATTCAATTTCACCATCACATACCAGCCAGGTTCACGAAACACCAAACGGGAAGTTCTCTCCCATCAATTTTGCTCTGACCATGTAGTCCCCCCGTCCCTCTCCCAGCCTATTATTTCACCTTCTAGCATCCTCAGAACCCTTTCATGGGATATCGAGCGGAGGGTCTGACAGGCCCAGTGTCTGGAACCCGAACCAGCAGGGTGCCCAAGAAACTGCCTGTTTGTGCCTGCCACCCTCCGCAGTGATGTCATCCATTAGGGTCACACCAGCTACTTTGCTGGGATCATTTGTACCATAGACCTGGTCCGACGAGTGTTCTGGTGGCCCACTTTGTGGAAGGATGTGCATGACTATGTCAAGGTATGCCAGACCTGTGCACGCAGTAAGTCTAACTCCTCACCCCCTGCTTGCTTGCTGCATCCTCTACCCATTCCTAGTCAACCTTGGTCACACATTGTACTGGACTTCATCACTGGACTTCCCCTCTCCCATGGCAAGACAGTTATTCTCACTATTGTTGACCAGTTTTCAAAGGCAATCCACCTGGTTCCTCTCCCCAAACTTCCCTCCGCCTCTGAAACCACCGACCTCATCACTACACATGTCATATGCTTGCATGGCATCCCTGTGGACATTGTGTCTTACTGGGGTCCACAAGTCACTTCCCAGGTTTGGAGGACTTTCTGCTGGACACTTGGAACTTCAGTCAGCCTCACATCAGGCTACAACCCTCAGAGTAACGGGCAGGCTGAGCGTACCAACCAGTACTTGGAGACCTCCCTCAGATGCATAAGAGCCGAGAATCCCTCGACATGGAACACGCACCTGACCTGGGTGGAGTACGCCCATAACTCAGCCATTTCCGCTCCCAAGGGGCTCACCCCATTCGAGGCCTCTATGGGTTACCCCCCCCCCCGTTACCCATGGCGGAGAGGGAGGTTGTGATGCCATTTGTGGGGACTCACGCACGCCACTGCCACCAGTTCTGGAGGGCCACCCGAGTCGCCCTTCTCCGCTCTATGGAGCGCAACCGCCAGTACGCTGACGGAAAGCAGACCCCAGCTCTGAAGTATGTGGTCGGACAGTGCATGTGTTTATTGGTGGACCAAATACCGCTCAAGACGGACTCCAGGAAACTCTCACCCCACTTCTTGGGTCCATACACCATCAGCAAGATCGTCAACAATGCTACGGTCCACCTACAGCTCCCGTGGACCCTCCGAGCGCACTTGACTTTCCACGTCTCCCGCACCAAACCCCTCTCCGTCAGTCCTTTCTGTTCCCTCCCCCCCCCAAGTCACTTCCTCCTCCTCGGACCCTCGACAGCCAGACCACCTACACTGTCCAAAGGATTCTGGATGTTTGGCGTCGGGGCCGGGGCCTGCAGTATCTTGTCCACTGGGAGGTCTACGGCCCAGAAGAAAGCCCATGGATTCCAAAATCACATTTCCATGATCTATGTGTCTGTGTCATTTCCACGACATGACACGGACATATGTGTCCATGTGGGACCGTGTCATTTCCACGACATGGTCTGGGCCTACCACCGAGTCCATCTGGACAAGCCCAGTGGACTGCCAGGAGGAGCTCCTTGGAGGGGGGGGGGGGCACTGTCATATTCAGGTGAGCACGCGCCTCCTCCTTCCTGTTTCCCCGACTCCGCAGGTAATTACTGCATCTGTGTCATTGGACGCACCTGCCACCTCCTCATTGCCAGCGCTTATAAGGACCATCAAGCAAAAGCTTCAGCACTGGCTCGTTGGGTATACTGCCTCAGTTAACGACAAGCTACGTATATTTGTGTTTGAGGTGAATTCTCACCATTCAGCCTCTCTCTCTCCCTTTCTTAAAGGTTACTGCCATTTGTGTGGTGAGTCTCCGGGGATTGTTGTGCGTTCACCTGCCCCATCATCCTCACCCCGCTGCAGCTGCTGATCTCCACCCGGTCAGACACTTCACAGCTCATTCCCTCTCAACTCCCCACCAGCGTCACCCTGCTGGTTCGTCTATTCTCACTGGGATTTTCTGTCGGGCTTTCTGCTCAGCCCACGTAAGAGGCCAATTTGTATTCTCCACCTCCCTGTCTCCCTTCTCCTGTTAACAGCTCTCATCTCTCTCCACACAGGCTGCTTTCCTCTGGCGTGACGTTTTCCCTAGCTGTGCTCCTCTTTTTGAAATCTAATAAACTGTTTAAACGTGCTTCCAGTGTTGTGAGTGCCTTTGTCTGGTGTTGCATTCTGCTCGTAGGCTGATCATTCACTAAACATGACAAAAATCCTCCAATGTGGCTGAATTACAACAATTCTGCAAAGATGACCTTGGACTGATGAATAAATGGGAACATCACCTGAAAGTGAATGCGATGCCTGGAGTTTCTTTGGAAGTGTATCAAAAACAGGTCTCCTCCCGTCACTCTGCAAGTGGCAAAATGCTAATAGTCAATACAGTTGGTTCTGTTTAATCTTTATGCAGGTTGACTGATGTACATGGCTGAAGATTAAAAAAAAAACAAACAAACAAAAAAAAACAGAAAGACATCACCCTCAAATGACTGCATAACCTAAACTAGAGTATTTAAAAAAAAAAAAAAACAATTTCGCTTTTCGTGATAGCCTTCAACTGGTTTGTTGTGGTTTATTTATTTCAAAGTGGTCTATTTTTCCCAAATATGAGAAGGATTTAAACGTCGGCGTGAAGAGTTTTGTATTCAGTTAAAGGTGCAGTGTGTAATATTTTCTATAATCTGAATTATTAACTACCACCAAGCAACACTGTATTTCAGTGCAAGGAGTCAGATTGTGGAACACTTTTGGACCTGAATTAAAATCATGTACAACGCTTGGACAATTTAAACAAAAACTAAAGGAAGAAATACTCCAAACATATATACAAGATGACATGTAAAATCACATAAGGATTGTCATATCCAGTCTGTGTTGTGTTGTTGCTTAGTTTTTTTTTTGTTTTTTTTTTTTGTCACGTTTTGTCTTAGCTTTGTTCTGAATTGTAATCGCTCTTGTTTTGTTTTTCTTTTGGATTCTTGGATGGAATATGGGTGGGCAATATAAGCTGCGGCTTCAGCCATCACCCATTTCGGATAACTTATGTTGAACTGTATAATCAGAGGAGTGATTGTTTGATTTGACCTTGTTGGATTTTTTTTCCCCTTTGTTATATTGTTCTGTTTCTTTTTTTTAATCTTTACTTTTAAACTATCTGAAAATAAAGATCCATTCATTCATTCATTCATTCAATTATGAAATTTAATGCATCATAACATTATTGCATAGCATTCATTGTTATATAAACATTTTACATAGAAATCTTGTTTGTTGTATTGTAAGCTTACTTTTTTATACACAGGAAGAGGGACCTTCACTATGTAGGTGGCCATCTTGGATCACTGTAATGTCTTTCCAAGTTTTTATGCATAACTCAACTCAAAAAAACTGTTGTAGGCTATTGTAAATGATTAATAAGGGTAATAACCAGTATGAATGAAAATATTTGTATTTTGATGCCCCACACCTGGATTACACTAGATTACACACTGACTGCACCATATAACATTTTTTCAGAAGATTCTGGCTTTTTCATTTGTTGTGGCACATAAAAGAAAAGTTCCATCAGTTTTCTTCACTGTTGTAGTATGAATTAATAAATGCTACATAAACTACATTTCATGTATATTCATTGATATAATCTGTATATATAAAATTATATAAGCAGCATTATTAATATTTTAATGGCCAAATAGCTGTTATGACTCAGCTAATTCTGTTTTAGTCAGCGAGGGGCAAAAAGGCTCTTTGTTTGGTCAAGGTTGCAGACCCCTGGGCTAGAGAGATGCTCCCAGGAGGCGACGCCTTCTCGTCAAACACAGTCTGCAAACACAGAAATCCTCAACCACCCAGAGGGGAATTAGGAGCACAGAAAGGATTATCAGATGTATACATACTGTATATACTTTTTATATACAGTATGTTATAATAAATAAATAGTGAAGATTAGTTAATTAGATATTACGCAAAGTGCTTGCATACACATATCTTTTAGATCCACACACACACAGACACACAAGTCATGACCACATATGCACCATTAACACATACACATCAGTTGCTTACTCACACACATGCATACATACACACACATGCACACACACATCCAAGCTCCACAGGAAAGTTTCTGTTCCTGTTTCCATATATGGAATCTCATATATATAATGACAAAAATGTTGACGTGTTCAATACTTATTTTCCCAGCTGCAACAAACGGGAATTTATTTTGGGGAAAATATCTTTCTATAAATGCACACAATCTCTGTCTGTCTGTCTTTTCTACACATATCTCTTGAACTGTTCCTGAGACTGACCAAAGATTTTATATGTGTTTTGCTGAGGTTACGAGGGTGTGCATCCCCGAGTATGGAGTCGCTCAGCCAAAATATGTAATTTTTATCAAGAACAGTTTAGCCAGTACTCTGTCACTGTTCTGTCTCTTCATGCCCTGGCTTCAGGAAGTGTGGGCGGGGTTCAGATTTACTCCGAACCGATTGGATAATAAGGGGCGTTACAACATCAGTAATCATAGCATTCTGTCGCTATGGTTACTGGAAAACAAGGAAGCGAAAAGCGAAAAATTTGACTCAAAAAAGAGAATACTTAAGATTTAACTGTTTGACTGCCTATGGTGCTCCGTTATGCCATCAGCCCCTAGTGGTCAATGTTTTTTTCAAGAAAATATTCAGTTCAGATGACAGCGATTTCCAAAGCTATAACTTGAAAGTGGTAAGAGATAATGGCTTACTGTCAATTAGAAATGCGAAGAATATGATCCATAGTTTGAGATAGGAGTAAATTTACGCATCTAATTTGCATAATGCCACGGCAGCCATATCGAAATACATAACTTTCAGTCAAACTTGGACTTTGAACATACTTACACAAAGGATGGTTTTGATTTTTGTCAGTGTTTGTTGTTTTGGGCATCTTGGTATCTTATCCTTAAAGTTTATGAACCAGCAAATCAGTTATAATGTAAACAAACAAACAAATTCGTCACTTACCGCTTGCCAGGCGGCTCTTGCTTCGTCCATTTTCGTCCATCCTGGTTGTTATTTTGCCTTCTGTCGGTCATTTGCGCTTTCTCTCCCACATCCAGAAACTCTTATGATTATCCGACCTCAATTTTACTTTTATTCTGCAGCAATTTATCTTATATGATGACACAGAACCGGCCTGATTGTTCTGTGCAGTCACATGGCACTGGGGGCAATAGCAGGTGAACATCAACCAGCTTCGCCCACCCTCTTTTATAACAATATGTTGATATTTACCTTCATAAGCTAAATAATCTCTTATTTGTCATGAACTGAGCCAGGTTATTCTTCTGGCTCGGTTCTGACCCACTGTGGCTCAGGTTTATCTGTGTAGTTATGTATTATATTATCATTTGGGTTTCTTGTAGTTTCTATTTTTCTCTACCTGTAGCCACTGCATTCTTTCCGGCAGTTGTGAGGCAGTCTCCTTTGGCTTACATTCGTGTGGGCGCTGTCTGACAATCGCTGATCCAACCACGTCCCCTCTCTCATGACAGCCTGCTGGGTCTCCCCCAGTAATTGCCATCCCCACGCTTCACCCAGGTGTTCCCAATCAGTGTTGCCAGCAATGCTTGTATTTAAGCAGCTCATTACCAGTCAAACATTGCTGGACTATTGTATTGTCTCATGAAGGTTTTGGAGCTTCGCCGTCGCTGTTCCCCTCGGTGCAAGCTATCCGCCCTCACGTCTAGATGCCCTGCCTACATCTCGGTACCACATTGCACTGAGAGGCGTCATTCTCCGAATTTGCTTTTTGTGTTTGTCAGGCTGCATTTGGACTTACTTGAACTGCTCCAGCATTGTGAGTACTAACTGTGTGCATTTTCCTGGTGGTTCCCACCTAATGACTGTAGAGCGTCCTGGAGGACTTCTAAGTAAGCCTGAGCCATTATGTTATTTTGTACTGTTTGTTTTGTTTGTCTGTTGTTTAATAAATGTGTTTGTGGTGCAACCTGCGCATAAATCCACCTTCCTTCCCCTCCTCCGTGCGCTGCGTAAAAGTGCACAAGGAGGGTCATGACTGGATAGTCCAGCCAGACAAGAATTTAGTGGGTTACACCCACACATAACTTTTTTTTAAATTTTTGAACTGTTTTTCTTTTTACTCACCTAAGCACTGGAGCTCATTGTGTCCCCAGCTCGTCGGCTTCACACCAATAAAGGGAGAAAGGCAGTGTGGTCTCCGACTGTGGAGGAGGAGTGGGCAGCAGACTTCATCCAGAGTTTTGTGGATGAGGCTTTCGCCACCCGGGGACCCAAGCAAGCCTGGGAAAGTGTATATAGAGCGGTGGGAATTCTGGAGGTGCATCCCGGCCTGTGGAACTATCCCAAATTCTCTGAGCTGTTATTCACATTGTCGGCACTCCAGCAATCATTTCCTTGGCTGAGGATGGGGGTATTTCCAGAGGAGCCACGACAGAGGTGCTCTCCACAGCTGACGTCCTTTTCTCCTCCCGACTCGCCAGCTTCACCTCCAGTTTCAGTTTGAGTAGCACCAGCCTCCCACAAACAGCATCATCCTGCAGTGAAACATAAGGAAAAGCCCTCCTCGTCCTCCTCAACAATGTCCCTCCAGCTGCCGTGAGGTCTGCTAGGTCCACCCCGGGAATGCCAACCTCCGTTGCCATGGAGACGACTCCTCAACAATCTGTTGAAAGGGGCCAGATCACTGTAGACACACAGAGGGATGACTGTTTGCCGGCTGCAGCTGTGAACAACAAGCACCGGGATGACAAGCAAGTGTTTTTTTCATTCTACCCAGTTAAATGGGTCTCCAATCTTTACAAGATTCGGGAGGCTGAAGACCACATCGACACCATCATTCTCGGGCGATCATCGGCTCCGGCCACTGCCTCGCAGCTGGCAGAAACTGCTACTTATTTGGGTGAGCTCAGCATGTCTCCACCTACCTCCACACCTGCTCCAGCACCTGCTCCAGCCTCCGCAGCCTCCGCAGACGTCTATGAGCTCAGAAACAAACACTGGTTTCATCTTGGGGCTAAACCAAAAGCTTTGCTTGGTCCCTCTCATCCTCCATCTGTGCCCTGGACCTTGGTTCGACCAGCTAATAACCATCGTCGATCGACCAGAATGGGCCGCGCCTTTTCTCTTCCCGTGTCCTTGGATAACATATTTGATATCCTTTCCCTGGAGGATTTTCCCCACCTGGACGCTGGCTGCCCACCCGTGGACGCCTCTTGTCCTCCCTCCTTTCCTTCAGCGGCGGCTCATGTCCGCAAACCCCAGATAAAGACCACCCAGGGTGTGTCAAATTACACACCTGCTCCAGATAGAAGAAAAGAGTGCATCTCCCTGCCTTCACAACAACAACATCATCCTCTTCACAATTCCTCTCCACATCAGAATCCATCGACACCTCCCCCCCCCCCCCCCAGACGACGCTGGTAATTGGTGACTCGATCGTGAGGAACGTCAGAAGCAGGTACTGTGTGTCTCGATTTTTTCCCAGGGCTAGAGTCTCTGATATTGAGGCTCTTATCCCTGACCTGCTAAATGAATTCCCTCACGGTCAAACTGTCGTTGTGCATGTGGGATGCAATAACATCCCAGATTAAGCATCTGAGATTTTAAAAAGTGACTTCAGGAGCCTTCTGTCCACTCTCATGAACTGTGGCAGATGTGCGCTCATCTCTGGGCCTTTGGCACCTCTCAGGCGAGGCTGTAATCATTTTAGCAGAACTCTCATCTTAATTCTTGGCTGTGTTTTACTTGTCCTATTTTTAACATTGGTTTTGTTGACAATTTTAACTTATTTTGGAACCTCCCATCACTTATGAGGCCTGAGGGCATCCACCCAAATAGACTTGGTGCACGTGTTTTAAGAGACGATCTTTTCTATTCTATTCGGTGTTTTCTGGTACAGTGACTGAAACTTGGTGTGTTTACTGACTCTGAAGTTTCTGGGTTTGCCAAACTGCCCTTTTTTGGTTCTGTTCCCACGTATTGTATCGATCCCATTAACTCAGGTGGTCTTTACCGTTTGGATCAGCCTTTGATTTATAATCCTTCAGAGATTGAGTCTGTCTCCCGTTTCCCTAAATATTGTAACCCAGGACAAATACAACACAACCTGAAAAACACTTGCACTTCTGCAGCTCCTCCTCTTCCACCACCTTTCAACTTTGCCCCTGTCTCCTCCCTTAGAGAACCTTTTTCTGCTCCCTCTAAAGTCAATAAAAAAGTAAAAAAAAAAATAGAATGCATAAACTTCCCAGATTGATTAAACAAAATGTTGGTAAAATTCTAATCCAGCCTCAAGTCCCTAAAATTAATAAAATTAATAATTTGGCCTCTGTTCCCCCCCAAAGTTTAAAAATTAAATGTGGCTTATTAAACATTAAGTCTCTATCTTCTAAGTCTCTTCTGGTCCATGATCTATTAATTGGTCACCAGATCGATCTACTATCCCTCACAGAGACCTGGCTCGGGCTTGATGATTATTTTGGTTTGAATCAATCAACTTCCTCTGGGTATTTAAACTGTCATAACCCCAGAGGTTCTGGTCGTGGTGGTGGAGTGGCAGCAATTTTCCATTCTAAATTACTAGTTAATGTTAAGCAGAAATTATGTTTTAATTCCTTTGAAGGTTTGGTCCTCAGTGTGGGGCCTGTTGGCAATCTTGGCTTGAACCCAATTCTCTTTGCCATAGTTTATCGTCCTCCCACAGCCTATTCAGAGTTTCTATCGGAATTTGCCAAATTTTTAGCTGATTTAGTGCTTAAAACCGATAGAATAATTATTGTAGGGGACTTTAAAATACATGTTGATGTTGAGAGTGACTGTCTTAATAAAGCTTTCAATTCAGTTTTAGACTCAATGGGGTTTTCCCAAAAAGTAAAAAATTCTACCCATTATTTCCACCATACATTGGACCTTGTTTTGACTTATGGTATACATATCGAAAATCTGGTGGTGTCTCCTCATAATCCTGTACTGTCTGACCATTGTCTGTTAATTTTTGATTTCATTATCTCTGATCACTTATTTCCTAAAGAAAAATACTACTACAGCAAATGTCTTTCTTATGACGTTGTTGCTAAATTTTTGCAGATTGTCTCCTCTACACCATGGGTCAACACAACAGAAGAACCAGAAATAAGTGATGGAGAGTCTGCTCCATTCGTGATTGATAGCATGGTTGATGGTGTTGCTGCCTTTCTGCATTGGAGTCTAGATTTGGTAGCCCCTTTAAAAAAGAAAAAGTCTAACCAAAGATTTTTTACCCTTTGGTTTAACTCAGAAACGCATGGTTTAAAACAGAAAACTTGTCAATTGGAAAGGAAATGGCATCCATCTAATTCAGATGAATTCTACTTGGCGTGGAGAAATCATTTCTTAATCTATAAAAAATCTCTTAGAAAAGCTAGATTCTAAAAAAGCTATCTTCCAATCTTAATACAAGATTGGAAGATAGTTTATGATGAAAATGACATAAATAAAGCATATGATATTTTTTTTTACAACTATTTCAATCATTGTACAATAAAAACTGTCCTATAAAACAATACAGTGACAGACAAAAAAAAAAAAAAAATATATTCCTTGGGTCACCAAGGGGTTAATAAATGCATGTTAAAAGAAGAATACATTATATAAACAATTCATTAAATGCAGAATGGTGGAAGCTGAGATCAAATATAAAAGATATAAAAATAAGCTTACTAATATAATGAGGACCCGTAAGAAAGAATATTACAACAGAATATTAGAGGATAACAAAAATAACTTAAGAGGAATATTGCAAGTACTCAATGGGATTATTAGTAATCGACCTAAGAATGCTAATTATCCAGAATATTTTATTGAAAATGGCAATTTGATAAATAATATGGAGTATGTGGTCAGTGGTTTCAATAAATTTTTTGCAACTGTTGGTCCTGAATTAGCAAAATCAATAGTGACACCAGAAACAAACAACAGTGGTTCTGTGAATGAAATAAAAGATAGAAATCCAAACACAATCTTTTTGGGTGCAGTTACTGAAAAGGAAATTATCAAGACTGTGAGTAAATTTAAGAACAAAAAATCAACGGACTGGAATGTAATTGACATGACAATAGTGAAAAAAGTAATTGAAGGAATTGTTAAGCCACTCACCCACATCTGTAACCTGTCATTTCAAACTGGTACATTTCCAGACAAAATGAAAATAGCAAAAGTAATACCTCTATACAAAACAGGAGACAGTCATCGTTTCACAAATTACAGGCCAGTCTCTTTACTCTCACAATTCTCAAAAATACTTGAAAAAATCTTCACTAAGAGACTGGATGATTTCATTGAAAAACACAACCTCCTTACAGATAGCAAGTATGGTTTTCGAGCAGATAAATCTACATCTTTGGCACTTATTGAACTTATAGAAGAAATTACTAGTTGTATAGATAAAAAAAAAGGTTGCTGTAGGAGTATTTATAGATTTAAAGAAAGCTTTTGACACCATTGACCACAGAATACTACTAAGGAAACTGGAAAGGTATGGGATAAGAGGGGTAGGACTGAGTTGGGTGGAAAGTTATTTAAGTAACAGACAACAATTTGTACAAATTGGTGAGCACAAATCACCCTTCATGGACATCACTTGTGGTGTGCCCCAGGGGTCAGTTTTGGGACCCAAACTCTTTATTTTGTATATAAATGACATATGCCAAGTATCAAAAATTCTGAAATTTATTTTGTTTGTGGATGACACAAATATCCTTTGCACTGGTGAGAATTTGCAGCAGGTTTTAGAGGTGGTCACAACTGAAATGAAAAAGTTAACACAGTGGTTCAACAAAAATAAATTATCTCTAAATCTAAAAAAACAAAGATTATGTGGTTTGGAAATTATAAAATAAATCATGAAATAATGGTAACAATAGATGATACCAGAATAGAAACAGTACAGGAAAATACGTTTCTGGGGGTGACGCTAGACAATAAAATCTGCTGGATACCTCACATCAGTCACATCCGGGCCAAGTTAGCAAAATGTATAGGCATACTGGGGAAGACAAGACACATCTTGGACAATAAATCATTGGTCTTACTGTACAATTCACTGTTTTTACCTTATCTTAACTACTGTGTAGAAGTCTGGGGAAACACCTACAAGACCAACCTACAGTCAATATGCACATTACAAAAAAGAGCTATAAGGATAATAAACAATGTAGGATATAGAGACCATACCAATTCGTTGTTTTTAAAGTCACATGTCATAAAGTTCATTGATTTAGTTAATTTTAAGACAGCACAAGTAATGTACAGGGCAATTAATAATCAACTCCCAACTAATATACAAAAAATATTTAAAAAAAGAGACAATGATCATAATTAGAGAGGAGACTTAAACTTTACAAAACCCAAGATACGAACAACCAAGAAAAGTATGTGCATATCTGTCTGTGGGGTGGATTTGTGGAACAGTCTGGAGCCGGAACTGAAACTATGTACAAACAGAAATCAATTCAAAAAGAGGTATAAACATTATTTGCTGAAAGGATATATGTTAGAAGGGTAGTATTTATATGTACGATTCACTATGCTCACTCTGGGACATCATGGGACACTATGGAATGGTGGGTGGGACAGCACTGTGTATATCTGTGTTGTTTGAAGCTGGTTTTGATGTATGGACATCAATGTATGTTAGGATGGATGGGTGTTAATGTTGATTTGTAAAAAATACAGTAAATTGTTTACTTGGGGTCTTACAGGTGGTAATTTGTGTATAATTCACATGGGTGTATTTATGGAAAAGAGGAGATGGAATTAATAAGTGTTCACTTCTTCCTTCTCCCTTTCGAACACTGTATACTGTTACTTTATTGCATTTGTCATTTGTTTTGTTTTTGTTATACTTTTTTGTTCGAAATAAAGTATCTATCTATCTATCTATCTATCTATCTATCTATCTATCTATCTATCTTGATCAAGCTATTATTCTGCATTAATAGAAGCAAACAAGAATAGCCCCAGGTTTCTCTTCAACACTATAGCCAGGCTTACAAAGAGCCAGGGCTCGGTCAATCCTCGCATCCCCCCTGAGCTTTCTAGTCAGGACTTTCTGAACTATCCATCCATCCATCCATCTTCTACCGCTTTTCCGGAGGTCCGGGTCGCGGAGGCAGCAGTTCAAGCAGAGAAGCCCAGACTTCCCTCTCCCCAGCCACCTGCTCCAGCTCTTCAGAGGGGATACCAAGGCGTTCCCAGACTAGCTGGGAGACATAGTCTCTCCACCGAGTCCTGGGTCTGCCCCGGGGTCTCCTCCCAGTGGGACGTGCCTGAAACACCTCAAGTGGGAGGCGTCCAGGAGGCATCCTAATCAGATGCCCATACCACCTCAACTGACTCCTTTCAATGTGGAGGAGCAGCGGTTCTACTCTGAGCCTCTCCCGGATGACTGAGCTCCTCACCCTATCTCTGAGGGTGAGTCCAGCAATCCTACGGAGAAAGCTCATTTCAGCCGCTTGTATCCGCGATCTCGTTCTTTCGGTCATTACCCAAAGCTCGTGACCATAGGTGAGAGTAGGAACGTAGATTGACTGGTAAATCGACAGCTTTGCCTTAGAACTAAGCTCCCTCTTCACCACAACAGACCGGTACAACGTCCGCATCACTGCAGATGCTGCTCCAATCCGTCTGTCGATCTCTCGCTCCATTTTCCCCTCACTCGTGAACAAGACCCCAAGATACTTAAACTCCTCCACTTGGGGCAGGAGCCTGTCCCCAACCCGGAGAGGACAATCCACCTTTTTCCGGCTGAGGACCATGGACTCGGACTTGGAGGTGCTGATTCTCATCCCAGCCGCTTCACACTCAGCGGCAAACCGTCCCAGCAAGAGCTGTAGGTCATTGCTGGATGAAGCCAACAGGACAACATCATCTGCAAACAACAGAGATGAGATCCTGTGGTCACCAAGCATGACACCCTCCATTCCCTGGCTGCGCCTAGAAATCCTGTCCATAAAAATTATGAACAGGACCGGTGACAAAGGGCAGCCCTGGCGGAGTCCAACTCTCACTGGGAATGATTCCGACCGAGTGTTGGCAATGCGAACTAAACTCTCACAACGGTCGTACAGAGACCGAATAGCTCGTAACAACAAGCCCGATACCCCATACTCCCGAAGCACCCCCCACAAAAATCCACGAGGGACGCGGTCAAATGCCTTCTCCAAGTCCACAAAACACATGTAAACTGGTTGGGCAAACTCCCACGAACCCTCGAGAATTCTCGAGAGGGTAAAGAGCTGGTCCGATGTGCCACGGCCAGGACGAAAACCACATTGCTCCTCCTGAATCCGAGGTTCGACCAACGGCCGGACTCTCCTCTCCAGTACCTTGGCATAGACCTTCCCAGGGAGGCTGAGGAGTGTGATCCCTCTAAAGTTGGAGCACACCCTCCGGTCCCCTTTTTTGAAGAGAGGAACCACCGCCCCGGTTTGCCATGCCAAAGGCACTGCCCCCGACCTCCACGCAATGTTGCAGAGGCGTGTCAACCATGACAACCCAACAACATCCAGGGCCTTGAGGTACTCGGGGCGAATCTCGTCCACCCCCGGGGCCCGGCCACCAAGGAGATTTTTAACCACCTTGGCGACCTCAGCCCCTGTGATAGGCGAGTCATCCCCCTCGTCCCCAAACCCTGCTTCCTCTGTGGAAGGCGTATCAGTGGGATTGAGGAGATCCTCGAAGTATTCCTTCCACCGCCCGACGATATCCCCAGTTGAAGTCAACAGTGTCCCATCCGCACCATACACAGTGTGGACGGGGAGCTGCTTTCCCCTCCTGAGCCGCCGAACAGTTTGCCAGAATCTCTTTGAAGCCGACCGAAAGTCTTGTTCCATGGCCTCACCGAACTCCTCCCATACCCGGGTTTTTGCTTCAGCAACCACCCGAGCTGCACTCCGCTTGGCCTGCCGGTACACCTCAGCTGCTTCGGGAGTCCCACAAGCCAACCAAGCTTGATAGGACTCCTTCTTCAGCTTAATGGCCCCCCTCACCACTGGTGTCCACCACTTGGTTCGGGTTTTGGAGTCTGTGACTGGGGTGCTGGAGGGTGCTCCTCCTGGAGACTCCATTGTCCTACTGGGGGACTTCAATGCGCACGTGGGCAACGACAGTGAAACCTGGAGGGGGGTGATTGGGAGGAACGGCCTGCCCGATCTGAACCCGAGTGGTGTTCAGTTATTGGACTTCTGTGCTAACCACAGTCTGTCTATAACGAACACCATGTTCAAGCATAAGGGTGTCCATATGTGCACCTGGCACCAGGACACCCTAGGCCGCAGGTCGATGATCGATTTTGTTATCGTATCATCAGACCTGCGACCGTATGTCTTGGACACCCGAGTAAAGAGAGGTGCAGAGCTGTCAACTGATCACCACCTGGTGGTGAGTTGGATCCGATGGCAGGGGAGGAAGCCATTCAGACCTGGTAGACCCAAACGTATAGTGAGGGTGTGCTGGGAGCGTCTGGCTGAGGCCCCTGTCCGGGAGGTCTTCAACTCCTACCTCCGGAAGAACTTCAACCACATTCCGAGGGAGTCTGGAGACATGGAGTCTGAATGGGCCATGTTCTCCACCTCTGTTGTTGTTGTTGTTGTTGTTTCTGAACTATTTCAATCTTAAAATTTTATCTATTAGATATGAAATCAGTCAGATTCTTCCTACCGTAAACTCTAGTACAGTAACTACTGCAACTCCCTCAATTGATATCTGCTTAGATAAGTTTACTCCAATCGACCTCTTAGAGTTGGATAAAATAATTTCCTCTTCTAAGCCTTCATCTTGCCTTCTGGACCCTATTCCTTCCAGGTTATTTAAAATTATTTTCCCAATTATTGGTAGCTGTATTCTTCTTATCATTAATTCTTCTTTAACTCTGGGTTATGTTCCACTGGCTTTTAAAACTGCTGTAATTAAACCCTTACTTAAAAAAAACGACGCTCGATCCTGGAGTTTTGGCCAATTATCGACCAATCTCTAATTTGCCTTTCATTTCAAAAATCTTGGAAAAAGTTGTTGCTGTGCAATTATCTGACCATTTGCAGGGAGTTGGTTTGTTTGAGGAGTTTCAATCTGGGTTCAGAGCTCATCACAGCACTGAAACTGCCTGAGTGAGGGTCTCTAATGACCTCCTGACTGCATCTGATAATGGACTTGTCTCTGTTCTTGTTCTTTTAGATCTCAGTGCAGCCTTTGACACTATCGATCATGCCATTCTACTTGATAGATTGGAACACTTTGTTGGACTCAGTGGAACTCCATTGCAGTGGTTTAGATCTTATTTGTCTGATAGATTTCAGTTTGTCCATGTCAATGATGGATTTTCTTCTGGCTCTAAGCTCAGTCACGGAGTTCCACGGGGATCTGGGTTGGGCCCTACTCTTTTTAGTCTATATATGCTCCCGTTGGGCAATATCATCAGAAAGCACTGTGTACATTTTCTCTTTTACGCAGATGACACACAACTATACCTGTCAATGAATCCCAATGATTGTGATCAGTTGGCCAAGTTAGATGCCTGTCTTAAGGACATCAAAGCTTGGATGAATTGTAATTTTTTACTGTTGAACTCTGATTGTCACGGCTGGCCCTCAAGAGCCGGCATAAGACGCCACAGTCCAGTAAAGTTGCACAGGTGTTTATTTACAATTAGGGAATAGGGAAGGAGGGAAGTAGGAAATTCTACTCATTACCTCCACCATGCATTGGACCTTGTTCTGACATATGGCATAGAAATAGAAAATCTTGTAGTGTCTCCTCATAACCCAGTACTGTCAGACCATTGTCTGTTAACCTTTGATTTTACCATTTCTGACTATTTGGCTCCTAAAGAAAAATATTATTACAGTAGATGCCTCTCAGATGATGCTGTTTCCAAATTTATGCAGATTGTTTCCTCTATGCCATGTGTCAACACAACGGAAATAAGCTATAGACAGCTTGCTCCTTCTGTAATTGATAACATGGTGGATAGTGTTTCAGCTTCTCTGCATCAGGCTCTAGACTTGGTGGCCCCCTTAAAAAAGAAAAAGTCTAATCAGAGATTTCTAACTCCTTGGTTCAACACAGAAACTCGTAGCTTAAAACAGAAGACTCGTCAATTAGAAAGAAAATGGCGCTCTACTAATTTAGATGAAATCTATTTAGCTTGGAGAAATCATCTTTTAATTTATAAAAAATCTCTTAGAAAAGCTAGAACAAGTTATTACTCTGCATTAATAGAAGAGAACAAGAATAATCCCAGGTTTCTTTTCAGTACTGTAGCCAGGTTGACAAAGAGTCAGGACTCTGTCAATCCTAGCATTCCCTTAGAGCTTACTAGTCAGGACTTTATGAACTTTTTCAATAATACAATTTCATCCATCAGAGATAAAATCAATCAGATTCTTCCCACAGTTAACTTAAATACTGTAACTACTACAACTCCTTCTTTTGATGTCTGTCTTGATGAGTTTACTCCAATCGACCTTTGTGAGTTAGACAAAATAGTTTCCTCATCCAAACCTTAAACTTGTCTTTTAGACCCTATTCCTACTAGGTTATTTAAAGAAGTCTTCCCACTTATTGGTAGCTTTATTCTTCATATAATCAATTCTTCATTAACTTTAGGCCATGTACCGCAGGCTTTTAAAACAGCTGTAATTAAACCCTTACTCAAAAAGCCAACGCTAGATCCAGGAGCTTTAGCTAACTATAGACCAATCTCTAATCTCCCTTTCATTTCAAAAATCTTAGAAAGAGTTGTTGCTACGCAATTATTCGACCACCTGCAGGGAAATGGTTTACTTGAAGAGTTTCAATCTGGGTTTAGAATCCATCATAGTACTGAAACAGCCTTAGCGAAGGTCACTAACGACCTCCTCATTGCATCTGATAATGGACTAGTTTCTGTACTTGTCCTTTTAGACCTTAGTGCAGCTTTTGATACTATCGATCATAATATTCTACTTGATAGATTAGAACACTATGTTGGACTTAATGGAACTTCGTTGCAGTGGTTTAGATCTTATTTATCTGATAGGTTCCAGTTTGTTCATGTAAATAATGAGTTTTCTTTCAACTCAAAGCTTAGTCATGGAGTTCCACAGGGATCTGTGCTAGGCCCTACTCTTTTTAGTTTATATATGCTTCCGTTAGGCAACATTATTAGAAAGCACTGTATACATTTTCATTGTTATGCAGATGACACACAATTATACCTGTCAATGAAGCCAGATGATAGTAATCAATTAGCCAAGTTAGAAGCCTGTCTTAAGGAAATCAAAGCTTGGATGACTTGTAATTTCCTGCTATTAAATTCAGATAAGACTGAAGTCATTCTTGTTGGTCCAAAAAACCTTAGAAATTCCTTTCCAAATCAAACTTTCAGTTTGGATGCAATTACTCTTTCTCTTAATAGCTCTGTGAGGAACCTTAGAGTTATTTTTGATCAGGATTTGTCCTTCAATTCACATATTAAATTTGTTTCTAAGACTGCCTTCTATCATTTGCGTAATATTGCCAAGATTAGGAGCATCTTGTCTCAGAGTGATGCTGAGAAACTGATCCACGCTTTTGTTAGCTCGAGATTAGATTATTGTAATTCTTTATTATCAGGTTGTCCTAAAACATCTTTAAAAAGTCTTCAGCTGATCCAAAATGCTGCAGCAAGAGTTTTAACAGGTACTAGAAAGAGAGATCATATCTCTCCGGTTCTGGCCTCCCTTCATTGGCTTCCCATAGAGTTTAGAATTAAGTTTAAAATCCTTCTTCTTACTTACAAAGCTCTAAACAATCAGGCTCCTTTTTATTTAAAAGATCTGATACTACCGTATTATCCTAACAGAGCACTACGCTCCCAAAATGCAGGACTACTTGTAATACCTAGAATCTCCAAAAGTACAATGGGAGGCAGAGCCTTCAGTTATCAAGCTCCTCTCCTGTGGAATCAGCTGCCAATCTGGATTCGGGAGTCAGACTCGATCTCTGTTTTTAAGATTAAGGTTAAAACCTACCTTTTTGATATAGCCTACAATTAGGGAGGGATCATGTGTTTCTGAACCCTCCCTTAGTTATGCTGCTAATAGGTTTAGTCAGCCGGGGGACCTCCAGTAATGCACTGGGCCTCACTCCTTTCCTCACTCTCTATGAAATATTTTTTTTTTTTTGCTGGTCATTAACATTTGTTTGTTCTCTCCCATAGATTGAGTCCCCATCGTGCTGTTTGCTCTCTACATGTCTGTTCTTTTCATCTTCTCTGTCCCCTCACCCCCCAGCCAGTCGCAGCAGATGACTGCCCCTCCCTGAGCCTGGTTCTGCTGGAGGTTTCTTCCTGTTAAAAGGGAGTTTTTCCTCTCCACCGTCGCCAAGTGCTTGCTCACAGGGGATCACCTGATTGCTGGGGTCTTTCTGCAACTGTGGGGGTACCCCCCTACAGTTGATAGTGCTATGAGATGACTGTTGTTGTGAAATGGCGCTATATAAATAAAGTTGAATTGAATTGAATTGAATTGAATTGAAGGACAAGATAACCAGCCACGAGGGCTAAACAACAAGAATACCAATTAACACACAGAACGATTGTTGACAGCTGAGACAAGGAGCGCTCGCTCAGCGTCTTATAAGGAAAAGGGTGAGCTCTACGACAGAGTACAAACAATAATCATAGGTGATGAACACACTTACAAACGGGATGAGAAGGATTTGTTGACGATCGTTTGACGAACGTTAGACGAGACTGCCGCGAGATGCTGCCGCCGGTGCCGGCTTTTAAAGCCGGCCGCTTACGACCGCAGATGCAGCACAGCTGTTCAGGCCTTGACAGCAGCAAGCTCCCCCGAGCGCTGTCACAATAAGAGCCCGGGGAGCCAGAGTAACACCGCTGTCAAAGCCTGACAGGAATGGTGCGTGGCCCGAACGCGGACAATATTAGTGCTAGGGTCATGACAGGACCTCCCCCTCAAGGGCGGACTTCCGGTCGCCCGTTAACATCCAACCCCCCCCACCCCCCAGGGCGGGTGGATGGGGGAGCAGGCAAAGGGGGGACAGAATCAGCCTCAGAAAACCAAATCAGCATGATATCCTACCACACAAATCACAGTAAAGACAGGGCAGGAACAGGAAACAACCAGGGCATACATTCACAGGGGAAAAAAAAACCTACACTATACAACACAGGAACACATACAGGGCAAGAGAAAAGAGAAAAAAACAAAACAAAAAAAACCCCCACAGGGTAACATAGTCTCATCCCTCCAACAGGAGAGGGGAAAAAGGAAAAAAAACAAAAAAAAACATACTAATTCCAACAAGCATAAACAGAGTCTTTAACAAGAACCCAATAGTATAGACTGTTATAAAGCTGAAAAAAAAGCAATGGAAAATATGTGCACTCATGAATAGGAATTTGCAGGCTCAAGGGAAGCAAAAGCCCGCCAACAACAATGAACTGAATCAATTCACTATTAACTCCATAAATATTCATTTCAACTTGGAACCCATACACACGTGGAAGAAATATCAAAAGTAGTTCAAAAGAGTTTAGAGATCCCAGTTAGTACTTAACTATTCAAATGAGCCGTTGTCTAAAGTGACCATCACCTTTAAGCAATCAGAGTGTAAAGGTTCTGCAAGAAATTTATCAGCTGAAAACTTTAAAGGCTGCATTTCAAATTCTAATTTTAAGACTGATTAAAAAAAAAAAAACATGGCAAAACTTCTGAATGCAGAAGCTGAACAAGTTCATTTTCTTGGCATTTGAATTAAACCAACTAGACCCTATTCGGCAGAATAAAGATCTACTGTAGATATTTCAGCAAATGTTTAGCAGCTAAAGAAATGCAATGGTACTTGCTTCATGGATCAGCAATTACACGTTGCCTTGAAGCTCTCACAGTAATATTGCAACCCTACAGAGCGCTCAGAGGCAAGCAGAAACGACCAGCAAAGAGAATAGTCATGGTGGCATTATGTCTGATGAAGAAAAGGAACGGGTGGTCTGCTTTGAAGATTTTTGATCAGGAATGCAGTAGTCACACAACCACATTTTACCAAACTGGCTCCAAATGGAGACCTATAGTACCAAACCTAAATACCAAACAAACAGTGGGGTCAAAAGCATAGGGTCCCTAGTGTCCCCCCCCAAAAAAAAAAACAAAACGTGCGAAATCCCATGACAAGGGTACATATATCCATTAAACACAGAATAGGAGTAACATAAATGATATTCAGTATAACCATAATAGATCTTAATGTTGAGGAAAAGTGTTATCAAAATTAGATTTAACTCAGCTTCCTTTCTTTCTTCTTCTTAAGCCAGAAGGTCAAAAAAAAAAAAAAAAATCGGTATATAAACAAGACTGAATGGGAAAAAAAAACCCAAAACAAGTGGCCAAGTCACACATCAGAGTATACCATTAGATCCTGTATGTGGAGTATTTCAGCTTAAAAAACAACTCAAGATCACTGAAACTACTGAGGGGCCGAGAGAGGAAAAAAAAAACACACCGGGATGGCAGGCATAATATACAGTTCAGGGGGCCTCCCCGCACCCAGCATCCAAGCCGCTAACAGGGGTAATGGGAAGTGCTCTGGCAGCCTACCTGAATCCCGGGCCGGGGATGACCGTGCCTCCGGCGGCCGGACCAGGTTGCCAAATATACAGTTCTGTTTATCAGGGGGCCGGCCCAGGACGCCAAATGGGAAGGGCAGGCTTCCAGGTGGTCAACCCGCATCAACCTGCCAACAGAACCACTGGAGAGAGGTCGGAGACAGTCTCCCAACGGAGAGGGGAAGCCAGGGAGAACCGGGCCAACTATGGTTAATCCCGCGGTTCCAGGTGCGGGGGAAGAAGGAATGTGACGAGGATAAGGAATCAGTTCGGCGTTATTCAGCGGTGGGTCTGCAGCGCCATCTCCGGATCCCACACAAACAGGCGCTGATTGGGCCGGAACCAATCTGGTAAAGAATTCCACCTTGGCCGACACTGCACCCACGGTGGACCCTGATTGGGCCAGAACCCCTCCGGTGACAAACTCAGACTGGGCCAACGCTGCACCCGCGATGGACCCCGATTGGGCCACGGCTGCAACTGCGTCGGACCCCATTTGGGTCAGAACCACTCCAGTGACGAACGCTGACTGAGCCGACGCTGCACCCACGATGGACCCCGATTGGGTCATAGCTGCACCTGCGTCGGACCCCAATTGGATCAGGGCTGGTCCAGTACCGACCTCAACTCCGAACCCGGAACCTCCGGTACAGCGATTGGCGTCTGCTCTGCACCACTGAGAAAGCTAAGAAGAAAAAGGAGAAGAACCGGGATCAGAATCACCAGCAGCGCCAGAACCCGGCGAGACAAGCTCGGATGCAGTGGACGGCTGCACCCGGCTCACCCCCCCAAGAGACAGGCAAAAATGCTCAATAATAGAAAAGGCAAAGACAACACTGAGCACTTGCCTGATCTCAAGTTCGGACGCCGTCCAAGACTTTGACGAGCCGGGCCCAGACGGGAGGAGGTCGTCTTCTGGCTCCCACTCAGCTGCATCGGGCTCCGCAGCTGGCACGATGGCTTCTGCAGCCTGAGGACCCTCCGGCGCCGTCGTCCATGCTGGCAACCCGTACAGCGTGGTGGCAGGGGGCCCCTGGCCCGCTGGGTCGGACTGTTCATCTGTGGAGACCCGGGGACGATTCGTCGTCGGCGCAGGCTCCATACAGCAGTCCACTCTCCTCCTCCGTCCTTGACGTGGCTGCGGGGCTGGAATTACATGCTCCAGGGCCGCAGGCCCCCTCCTAATCTGATGACGCTTTACTGACATCGAGGAATGCTCCGAGGAGGGAAACTCAGAGGCAGCGGGTTTAGTTATTACCTCAGCAGGTGGTGGAGACTCGAGGGGCTGCGAACCCTGAACCTCACCCCCAGGAGTCGGACAAGACAAATCACTATTAAGAGGGGAAGAGTGAAGCTGTACTCGCCTGTCTCCCAGAGGGAGGATGGTGCCTGCTGTAGGGAACGTTGCTCCTTCTTCTTCCCGCCAGATGGTGGCAGAGGACTCCTAGGAAGGATGAGGGGAAGCCGCTCGTGATGGACTCGGCACGGGGCTCGCTGGAGCAGAACTCCTCGTACACCCAGCAGCTGGAGAAGGCGTCGGAGAGGAGGGGGTGACAGCCGAGGCGGGCCGGGCATGGCGCGCTGACGGGACAGCGGGTGAATATGGCCCGGGGAGAGAGGCTGCCGGGATTCCCTCCTGGCGAGACGCTGAAGAGACAGCTGTCTGGTTGATGGGGTCATTCCAGCAACCCGGAACAGGATCCGGACGGGGTTCTTGCTGAGGTTGTCTCTGGCCGCGGCGCCGACGTCTTCGACGGGCCTCGGATGGTGCAAACTCCTGGCCTGGATCGAGGAGAGGATCGGGATCCCAAAGTGGGGAGCGGGAATGCCTTCTCCTCCGCTTCTGGTTGTATTCCTCCTCGTACATCCGGAGTATCTCGCGTTGGGTGGCGATGTGATCCCTCCTTATGCCGACTTCTGGGTGGTCGGCGTAGTGGGGAAAACGATTCAGGACGTCCTCAGCGCTGTCTAGGTACCAGCGTATGTCGGGATGATAGTCGAGGGGGGAGGCAGCGATGAGGATTTCATCAACTTCGTCCAGCGCCTCGGTCAGCTTGTGGCTTGGACTCCGAGTGCGGCCCCTCCTTGACGACATACTTCCAGCACACTGTACCCAGACAGGAAAGAATGGCGTCTCCTTCAGGCGGCAGTCTACTGTCACAGCTGGCCCTCACGAGCCAGCAAAAGACGCCACAGTCCAGTAAAGTTGCACAGGTGTTTATTTACAGTTAGGGAAAAGGGAAGGACAAGATAACTAGCCACGAGTGCTAAACAACAAGACTACCAATTAACACACAGAACGATCGTTGACAGCTGAGACAAGGAGCGCTCGCTCAGCATCTGATAAGGAAAAGGGTGAGCTCTACGACAGAGTACAAACAATAATCACAGGCGATGAACAAACTTACAAACGGGATGAGAAGGATTTGTTGACGATCATCTGACAAACGTTAAACGAGACTGCCACGAGATGCTGCCGCCGGCGCCGGCTTTTAAAGCCGGCCACTAACGACCGCAAATGCAGCACAGCTGTTCAGGCCTTGACAGCAGCAAGCTCCCCCGAGCGCTGTCACAATAAGAGCCCGGGAAGCCAGAGTAACAACACCGCTGTCAAAGCCTGACAGGAATGGTGCGTGGCCCGAGCGCAAGCAATATTAGCGCTTGGGTCATGACACTGATAAGACTGAAGTCATTGTTGTTGGCCCAAAACATCTTAGAAATTCCTTTTCAGATTATGCCCTTAATTTAGATGCTTCCACTCTCACTCTGAACAGTTGTGTGAGGAACCTTGGAGTGATTTTTGATCAGGATTTGTCCTTTAATTCACATATTAAAACTGTTTCTAGGACTGCCTTCTATCATCTGCGCAATATTGCCAAGATCAGGAGCATCTTGTCTCTGAATGATACTGAGAAACTGATTTACGCCTTTGTCAGTTCTCAATTACATTATTGTAATTCACTATTATCTGGTTGTTCTAAAGTATCTTTAAAAAATCTTCAATTGATTCAAAATGCTGCTGCTAGAGTTTTAACTGGTTCTAGAAAAAGAGATCATATTTCCCCGATTCTGTCCTCCCTCCACTGGCTTACCATAGAATTCAGAATCAAGTTTAAAATCCTTCTTCTTACTTTCAAAGCTCTTAACAATCTGGCCCCCCAATATATAAAATATCTGATATTACCTTACCATCCTAATAGAGCATTACGCTCCCAAAATGCTGGCTTACTTGTGGTGCCCAGAATATCGAAAAGTACAGTGGGAGGCAAAGCCTTCTGCTACCAAGCTCCTTGTCTCTGGAACCAGTTACCACTCTGGGTCTGGGAGTCAGACTCGGTCTCTGTTTTTAAGAACAGGGTAAAATCCTTCCTTTTTAATATAGCTTTCGTTTAAGGAGGGTTTTGTGTCTTTTAACCCCACTCTTGTTCTATTGTTATCTGATCCATTCTGCTGGTTGACCTCCAATATTGTACTTGGCATCTTACTGCTATGTTCTTTATGTCTGTCCTTTCCATCCTCCCTATCCCCTCATCCCAAGCCAGTCGCAGCAGATGACTGCCCCTCCCTGAGCCTGGTTCTGCTAGAGGTTTCTTCCTTCCAAATGGGAGTTTTTCCTCTCCACTGTCGCTTAGTGCTTGCTCATAGGGGATCGTCTGATTGCTGGGTCTTTCTGTGACTGTGTGGTTTTGTTTTTTTTTCTGCACTGTGGCGCCACGAGACGGCTTTTGTTGTGATGTGGCGTATTATAAATAAAGCTGAACTGAATTGAATTGAATTGAATTGAATTGAATTGAATTAAATCATGATAAACCTTGTCTGTCTCCCGAGGGAGAGGCCCAGTCTCAGCAGTCCGCTAGGTCCTCTCCTCCAGCTGCAAATATTGACTTTATTTCTATTCTTTCCATGTCTTCTCCATGTTCTCCTGTGCGCCCGTTAGCCCAAGGTCAAAGCCATAGGACGGTGGAGGAGCCGGTGGCTTTGGAGGATCCTGCTCCGGAGCAAACATAGAGCTGTTCCCCAGCAACCGCGCTGGAGGAGTCTCCAGCATTGCAACTGCTGCCGGGGAACCACGAGACTGCTATCACCATCTTCCCAGCTGCAGAGGTGACCGCAGCTGATTAGAAGCCTGAGCTGGACCTCCTAGGGGCCGGGCCCGAGTCTTCATCGTCAAGATCAACGGTGTCCTGGATGGCAGTGGAGCTCGAGCTCAGGCAAGTTATCTCTCTTGTATTTCTTATGTCAGTGTTAGAGAGATCTTGTCTGGCTCTAGGTGAGGAGAGTCAGGTGCAGCATGCAGCTGCATCTGAACTCCCTTCACTGGACTCTGTCGCTATCAGTGACCCCAACAATCTTGTTTCTTCTCCCACTCCTGAGTTTCCTCCTAGGGTCACCGGAGAGTAACCACCATCCCCAGGGGTCTCCATGGACCCGGTCTCGCCACCTGACAACGTCGCAGGTCCAGCTCCACTGCTGCCTGAGGCTGTTGTGTGGGTCCCTCCACAGGCTGTGTCTCCGTGGGTGTGGCGCGGTGGCCTGGGACCCTTGTGGGGGCTGCGCTTCTGGGTTTGCCCAATGTGGGTGCTGCATCGCTGCACAGATCCGTCATGGATGTCACGCTCCAGCACAGGGTCCACCAAGGTTGCAGCGTTGGCCCGGTCGGGGTCCACCGAGGCTGCAGCATTGGCCCAGTCAGGGTCCACCGAGGGTGCAGCATTGGCCCAGTCAGGGTCCATCGCGGGTGCTGCAGAGCTCCAATCGGGAGCCATTGCGGGTGCTGCAGAGCTGCAGCCGGGAGCTACCACGGGTGCTGCAGATCTCCAGCTGAAGTCCACCATGGGTGCTGCAGAGCTTAAGCTGGTGTCCACCATGGGTGCTGCAGAGCTCCAGCTGGGAGCCACCGCAGGTGCAGCGTTGGCCCAGTCGGGGTCCACCAAGGGTGCAGTGTTGGCCTGGTCGGGGTCCACCGCGGGTGCAGCTGTGACCCAAGCCAGGACCACCAAGGGTGCTGCTGGTCAGCCTGTGGACACTGGGACCTTCACTCCTCAACATGATGCCGTCGTGGTCTCCTCCTTCTCCCTGTCTGATACCATGGGGGTTCCCAACCTTTGGTTCTGTCACCCACCAGTGAGCCTCCCAGTGTGCAGGCCACCTACTGCTTCACCCCTCTGGTCCTGGTGGCTCAATAGCGCTGGCTGACTGCCAGAAGGACTGAGTCTCTGGGCCAGGTGGCTTGTGTGTTCTGGCAGGCCACTGGACTCTTTTTGTCGAACCGCCTGCTGGGCGTGGGACTCAAGGTAGTCCCCTGAGCCTCCAGGCCTTTGGACTTTTGGGGGTTGTTTTTTTCTTTTTCTGTTAGGGGCCCTGGGTGTTGTTGTATTTTGTTCCCTTCGTATCTGCTCCCCGTACCTCCCGTCTGGGTTCATTGGTTGGGGTTCCTGTTGGGGGGGGGGGGGGTGTGTGTCCTTTCTATTGTGATGTTACCATGAGTGTCTGGTTTCACCTCTTGAGAGGGGGGCTATGTCATGAACCGAGCCTGGTTGTTCTTCGGGCTTTGTTCTGACCCGCCGTGGCTCAGGTTTATCTGTGTAGTTATGTATTATGTTATCGTTTGAGTTTCTTGTAGTTTCAATTTTCCCCTTGGTTTTTCCCTACCTGTAGCCACTGCATTCTGGCTGGCAGTTGTGAGGCAGCCTCCTCTGGCCTACATTCATGTGGGTGCTGTCTGGCTCTTACCGGTCCAACCATGCCCCCTCTCTCGTGACAGCCAGCTGGGTCTCCCGGGTAATTGCCTTTCCCATGCTTCACCCTGGTGTTCCCAATTGGTGCTGCCAACAACGCTTGTACTTAAGCAGCTCCTTGCCAGTCAAGATTATTATATTGTCTCATGAAGGTTTTGGAGCTTCACCGTCGCTGTTCCCTTTGGGGAAAGTTATCCGCCCTCACGTCTAGATGCCCTGCCTACATCTCAGTACCGCATCGCACTGAGAGGCGTGATTCTCCGGATTTGCTTTTTGTGTTTGTCAGGGTACATTTGGACTTAGTTGGACTGCTCCAGCATTGTGAGTATTAACTGTGTGCATTTTCCCGGTGGTTCTCACCCAATGACTATAGAGCGTCCTGGAGGACTTTTAAGTAAGACTGAGCCATTATGTTATTTTGTACTGTTGGTTTTGTTTGTCTTTTGTTTAATAAATGTGTTTGTGGTGTAACCTGCGCCCAAATCCATCTTCCTTCCCCTCCTCCGTGAGCTGCAAAAAAGCATATGAGGAGGGTCATGACATTTTTAGAATCATAGTTGGCAAATTTGGAAGAAAATGTGTCCTCCGTCTTGTGAGCGAGTACATCATTTGTTTGTCTAAAAATATCTTGAGGTTTTTGGATGGTTCTATGTCTGCCATTAGTCCTCCAAGGCAAGAGCAGTAATTTAGTTGTGTCTGCCACCTAATGAGGTTGAATTCTTAGTACAACTGGATAGTTTTTGGCCACGTCACATGGCATCACATGACAGGCACTGCACTGCACCATAGGCAGTGGGGGTGGAATCTGAATGTGAAATCAAGGATGTTAAAGGGTTTATACTTAAAAAAAATATACCATAGAGTTGCTGTGATTGCGTAGGTCTAATGGATAATTCGGCATAGAGAACACGATGTGCGTGGGTGTGCTGGGGTGGCGCTGGCAGAGACCCATGGTGCCGCAAAGGACATCACTGGCACACAGGCAAAGCAGCAGCCAAGACTCCCGTTAACCGGGCAAGCTGGGGTTGGCTTCCTGCGAAGGACTGCAATCCACTGGTTCAGCTGCTGCTTCTCCAACACCAGTGTCCGATGGGGCACTCCACAATCGTTCACGGGGAAGCAGACCCAGCCTGCCTGGTCAGTGGTAGATGGCAGTCCCGACTGCTGCTTCAGTGTGGAGCGGAATGGCCAGATCAACTAGATATCACATGAGGACACATATGCAACAACAATACAACAAAATGCAAAAATTCCAAAAAAATGAAATAAATCATTTTTATTTAAATATTTGCAGACAAATGGGCAACACTGATGCAACAGTTGCAGCCAAATGGGTCATTCTTCTTTGCATAAAAAACATGCAAGTTAGGTTAATTGGACACTCTAAAGTGGCCCTAGGTGTGAATGGTGAAGGGATTGGCTCCGTACCATGGCTGCCTCATCCATCCAGATGGATGCCCTTAATTTCCCTCTTGGGAGCAATAAAGTATAAAAAATACAAATACAAATACAAAAAAATAATAATGTTAGATATATTGTACTTATAATATTGCTAAAATATAAAAAAGATGCACTACAATGGGTCACAAATGTTTGTCCTGTTATAGTACTGCATGAGTTTATTAACGATAGACTATAAACGACACATATGAACTAAATTATCACAGTGACTGAACAACTCCCATTCCCCAAAGTGTTAGCTACACTATTTTGAATATAACTCAAAAGATCACACAAATAAGTGATCTGATAAAAACATAAACAAGCGGTTCTTAAACAGCGACTAATATTGGATGTCCCATTAATTTTCAATTATTCTGTAATTAATATTCACACAATCAAATAAATTTTTGTGCCATTTACTCCCTTTTCTATTAGTCAAAGTCTAACATGTGTGATTGCCTACATCAGGCTGATTCAATTAGCGGCCCGTGGGCCACATGCAGCCCAGAACCAACCCCTGAGTGAAACACAGGCCCAGGCCACGCCAGAGAAATAATTAATTTAACCCTCCTGTTACGTTATGGGTCAAATTGACCCGTTTCAAAGTTTGAACATCTAGGAAAAATAGTTAAAAGTATTTTTTTCAGTATGAAACTTCTTCTGCTTGCCTTAATTAGTGTAATCAACATATAATATGAAAATGGTTCATCTCACATATTTGCAATCACCCCCTGCATGTTTATATCACATAGATACTGTTTGGGTCAATGTGACCCAGCAGTCAAACTGGAGGTAAAAGGGTGTCAGAAATATCAGACTATTTCTTTCTTTGCACCTTATTGCAACATATTTCACACACACACACACACACACACACACACACACACACACACACACACACACACACACACACACACACACACACAGGTGCAGGTGTTATGACTTGACGAGAACCATTTATGTTCTCGTGGGAAAACTCCACCCATATTCAGTGGACACTCAACAGGGAGGGGGCAAAACATATAAAAGCTTCTCTGCATGGGAGTCCTACCAACATTACACTGTCAGGCAGACCTTTACAAAATGAGCTGCAGGAGCAAAAGGATGACAGTCCAGGAGGCTCTGGAAGCCATCTTTGATCATCACAGTGAAATAGAGGAGGATGTGTCTGAAGATGAAGACTATCTTGAGCTAAATTCTGATTCTAATGATTCTGATTTTGAACCAGATGAGGGAATAGCTATTCCTGTTCCTCCAAGCAAGACATTTATGTCAAAAAATGGTGAAATACATTGGTCTTCATCCCCAAATGTGCGTCAGGCAAAACTGTCTGCAGAAAACATAATAAAGACAGTGCCAGGGCCCACTAGGATGGCAGTGACTCGTGTGACTGACATCAAGTCAGCTTTTGAGCTGGTCATGCCAGATTCAATACAGAAAATCATTCTGGAAATGACTAATCTAGAAGGGAGGCGTAATTTTGGGGAGAAGTGGAAGGAGCTGGACAAAACACATTTAGATGCGTATTTGGGGCTCCTCATCCTGGCTGGGGTCTATAAATCGAAGGATGAATCAACAGCCAGTCTGTGGGATGCAGAGACAGGGAGGCCGATATTTCGAGCCACAATGTCTCTGGAGACTTTTCGCATTTTCTCCAGAGTAATCCGATTTGATAATCGAGAGACAAGAGCTGGTAGATGGGAGAGACAAGCTGGCAGCTATTAGGACAGTGTGGGACAAGTGGGTAGAGCAACTTCCACTAATCTATAACCCAGGCCCTAATATCACAGTAGATGAAAGGCTGGTGGCATTCAGAGGTCGCTGCCCATTTAGGCAATATATGCCTTCCAAACCAGCTAAATATGGAATAAAAATCTGGGCAGCATGTGATGCAAACACCAGCTATGCATTGAACATGCAGGTTTACACTGGAAAGCCGGTTGGAGGAGCCCCGGAGAAGAATCAGGGCACAAGGGTCGTGCTCGACATGGCACAGGGTCTCAAGGGGCACAACATAACCTGTGACAATTTTTTCACAAACTACAACTTGGGTCAAGAGCTTCTGAAGAGAAAGCTCACAATGGTCGGAACTATCCGAAAGAACAGGGCTGAACTCCCTGCTGAGCTGCTGGTAATCAAGAACAGGACCCCTCAATCTTCCAAAATATATTGCAGTATATAGGAAAATATCATGCAATACATTAAGCAATATATTCCCATATATGAGATTTAGTATTTATATTTTCCAATATATTGCAATGTAAGCATAGACCATATATGTGTATTGATAAATATAAAAAAATGTATTGCAATGAGAGCACTATATTTTTACATGTAATAGTCTGTCTTTATATGCTACAACATACTACTATATACTGTATATATATATATATATATATATATATATATATATATATATATATATATATATATATATATATACCCTAAAGCAAAAACAATGAAGACAAAAATCTGCATTACACAAATAAGATTTATTGTTGACAATCTTGACAACTGAAATGTACTTTGCCATTACATTTTCAGTCCTCCACACTGGATCTTGGAGGTATGCATGCATAGAGGCTTGCATATTGTGGCAGATCAATTAGCATACATTTTCTTTTGAACAGTGTCACATCAAATATCTGTTTCCTGCCCCGGAATTCCCTTTTCAGACCAACTACATTTTCAACATGAATCAGTGTACTATGTGATCTATCATACTTTCTCCCAAAAGCAAAGCATTTTCTGCTACCATGTTGCTCTACTACAATGTAATAGTATACAGTGATGATGTGTCCATTCTGCAACAGCACAGTAAAGCTGTTCCTTTTCACTACCCTTGTGAACTCCTGAGAATAATACAGCTCTCCGTTGACTAGAAGTCGCCTGAATATTTTCACGACTGTATCCGTGGTGACTGAAAGTTGCTCTCTCATGACCAGTAACTCTTCGCTTGAAAGTTTTCGACAATAATGCAAACCAAGGGTAACAAGTTGATCACCTACTCTTTCAAACTGCTTCCTTTTTCGGCCAGTTAACTTACTAAATAGCTGGATGCATTCAGGAACAGCATTTCTCAGTGCATCATTCCTTAAAAGAGGCAATACTTGGCTATATGTGAATTGTTTCATTATCTGTAAAGGAACAAACTGAGTGCCATGAAACATTTTCAGTATTTCACCATTATATGACTCAAAAATATACCCAGAATGGGCCTACAAAGGTCCCCAATTCCTGACAGACTCTGGCAAATGAAGACATAAATGTACATTAAATGACACACTGGTATTCCCATACAGTGTTTCAAATTGTTTGACAAAATCTACAACAAGTTTTTCACATTTTTGTACATCCTCTGTTGCAATAATGTCCTTACAAAGTAAGAACATGAATGTGACAAGGACTAACCAGTGCTGGTAAAATACCTGGGGCAGAATTCCTTTTAGCACAAATACACTATAAAACAGTAACCAGTTCTGCCATTCAGAAGCCTTCCAAAACTTTCTCTGCTGAAGAGATTGGGGCACTCTTGTGATATTGCAAGGAGGCTTAATTAGTAAGAGCTGTTGATCAAGTTCATTCACTCTATTGCCAATATAATAAGGCTTTTAATGGTTATCACTGTCCAGCCACATGCTTGCCATTTGGCGAACCACACCAAGATGTATATTATGCATGTGGTCAGGAGGCATGCCAGATATGATGTCAAAGTGTGGAATATTAATGAGACATGTGGGCCCTTTAACACCCCTCACAGATTTTTTTGTACATAAAGCCTCCCTTGCATCACTTATGGTTGAAGCATGGTCCCTTTTTGGAACATCTTTGTATGGGTAAACCCTGACAGTGCCATGACCCTTTTCAACTTGTTCACCGGGATGTAAACAGAGGCTGCATCCATACTGGCCATTAAATTGGGTCATGTTTTGAAGTATGGGCCTAGCTACCGAATCACACATCATAAGAGCAGCCACAACTCTACATTGTTCCGAAATGCCATTTCTTGTTATTTTAAAGCCCTCAGTTGACAACGTCTGACACTCTAAAATTAAAGGCTTTAAAATTGTATTAACATTTGGCTTTTTATCACCAAACCACAAGCCAAAAAGCAGAACACTGTCTTTGCGCACAGGGTAAGGAAGCTCGTTTACAATCCCATATAATGGCCAAATACCAAAGAGTGATGATTTGAATACAGGCACTCCATCACAGTTGAGTGTTAAGGAGTATCTATGAGTACAGCCAAGCGGGCCTCCAATTTTGTTCAGATTACGGTACATTTTACCACTTCCAATATCATCAAAAATTTCAGAATGACATGTGCCATCTCTTGACTTGATACAATGTGCAATATCTTCTCTTTGAAGAAGATGTTCCAACTGTGTTTGGATTGGTAAGTATATAAAGTAGTTTCCATTCTTCAGTGAGTTGTTTTTATCCCATGTTGTGTTGCATACAACACATTGTCCTTCACTATCCTGTTCACCAATATAGTACTCACAGTTTGGACAATATATGGGACATTGTAGGTGACTTTCTATTGGCTTAAGCTCTTTTAAGAACAGATGCTTTGAGGTTAACTGTGTGTTTTCTGGACAGTGAATATTGATCAAATCTAGGAGATCTGAGAGAGCCATGTCTGTGAGTCCGTGTCTCAAAACAAATGAAAGTATAAGTAAAAAACTCTGAGCTTGGGTTAGTCGTGAACCAGTGTAAAGTGTCTCTTCGTTTTCCAGTTCATGACCGACTTTTCCAAAATGTGATTCCTCATTTACTGACTCATCAGGGCTATCTTCAAATAAAAGGGAAGATTCTTCTTCACTTCCAATAATGGATCCAAGACTGTCATCCAAGTCATTATGAATATAGTTACTGGTATTTGGTGACAATTGGCTGCAATTAGGTTCATCATTGAATGGAGGATCACTTTCTGTGGAACATTCATCCTCAAACAAGAGTGGGGAAGTAAGACATCTGGGAACAGAATCGCTACAGTCAACATGCAGGCTCTATATATGGAGAAAAGAAAAAAATTCTGGTTAGAGAAATGTTGTTTGATTCACTTACTTACTGTCACTTTAGTTCTTCAGTACCTTCAGTGAATTAGTCAAAAGTTTAACTACACACAATCCAGTAGAGCCAGTGACAATAAACTGAAACACTTTATACCAATTTCACTTTACTGTCACAGTTGCTGCTCTATCCCTTTTTTTTTGTTTTTTTTGTTACTTATTTGTACCCGTAGGTAGATTTGGTTTGCAGTCTGGTGACAAGCCACCGGCTGCTGGTCGCTGCGTGCGCGAGCGCCCTAAACCTACATGTTTTTTGGTGTGCGGGAGGAAACCGGAGAAATCCCGGAGTAAACCCACGCAACATGGGGAGAACATGCAAACTCCACACAGCTCACTGTTGGTCGGGGGCTGGGATCGAACCCACGATCTCATGATCCCCGCGATCCCCCGGCCGAGGGTAAAACTGTGCTGCCACAGTGCTAAACCACTGCGCCACGGTGCAGCAGTGGTTGCTCTCTCCAGATCAGTGCTCTCTCCAGATCAGCCCTTTGCTGATCTGGAGAGAGCAGTAAGCACTAATGCTTCCTCTGACAATTGCCAACCACTACTTTTAAACTGACAGGATGTAGCTTCACCAGCATGCTCCGTCCTGACTGACGGTGCAGTGACCTGGACTGAGCATTCATCCTAGCTTCCAACCTGCAGACAGCTACAAATATGTTCCACACAGTTGAAACTTACACAGACTTTGGCTCCTTCTGATAAACTTTGTTTTCCACTGAGAGGAGAATATGGTTCAGAATCGTAATCAACCTAAAAAAAAACACATTAGAAAATAAAAACCCATAGAAAGTTTACAAACCAACCTGCATGTTACAACATGCAAACTACAGAAACTTTACACACTTTACAAAATGTACACTATAGAGGTTATGCACATGTCATCATGAGCACGACAACAGTGTTGCGTCCTTAGCAATAGAAGCTAAACTGAGTGGATTGCAAAATCAACGCATTTCTGTTCAGTAGACTCGAGTTGCGACTTTCTTTCTTTTCCTCGCAAAATGCTCTCAAATGGTGAAGATCTGTCATGTCACTGATCACACAAACCTCCATCCATCCATCTTCTACCGCTTTTCCGCTTTTCCAGAGGTCCGGGTCACGGAGGCAGCAGTTCAAGCAGAGAAGCCCAGACTTCCCTCTCCCCAGCCACCTGCTCCAGCTCTTCACAAAGGATACCAAGGCGTTCCTAGACCAGCTGGGAGACATAGTCTCTCCACCAAGTCCTGGGTCTGCCCCGGGGTCTCCACCTCAAGTGGGAGGCGTCCAAGAGGCATCCTAATCAGATGCCCATACCACCTCAACTGACTCCTTTCAATGTGAAGGAGCAGCGGTTCTCCTCTGAGCCTCTCTCGGATGACTGAGCTCCTCACCCTATCTCTGAGGGTGAGTCCAGCAATCCTACGGAGAAAGCTCATTTTAGCCACTTGTATCCACGATCTTGTTCTTTCGGTCATTACCCAAAGCTCGTGAGGTGAGAGTAGGAACGTAGATTGACTGGTAAATCAACAGCTTTTCCTTAGAGCTCAGCTCCCTCTTCACCACAACAGACCGGTACAACGTCCGCATCACTGCAGATGCTGCTCTGATCCGTCTGTCAATCTCTCGCTCCATTTTCCCCTCACTGGTGAATAAGACCCCAAGATACTTAAACTCCTCCACTTGGGGCAGGAGCCTGTCCCCAACCCGGAGAGGACAATCCACCTTTTTCCGGCTGAGGACCATGGACTCGGACTTGGAGGTGCCAGCCGCTTCACACTCATTGGCAAACCATCCCAACAAGAGCTGTAGGACATTGCTGGATGAAGCCAACAGGACAACATCATCTGCAAACAACAGAGATGAGATCCTGTGGTCACTGTACACTATACTCACCATAATGTGGCTGACATCATGTGCATCTTCAGAGCCATTGTCAGAGTCATAGTGAGAGGAATTTTCATTCAGATTCTGTGTTGCAAAAAAGAATACAAATTATTGATAAACCTTTGTCACACAATACACGCACAGTCACCAGCCACCAACAGGATCTAGCATGTGGGAGATGCTATTCCAACCAGCTGCCTTCCCTCCAAACTTGATTAAACAGATACATGGGTTGCCAGAGCGACAAAAATCCCATCAGCTAGATAATCTACAGTATTTATTTATGTATCCTTGAAGAGCACCTGGTTGGACCATTTTATCCATTTTTAAGCTTTTAAAAAACCACAACTGTATTGACCAAGTGCAGCACTCCCACTTCTGCCTACCTACAAGTTTGATTAAAGAGATACTCCACATCCCCAAATCAGAAGTATCATCTCAGTTAGTAGGGAGATACCGGTGTAGCTTTGCCATGACATCACAACACTTCTGACTACTGACTATCCCTAACCTATCGCTGCCTAAACTGTAATAAACACACAAACAGATCTCCGAACAGTGACCCCCCCCAGCAAAAAACAAATATGTTAATATTGCACTATAATGCAAGTGCTACAGAGGCCAGATTCTTGCAAAAGTTGAAACTTACAGAGTCTTCTGCTCCTGAAAAACTTTGTAGTCCACTGAGTGGAACCCAAGGTTCAGAATCATCATCCTAATAAAACAGAAAAAAATAACAAAATGCCAGTAAACAAAAATGAACACCCATACAGTCTACAAACCAATCTGCAAGTTACCATGATGTATGTAACATGCTAACGCCACAATATATTTTTAATACAAAACCTAAAATATACTGAACACTAAATCTGCACAGTTAAAGACTGCCTGAAATACAATGAATAATACTGTAAGTGTTTTATTAACATGGATCATGCACACAGAGCATGAGATGGTTTCGTCTTGTGTTGAAAATCCAGCACACACCTTGCAGAGGTGCACTCCATCTCTCTGCCAAAGCACAAACACATTGTGCTTTTTCTTTATATATCTCAAGTGGGCATCAGTATGTGGGGCCTATATTAGCATTACTAAAGCAGACCAATTCATTTTTAAAAAGTCCTATTGTCAGTGCAATATTAAACACTGTCACATTGTAGAGCTGAGCGCCTCAGTGCTCTAGTGATTTTTCTGTGCTCTACATGAAATACCTTATTTGAAAATAGTCGATCAACGAGCTTGTCGATCTGCTATTTAAGGTTTTCCAGAATCTGAAACTTACATGGCCCTCTTCTGTAGTTCCCCATAGTCTATCTGAAGGTGGTTCACTTAGGGGGATCCAGGCATCAGAACTGGCATGAGCTCTTGTCTAAACAAAAGATGACAGTTTCCATCTAATGACTGCAACAAATTTGACAAAAATATGTATCTGTAACTCAGTCACAATATCGTCATTGCCAAAATGTACTCTACACACTAGACTACACATATTTCAAGATATTGATGAAGACATCTGTTGCTGGAGATGCATCTGGCAATACAATAGTAATTATTAAAAATAAGGAAAAAAATAGTTCTATTTTGTGAGAAGTAGATCTGGCTACATATAGCCAAGTACAGTATAGTTTAACACTACATGTTTAAAGTTCATGACTTACCAGATCCTGGTTTGGCTGATCAATCTTGGTATCTCTCATTGCTTCCCTAAAGTGATAGAAAACATAGATTCATATTAATCTTTGAATACATGATTCTCAAGCTTAATTCCCCCCTGAGGAAATACATAGATCTATTAAATAAAAATGTTACTGTGACATGATCATATCAATAGATGCAAAATGATAAATGGTGTAATGCTAAATGCAAATAGAAGATAGTAGCCGTGTTGTAAATAATGTTATGTCACCCCAAGTTACCTCTCTTCGGCTAGGCAACATCATGGCTAGAGTCACATCCAAAGCAATGAAAATAATAAAATATAATAATAATAATAATAATAATAATAATAATAATAATAATAACAATAATCCTCTTGTCTATCATCCCTAGGCGACTAGACTAGACTAGAGTGACTAGAGTCACATTCAAAGCAATAAAAAAGAATTGTCCCCTCCATCATCCCCGATCAGTTTCGTTTGTGACATAATGCACGGCTCAGGAGACACACACGCAGGCTCAGAATAGGTTTAACAGTTTATTGAACAACAAGTGTGTGTGTGGTTGCGTGTCTGTGATATGTGGATGTATTGGCGGTGGCGTCTGCGTCAGGCACGGGGGCAGGAAGCCATTCAGCCGGACAACCCTATGGGAGAAGCAGAGGGAGAAGGGTAACGGGCACCACACCAATACAGGAGATAGTAGCAATGACAGCTGGCTTACTTGGTTTGGGCAGGTGGCTGGCGTAGCAAGGGCGTAGCCCGGTAGACAGCGACCTGGAGCGCCTGATGCAACAGCGAGGAGATGACGGCTGGAGGGTGTTGTCTGCTGCCGGGGAATCCACCTGTGCACAGGGGAGGAGAACTGGAAGAGGAAGGTAAAGATGCTTACTTGTGATCTTGCTTGGTTGAAGGGAATTCCTTGCAGCAAGAGTAGCCGATGGGATCAGGCGGCTTCAGGCCGAAGCCCAGGGCGAGACGGCTTAAATCCCTTGCCGCTGACGAGGCGCAGGTGTGCGTGCAGCTGGCGCCGCTGATGAGCGGCGAGGCGTGACAGTACTCCCCCCTCTAGCAGCGCCTCCTGGCGATGGTTTCTCCAGGTGCGCTCGGTGGAGCTCAGTAATGAGGGATGGATCCAACACAAACGATGAGGGTACCCATTGCCGATGTTCAGGTCCATAGCCCTCCCAGTCCACCAAGTACTGCAACCTGCGACCCCGGCGCCGGGAGTCCAGGATGGAAGAGACTGGCCAGGCCGGATGACCACCAATCATCTGGGGCGCGGGCTGCGCAGCAGGGGGAGGGCAAAGGGGGTCAGAGATTGCCAGCTTCACCTTGGAAACGTGGAAGGTGGGATGAATGCGTAGGGAGGGGGGAATAGCCACACGCACAGCCACCGGGTTTATAATCCTGGTAATGGGGTATGGGCCCATGAAACGCTGTGCCAGCTTCCTCCTCTCACCCTTTAAAACAACGTCCTGGGTAGACACGTAGACACGCTGGCCTACCTGGTAGGCTGGGGCAGGTCTCCTGTGCCGGTCCGCCATAGATTTGTTGCGCTCCGCCGTGCGTAAAAGCGCATTGCGCGCCGACGCCCAAATGGAGCGGCACCACCTGAGGTGCGCCCGAACTGAGGGGACAGTTACCTCACTCTCCTGCGTAGGGAACAGAGGGGGGTCGTAGCCCAGGGACGCCTTAAAAGGGGACATCCCAGTGGCAGAAGAGCGGGCGGTGTTATGGGCGTACTCAACCCAGGCGAGATGGTTGCTCCAGGACGCAGGCTTGGATGTAGTGACGCAGCGGAGCGCAGCCTCCAGCTCCTAATTGGTCCACTCACACTGCCCGTTGGTTTGGGGGTGATGGCCGGAGGAGAGGCTTACCTTGGCTCCCAAGGCATTGCAGAAGGATCTCCAAACCTCTGAGGAAAACTGAGGGCCCCGGTCCGAGACCACGTCCACCGGAATCCCGTGCAGCCTGACCACATGCTGGATAAGGAGGTCCACCGTCTCCAAGGCAGATGGAAGCCCTCGTAATGGGATGAAGTGGGCGGCCTTGGAGAAACGATCAACAATGGTCAGGACTGTGTCGAAGGTGTTAGAGACCGGGAGACCGGTGACAAAATCCAGGGCGATATGCGACCAGGGCCTGCCAGGGATGGGCAGAGGCTGGAGCAAACCCGCTGGAGGGGCATTTCCTGATTTGCTGGTGGCGCAGACGGGGCAGGCCCGGACGTAGCAGGCAGCGTCCTTCCGCAGGCCCGGCCACCAGAAGGATCGTAGAAGAAGGTCAATCATCCGGGAGGACCCAGGGTGGCAGGTGAGCTTAGATGTGTGCAGCCAGTGGATAACCTCCCCCCGGACCGTGGACGGCACAAAAAGCCTCCCCCCCGGTCCGCCGTCAGGGTCTGGTTCCGATTCCTGCACCTTCCGGATCTTACTCTCGATGTCCCAAGTGACGGCTCCCACGATGCACGACCTGGGCAAGATGGTGTGGGCTGCGTCCTCAGAAGCCTCAGGGGCAAATTGCCTAGAGAGGGCGTCAGGCAGGCCGTTCTTGGAGCCAGGCCTGAAGATGATGTTGAAGCAGAACCTGGCAAAGAACAAGGACCAACGCGCCTGGCGGGCGTTCAGACGCTTGTCAGATCTTAAATACTCCAAGTTCTTGTGGTCGGTGATAACCACGAACGGCAGGGCCGCCCCCTCTAGCCAGTGACGCCACTCCTGCAGCACGAGCTTGATGGCGAGGAGCTTTCTGTCCCCCACGTCGTAATTCCGTTCCGCCGGGCACAAGCACCGAGAGAAGAAGGCGCAGGGCCATTTGATCCCGTCGTCAGGTGACCGCTGAGATAACACCGCCCCCACCCCCGTGTCGGAAGCATCCACCTCCACGATGCATTGCAGCGAGGGATCGACTTGGCTGAGGACCCGGGAAGAGGAGAACTCCGCCTTCAGCGCCTGGAAAGCAGCTGCGGCCTCTTCAGTCCACCAGAACGGGACCTTAGGAGATGTGAGGCGGGTCAGAGGACCGACGATGGTACCAAAGTTCAGGACAAAGCGGCGGTAGAAGTTGGCAAACCCAATAAACTGTTGTACCTGTTTCCTAGACGTAGGAGTGGGCCATTCCACCACCGCTTTCACCTTAGCTGGGTCCGGGAGCACCTGGTCGTGGGAGATGACGAACCCGAGGAAGGACGTAGTCTTAGCGTAAAACTCACACTTCTCAGCCTTGACATATAACCGGTTCTCCAGCAGCCTCTGGAGGACCCGCCTCACATGGACCCGGTGCTCGTCCCTGGATCTGGAGAAGATGAGGATGTCATCCAGGTAGACAAACACAAACAGGCCGATGAAGTCCCGGAGGACGTCATTTATAAGGCGCTGAAAGACGGCTGGAGCGTTGATCAACCCGAACGGCATAACCAGGTACTTGAAATGGCTGTTCGGGGTACGGAAGGCTGTCTTCCACTCGTCTCCCTCCCGGATCCGGACGAGGTGGTATGCACTGCGAAGATCCAGCTTGGTGAACCAAGTCGCCCCCTGGAGGGAGTGGAAGGTGGTGTCCATTAGGGGCAAGGTGTAGCGGTCCTTCTCCGTGATGTCATTCAGGGCGAGATAGTCGATACAAGGACGGAGGGAGCCGTCCTTCTTGCCCACGAAGAAGAACCCAGCGCCTAATGGTGATGACGAGGGATGGATGATACCAGCACTCAGCGATTCCTTAAGATACGAATTCATAGCCTCCTTCTCCGGCGCAGACAGGCTGTAGAGTCGCCCCGAGGGTAAGGGTGCCCCCTGGTGGATGTTTATAGCACAGTCATAGGGCCTGTGCGGGGGAAGAGACATCGCCTTGGATTTGCTGAATACCATACCCAGGTCGTGAAACTCCGATGGCACCAGGGTGAGATCCGGAGGCGCGGCGTCCTTGGGAGTTGAAGGCGAGGACGGGGCGCAGGCAGCGGATTGGAGGCAGGTGCTCATACAGAAGGAGCTCCAGGCGGACACTCCGCCAGACCTCCAGTCCAGGACAGGGCTGTGGAGGCGGAGCCATGGGTATCCGAGGATGACGGGAGACACTGAGTTAGGTAGGACGTTAAAGGCAATCTCCTCCCAATGATTTCCAGAAATAATTACAGGGACGGGGATGGTCTGGTGTGTTACCTTTCCCAGGGAAACACGGGAGAGATTTACTAGGGCGAGAGGAGTCTTGAGGGTATGGCAACGGATGCCCAATCGGGTTGCCAGGCTCTGTGAAATAAAGCTGCCCTCCGAGCCTGAATCCACCAGTGCATGAGTGAGGTGCCCAGTGGAGTTATGACAGAAACGAATGGGCAGCGTCAATCGAGTGAGGGGACTCGACCGGTTAGAATCTGCAAGGCCCCCTACAGTGATTCGCGGACCCCTAACCGGCCTCTCAGGACAATGCTCCACAGAGTGTTGACTGCCTCCGCAATACATGCAGAGGCCCAACTCCCGGCGGCGTTGTTTCTCCGCTAGATGGAGCTTTGACTGGACCACCGCCTTCGCCTCCGACTTCTCGGAGGAGTCTGGTGGTGGCGACGCCAGGGGGCGAGCTTGGGACAGGCGAGATGAGCCTCCCCACGAGCCAGAAGCAAACTTCCGCTCTGAAGACCGCTCGCGAAGCCTGTTATCCAAACCGCTAGCGATATCAGCCCTGAAAGCCTCCCCGGAATATCGCGACCAGCCAGCTCATCCCTCAGACCAGAGTTCAGACTGCGGAGGAAGATGCGGCAGAGCGAGGGCTCATCCCAGCCAACCTCCTCCGCGATGACCCGGAAGTCGATCGAGTAGTCTGCAGCTGACCGACCTCCCTGCTGAAGACAGAGAAGACGATCTACTAACACACTATCTCGTCGGCTATGATCAAACACGTCAAGGAACTGTTGCACGAATTGGCCGTAGGAGAGGTTGGCATAGCTGGACTTCACCATGACGGCGTAAGCCCAGGTGAGTGCCCGCCCCTCCAGGAGGTTTCCTATATAGCCAATTCGGCTGTGGTCTGAGGGAAAATCCCCAGGGACGCGGGAAAACACCGACTCACACTGCATGATGAACCCCCGCGCTCCGCCGAGCTGTCCACAAAAGCGGGCGGGGGTCGGAATAGGTGTGAGCCGGGTTGGCGACCCGGGGTCAGTCTGACCGGCCACTGGAGAGGTAGAAGCTGCACCTCCCTGACGAGCCGGGGGGAACGGCTGCGGGAGATCCAGGCGATCTAACCGGTGAGTGATCTTTACTAATTGATTCAGCATCACCTGTTGCTGATAAACTATCAAGTCTATTTGAGCCTCGAGAGTGGTGAGACGGCGTGTGAGCCCGCTGTCCGCCGAGTCGCTCTGCTGAAGCCGTACTGACATAATGCACGGCTCAGGAGACACACACGCAGGCTCAGAATAGGTTTAACAGTTTATTGAACAACAAGTGTGTGTGTGGTTGCATGTCTGTGATATGTGGATGTATTGGTGGTGGTGTCTGCATCAGGCACGGGGGCAGGAAGCTGTTCAGCCGGACAACCCTATGGGAGAAGCAGAGGGAGAAGGGTAATGGGCACCACACCAATACAGGAGATAGTAGCAATGACAGCTGGCTTACTTGGTTTGGGCAGGTGGCTGGCGTAGCAAGGGCGTAGCCCGGTAAACAGCGACCTGGAGCGCCTGATGCAACAGCGAGGAGATGACGGCTGGAGGGTGTTGTCCGCCGCCAGGGAATCCACCTGTGCACAGGGGAGGAGAACTGGAAGAGGAAGGTAAAGATACTTACTTGTGATCTTGCTTGGTTGAAGGGAATTCCTTGCAGCAAGAGTAGCCGATGGGATCAGGTGGCTTCAGGCCGAAGCCCAGGGCGAGACAGCTTAAATCCCTTGCCGCTGACGAGGCACAGGTGTGCGTGCAGCTGGCGCCGCTGATGAGCGGCGAGGCGTGACAGTTTGCAGCAGATATAATTATCGTGTGCTGTATAAATGGCCAGAATCAAGCAGAAAGGACTAACCTTTTTTCCATAATCATCTTGTTCTTCTTGGAATATCCGTTTCAGAACCAGGGAGGATATATTTCCTTTTCAGTCGGACTCGGTCCATTTTCTACGTTTGTCTGTACTCTGAGCTAGCTAATGTAACGTTAGGTTGTTTTGATTTGAAAACGGATGGGATGAGATACATGACTACTTTTACCAGAGTGCTCAGCGCGAATGGCGCATGCACATAACAATCGCCCCGAACAAGCCAGCCAATCATAGCACAATGACATCTTTCACGCATGCGCAATGCTAGGCGTGAATGTCGGTTGCTTTAAGCGGGAAGAAGAAACAGAGAGGCACAACCATAATATATATTTAGCAAAAATGTCAAAATATAGGTTTGCCCTTGTTAGTTGGGTGATGGGACCTGACAAAGATAAAACCAGCATCGTTCCAATCAGCTGGATAATTGATTTTGACCCAGCTGCTACTACTGACACGACATATCTTGCTGAATGTCGAACAACTAACAGCAAGAAGCCTGTTAATGGATGGCCATTGAAGATGCTGTTGTTCTTCAGTTAGCAGGCAAGTCGGTCTTACACACACTCTCACACTGGACCTATCACTTATTTCCTACCAGTTACTGTATTATCAAATACAGCAACAAAATGTTCTGTTTATTATGTCAAAATGTGTATCCCGTATTTCACTATTTTGCAGTCTAAAATTTGGCACATAATTATTTATTCAGTAGTATTTATTAATACAGTGGTGTTTAGTTTGATATTAAATCTATCTTTATAAATTAATGTAGAAAAAGAGGCTACACTGAGAGCTGCTGAGCGGGAATTGGAAGCGCAGGAACTGAGCGGGAACATGTCGGCCAAGAGGGTGAGAAAAGGAAAACGCCTGGACTTTGATGAAGAATATTTTGGTACTGGTGACAAAGCCTCTGGCTCTGGAAATCCAAAACAGGTAATTCAACAGAGATTGATATCACATTATGCATCATTTGTGTAATGGATTACCTATGACTAAATAATAAAAATTAATATCTTTGCCCTATAGAAAAAGGCCAAAGTTGCTGCTCAAAGACGGGTGGAGGAGGAATTACTGTCAGGGAACAGTCAGTTCAGCCCCGGTCCAGCAGAATCATCAAGCCAGGAAAGAGATGACTTTACCAGAGATCTGCAGAACCAGATCAAGGCTTTACATAAAGAAAACTCCAAACTGCGGAACATGGTAGTTAAAGGCATGTATTGAGTATTATGTCATCAAATATTATTATATATCATATGATATTACTCCATTTAGACCTGAGGGTGATTCTAAAGATGCTATCTAAATCTAAAAAGTAATCGCCCATATCAGCCCATGTGTGGTCAGATAGGTGGGCTACAGGTATTTTAAGAGCATGTTTGAAGAATCACGAGCATATTTATCACTCACACAGGCATAATAAGCAGAAAAATTAGGTTGCAATTTGTCTATGTGATTGTGCAAGTAACAACCATCAGTCACAGTCTGTATCATTTATACTGATTGTTACTGTTAATGAGCCCAGGGTAAACGAGCATGATATACTGTACATGAAGTCAGTGTCAATTCTATAACTTGCTCCTGTTACGATTATTTTAATGATACGTCAATTGATTTGTAGCATCTTGGACAATATTGGTCTTCATAGTTGCTGTCTGAATAATCTTGTACTTTTTGCTCAGAAATTCCAGCTCTGTTGGTGGAGGTGAGAAAACTTGTCTCCTTCAACACCACCAACAACAAAGATGTTGACAACCACCCCACCAAACATGCTGATGAACCTTATGCTGAGAGTGACGGCCCAGGTGAAACATCACTTTGCACACCTTGCAGACCTTCACATGTAAGTATTTGTTATTTGGAAAATTTCTAACATTAAAACTTACAGCATTATTGGCGTCTTATTGCTTGTGGCGTTTTCTTTGTTTTTTTTCTGTCTATGCATTCTAATGCTTGGAGTGACTTTCCTTGTTTCATCCTTGCTCATGCTCTTATTTTTATATTACTTTTGTTTACATAAGGTGAAAATCGGGAACGACGACGTCACTATCTCATCACATTGTTGGGAGACTGCAAAAAGTTGTACCACCCCCAATGGTATGGCACGGGTGCTACTGATGGGGCTCTTTGATGTTGAAGTCCTCCTCAAGTCCAACCTGAAAGGAGGGGTCAGCAAGTTGGATCTCAATGCAAGGTAAGTAGTTCTCAGAGTTGGTTGCCTTCCAGTTTTGATTGCATCTCTTCCGGGAGGGGGGATTTTCCCTTTGGTTATACAGCAAACCAGAACAGGGGTTATGGGGCAGGAGGAAGGAGTGGGGGCGGGGAGACAGCAAGCAGGTGGGTAATCATTGTGGTTCTGTTCCACAGATGCTGTTGTAAAACAGTTTCCGAGGGCCAAGGAAGCTGATGTGAGAAAGTCCATCAACAGTCGAATCTGTGAGCTAAGACACCAGGTGAAGCACAAGTTGCAAGTTTAATTTATATTTTGTACTGGTATGTTGCACTGTTGCAGGATGTTAAGTTGAGTTAAAAGTTTGCACTATTAAGATTTTGCACTGTTAAGAATTTGCACTGTTTAATGTTGCACTTTTAAAAATGTACCTCTCTCCTACATCCTCAGGATTTGTTTTTGATCTGATTAAAAGACAATAAAGGTGACTTTTGATAGATATCCATTAGTCTGTGTTAATTTTCATATAAAGGTTTGCTCATATATATACCTGTACACACACACACACACACACACACACACAAATATCACATTTCCATATAATTTCACATATATTTAAAATATATTCTACCATGTATTAAACATATATATGTACATATTTTTCCATATATTGTTACATACATTTACAATACATTCTACCATATATTGCTCATATATCTTTACATATATTTCATTTATGTTTCCATATAATTTTCCATATATATAAAATACATTTACCATATATTGAACATATATGAGACACTTTATCTTTACATATATAACCAATACATTTTCCCATATAAATCACAATACATGATGGCGGATATTTATAAATATAAAATTACATATATTTTGGGATATATAAACACATATATTATTCATTCATGTTTAATATATTGCAATATATGGAAAGCGGCAATCATTTGTATATTTTGCAATATATTGCAAAATATTACATGAATATATAATATATTGTGTAATATATGTACCGTCAATATATTTCCATGTATTTAAAACATATAATATGTTGGGAAATGTATCGGGAAAATAATATATTAGAATATATTCCAATATATTTCAAGTAATACATTGGTAAATATATTTTCCTTTCGTAAGGGATGGCAGCGAGTCCTGGACCCTGTGAGCCCGACAGGAAAAGAAGCTCAACACATTTCACATGCGCTGTCTCTGTCGCATCCTACACATCACCTGGCAGGACAAAGTCACAAACAACAGCGTCCTGGAGAGAGTTGGAATCCCCAGCATGTACACGCTGCTGAAGCAGAGACGCATGTGCTGGCTGGGGCATGTGATATGCATGGACGATGGCAGGATCCCCAAGGATCCCCTCTATGGTGTCCTAGCTCAAGGCAAACGTTTGTCAGGCAGACCCCAACTGCGTTACAAAGATGTCTGCAAAAGGGATTTGATGGCCATGGATGTCGAACTCACCACGTGGGAAGCTGTAGCCTCAGACCGGATGACCTGGAGGCAGATTGTGCAGAAAGGTCTGTCCAGCTTTGAACAGTCGTTTACACAGCAAGCTGAGGCGAAGCGACAGAGGAGAAAGCCCCGAGGCCAGGCAGACCGATCAGCAACGGACTTCACCTGTGTCCAGTGCGGCAAGGATTGCCAGTCCCGCATCAGACTTTTCAGTCACACCCGACAACGACGCTGCATCAAAACCACCCAGAGCACAACTCCATAGTCTCCCGAGACTGACAGATGCCAGAGAAAGTGGAAATTGAGAGCATCCACCTGGATGGATGAAGCAGCCACAGTACGGCGCAATCCCTTTACCATTCACACACACATTCAAACCTAGGGCCACTTTTAGAGTCTCCAATTAACCTAACCTGCATGTTTTTGGCCTGTGGGAGGAAACCGGAGAATTCCCGGAGTAAACCCATGCAGACACGGAGAGAACATGCAAACTCCACACAAATCACTGTTGGTCAGGGGCTGGGATCAAACCAGGGATCCCATGGCCAAGGGTGAGTTGCTGTGCTGCCGCTGTGCTAACCACTGCGCCACCGTGCTGCCTAATGGGACGAGTTGCAACAGTTAAAATGATGGTCCTTCCTAAAATCAACTATTTATTCCCAATGATTCCTACCCAGCCATCTTTGGCCTGGTTTAAGTCTCTAGACTCAAATATAAGTAAATTTTTATGGAAAGATAAACCATCACAGATCAGTTTAAAAACTCTTCAAAAAGCAAAAGAGTGGGGAGGTTTAGATCTACCTTTTATATATATAATATATATACTTCTTAGCCAACAGACTGCAGTTTGTTTCTAAAAGGACAAAATCAACCCCACTAGGAAACCCATGGTTAGATGCTGAACAGACTCTCTGTGGGTCGCGAAATATCTCTGACTTAGCTTTTATGAGTCCCTGTATTAAATGAATGACTGTTTTAAAAGCATTAATATCAGCTCCTCTCTGACAGCCTGGTGGAAATTTTTTTAAAATAATGGGGTCTTTACTTGTCTCTTGTAAACTCACATCCATTTGGAATAATCCTGATATCCTGCAACAAAAGAGGATGTTAAACTTTCCACTATGGTATGAGAAGGGAATAAAAAACTTCTATCCAACTTCAGGAACTAGTATCACAGTATGACATCAGTGATAAAACGTTTCTTTAATACCAACAGCTTAAATCCATAATAAAAGCAAGATTCAATCTTAATCAGACAGATTTAGAGGTACCAGTTAAGGTGACAGAGTTTCTAAATCTTTTTTCTTCTAAAATGATATTGAAAATACACGGACTATTATCAAAACTGGATGAGTCAGTATCATCCAGTTTTCACTTCCAAAGAGAGCAGACGCTTTTTTCTTCTCTCCAGCTCTGACTTTTCATCTCCTCCCTCCTCTAACTAACTGGATCCAGCTTGCTATCGTCTGTCTGCGTGTCTCTACTGCTGATTATCGAACGAAATTATGGATTTAATAAGCTGGGCTTTGAACGCAATTGACACTATTTTTTCAACAAGGAAAAGTGCCCCGGGGGAGGTTGTTTGCCCCGCAGGAACGGCTGCTGCGGGCTATTTGAGGGGCACAAGTAATTGGAAACTCTTGTGCCTGTCTGATCTTTCCATCGAAGATGTCGAAGATTTGTACGTCTTCGTAGTAATGGTCTTCGGGATCGTTCTGATTGGATCTGGGATTGTCCTGGTGTACCGTAAATTGATGAAGATGGACATAGCCTATCAAAATGCTGGCCAGGCGAGGCTTAACCATCAAATTGAAAAAATGGAGAGGACTCTGACAGCGGCAAATGGAGAACTGTCTAGGAAAATGGATTACATCATGATCACACTGAGAGCCGTCCATGAAGGATTCAACGTCCAGCACTGAAGGATTAAAGTACTGAATCTTTAAGAGAATATAAAGTTTATTTCTCTGGGATCAGTACTATTCGACTAATCTGACCCCCTCACACAAGTCCTCCAGATTATCTGCAGTTTTTTGTTTCCAAAACATCAAAACATTTGAGCTGCATTGACTCTACAGACAGTCAGCTGCATGGCTCAAGGACAAATGCTAGCAGCTAAGACAAAACATCTCCTGCCAAAGAGACTTTGTTGTTCTTAACTGATACAACACCTACACTCAACACTACACCCACACTGACTCAAAAACTGAGGAAAAAGATCACTCACTCACTGCTCTCTTTGTGTCCTTGTGTACATTCTTGTCTGCTAACTGTGTATTGAGGGCTTTTTTTCTTGTAATCATAATATTGATCATATATTTCCTCTCGGCGCCATATATTTCCTCTCGGTATTTCCTCTCCTGTCGGCGCCACACCAGTCGGCTGCCTTTTGCAACAGCGGCTCGATTCCGAGTTTTTTTTCCCTTCCTCTCTTTTGATCACTTTTTTTTTTCACCCCACTTATATCACGGACACACAGATCATCTCAAATGTCTCCTGAGCCGGTGGACGGAGCCACTGTTTATAGCAGGATATGATATAACAGGGAAGAGCTGCTAGCATTTAACCGCCACCCGGTCCCACTGGAAAAACTCGACATACCGAGAGAACTGAGGCGAAAACGCCGCGGCTGCCGGGCTGGAGTAAGGCGGAGGACAAAAAATATAAGGTACAGACCCTCCCTTCCATCTGTTGTCATGGGAAATGTACGGTCGATACTGGGAAAGTTAGATGAGCTAGCGGCTATCTCCCGTTATGATAGCACTTACCGGGAGTGCTCTCTCCTTTTGTTTACTGAGACGTGGCTAACTGAACTAGCAGCAGATGCTAACATTGAGCTGGAGGGTTTTCACACGATACGAGCTGACCGAACACCAGAGAGTGGCAAAACTAGGGGCGGTGGAGTGATCATGTATGTTAACAACAACTGGTGCAGACCGGGACATATCACTGTTAAACAACGACACTGCAGCAAAGACATTGAGTTGCTAGCTGTTAGCATGAGGCCTACATATCTCCCGAGAGAACACTCACACGTGATCTGCATTGTTGTTTATGCAAATCCGACGGCGAACGCTGGGACAGCGCGTGACGTCATCCATTCAGTAACCAGCAGGCTGCAGACAGAACACCCAGATGCTCTTCTCCTCATCTCAGGCGATTTCAACCACGTTTCACTGTCTCCCATTCTGCCCACTTTCACCCAGTATGTCACATGCCACACTAGAGACAATAAAACACTGGATTTGTTCTACGCAAACACTAAGGAGGCGTACACCTCATCACAACTCCCCCCACTTGGGAGATCGGATCACAACTTGGTTCATCTCCGACCGGTGTACAAACCCCTAGTGCACAGACAACCTCCGGCCATGCACACTGTGGAGTTATGGTCTGAGGAGACAATGGACACTCTAAAGGACTGTTTTGAAGCCACTGCCTGGAAGCAGCTCTGCGATCCACATGGTGAGGACATCGATGGCCTCATTCACACCTTCACGGGCTACCTCAGCTTCTGTGTGGACAAATCCGTTCCCACCAAGACCATACGGCGTCACTCAAACAACAAACCCTGGATCAACCCTGAGATAAAAACACTTCTGAGAGAGAAGAAGAGGATCTTCAGGTCGGGGAACAGGGAGATGCTGAAGTCCGTACAGAGGGAGCTGAGGAGAAAGATCAGAGAAGGCAAGGACAGCTTCAGGAAGAAGATGGAGGACAAGCTGCAACAGAGCGACATCAGCGGGGTCTGGAGAAACCTCAAAACCATCTCGGGGCTCCAGAATACCTCCCCCCAGGCCACGGGGGGCAGGGAGTGGGCGAACAACCTGAATCTGTTTTTCAATAGATTTGACCAACCGCCCTCCCCCCTGTCTGCACAACAACCACTGCTGCCTCTAAGAAATCAAGTCCTGCTACCCACTCCCCACTCCACCGACACCCCCCCCCCACTCCCAACACACAGCCCCCCAACCTGACCCTGACCAAAACCCAGGTGAGGACGGAGCTGAGGAAGATCAAGGCGAGGAAGGCGTCGGGACCGGACGGCATCAGCGCAAAGCTCCTCAAGTCCTGTGCAGACCAGCTGTGTGGGATTGTGACGTATATCTTCAACATGAGCCTGAAACTGGGGAGGGTACCACAGCTGTGGAAAACATCTTGTGTGGTACCTGTACCAAAAACTTCCCACCCCAAAGACCTGAACAGCTTCAGACCGGTGGCCTTGACGTCCCACTTGATGAAGACCCTGGAGAGACTGCTCCTTGCTCATCTCCGCCCCCTGGTGGAACCAGCGATGGATCCACTCCAATTCGCCTACCAGCATGGCATTGGGGTGGAAGATGCGGTGATCTTCCTCCTTCACCGTTCTCTGTCCCACCTGGAGAAGCCCGGGAATATGGTGAGGATCATGTTCTTTGACTTCTCCAGTGCTTTCAACACCATCCAACCGATGATCCTGAAGGACAAGCTGCTGCGCGCAGGGGTGGACCAGCACCTGTCATCATGGATCCTGGACTACCTCACGAACCGGCCTCAGTTTGTGAGAACCCGGGACTGTGTTTCCGACACGATCATCAGTAGCACGGGGGCCCCCCAGGGAACGGTGCTGGCTCCCTTCTTGTTCACTCTTTATACTGCGGACTTCTCACACAACACAACACAACACATTGCCATCTACAGAAGTTCTCTGATGACTCTGCGATCGTTGGTCTCATCTCCAGCGGAGATGAAGCTGAGTACAGAGGGCTTATCCAGGACTTTGTGGACTGGTGCCATCGGAACTGCCTCCAGATCAACGCGAGGAAAACTAAGGAGCTGGTGGTGGACTACCGCAGGCATGGGCAGCCCCTCACAGCACCAGTAAATATACAGGGAACAGACATCGAGATGGTGACATCCTACAAGTACCTGGGTATTCATCTGAACAATAAACTAGACTGGTCACACAATACTGACGCACTCTACAAGAAGGGACAGCACAGGCTGTTCCTGCTGAGGAGACTCAGGTCTTTTGGTGTACAAGGGGCGCTGCTGAAGTCATTCTATGACACGGTGGTGGCATCAGCCATCACTTTTGGAGTGGTCTGCTGGGGCAGTGGCATTACTGCAGCCGATAGGAAGAGACTGAACAAACTGATTAAGAAAGCTAGCTCTGTCCTGGGGCAACGCCTTGATCCGATGGAGGAGATAGGAGAGAGAAGGACGGTGGCTAAACTGTCATCTCTGCTGGAGTCCGAGTTCCACCCTATGCAGGACATACTGGATGCACTGAGGAGCTCATTTAGCAGCAGACTACATCATCCCAGGTGCACAACCGAGAGGTTTCGTAGGTCCTTCCTACCAACGGCTGTCAGACTGTACAACCTAAGCAGGGCTGCTCGCAGAGATAGCAAAAAGACGTAACAAACTAATAGTTGTTGTTTTTTTTTTTTTTTTGTTTTTTTTTTTTGAATGCAAAAGATGCAATAGACTTACACAATGGTCCTCTCCGGCATACAACTAGGAACATACCGGTCGCTATGGAGGGTGAGAATATGTATGGGCACATAATCATACCATGTAGGATAACTAAATAGACGGTTATGCTGTTTCATCCCACCTAGCAACAATGCTCTGCACTGTGTGTGTTTATATATTTACATATTTATTCCATCTAGCTACAATGCTCTGCACTGGGTGTGTTTATATTTATATATCTATATATTTATTCCATCTAGCTACAATGCTCCGCACTGTGTTTTTATATATCTACATATTATTCCATCTAGCTACATTGCTCCGCACTGTGTGTGTTTATATACTTGCATATTTATTCCACCTAGCTGCAATGCTCCATACTGTGGGTGTTTATATATTTACATATTTATTCCATCTAGCTACAATGCTCTGCACTGTGTGTTCATATATTCATATATTTATTCCATCCAGCTACAATGCTCTGCACTGTGTGTCTGTGTGTGTGTGTGTGTGTGTGTATATATATATTTTATAGTAATATGTACATATGTATATTAGCTGCTCTTGCTTGCTTGTTTTTTCTTGCCTTCTGATTGTTGCTCTGAGTGTTGCTATCCCTGTGCTGTTGCAATCCTGGAATTTCCCCGTTGTGGGACTAATAAAGGCTTATCTTATCTTATCTTATCTTATATGACCGGTATTCTGACAATCAATGGTTTTTTGCTCTTTCCTATTGTGTTATCCTTTTCCTCCCTATGCATCCTGTACCCATCTGATGACAGGCGCGTTTTTCAGATGCTGCCGCGTCACCGGAAATGCATGTCGTTTTCTGTGTCAAGTCAAATCCCTCGTATGTTATCAGTTGTTTACTGTTAATGTACTTGGCAATAAATCTTTTCTGAGTTCTGAGTTCTGAGTTCTGAGTTTCTTCAAAAACCAAAATGGGAGACAGACTTAACAATCAATAAGGATGAAAGCTTCTGGACACAAATATATTTAAACACTTTTAAGATGACTAAAACTCTAATTTACAACTCATACAGTACAAAGTTCTACATAGAACTCATTACAAAGGACAAAGGAAGTTCAAAATTGCCCTGAGTCACATAAATATCTGCTACTACTACACCAGCAATGTCCCGGTTATATGCATGCTATTTGGTCCTGTGCAGCAGTCCAAAAGTTCTGGCAGAAGACGTGAAGACTTTTGGGCTTGGCTTTGGTATTGTATCCCATCCTCGCACACACTTTGCATACTGGGAGATTTAAGTGAAATAAATATGGAGGCAAGGATGTCACACATGGTTATCACTACCTTATGTATCGCAAAGAAAACTGTTCTCATGAACTGGAAATCAAGAAATAATTTATGCACGACCCACTATAATAACCAACTATTAGATTATATTAGCCTGGAGAGAATGTCTGCCTCCTCAAATAACCAACTGGCTGAATTCAATTCTCTCTGGTGTCCACTTATTAGTTCTATAACCTGAAGGGTTGGCTGGTGTGGTATGCTCTCCTTGGCACCTCTAGCGGCTGGCTGCGCCCTGACCACGAGGAGTTTCTGTGACCCACTGGGGCTGGTGTCCGGGGAGTTTATTCCGGGGTGGCTGTATGTCTGGCCTGGGGGAAGGTTGGTTGGGGGAAGGGGGGCAGCGGGGTGGGTTGACGGGGTGGGTTGTGGCCCCGGGCTGGAAGGCCTTGCCTCCCGGGTGGGGCTGGTTCTGGCCATGGGCCCCTGGTGCTGGGGGGGGGGGGGGGTTTCCTCCCCTTGGTTGGGGTTGGGTGAGCACTGGTGGTACGGACCAGCCCTGGCGCATCCTAGTGCGGCGGGGCCGTGCCTTCCCCAGGGCCCTGGTGGTACTCTGGGACTGGTGCCTGCATCCTGGGGGCCTTGCCCTCCCCCTCCTCTAGGGCCTGCGGGTGTGGGTGTGCGTGTATATTTGTGTGTGTACGTTTGTGATTGTGTGTCCGCATGCAGGTGCGTGTGAGTGTGGGTGTGACTGGGTTTGTGTGTGTGTGCAGGTGCAGATGTGGGTGCATGCACATGAGTGTGGGCATGTGGGGCTGTGTGTGGGTGTAGGTGGGCATGTGTGATAGTGAGTGTGTGTGTGTGCGTACATGAGGGTGGGCATGTGTGTGTGTGGGTGCGGGTACCTGTGAGTGGATGTGTGGGGGTGGAGGATGTGTGTATGGGTGGGGGAACCTTGTTGGGTTGCAGGGGTGGGGCGGACCATCTAGTGGCCTGGGGGTTGGCGATTCCGGGCCTGCTTTTCATGGCCACCCTGCCGTTGTGTCATGGGGTGGGGTGCTTTGTCGCATTGCCTCTGGTGTCTTTGGCGCCGGGTGTGTGTGGGTGCTTAGGGGTGGTCAGGGGGCCGTTGGTGCGGGCTGGCTGCCATGTTGCTGTCGGTTTTCTCCGGGGTGGCTGTGGCTGCAGGACAGCCTGCTGCTGTCAGTGTGTTTCTGGGGTGGGTCGTTGGTGGGCTTGCGGTGGGTGCTCAGGGGTGTTGCTTGGCGTGTGGGGCGCTATAAGGGTCCAGCCCATTGTTCACTATTGTTGTGTATGTTCGTGCGTGCATGATGAGTGGGAGTGGGTGTGGGTGTTGCTGCTCCATCATGTTTGTGGTGCTGGGAGCACTGGGGTGCGATGCTGGTGGGTCCGTGGTTGGGATTTGGGGGAAGTGGGTGGCCTCCTGAACCAGTGGGCTTCTGGGGGGGATGGGCTCCCTTTTGGCCCACCTCCCTCCCAGTCTTACCCCCCTTCCCAATTCTGGGTGGAACATACATCTTCTTGGATACAGTTAGGGGTGGGGGTGAGCTGCACTGTGTCAGTGAAGGGAATACCTCTGCTGCACAGTTGGGCTGTCCTCGTTTCAATTTTAATTACATTATAGACACTGAGGGCTTGGGGGGATGGGAGCCTCACTGCCTAGTGCAGTGGCTAGTGGTACTCCAACATTATCCCCCCTATTTTAACTGCACTATGGTAGTTCACACACCTACACACAATCACATCATACAACTGACACACACTTATCATGATATGTATAAGGGGGAGGGGGTGGGGTTCTTCCCCCACACCTGTTGCCCCCCTTCTCCCGGGGGACTGGGGGCCCGGCGGGAGGCCTGGGACCTGTCATGTCAAAATCCCTGGGTGCTGCCAAATGAATAGAAATGAGCAAGGGAGTGAGAGAGTGATTGAACAAGAGAGTAAGTGAAAGTCAGGGAGTGATGAGTGGAGATGGTGATGGTGGGTAAGTTTTGTGTGATGCTTTGCATGTCGGGTGGCATCTCGGAGCACCTGTGGTGGTCCACTGATCAGTCGCTTGGGTGGGGGCTGAAGGTGGTGGTCTGCTTCTTTGGCCGCGGTCGCCCTGGGGTAGGTCAACGGGGGGTGGCTGCTGGCCTGCAATGGTGGTCTCCCTGGCGTCTGCCGGGGGCTGGAGCACATTCATGCTCGCAGCATCTGCATCACGGTCACCCTAAGTAATAAGGGTAAATGGGGGTGGGTGAGTGTGTAGGGGAGAGCATGAATGGATGTGAGTAGGTCAGAGTGTGAGTGAGAGTGCGTGTATGGGTGAACATGAGTGAGTGTGGGTGACTTCGAGGGTGAGTGAGAGTGAGATTTAGCGGGTAAAGGAGTGAGAGAGAATGGGTGGGTCCGGGAGTGCGAGTGTGGGATTGTGTGGGGTAGAGGGTGAACGAGAGTGAGTGAGTACATGTGGGTGTGTTTTGGAGGATGAGGGTGTGAATGTGTGGGAATGGGTGTGTCTGCTAGTCAGGAGGTGCTGGATTGAGGGGGTAGTACCTTTTGTCTACGTGGGCTCCCCTGGATGGGGGGCTTCTTTTGGCATGGAGGTCCCTGGGGTGTGCGGCGGTGCCTCTGGGGGGGGAGGGGGGCACTGTGGGGGTGCCTGGGGGGGCTACAGCCATGGGGGTTGGGGCGCTAGCCTCCTGGGGCGCAGGGGTTGCCGTTGGCACCACGGGGGGAAGGGGGGGGGGGGGTTGGTAGGCCCAGGGCATGCCGGTGGTCTGGTTGCCTGGCCTCCCTCGGCCGTCCCTCCTTGGACAGATGTCTGAATTTCCAGGGGCTTGTTGGCGTCGGACATTTGAGCCCTGTGGGGGTTTGTGGCGTTGCCCTGCTTTCTGGGGGCGGGGGGGGGGGGTGCTGAGACCGGCTGTCCTAAGTTTCCTGTCAAATCACCCACATGCATATACTTATTTTGCACGTGCTCTCATATACATGCACACAGATGCACACACTCAATTGTCTCCCCTTTAACAGGTGCGGATACCAGACTTGTGTTGTGATCTCTTCAGTGGAAAAAGCAGTCTGTCTTCTGTTTGTTTCAGTTGTTGGTTTGTCTTTTTTGTCTGTTCCTCTCCCTTTTCTGTCCCACTCCCCACATTTGCTTTCCCCATTCCCCATTCTGTCGTGTCCTTCTTGAGTAAAATAATTTAAACAACTAAAACCTACCTTTGCATGCCCGTAGAAAGCAGGTGTAAGCAAGGGTGTAAGCAAGCACGTCAGCACTCATTCAGTGATTCCTGCCTTTGGTCTTTGATGTCCTATGATCGTGAGTGAGCGTGAGTGATGCCTGCCTTTGATCTTTGATGAGTTAGTGAGTTCTATGACCGTGAGTAATGCAGTCCAAGGACGGATAATTTTTTTCACATATAAGGATACATAGGAACATCATAGGACGTCATGCAGACATCATACAGTAGGAACATCATAGCCGGTCCTATGATCTTTGGTTGTGACACACACACACAGACAGACACAGAGATTTCTTGAATTTATAGTGATGTATGATAGTAAGTAGGTGCCTACTGTATAAAGCTCCTTTTGGCAAAGTAAATCTGTTTTGGCACAATAAGGGTAGCATATTTCTGTTCTGCTCAGCTAGCTGCCTGACAGGACAAGGGAAAAAAACAAAAACAAGAACAAACAAACAAAACAAAAAAAACGCTGCAGCAACCCACCAATGCTCTGCAGCTTCTTCAGGATTAGAGCTGTATCACACAGCGGTCACACAGTGCTGCAACCTGGTAAACAACACTGAGTTGCTCCATTCTCTGTCTCTTCCTTTCCTTGTTGGTTTGCTCGCTGAGTCCTTCTTTGTGTGGTGATCTGAGCACTGAGCTCATCCGCGCTCAGGTTTCTCAGTGATTTCCCTTTTTCTCTCGTGTTATTTCTGCTTGGTTATTATTGGTGCTCCCAGGGCTTTTACTGTGACAGCGCCACAGCCGAACTTCCGGCTGGCAAAGTCTAGCCGGCACTGTCACAGCTGATCATGATTTTGGTCATTATGTTTCCTCCTCTCCTGTTTGGTTCAATGCTTTTTGTTATCAGTTTTTAAGGGAGCAGCTGAGGCTCACTCCTCGCTGCGACCCGTGTCTACAAGGTCTGGAGTCCCTATCCCCGGCTACAGTCTTCCTTCTGTGTTTGGTTCATCCTTGCTTCATCATTCATAAGTGTTTATTCTATAGCGTCAGGTTCCGCCCTCGCTACGCACTTGCATTGATGTTAGTGTTCTTTATTTTGTGTTCTAGTTTAGTGTATGTGTTTTGCCACACATGGCTCATTATTTTGTACCTTCTTGAATAAACAAGCAAACTCGCTGCTTGCATCTGGTGCCTCATTTATGCCCTGAAAGGGGCAAACATGACAGTAGGTCGCAGCCAAGCGAGGTGCCAGCCACAGTAAGTTTGTTTTTGGGCTTGAGATTTTTCCTTATCCAGGCACCAGTTTTTTGAGATGGCGTATTGCATCGAGTACCTGATGGAGGTTGATGACCTCCTGTCCAATGCTCGCCTGTTCACCCCCTCCGACACCGCACACTGGTACCTGGACCTCGTGCAAAAGGCGTTAAAGCCTGACCTCATATCCAGAGGGCAGGGAGAGGTTGGCGACGTTAACGGTTCTACGTCAGAAGAACTTGGAACCGATGGAGAATCTGGCCAAGAAGCCTCCATCTCCTCCCCCGGACACGATGTTTCCAACGAGGGGGAAGCCTCCTGATCAGGCCGGTTCTCCACGAGGTTCCCGTCCGGATCCTGTTCCAAGTCACCAGAAGAACTCCACCTCCCAGTCACCTGTTTCCCCCGCACCTCGATGAAAGGTAAAGACAGCAGCCTCAGCCTCCGGGTCATCTTGCCCCGCTGTTCCGTTAGCTCCATGTCCCCGGACTGCCCCGGCTGCTCCTCCCTCCTCCTTGGCACACCTTTCAGCTGCTGTGAGCCCAGCGAGTCCTTACCTGGTTCCGCCCGTCACTGATCCTCCGCAAGGTTCCCGTCCAGATCTTGTTCCGGGCCGCTAAAGAAACTTCGCCTCCCAGCCAGCTGTTTTTCCTGCGTTACGACGGAAGGTGCAAATAGCAGCCGCTGCCTCTGGGTTATCTTTTCCCGCTGTTCCGTCAGCTCCACGTCCCTGGACTGCCTCGGCTGCTCCTCCCTTCTCCTCGGCGCTCCCTTCAGCTGCTGTGAGCCCCAGAGTTCCTTGTCTGGCTCCGCCCATCACTGATCCTGTTGGTGCAACTCCTTCTTGTCTTCCGGGGGGTCCTCCATCACCATCCCTACGGGAAGAGGAAGAATCAAGCCCGCTGCAGCATTCATCATCGTTTCCCGGGAAAGAAGGCAAGTGTTTTTTTCATTCTAAATCTCTGTTTGATGAATTACCTTGTCTGATTCCTGGGGGTGGAGCTCAGGGTTCACAGTCCTCTAAGCTCCCACCACCTGCTGCAGCCATTGAAATTGAACCTGCTACCTCTGTCTGAGTGTCCCCCGGTGCCAGGAGTAGACCATCGGACGGAGGAGGAGCCTGCAGCCCTGGAGAGCCTGGTTCCAGTCCCGCAGCCACGTCACGGGCAGAGGAGGAGGGCTGACTGTCATTTGGAGCCTGCGCCGACAATTAAGCGTCACCGGGTCTCCGTAGAGCAGCAGTCAGCTACTGCAGGCTATGGATCCCCTGCCACCACACCGAGTGGGCCATTGGCGTGGGTTTCAGCGGCAGAGGGTTCTCGGACTGTGGAGACCATTATGCCAGCTGCGGAGGCCACTGCAGTCGAGTGGGAACTGAAAACGGACCTCCAGATCATCGAGCCTGGATCGTTGGAGTCCTGGATGGCGGTAGAGCTCGAGATCAGGCAAGTGCTCTATTTTGTCATTTTACTTTCTGTCTTGGAGCATTCTTGCCTGTCTCTTGGGGAGAAGAGCCGGGTGCAGCCGGCCGCTGCATCCGAGCTCGTCTCGCTGGGCTCTGCTGCTGCCGGTGGCCCTGACCCCTGTTCTCTCTCTTTGTCCAAGCCTTCTCCCAGGGTCACCGGAGATGAGTCAATTCAATTCAATTCAACTTTATTTATATAGCGCCATTTCACAACAACAGTCATCTCATAGCACTATCAACTGTAGGGGGGGACCCCCACAGTTGCAGAAAGACCCCAGCAATCAGGCGATCCCCTGTGAGCAAGCACTTGGCGATGGTGGAGAGGAAAAACTCCCTTTTAACAGGAAGAAACCTCCAGCAGAACCAGGCTCAGGGAGGGGCAGTCATCTGCTGCGACTGGCTGGGGGGTGAGGGGATAGAGAAGAAGAAAAGAACAGACATGTAGAGAGCAAACAGCACGATGGGGACTCAATCTATGGGAGAGAACAAACAGATGTTAATGACCAGCAAAAAAAAATATTTCATAGAGAGTGAGGAAAGGAGTGAGGCCCAGTGCATTACTGGAGGTCCCCCGGCTGACTAAACCTATTAGCAGCATAACTAAGGGAGGGTTCAGAAACACATGATCCCTCCCTAATTGTAGGCTATATCAAAAAGGTAGGTTTTAGCCCTATTCTTAAAAACAGAGATCGAGTCTGACTCTCGAATCCAGATTGGCAGCTGATTCCACAAGAGAGGAGCTTGATAACTGAAGGCTCTGCCTCCCATTGTACTTTTGGAGATTCTAGGCATTACAAGTAATCCTGCATTTTGGGAGCGTAGTGCTCTGTTAGGATAATACGGTAGTATCAGATCTTTTAAATAAAAAGGAGCCTGATTGTTTAGAGCTTTGTAAGTAAGAAGAAGGATTTTAAACTTAATTCTAAACTCTATGGGAAGCCAATGAAGGGAGGCCAGAACCGGAGAGATATGATCTCTCTTTCTAGTACCTGTTAAAACTCTTGCTGCAGCATTTTGGATCAGCTGAAGACTTTTTAAAGATGTTTTAGGACAGCCTGATAATAAAGAATTACAATAATCTAATCTCGAGCTAACAAAAGCATGGATCAGTTTCTCAGCATCACTCTGAGACAAGATGCTCCTAATCTTGGCAATATTACGCAAATGATAGAAGGCAGTCTTAGAAACAAATTTAATATGTGAATTGAAGGACAAATCCTGATCAAAAATAACTCCAAGGTTCCTCACAGAGCTATTAAGAGAAAGAGTAACCACATCCAAACTGAAAGTTTGATTTGGAAAGGAATTTCTAAGGTTTTTTGAACCAACAAGAATGACTTCAGTCTTATCTGAATTTAATAGCAGGAAATTACAAGTCATCCAAGCTTTGATTTCCTTAAGACAGGCTTCTAACTTGGCTAATTGATTACTATCATCTGGCTTCATTGACAGGTATAATTGTGTGTCATCTGCATAACAATGAAAATGTATACAGTGCTTTCTAATAATGTTGCCTAATGGAAGCATATATAAACTAAAAAGAGTAGGGCCTAGCACAGATCCCTGTGGAACTCCATGACTAAGCTTTGAGCTGAAAGAAAACTCATTATTTACATGAACAAACTGGAACCTATCAGATAAATAAGATCTAAACCATTGCAACGAAGTTCCATTAAGTCCAACATAGTGTTCTAATCTATCAAGTAGAATATTATGATCAATAGTATCAAAAGCTGCACTAAGGTCTAAAAGGACAAGTACAGAAACTAGTCCATTATCAGATGCAATGAGGAGGTCGTTAGTGACCTTCGCTAAGGCTGTTTCAGTACTATGATGGATTCTAAACCCAGATTGAAACTCTTCAAGTAAACCATTTCCCTGCAGGTGGTCAAATAATTGCGTAGCAACAACTCTTTCTAAGATTTTTGAAATGAAAGGGAGATTAGAGATTGGTCTATAGTTAGCTAAAGCTCCTGGATCTAGCGTTGGCTTTTTGAGTAAGGGTTTAATTACAGCCATTTTAAAAGCCTGCGGTACATAGCCTAAAGTTAATGAAGAATTGATTATATGAAGAATAAAGCTACCAATAAGTGGGAAGACTTCTTTAAATAACCTGGTAGGAATAGGGTCTAAAAGACAAGTTGAAGGTTTGGATGAGGAAACTATTTTGTCTAACTCACAAAGGTCGATTGGAGTAAACTCATCAAGACAGACATCAATAGAAGGAGTTGTAGTAGTTACAGTATTTAAGTTAACTGTGGGAAGAATCTGATTGATTTTATCTCTGATGGATGAAATTTTATTATTGAAAAAGTTCATAAAGTCCTGACTAGTAAGCTCTAAGGGAATGCTAGGATTGATAGAGTCCTGACTCTTTGTCAACCTGGCTACAGTACTGAAAAGAAACCTGGGATTATTCTTGTTCTCTTCTATTAATGCAGAGTAATAACTCGTTCTAGCTTTTCTAAAAGATTTTTTTATAAATTAAAAGATGATTTCTCCAAGCTAAATAGATTTCATCTAAATTAGTAGAGCGCCATTTTCTTTCTAATTGACGAGTCTTCTGTTTTAAGGTACGAGTTTCTGTGTTGAACCAAGGAGTTAGAAATCTCTGATTAGACTTTTTCTTTTTTAAGGGGGCCACCAAGTCTAGAGTCTGATGCAGAGAAGCTGAAACACTATCCACCATGTTATCAATTACAGAAGGAGCAAGCTGTCTATAGCTTATTTCCGTTGTGTTGACACATGGCATAGAGGAAACAATCTGCATAAATTTGGAAACAGCACCATCTGAGAGGCATCTACTGTAATAATATTTTTCTTTAGGCGCCAAATAGTCAGAAATAGTAAAATCAAAGGTTAACAGACAATGGTCTGACAGTACAGGGTTATGAGGAGACACTACAAGATTTTCTATTTCTATGCCATATGTCAAAACAAGGTCCAATGTATGGTGGAGGTAATGAGTAGAATTTCCTACTTTCTGAGAAAACCCAATCGAATCTATTGAATTGAATGCCACATTAAGGCAGTCACTATCTACATCCACATGTATATTAAAGTCCCCTACTATAATTATTCTATCAGATTTCAGCACTAAATCAGCTAAGAAATCAGCAAATTCGGATAAAAATTCTGAGTAGGTTGATGGGGGACGATAAACTATGGCAAATAAAATTGGGTTTAACCTAAAATTGCTAAAGTGCCCACTACTGAGGACCAGGCCCTCAAAGGAATTATAACATGTTTTTTCCTTTACATTAACTAGTAATTTGGAATGGTAAATTGTTGCTACTCCTCCTCCACGACCAGAACTTCTTGGATTTTGACAGTTTAAATAACCAGAGGGAGTTGATTCATTTAAACCAACATAATCCTCTTGTCCTAACCAAGTCTCTGTAAGGGAAATTAAATCAATCTGATGATCAATTAACAAATCATGGACTAACAGAGACTTGGGAGTTAGAGACCTAATATTTAATAAACCACATTTAATTTTTAAATTATGAGGAGGAACAGAGGCCAAATCATTCAATTTAGAGGCTTTATGTTTAATTTGAGTTTTACTGCTGCTTCCTGGTCCCAACTCTGAGTAGTCATGGTTTTGGAAATTTGGATAAAAAAGATGCCAGATTGTTAGATAAATGAGAAGCACCATCCAAAGTGGGATGAATGCTGTCTCGTCTCATAAGACCAGGTTTTCCCCAAAAAGAGCTCCAATTGTCAATGTAGCCCACGTCATTTTTAGGACACCACACAGACAGCCAGCGGTTCAAGGATGACGAGCGGCTAAACATGTCATCACTGGTCAGATTGGGGAGGGGCCCAGAGAATACTACAGTGGCAGACATCGTTTTTGCAAAGTTACACACCGATTCTATATTAAGTTTCGTGACTTCCGACTGCCGGAGACGGATGTCATTAATGCCAGCGTGAATAACAATTGTGGAATATTTACAGTTACTTTTAGCAAGCATTTTCAAATTTGACTCGATGTCGCCTGCTCTGGCCCCAGGAATACATTGGACTATGGCCGCTGGAGTCTCTAGGTTCACGTTTCTGACTACAGAGTCGCCAATGATCAGAGTTTTTTCCTCAGCGGGTGTGTCGCTGATCGGGGAAAAATGATTAGAAACGTGAACAGGTTGGTGGTGTACCGGGGCTTTGCGACTAGGCTTCCTTCTCACCGTCACCCACCCAGTCTCCTCGCTGCTGAGGAGAGCCGAGGGACCGCTGACAGTGGGACCTAAGCTAGCTAGCTCCGCTGCAGCTAATGGGCGTCCGTCAAGATTAACTGGCGCAGACGGTGTTTCAATGCAGCGGAGCCGGGATTCCAAATCAGACAACCTCGCCTCGAGCGCCTCAAAAAGACAACATTTATTACATTTACCGTTATCACTAAAAGAGGCAGAGGTGTAGCTAAACATCTGACAGAGAGAGCACACCAGAGGAGGAGAGGAAGGAGAGCTAGTAGCCATAGCTAGTGGCTAGAGAGCAAACACAAAGCAAACCACACAGGCAGACAGCAAAACAGGAAGTGACGATACGTTACCACAGGAAGTGACGATACGTTACCCTCGGTAGTCAGCTCCGGTCATGTTCATCGAGGCTCCGGGTTCGTGTTTGGAGGTCATCCCAGGTGCTGCACTGGCCCAGTTGGCGTCCACCGAGGGTGCTGCGCTGGCCCGGTTGGGGTCCACCGAGGGTGTGCTGCATTGGCCTGGTTCAAGGTCGGTGAGGGAGCTGCAGATCCCCTTCCACCTGACACTGGACTGGTTCCCTGTTTCCCCACCTTTCCCCCCATTCTCCACCACCGGGCGCCACTGGGGTCCCTTTCATTTGGTTCAGCTTCCCCTCGTTGTGCCTCTCGGTAGGGAAGCCGCCACCAAGCTCCCCCCTCCGGTCCTGGTGGGGGTAAAGGAGTGTGTGGGGGGGAGAAAAACAGAGAAAAAATAAAGAGTTGCTGCTTCTGAGAAGATCTTCAGGCTTGATATCTGCACCTGAAACAACAGACAGATAGGTGTGTGTGTGTGTGCGCAACAGAGAGGGTAGCAGGCCGCAACAACGCCGACCCCCCCAGGACCGTAAGCAAGCAAGACCCCCCCATCTCCAAGGCAACCTTCAGTGCCTGCACAGCACGAATGCCCCAAGGCCACTAAACCCCAGGACAGCCAGGCACCCGCCCCAGGATAAAGGAGGGCCAGATGGCAGGATGACCAGGGGAGACACACCGCCACCCCCATCTCCCTGTAAATTAAGATAAGATGATACTCTGATGTAGCATGCAAAAAAAACAACAACAACAACAAAAAATAACATTCGGCATCTTGTAGATAGTCTTGCCAGAAAGCCAAGGTCCGGCACTCTTCATGGAAAGCATTGCTCCCTCTTTCAGAGTGGATGATGTGAAAGAGATTCTCCATGTCAGCTGCTGTTAAAGTCTTCCCTGTCCTCACAAAAAGGCACTTCATTTGCAAGGGATATCTTTGGCGATCATCAAGGGCACCTAGAGACATCAGGCCATCTCTGAACCTAGTAAAAAGAAAACACATTGTAATGTGTAGCTCTAATTTTACAACTGAAGTACACATACATTTTCATTTGAATTTATTGTTGATAATAATATTATTCAGTCTTCCTGCTTCATCATGGGGGAATCTCTGAAATAAGTCTTTGTATGTGCTTAGATGACAACATACCTTTCAAAAGGTGCACGGGTTCTCTGAAGGACATACCACTGTGCCAAGTCCAAAGCTGTTTCTCTTTTGTTTGCCAGTGTTATCTGAACATTGTGACCAGCAAGACTAATCAAGCTGGCTGCCTGTGCAACAGCATCTTGAAGCTGTGATTCAGTTTCAGCCTGTAAAATCTAAAAATATTACATTAGCATTCTTCCAATATGCTCTTGCATTTTTTAGATTTAGAATATCATGATTTATAATTTATTTCAAGTCATAATCCTCAAAATTTAACAAAAACATGCTTGAAATTGTTCACTTTATGTCTGGTGAAAAAAAGAATATATAAAAGCTTAACTTTTTATAACTTTGTTGTAGTAGAGTACAATGCATTGATTTAAAAAAAAAAATATTTAATGCAAGGTAAGAATGTTTAACTAATATGTCAATGAGTGTGACCAAAACAGAATTAAAGTACACTAACCAATTTCACCTGTGACCTTGTTTCTTCATCAGATATGTGTTCAACTTGAACTTTTACACTGTCTGGGCCCTTTTGAAGACACTCAAACAAAAGTTCCGAAAGGAAGCATGGACTCTGCCCTCCATGGACAGTTGACATTGCCATTATCTTACCAGCATGGAAGTATGCATTCTCTTTCATTGCTGTTGTAGAATACAACAAAAAGATGACAAATGAAAACATCAAAACATATTTTAAAAAATGCTAAATATCAATGTACAGACTGTTATTTTCTGTTCTATCATTTTTGCTATAAAGTACAATAGATTCAAAATCAGAAAACTCATAATCCCCCCCCCAAAAAAAACAAAAAAAAAACCAAATACAATGTATAAACTGAAGATGAGCAATAAATAAAACTATATAAATCAGTTACCTTTGGAATTGCATGTTAGAATTTTACCATTTGGTGGATCCTCAAAGATGCCAATTGTATCCTTAATTTCATGTAGACATAGTCAATAAAACTCTGGAGTAGGTCCTCCATTGTCCACAGCACCCTCAGATGTTCCATAGTCATCGGTAAACTTAATATCAATCTTCTTCTCAGGAGTCTGCACATTGCTCTGGTAGTTCCATCCCACACATTTCTCCTTAGGATATTGAAGCGTACAGTGCTGTCATTATTTATTTTGAAGGCAATGTGCTCCACTATCCTCTCTAAGGACATGTTTAAATCACTGAAAAAAATAATATTAAAAAAGTTAGTGATTCACTGTAACCTACCGATAAAACAATGTCACACAAGACTGCAAATGTAATAGATGCATTACAGTCATTTAGAATTATATTTTTCAGTAATTTGGACTGTAGTAGTTTTCCGGATTCCAGCAGCTTTCTTGGTGCACATCATCAGTTCATTCATTATTGCCAACAAGTTGTCTTAACCCTTTTTCCTAAGAGGAGAATGTTTGAACAGCTGATGAGTGACGTTGCTGTGCTCAAAGCCAGAGCTTTATTAAGTATATGCCTTTGTTACAACATGTAGAGCTAAGAGTAGTAAAAAACTGTCCTAAACAAGATACAGTAGTCTATTGTAGTCTAAACACTTAGATTTTGTTTTACAAGGATTAACTGTCCATGAACGGACCTGATTATTGTCTCTACCAAGGAAGTTATGGTTTTCATTACATTTATTTTTATACCGGTAGAACAATACAAAAATGAACTGAAACATTTTCATTACCAAGAAATTTTTCAATTTTGGTATAGCTTAGAAATAATTTAATTTTTAATGTAATGAGTCAGAGATTGAAAGAAAAAAGAAATTCAATTTATGACTCCAACCATTCAGTTCCTTCATTTCTGAGAAGGTCTGCAGTCTTTAGCCATGAATCCAGTGACTGAGTTCAAGTCCACCTACTAATGTCAAACACCCTATTTTATCTTGGGAGAACTGTTCTCTAAATCCTCTCTCTTTGAAACAAGAGTATACAGACTACTGGTGTATCTCAAGAAATTTTGAATTTCATGTTTTAATTGAAATAGCTAAGTCATTAAATATTAAAACAAAAACACTTTAAATTGTTCACTTCTGAATGAATATAAAACAAAAACAATAAAATTTGGAATTAAATGTAAAAAAAAAAAAATCACATTGGTCTGTTTCTGGGTGCAAAAGTACTGGTACTTAATTGTGTATAAAGAAAAGCATGAGGCCCTGTCACACCTTGACAATTTAGGCACCGTATGCCAACGTATCAAAATTTCTCTAAAACACTGGCATACGGGCAAAATTTTCAATTTTTGGTGTATACATCATGTATCCATAACGAGTTGGATGTATACATAACATATTAGTAACTTCCATCCATCCATCTTCTACTGCTTATACAGGGATCCAGGTCGTGAGGGCATCAGTCCAGGCAGAGTAACCCAGATTTTCGCCCAGTTCACATAGTATCATAATCTCCATAATCCCTCCTGCAGGTGGTGAACCCACTGGGGGGCAGACCCATGTGCCTGCTTTGGGTACACTAGGTTCTTGATGTAACCTTCTTCATGGGATCCACTGGAACGCTTTTAGTCTGGCCCTTCACCCAGGACCTGTTTGCCATGGGACACCCTACCAGGGGCAAGTTGCCCCTGACAACATAGCTCCTGGGATCATTCAGGCACTGAAACCCATCCATCCATCTTGTACCGCTTAATCCCTTTTGGGTGGCGGGGGGGCTGGAACCTATCCCAGCATCTTTGGGCCAGAGGCAGAGTACACCCAGCCCATCGTAGGCACTGAAACCCCTCCACCACGATTAAGGTGGCGATCCACGGAGGGGTATTAGTAACTTATATAGAACATTTTGTTAACTTTTAGATATCTTATACTCAACAATAGTCTAAGTTATGCATATCTAATCCTAGCTTATGCATAGCGCACTCATGCCAACCTGCCATCGCCTCCTGATCCATGAATCCTAGGTGTGCAAGAGCATGAAGGCTACATTATCTCGATTCAACTGAGATGACTCTCTCTTCCAATGACCATCACACGGCAGGGGGCATGACCGAGCTGTCAAATCTGTCAAGTTGGATCTTCTGAGACCCTAATGGATCCTGAAACTTTTTGAATAAACACTTTTCTTTCCTCCTGTTAAGTAGTAATATGGCGGCCGGGGCAACTGGGGTAGAGTGAAGGGTGACGGACCGCCTTTCCGGCAGTGATGTCACCTGGGGTACAAAGGGCTCAGGCGGAAAAGGCCAGTTCTCTTTCGTCGTTGACCCTCGACTTAAGAGAGCTGTCCTGGAGAGTGTTGGTTCTGTAAATAATAAAGTATGTAACTGTATCCTCAGTCTCTCCCTTGCTTCCCTCAAGATATGGACATAACATCTCCATATGAAGATGACCCACACTGACCTTCTCTGGACAAGGGAGACGGACCACTAATGTGCCAAAACCCGATTTGCAGAATTCACCTGGACTAAACCAGGAGACAACTAAATAAACAAAGTCGCCCATCTTCCTTGAGATGAATGACTTCAAAGAGAGTCTTTGGTCCGAACTCTTATCTTGAGGCCATAAAGTCTACCCCCAGCCTTTGCACACCCTAGAGTGACTGTGGACCCCGAGTGACTGAATGAAAGAACTGAAACTGAAGTTGATATAACTGATTTTGATATTATAACTTTGCTTTTGTGAATGAACTTATCGGTTTGATCAACTATCGTGCCTATGGTTTTGCTTAATCACCTCTAAGAATCACCTCCCTTCTGGATGAGCCTGTCTGGACTCTCCATGAGACCAGAACTACATTCCTCTCCCCCTTGAAGAATCCTGCTTGACAGAAACTGCTCTGTGCAGAATTCAGGATAAAGGTGCATTCAGAGCAAACACAAAGTGAATTTACACGGCACAAATGCATACAAAGCCAATGGAAAGAGGTGAACACGTGCAAATCTTGTGCATTTGCATGTCCATGTCCAAGGGTTAGCGCTAGCTAGTAATGGCCTTGAAATTCTGCCGTCACTGTAGTAAAAGTATCAAAATTGGCAAGTAAACTAGCTTGAGAATGAGACTGACATACCAGGAGCTCTGCAGCTGAATTAGAGAGCTGGAGGTTGTTTTTTTTTTTTTTTTTTTTTAACACGGACTCCTGCCACGGACATGTTAACAAGGCTAGTAGGATAGCAGTGTAAACAACCCATCATCCAGGTGAAATTTTGGAGTCAGGGACAATTTTTCCAGGTAAGAGCCCCGTCGGATAATGTAAACCTAAGCATGACAATGTTTTGTGGATTTCCACAGCAGGTTGAATAGCCTACAGCTGCAAAAGTTAAAGCTAGCTTCGCCTGTCTGGAACTCGGACGGTGAATTTATGCCATTGAGTTAAAATGTAATTGTGATGAGTGAAAAATTCACCCGTTCAGTTTGTTCTGAATGCACCTTAAGACTGATTTTGGATGAAAAGGATCATGACACCTTTTGCATACACTTAGAACTTTGCTCTGTATAATTGTCTCCATATATGGTTTTGTCAATTTTGTATGCATTATTATATTTTGCTCAATCACTTTTTATGCCTCGGTGAAAATGGAGGCATACAATAATCACTCAATGCGTCTGTGTGTGGATGGTTGTGTGTGAGTGTATCCGTCTGTTGGCCTGTCCGTTTCAGCTCGCCTGGTCAGAATTAAATTAAGTGGAACTAAAGGCTTGTATCATTGTATTGCCATACTTTCTTGACTTTTAATTTGCCAGACTTCTGAGTTAAGGCTTTGTTTTTGAAATAAACATAAATTTAACTCATCTTTACCGCCAATGGAGCTGGGAAAAAAGGCATTGTAATAAATATGCTGGGCCACTAGAGGCAGCAGTGCAACTTTTTTACAGCACAACACAGCACTTTTTTTTTTTTTTACAGAAGGTGGAGCTGAACTGTTATAAAATAGCAGTTACTGAAAAAATGAAAGTATCAAGGTGCTGATGCCTCGGTGCTAGAGCCTTGGCAGAGGTATGCATTCTTGGATAATCACCAAAATGGTATGGGTTCCTCTTTAGCCCAAGGACCACCTGTGGTAAAAATTTCATCCAAATCCATCCAGTAGTTTTGGAGTACATGCATGCGCAGTGAAAATAATCTGCAGTTCACATGCCTGTACTGTCGGCAGTAGCAAACAGCCGCCAAACTGATTTGAACAGCTGCAATCCAAACATAAAGAAGAGCACAGTGGCGGACGTTTTAAATAGTGGAAGTGATGGAGTTACGTGAATACACTGACAATCAAGATGAACAGGAACTTTTGCTGTTTAGTGGCAGAGGAAGAAAACAGATGAGCAAAAAGACGGACATTTGTTCACCCAGTATTGGCGGATTGCTCAGTACTTCTGGACTTTGGTACTCTGGAATTTCCCCATTGTGGGACTAATAAAGGCTTATCTTATCTTCCTTCTGGCAGGAGCTTCCGGGCTCATGTACAGTTCACTGCGACCATTTGAAGTGCTCAGTGGGGCTGTAATAAAGGTGCACTCCCACCTCTACTGGGCTGACATAGGAATTACAATGATGTTTCAGCTGCATTGACGGTAAAGCTGAGCTATTTGTGTTTATTTCAAAAACAAAGCCTTAGCTTGAAATTCTGGCAAATTAAAAGTTGAGAAAATATGGCGATACAATGATACAAGCCTTTAGTTGCACTTAATTTTGACTGGGCAAGCTGAAACAAACGGGGGACAGACAGACAAACACACACTGAGCAATTACCGTATGCCTCCGTTTTCACTGAGGCATAAACACACGTATTTAGCAACTACATTCATTCATCGTATCGATTGTTTTCACACTGGTTTTGCCATTTAGTTTTGCAGAAGGAGGACAAGGTATTTTCTTCCTGGAGCTTTCACTTCATTGCTTAAAACTCCAAGTCCCAACATTCCTCACCCGCAAATGGTTGCAGCGAACTGCACATGCACCCGGAAACTCCCACTAGAGGGAAGTACTGAGCAATCCACCAATACTGTTTGAACAAATGTGGGTCTTTTTGTCCATCTGTTTTCTTACTCTGCCACTAACCAGCAAAAGCTCCTGTTTGTCTTGATTGTCAGTGTATTCACGTACCTCTATCGCTTCTGCCATTTAAAATGTCGGCCACCGTGCTCTTCTTTTGTGTTTGGATTGCAGCTGTTCCAGTCATTTTGGTGGCTCTTGGCTGCTGCCGATAGTACGGGCATGTGAACTGCAGATTATTTTCACTGCATATGCATGTACTCCAAAAACTGCTAGATGGATTTGGATGAATTTTTTTTTTTTTTTTTTTTTTTTACCAGAGGTGGTCCTTGGGTGACAGAGGAACCCATAACATTTTTGTGATGATCAAAGAATGCATACCTCTGCCAATGCTCTGGCACCGAGGCATCAGCACCTTGGTGCTTTCATTGTTTGTCTTGTGTGTTTTTGTAAATACATTTAACCTCTGCTTTATAATCTGTAGTCTTGCAACTAAATAATTAATCATATCTGGTTGTGTCTGGATTTTGTGATTAAGATCATAAGTCATGAGGTCAATTCATGGTCAAGAACTGTGTTTATGCACAAAACGTGACAGTTTTTCTTGTTTTTCTAAAAAAAAATATTTTGGTAGTGAAAAGGTTAATGCATGTGAAACATAATCCATGTGATAAACAGAGATTTACAAATTGGCCACTCCAATACATAAGTAAAAAACAGGGGGCAAACATACCGTTCTTCTTACCCAGGTAGACTAGCTTGCTCATGGATCAAAATACTCATTTAAAATGGGTATCATTCCCGTAGTTGCAATTAATATTACCTGACGTATATTTTATAAATTTTCTACTGTACTGACCTTTCATTTGCACTGGATTCTAATGACCTTGAAATTGCTGTCTGAAGATCAGGGTCATCAGAGGGGTATTCTTCCTCAAATAGGTCCAGGTATGTCCTACAAAAGACCATAAAAATAAGTTCAGTGGATATATTTTAAGTTGAAATATATAATGTGTGCACAATCACTTAATGGTGTAATCAATGGATACTGTATTATAAGGTAGAGTTTACAACAAGATTACAATAATCAAGTGACGCAAATATTCATTCTAAACAAGAGTCGCTGTCATACTCGTAGGATGTGCTGGATTGCTCTGGATTGGTGTGACCATGGAACACAGTGGAGGTATTACTTGCAGAAAGAAAATGGGTGCCACCACTAACACTGACATGGGGACCAACCAATAAGTCATGGGTGATGCCACCAGGAATGGCGGGAATTTCTCTGGTCAAAGTCACTGTCTCATCAGCAGTGATCATAGCAGCACCTGGGACGGTGTCGGCAGATATGGATGGTCCATCACTGCAAATATTTTGTGTGGTAACACACCAAATCACTTCATCACCCTCAGAGGTTGAAGGGGTGGTGCTGGGCAAGATATGTGTCTCAGTAGTGGAGAGTGCTTCATTGGAAGTGTCAGGCATACCATCACAGACTGTAACAAAAATAATAACATTTAAACTTTGGATAACATTGAAATTAGCAATATTGATCACAACACAATACTGTATTACAGTGGATTTAATACATTATAATCTTAATCGTATTTACTATGCAATTCTTGTGTATAGACTATTTAAAATTGTATAATTTTGAATTCACTACACTGAAAGTGCAAAAGCAGTACAGTTTTATGCTGATGCATGTCAAGAAATTACCATATTTGTCAGTGTCTGGTAGTTCTGCATAACCATGGCTTTTATGAGTGATCTCACCTTCAGAACATGACTGTCAATTGAAGCACAAAGAAACAACACCTTTATGGATCCAACTCAATATGCAACAGGATTTTGTAAAATATACAAAACACAAGTGTCAGTGATTAAAGTTTTAAAAAAATACAGCCATTTCCATGTTGCTATACTGTACCTCCACTTGTGCTTATTATTCTAATTGAACTTTTTTAGAGACTTTTCCTATTAATAAACCATCTATTTTTATTATACATTACTACAACTCCCTAAGTTATGGAATATTCCAAATTCCAAACATACATTATTGAAAAATCAAAACTCATGTCAAACCTAGGCCGTTCACTAACTATACATAATTGTCAGATTTAATTTTCAAACGAAGAGCTTGATGATGTCATTACAACCATGTTAACCACTTTGGTGCCCCCCCCCCCCATAGTAATATTGTGAAATGTTTTTTTTTTATTATTCAGTTCAAAAGTTAAACTTTCATGTATTCAAACAAAGTGAACAATTTCAAACATTTTTTTTTTAAATTTTGATATATTTTGATATATTCCAAATTTCCAAAACCTTGACTACTCAGAGTTGGGACCAGGAAGCAGAGTCACAGTCTTACACGTCTCTCTGCAGCTCCTCTTCATCCGCCACCCCTCAGCTTAGCCCCTGTCTTCCCCATCAGAGAATCATTGTCTGCTCCCTCCAAAGTAAATAAAAATATAGTATATAAGCATCCCAAAGTGATTAAGCAAAATATTGGTAAAACTCAAATTAAACATAAAGCCTCTAAATTGAATGATTTGGCCTCTGTTCCTCCTCATAATTTAAAAATTAAATGTGGTTTATTAAATATTAGGTCTCTAACTCCCAAGTCTCTGTTAGTCTATGATCTGTTAATTGATCATCAGATTGATTTAATTTCCCTTACAGAGACTTGGTTAGGGCAAGAGGATTATGTTGGTTTAAATGAATCAACTCCCTCTGGTTACTTAAACTGTCAAAATCCCAGAATTTCTGGTCGTGGAGGAGGAGTAGCAACAATTTACCATTCCAAATCACTAGTTAATGTAAAGCAAAAAAAATGTTATAATTCCTTTGAGGGCCTGGTCCTCAGTATTGGGCACTTTTACAATTTTAGGTTAAACCTAATTTTATTTGCCATAGTTTATCGTCCCCCATCAACCTACTCAGAATTTTTATCCGAATTTGCTGATTTCTTAGCTGATTTAGTGCTGAAATCTGATAGAATAAATGTAGATAGTGACTGCCTTAATGTGGCATTTAATTCAATATTTGACTCGATTGGGTTTTCTCAGAAAGTAGGAAATTCTGCTTATTACCTCCACCATACATTGGACCTTGTTCTGACATATGGCATAGAAACAGAAAATCTTGTAATGTCTCCCCATAACCCTGTACTGTCAGACCATTGTCTGTTAACCTTTGATTTCACTATTTCTGACTATTTGGCGCCTAAAGAAAAATACTATTACAGTAGATGCCTCTCAGATGATGATGCTGTTACCAAATTTATGCAGATTGTTTCCTCTATGCCATGTGTCAACACAACGGAAATAAGCTATAGACAGCTTGCTCCTTCTGTAATTGATAACATGGTGGATAGTGTTACAGCTTCTCTGCATCAGACTCTAGACTTGGTGGCCCCCTTAAAAAAGAAGAAGTCTAATCAGAGATTTCTAACTCCTTGGTTCAACAAAGAAACTCGTAGCTTAAAACAGAAGACTCATCAATTAGAAAGAAATGGTGCTCCACTAATTTAGATGAAATCTATTTAGCTTGGAGAAATAATCTTTTAATTTATAAAAAAATCTCTTAGAAAAGCTAGAACGAGTTATTATTCTGCATTAATAGAAGAGAACAAGAATAATCCCAGGTTTCTTTTCAGCACTGTAGCCAGGTTGACAAAGAGTCAGGACTCTGTCAATCCTAGCATTCCCTTAGAGCTTACTAGTCAGGACTTTATGAACTTTTTCAATAATAAAATTTCATCCATCAGAGATAAAATCAATCAGATTCTTCCCACAGTTAACTTAAATACTGTAACTACTACAACTCCTTCAATTGATGTCTGTCTTGATGAGTTTACTCCAATCGACCTTTGTGAGTTAGACAAAATAGTTTCCTCATCCAAACCTTCAACTTGTCTTTTAGACCCTATTCCTACCAGGTTATTTAAAGAAGTCTTCCCACTTATTGGTAGCTTTATTCTTCATATAATCAATTCTTCATTAACTTTAAGCCATGTACCGCAGGCTTTTAAAACGGCTGTAATTAAACCCTTACTCAAAAAATCACAAATACACTTACAATGACATACAAATCAAGACTACAAATGACTACAAATTAGTCATGGAGTTCCACAGGGATCTGTGCTAGACCCTACTCTTTTTAGTTTATATATGCTTCCGTGAGGCAACATTATTAAAAAGCACTGTATACATTTTCATTGTTATGCAGATGACACACAATTATACCTGTCAATGAAGCCAGATGATAGTAATCAATTAGCCAAGTTAGAAGCCTGTCTTAAGGAAATCAAAGCTTGGATGACTTGTAATTTCCTGCTATTAAATTCAGATAAGACTGAAGTCATTCTTGTTGGTCCAAAAAACCTTAGAAATACCTTTCCAAATCAAACTTTCAGTTTGGATGCGGTTACTCTTTCTCTTAATAGATCTGTGAGGAACCTTGGAATTATTTTTGATCAAGATTTGTCCTTCAATTCACATATTAAATTTGTTTCTAGGACTGCCTTCTATCATTTGCGTAATATTGCCAAGATTAGGAGCATCTTGTCTCAGAGTGATGCTGAGAAACTGATCCACGCTTTTGTTAGCTCAAGATTAGATTATTGTAATTCTTTATTATCAGGCTGTCTAAAACATCTTTAAAAAGTCTTCAGCTGATCCAAAATGCTGCAGCAAGAGTTTTAACAGGTACTAGAAAGAGAGATCATATCTCTCCGGTTCTGGCCTCCCTTCATTGGCTTCCCATAGAGTTTAGAATTAAGTTTAAAATCCTTCTTCTTACTTACAAAGCTCTAAACAATCAGGCTCCTTTTTATTTAAAAGATCTGATACTACCGTATTATCCTAACAGAGCACTACGCTCCCAAAATGCAGGATTACTTGTAATACCTAGAATCTCCAAAAGTACAATGGGAGGCAGAGCCTTCAGTTATCAAGCTCCTCTCCTGTGGAACCAGCTGCCAATCTGGATTCGGGAGTCAGACTCGATCTCTGTTTTTAAGAATAGGGCTAAAACCTACCTTTTTGATATAGCCTACAATTAGGGAGGGATCATGTGTTTCTGAACCCTCCCTTAGTTATGCTGCTAATAGGTTTAGTCAGCCGGGGGACCTCCAGTAATGCATTGGGCCTCACTCCGTTCCTCAATCTCAATGAAATATTTTTTTTGCTGGTCATTAACATTTGTTTGCTCTCTCCCATAGATTGAGTCCCCATCGTGCTGTTTGCTCTCTACATGTCTGCTCTTTTCTTCTTCTCTATCCCCTCACCCCCCAGCCAGTCGCAGCAGATGACTGCCCCTCCCTGAGCCTGGTTCTGCTGGAGGTTTCTTCCTGTTAAAAGGGAGTTTTTCCTCTCCACCGTCGCCAAGTGCTTGCTCACAGGGGATCGCCTGATTGCTGGGGTCTTTCTGCAACTGTGGGGGTTCCCCCTACAGTTGATAGTGCTATGAGATGACTGTTGTTGTGAAATGGTGCTATATAAATAAAGTTGAATTGAATATATTTTACTTAGTTTTTTTAACAGAATTATGCATCTTTACATTAAATTTTTCAGATGCAATAGTACTAAGACAGGAGCTGCTGTTGAAGGTCATCAATGACTGTTAGTTGCTGCACTGTTTTGGTAAATAAACAGATGGCCAATGTTACACTGTCAGTCATTCAATTTTTCTGTACTACTCTAAAGAATCACCCAAATTTGTATTGTAGGTAAAGTGCTATACTTATTACAGCCATACTGCCAAATAAATCTTGTTATAGCTGATACACTCATCTGCTGCCATTAAAAAAAAAAAAAAAACACAAATATAACACGTTTTTCAGGTCATTAATACCAAAATTTGATTGGTTTTTAAAACATGCTTTAGAGAAGAGCATACTGACAAAATTATTTTGAATAAATATTAAAGTCATGCTAGAAATATTACCTTTGCTTCCGAAATGAAAAGACCTTGGCACAAAAGTGTATTGGACTTCACGTTCCAAGTGACCCTCATTGAAACAACCTCTAATCACGACTTTAAGCAGGAGTGTGTGATGCAACTGCACAGTTGCAATCAAAATTATTCACCCCCTACTGCAGATTAGGTTTATTGTCAAAATGTACAAACAAGCAGCTGTTTGCAATAAACAAAAAAAATTTAAATAGCTCAACATAATATAGCAAGCGGTTTCTCCAAATTCAACACAAAATGCTACTTTCAGTGACTACTGTAGTCTCACTATTATTCAACCCCTTCATGACAAGCATCTTTAGTAGTTAGCAGAGCAACCTTTTACTGTTATGACCTGCTGCAAACATGATGCATAGCCAGGCACCAGCTTCTATTAGTGTTCTTTTTGAATTTTAGCCCATTCCTCATGGGCAAAGACCTCTAGTTAGTTTTCGCGAGGAAAACTAAGGAGCTGGTGGTGGACTACCGCAGGCAAGGACAACCCCTCACAGCACCAGTAAACATACAGGGAACGGACATTGAGATGGTGATATCCTACAAGTACCTTGGTGTTCATCTGAACAATAAACTAGACTGGTCACACAATACTGACGCACTCTACAAGAAGGGACAGCGCAGGCTGTTCCTACTGAGGAGGCTCAGGTCTTTTGGTGTACAAGGGGCGCTGCTGAAGACATTCTACAACACGGTGGTGGCATCAGCCATCACTTTTGGAGTGGTTTGCTGGGGCAACGGCATTACAGCAGCCGATAGGAAGAGACTGAAAAAACTGATCAAGAAAGCTAGATCTGTCCTGGGGCAACGCCTTGACCCAGTGGAGGAGATGGGAGAGAGAAGGATGGTGGCTAAACTGTCATCTCTGCTCGAGTCCGAGTCCCACCCTATGCAGGACATACTGAACGCACTGAGGAGCTCATTTAGCAGCAGATTACATCATCCTAGGTGCGCAACCAAGAGGTTTTGCAGGTCCTTCCTAACTACGACTGTCAGACTGTATAAGCTAAGCAGGGCTGCTCGCAGAGATAGCAAAAAAAACGTGACGACCTAATAGTATTGAATGCAAAGGACGAAACAGACTTACACAAATGGTCCCCTCCAGTATACAACTAGGACAATATCAGTCGCTACGGAGGGTGACAATATGTATGGGTACATATTCATACTATGTAGGATAACTAAGTAGACGGTTATGCTGTTTATTCCATCTTGCTACAATGCTCCGCACTTTGTATATACAGTATATATTTATATATTTATGTGTACGTATGCATATTCACTGCTCTTATTTTTATTTTGCTTATCTTCTTAATTATTGCTCTGAGTGTTGCTGTCCCTGTGCTGTTGCAATCCTGGAATTTCCCGATTGTGGGACTAATAAAGGCTTATCTTATATTATCTTAGTTCACTAATATTTTCAGGGTAGCATGTTTCAGTGGTATGTTGGACTGAGTTCTTTTCCTTTGGAGATCAGAGGTCATATGCATAACTGGACATTGCTCTACACTTGACTTGCTTGGTATAACAGAGTATGGGATAGAATAAAAAGACTCCACCAAGCAGGCCAGGAACAGGAAGCAGGTGGGACACCTGCAGCTAAGGCAGGAAGGAATTGGACATGGACACTGAAGGTACCGTCATATCCAAACAATAGACTGGACAAAAGGGTGGGTTGTTGCTAGCCATGTCAACCATAGATATTTCCTTTAAAAAAGTTAAGAATTGTTACGATTTCCCTGCCTATTTGAGGCAGGAGAGACAACAACCCACACGCAAGAGAATGTTGTGTGCATTTATTAAACAAAACAAGAAATAATAGTCCAAACAAACAACTGGTGACCATAGAACACGAGGAAGCACCGGGAAATAAACAGGACACTCCTCAGCTCCAAGTGAGCACGTCTAAAGAGGACCCAAGGCGCTTCAGGTGAGACTGACAGCCGGGGGGTGGGGGGGAACTACACCCCCAAGCACCTCCTAGACGAGATTGCAGAGCAGAGGGGAACAAGAGTACTCACTTTCCAAACACTGTTCTCCTGCCTTGGAATTTCTTGTTATCAATTGCAAGCCCTTCTATTCCCCGCGGGAGTTTGCTTCTTTCATAATGATCGCTGTGTACGCCCCTCCCGACGCGGACACGCGCGAAGCTCAGCGCGTGCTCGCGGATCACATTCAACATACAGAGCGGAGTTTTCCAGACTCGCTGATTATTGTGGCTGGCGACTTTAATCAGTGCAATCTGAGCCACGATCTCCCCCGCTACAAACAGTTTATTAAATGCCCCACCAGAGGATTAAACACACTGGATCACTGTTACACCACAGTGAAAGACGCATATCGCGCTGTCCCTCGAGCTGCGCTGGGATTATCTGATCACGTGATGGTTCACCTCATTCCCACATACAGACAGAGATTGAAGCTCACTAAACCTGTTGTGAGCACTACGAAGATACGGACCAGTGATGCTGAGGAGAAGCTGGAAACGTGCATGGAAATATCTGACTGGGGCATGCTTAAAGGAGCCACGCATGATCTGGATGAGTACACGGACACTGTGAACTCATATATCCACTTTTGTGAAGAGAACATTCTTCCATCACGCACCAGGGTGAGTTACTCTAATGACAAACCCTGGTTCACAGCTAAGCTCAGACAGATCAGGAAGGAGAAGGAAGCAGCGCTGAAAAGTGGAGACAGGGACTGCTACAGGGAGGTTAAATACCGGTTTAACAGAGAGCTGAAGAGGGCTAAATCTGTGTACTCAGAGAGACTCCAGCAGCAGTTCACTGCTAATGATTCGGCTTCCGTGTGGAGAGGACTGAGGCAAATCACCAACTATCGACCTCAGGCTCCTAAAGGTCAGGATGACAAAGCCCTTTGTCAGAGACTGTCCCAACACTATGCCCGTTTTGACACCTCGTCATCTGTGTCCAACTCCCCCCCTCCCTCCAGCTCCACAGCCTCCACATTCCCTACTTCATTTAAGGCACCCCCCCCCCCCCCCCCCCCCCCTCCCCTTATCATCAGTGAGCAGGATGTGCTCAAACAGTTCTCCAGACTGAACCCGCGCAAGGCCCCCGGCCCAGACGGCGTGTCTCCCTCCACCCTGAGACTCTGTGCGAAACAGCTGGCTCCTGTATTCACAGACATTTTTAACACCTCCCTTAAGTTATGCCACGTGCCATCCTGCCTCAAATCCTCCACCATCATCCCTGTCCCCAAGAAGCCACGGATCACTGGACTTAATGACTACAGACCTGTAGCGCTCACCTCTGTAGTCATGAAGTCCTTTGAGCGCCTGGTCCTGTCCCACCTCAAGTCCATCACCACCCCTCTCCTGGACCCGCTGCAGTTTGCCTACCGAGCCAACAGGTCTGTAGACGATGCAGTCAACCTGGCACTCCACTCCATCCTGCAGCACCTGGACTCCCCGGGAACCTACGCCAGGATCCTGTTTGTGGACTTCAGCTCCGCATTCAACACCATCCGCCCTGCTCTGCTCCGGGACAAGCTGTCCCTGCTCAACGTGCCTGACTCCCTCTGCAGGTGGATCATCGACTTCCTGACGGACCGGAGGCAGCATGTGCGGCTGGGAAAGACTGTCTCAGACTCTACTAGCATCAGCACCGGATCACCCCAGGGCTGTGTACTTTCCCCCCTACTCTTCTCCCTTTACACCAACTCCTGCACCTCCAGCCACCAGTCTGTCAAGTTGATCAAGTTTGCGGACGACACCACCCTCATCGGGCTCATCTCCAACGGCGACGAGTCCGCCTACAGGAGAGAGGTGGCCCAGCTGGCGTCCTGGTGCAGCAATAACAACCTGCAGCTGAACGCTCTGAAGACAGTGGAGATGATTGTAGACTTCAGGAAAGTCACTACTCCTCTGCCCCCCCTCACCCTCTCAGGCTCTCCCATCACCACTGCTGATTCCTTCCGCTTCCTAGGCACTACCATCACCAGGGACCTCAAATGGGAGCTGACCATCAGCTCACTCATCAAAAAAGCCCAGCAGAGGATGTTCTTCCTGCGGCAGCTGAGGAAGCTCAAGCTACCCACCAAGATGTTAGTGCAGTTCTACACAGCCATCATCGAGTCCATCCTCACCACCTCCATAACCGTGTGGTACGCAGGAGCCACTGCCAGGGACAGACTAAGGCTGCAGCGCGTCGTGCGCACTGCTGAGAAGGTGATCGGCTGCAAGCTCCCATCTCTCCAGGATCTGTACATCTCCAGGACCCGGAGGCGTGCTGGCCGGATCATAGCCGATCCCTCACACCCTGGTCACGTACTGTTTGCCCCCCTCCCCTCTGGTAGAAGACTTCGGTCCATCCAGACTAAAACCTCCCGTCACATGAACAGCTTCTTCCCCTCTGCCATTAGACTGCTGAACACTAAGTGACTCTCGTGCACCATGTACAGCAGCTCAACCAGACTCATGTCAATCATCACTGTTTTCTTCCTGCATTACCGACTGCACTATATAGTTCTCCACAGTATCTGCTGCTGGCTAATATATATTTTAACTGTTGACCAGTATCACTTAATCTTATCCTACACTTTATTACATGTATAGTTTATTTCTCTTATCTTATCATGTTTAATGTTGCAGCATTGTACCGAGACAAATTCCTAGTTTGTGTACTACATGAACAATGGCAATAAACCTGATTCTGATTCTGATTCTGATTCTGATTCACTGAGCCAGGAACAGAGCAATCCATGGAGAGGAAATCCCAGTGCTGGTCCAACGTAAGAACAGGAGTCAAACCAGTGGATGGAGAAGGTGGGAAAAAACAGAACACAATAATCCGGCAAACTCCAGTGGGAATCCAAAGCTTAAATAATATAACATATAACACCAGAGTGATTGCCGGTGTGACAGAGAGAGTGCGTGTGTGCAGGAATGTGTGTGTGTGTGTGTGTGTGTATGTGTGTGTGTGTGTGTGTGTGTGTGTGTGTGTGTGTGTGTGTGTGTGTGTGTGTGTGTGTGTGTGTGTGGATGTGTGTGGATGTGTGCATGCGCAGGAAAGAGTGGAAGTATGTAAGACTGAGTGAGAGCAAGTGAGGGCAAATGCATTTGTGTCTGTGTGCGCGCGCGAGTGTGGAGAGTAGCAGACACAAATGATAATAGTGGACAGCTTGGCAGGCACTGGCAGGAGAGAGAGGCAGAAAACCCAAAGGCTCCCTGAGAGCTGCCTGACGACAAATAAGGAATCTTTTTTTTTTTTTCTACTTCCGGCGCCACACGAGTCGGCTGCCTTTTTGCAACAACGGCTCAATTCTGAATTTTTCTTCCTCTAACTTTCTGATCCGGCGACACCTTATCCATCACGGACACACAGATCGCCCCAAATGTCTCCCGAGCCGGTGGACGGAGCCACTGTTTATAGCAGGAGACGGTAGAACAGGGACCAGCTATTAGCACTTAACCGCCCCTCGGTGCTAACGCAAAAACTCGACATACCGGGAGAGATAAGACAGAAACAACGTGGTTGTCGGGCTGGGGTAAGACACCGGGCAAGGGATATAAGGTACAGACCCACCCTCCCATCCGTTGTTATGGGGAATGTACGATCGATACTAGGAAAAACAGATGAGCTAGCGGCTATCTCCCGCTACGAGAGCATATACCGGGAGTGCTGCCTTATGCTATTCACGGAGAAGTGGCTAACAGAACTAGCAGCAGATGCTAACATTGAACTGGAGGGTTTCCACGCAATACGGGCAGACCGAACACCAGACAGTGGGAAGGCAAGGGGCGGTGGAGTGATGATGTATGTTAATAACAACTGGTGCAGACCCGGACATATCACAGTTAAACAACAACACTGCAACAAAGACATGGAGTTGCTAGCTGTTAGCATGCGGGCTACATATCTCCCGAGGGAACACTCACACGTGATCTGCATTGTTATTTATGCAAATCCGACGGCGAACGCTGGGACAGCGCGTGATGTCATTCACTCAGTAAATGGCAGGCTGCAGACAGAACACCCAGATGCTCTTCTCCTCATCTCAGGTGACTTCAACCATGTTCCACTGTCTCCCATTCTACCCACGTTCACACAGTATGTCACATACCACACTAGAGACAATAAAACACTGGACTTATTCTACGCAAACACTGAGGCGTACACCTCATCACCACTTCCCCCACTCGTGAGATCGGATCACAACTTGGTTCATCTCCGGCCGGTGTACAAACCCCTAGTGCACAGACAACCTCCAGTCATGCGCACAGTGAAGTTATGGTCTGAGAAGGCAATGGACGCTCTAAAGGACTCTTTTGAAACCACTGCCTGGGAGCAGCTCTGCGATCCACATGGTGAGGACATCGATGGCCTCACTCACACCATCACGGACTACATCAGCTTCTGTGTGGACAACACCGTACCCACCAAGACCACACGGTGTTGCTCGAACAACAAACCCTGGATCAACCCTGAGCTAAAAACACTTCTGAGAGAGAAGAAGAGGATCTTCAGGTCGGGGAACAGGGAGATGTTGAAGTCCGTACAGAGGGAGCTGAGGAGAAAGATCAGTGAAGGCAAGGACAGCTTCAGGAAGAAGATGGAGGACAAGCTGCAACAGAGCGACATCGGTGGGGTCTGGAGAAACCTTAAAACAATCTCTGGGCTCCAGAATACCTCCCCCCAGGCCAACGGGGGGCAGGGAGTGGGCGAACAATCTGAATCTGTTTTTAATAGGTTTGACCAACTGCCCTCCCCCCCCGACTGCACAACAACCACTGCTGCATCTGAAGAAATCGAGTCCTGCTGCCCACACCCCACTCCGCCATCACCCCCCCCTACTCCCAACACACAGCCCCCCAACATGACCCTCACTAAGAACCAGGTGAGGACGGAGCTGAGGAAGATCAAGGCGAGGAAGGCGTCGGGACCGGACGGCATCAGCGCAAAGCTCCTCAAGTCCTGTGCAGACCAGCTGTGTGGGATTGTGGAGCACATCTTCAACCTGAGCCTGAAGCTGGGGAGGGTACCACAGTTGTGGAAAACATCTTGTGTGGTACCTGTACCAAAGACTTCCCACCCCAAAGATCTGAACAGCTACAGACAAGTGGCCCTGACGTCCCACATGATGAAGACCCTGGAGAGACTGCTCCTTGCTCACCTCCGCCCCCTGGTGGGACCAGCGATGGATCCACTCCAGTTCGCCTACCAGCATGGCATTAAGGGTGGATGATGCGGTGATCTTCCTCCTTCACCGTTCTCTGTCTCACCTGGAGAAGCCCGGGAATGCGGTGAGGATCATGTTCTTTGACTTCTCCAGTGCTTTCAACACCATCCAACCGATGATCCTGAAGGACAAGCTGCTGTGCGCAGGGGTGGACCAACACCTGTCATCATGGATCCTGGACTACCTCACTAACCGTCCACAGTTTGTGAGAACCCGAGACTGTGTGTCCGACACGATCATCGGTTGCACGGGGGCCCCCCCAGGGAACGGTTTTGGCTTCCTTCCTGTTCACCCTTTATACTGCGGACTTCTCACACAACACAACACACTGCCATCTACAGAAGTTCTCTGACGACTCTGCGATCGTTGGCCTCATCTCCAACAGAGATGAAGCTGAGTACAGAGGACTTATCCAGGACTTCGTGGACTGGTGTCATCGGAACTGCCTCCAGATCAACGCGAGGAAAACTAAGGAGCTGGTGGTGGACTGCCACAGGTGAGGACAACCCCTCACAGCACCAGTAAACATACAGGGAACAGACATTGAGATGGTGACATCCTACAAGTACCTGGGTGTTCATCTGAACAATAAACTAGACTGGTCACACAATACTGACGCACTCTACAAGAAGGGACAGCGCAGGCTGTTCCTACTGAGGAGACTCAGGTCTTTTGGTGTACAAGGGGTGCTGCTGAAGACATTCTATGACACGGTGGTGGCATCAGCCATCACTTTTGGAGTGGTCTGCTGGGGCAGTGGCGTTACAGCAGCCGATAGGAAGAGACTGAACAAACTGATCAAGAAAGCTAGCTCTGTCCTGGGCCAACGCCTTGACCCAGTGGAGGAGATAGGAAAGAGAAGGATGGTGGCTAAACTGTCAACTCTTCTCGAGTCCGAGTCCCACCCTATGCAGGACATACTGAACGCACTCAGGAGCTCATTTAGCAGCAGACTACATCATCCTAGGTGCGCAACCGAGAGGTTTCGCAGGTCCTTACTACCTACAGCTGTCAGACCGTATAACCTAAGCAGGGCTGCTCGCAGAGATAGCAAAAAAAACTTGACAACCTAATAGTATTGAATGCAAAAGACGTAATAGACTTACACAATGGTCCCCTCCGGTATACAACTAGGAAAATACCGGTCGCTTCGGAGGGTGACAATATGTATGGGTACATAATCATACCATGTAGGATAACTTAGTAGACGGTTATGCTGTTCATTCCATCTAGCTACAATGCTCTGCACTGTATGTGTTTATATATTTATATATTTATTCCATCTAGCTACAATGCTCCACACTGTGTGTTTATATATTTATATGTACATATGTATATTCACTGCTCTTGTGTTTTCTTGTCTTCTGATTGTTGCTGTGAGTGTTGCTATCCCTGTGCTGTTGCAATCCTGGAATTTCCCCATTGTGGGACAGATAAAGGCTTATCTTATCTTATCTTATCTTAAAAAACACACAGGAGAACATACAGCCACAGTGCTATGGAGCTGGGCTGGAAAAGGTCCAACCCAGTCCATGACAAGAATGTGGCCACACCCCTAGTCTAATGTGACCTGAAATCCTGTGGTTGGACAAGGCCTTAGCTGGGACAGGCTACAGAAATAGCCTCCACCATCCAGTGGAAAAGGCTCTGCTTGGACTAAAGTTTTTTTATATTCCTGTATCTTGAAGCAGATAACGAGCTGCTGGCAAGAGTACATTTTGATGCAAGTGTGAAACATGCTTGCTGGGAATTGGGGGTGCAACTTCTCCTGCTCATCTGACTCTCAGGGAGAAGGGCAGAAGCTGAGGAGCTTGAAAGCAGTTGAACAGTCGTCAAGTGGATGACTCTGGGCAGATGTCCTACATAGAGGTGTAACAAGACCCGTGAGCCATTGTGAGAAATTTGTGTTTGAAGGGTGCACATAGGGTGCACAAGGGTGCACATCCCCCTCATGGATCGTCACCTTATCGTGGTGGGGGTGTTTGCGTGCCCCAGTGATCCCAGGAGCTATGTTGTCTGGGGCAATTTGCCTCTGATAGGGTCTCCCAAGACAAACTGGTCCTGGGTGAAGGGCCAGACTAAGAACGATCCAACAGACTCTTATGATAAATTGTATATCAAGGATTCAGTGTACCCCGCCCGGTATGGGGTTACCGGGGCCCCACCCTGGAGCCAGGCCTGGGGGAGGGGCTTGAAGGCTAGCGTCTGGTGTCCGGGTTTCCACCCATGGGACCCGGCCGGGCTCAGCCCGAAGGAGATACATGGGTCCACCCTCCAGTGGGCTCACCACCTGCAGGAGGGATCATGGGGGTCCGGTGCTATGTGGATTAGGTGGTGGTCAAAGGCGGAGACCTTGGCGGACTGATCCCAAGCTTTCTAAACTGGCTTTTGGTACGTGGAATGTCACCTCTCTGGTGGGGAAGGAGCCTGAGCTGGTGTACGAGGTTGAGAGATACCGGCTAGATATAGTCGGCCTCACCTCAACACACAGCTCCGGTTCCGGAACCAGTCTCCTAGAGAGGGGCTGGAGCTTGGCCTTTTCTGGAGTTGCCCCGGGCGAGAGGCGACGAGCAGGGGTGGGTATTCTTGTATCGCCCCACCTTGCTGCCTCTATATTGGAGTTTTCCCCGGTGGACGAAAGGGTTGCTTCCCTGTGCCTTCGGGTTGGGAAACGGGTCCTGACCATCATTTGTGCCTATGCACCAAATGATGTTTCAGAGTACCCACCCTTTTTGGAGTCTGTGACTGGGGTGCTGGAGGGTGCTCCTCTTGGAGACTCCATTGTCCTACTGGGGGACTTCAATGCCCACGTGGGCAATGACAGTGAAACCTGGAGGGGGGTGATTGGGAGGAACGGCCTGCCCGATCTGAACCCGAGTGGTGTTCAGTTATTGGACTTCTGTGCTAACCACAGTCTGTCCATAACGAACACCATGTTCAAGCATAAGGGTGTCCATATGTGCACTTGGCACCAGGACACCCAAGGTCACAGGTCGATGATCGATTTTGTTATCGTATCATCAGACCTGCGACCATATGTCTTGGACACCCGGGTAAAGAGAGGTGCAGAGCTGTCAACTGATCACCACCTGGTGGTGAGTTGGATCCGATGGCAGGGGAGGAAGCCATTCAGACCTGGTAGACCCAAACGTATAGTGAGGGTATGCTGGGAGCGTCTGGCTGAGACCCCTGTCCGGGAGGTCTTCAACTCCCACCTCCGGAAGAACTTCAACCACATTCCGAGGGAGTCTGGAGACATGGAGTCTGAATGGGCCATGTTCTCCACCTCTGTTGTTGAAGCAGCGGCCCAGAGCTGCGGCTGCAAGGTGGTCGGTGCATCTCGTGGTGGCAACCCCCGAACCAAGTGGTGGACACCAGTGGTGAGAGGGGCCATTAAGCTGAAGAAGGAGTCCTATCAAGCTTGGTTGGCTTGTGGGACTCCTGAAGCAGCTGAGGTGTACCGGCAGGCCAAGCGGAGTGCAGCTCGGGTGGTTGCTGAAGCAAAAACCTGGGTATGGGAGGAGTTCGGTGAGGCCATGGAACAAGACTTTCGGTCGGCCTCAAAGAGATTCTGGCAAACTGTCCGGCGGCTCAGGAGGGGAAAGCAGCTCCCCGTCCACACTGTGTATGGTGTGGATGGGACACTGACTTCGACTGGGGATATCGTCGGGCGGTGGAAAGAATACTTCGAGGATCTCCTCAATCCCACTGATACGCCTTCCACAGAGGAAGCTAGGTTTGGGGACGAGGGGGATGACTCGCCTATCACAGGGGCTGAGGTCGCCAAGGTGGTTAAAAATCTCCTTGGTGTCCGGGCCCCGGGGGTGGACGAGATTCACCCTGAGTACCTCAAGGCCCTGGATGTTGTTGGGCTGTCATGGTTGACACACCTCTGCAACATTGCGTGGAGGTCGGGGGCAGTGCCTTTGGCATGGCAAACCGGGGTGGTGGTTCCTCTCTTCAAAAAAGGGGACCGGAGGGTGTGCTCCAACTTTAGAGGGATCACACTCCTCAGCCTCCCTGGGAAGGTCTATGCCAAGGTACTGGAGAGGAGAGTCCGGCCGTTGGTCGAACCTCAGATTCAGGAGGAGCAATGAGGTTTTTGTCCTGGCCGTGGCACATCGGACCAGCTCTTTACCCTCTCGAGAATTCTCGAGGGTTCGTGGGAGTTTGCCCAACCAGTTTACATGTGTTTTGTGGACTTGGAGAAGGCATTTGACCGCGTCCCTCATGGATTTTTGTGGGGGGTGCTTCGGGAGTATGGGGTATCGGACTTGTTGTTACGAGCTATTCAGTCTCTGTACGACCGTTGTGAGAGTTTGGTTCGTATTGCCAACACTCGGTCGGAGTCATTCTCAGTGAGAGTTGGACTCCGCCAGGGCTGCCCTTTGTCACCGATCCTGTTCATAATTTTTATGGACAGGATTTCTAGGCGCAGCCAGGGAATGGAGGGTGTCATGCTTGGTGACCACAGGATCTCATCTCTGTTGTTTGCAGATGATGTTGTCCTGTTGGCTTCATCCAGCAATGACCTACAGCTCTTGCTGGGACGGTTTGCCGCTGAGTGTGAAGCGGCTGGGATGAGAATCAGCACCTCCAAGTCCGAGTCCATGGTCCTCAGCCGGAAAAAGGTGGATTGTCCTCTCCGGGTTGGGGACAGGCTCCTGCCCCAAGTGGAGGAGTTTAAGTATCTTGGGGTCTTGTTCACGAGTGAGGGGAAAATGGAGCGAGAGATCGACAGACGGATTGGAGCAGCATCTGCAGTGATGCGGACATTGTACCGGTCTGTTGTGGTGAAGAGGGAGCTGAGTTCTAAGGCAAAGCTGTCGATTTACCAGTCAATCTACTTTCCTACTCTCACCTATGGTCACGAGCTTTGGGTAATGACCGAAAGAACGAGATCGCGGATACAAGCGGCTGAAATGAGCTTTCTCCGTAGGATTGCTGGACTCACCCTCAGAGATAGGGTGAGGAGCTCAGTCATCCGGGAGAGGCTCAGAGTAGAACCGCTGCTCCTCCACATTGAAAGGAGTCAGTTGAGGTGGTATGGGCATCTGATTAGGATGCCTCCTGGACGCCTCCCACTTGAGGTGTTTCAGGCATGTCCCACTGGGAGGAGACCCCGGGGCAGACCCAGGTCTCGGTGGAGAGACTATGTCTCCCAACTGGTCTGGGAACACCATTGGTATCCCCTCTGAAGAGCTGGAGCAGGTGGCTGGGGAGAGGGAAGTCTGGGCTTCTCTGCTTGAACTGCTGCCTCCGTGACCCGGACCTCCGGAAAAGCGGTAGAAGATGGATGGATGGATGGATGGGTGCACATACAGAACATGCAAATCACCAGTGCATTTAGTGAAGGCTAAAGCAAGTAGCAGAACAGTTTTAGATGAAAGGAACTTCTTATCCACTGACTGCAGGCATTTAAAAAGGGAGTACCTGAATGGATGAAACTGAAGCAGACAGGACAGGCATCATGGTGGTCTTTATTGTTTATTTTAAATCTGCATTCCTGGGGATAGGGGCAAGAAGCAGCCTTCTTTCTCCTAACAGTCGTGTCTGTCAAGCTCAGCGCACACAACACCCACACTCAACTGGTATCCAGCTGAGTGCGGATAGCTTAACTAGCTCTAACAGCAAGCAGTTGTGTGAGGCAGATGACAGAAAAGGTAACTAGCAGGAGTTAAACTTGCTTCCCCAGAAGAGGTGGTCATGCAAGGTGAAGAGCACAAGAACTGAGAGCAATGATGGGATGACAAGGGGTTACATGGGAGGAGTGGAGGTAGCGCCATAATCTATGTCATCATCAATGTTGGGCAAGTTACTAAAAAAATAGTAACTAGTTACAGTTACTAGTCACTTCTTTTCAAAAGGAACTGAGTTACTTTTGAGTTACTGCATGATTAAAGTAACTAGTTACTTGGAAAAGTAACTTTCACGTTACTTTTCAATGCATACTTAAATCATCTTGCACACACAGCAAGATCAAGGGACCCGAGTTCTCATCAGAAAAAAGAACAAGAAAACTGATGAGAACAAAAGTCTCATCTTACAAAGAAAAAATGTATCAGATTTACACAAACTATTGTAATTAGTAAAAAGTCAGAAATTTCCTAGAAATAAAGCTGTGAATTCACAGAGAAAATTTTGGACCTCCTGGTGGGTCGTTTTTGGCCAACGAACCATGTGTTTGACACCCATGGACCAGCCCATTAAAAATGCATATTTAGAGGATTTACTTCCCTGAAATAGTTGCAGATCACAACAGCATGTAAATAAATGAGATAAAATAAAATAGAAAGCACAGAGAAATGAAAGTTCACCACTTAGAAGCTGTTCTTTACTGCAACAAATCACAGTCACTTTTTCTCTGTGCGTAAGAAAACTTTAAATGCATTTAATGCAAACATTAAATGCGAGCTTCTTGCTCAAAAAATACTCATGTTTAACCACAGAAGTAGGAGCTGATAGGGGCTACTCACCACTCGGACAACAGGTGATCAGGGCTCGATATGAGAAGTTGCCACCGCCAGGGCATTTCTTCACTGGGTTGTGATGTGAACAGGGGCAAGACAGGACACAAACCCGCGGAGGAGACTGTGTGACGGCTGCATCAGTTACGGTAGAGTCAGTTTATATTTATTTGCTTATTTATTTGCTTGCCTTTGGCATGACAACCTCCAGTGGCTTGAGGCAGCTGGTGGCACTGGGGATGGCAGTTGTCCCACCCATAGCCACCCAAAAATGTGTATTCATCCTCAGCTGGCAGCTGATGACGAGGGTGTCTAGCAACTGCAAGTTGTATGAGCGTCTATTTGCGCTAAAAATGTATATCCATATTAATAAAATGAGTAACACATCTGATCAAATTTCAGTAACTGAAATTTTTAGTACTGAATTCAGTACTGAATTTTTAAACAGTAATTTAGTTACACAGCACGTTACTGCAAAAGTAGTGGTGTTATAGTAACGTGTTACTCCCAACACTGGTTATCATGTACTTTTGCCTAAACATGTGATTAGAGATTGCTTCAGTGAGATGTACACAGAGTGACCCTGGTTACATGGTCACAATAGCCCGATTACTGGGAATAAACTGATAATGGCAATAATCAGTTTTGTCGTGTACATGCACTGAATAAAAAGATTATTGGAGGGTAAACCACTTGAATTAATGACCCTGGTTACATGGCCTTTAGTGGATTATTCTGTTTACATGCCCACTTGAATGATCAGATAACTGCAGAAATCCAATCATAATCAGTTTATTCGTGGTGAGTGTAACATCCCATACTCTGTTTTACGAAGTGAATCAACTGTAGGGAAATTTGCTTTCAACTTGAATGCTTACCCACATCAGTCTAATTTGCTACACTTCCTTGTTAGGTGACAGCCATTGGGTGATGAGTAAAACAGAATTGGATGCTGTGAAGTACTATTTGAAACACTAGGGGCAGTAGACCTGTAAAAGGTAATTGCACTGCTTTCAATTCAGTTCCACAAGGCTAATAATTTGAAAATTATTATTATTGCTTCAAAGGAACTGAGAAATCTTCCTTTAAATGATATAAATAAGTCAGGAGTTTCATATATACAATAATAAATATAAGGCTAAGGTTTCCTTTATTTGTCTCCCAAGGAAGAAATTTGTTACAGAGCAAAGGCCAGCTGCTTAACAAGGCATACAACATAACAGCAAATACATACAAAACATCGACAATATTACACTGCTACAATTCATATTTCAAAGATCATACCAAAATGTAACCCCCCCCCACACACACACACCCAAATATAGTCATCCTAAGTTAGTCCTAAGTTTGAAAAAAAAGTGTCTCTAAACTGGAATAATTTACTTCCTGAGTTTTATTGACTTCAACATTAGGGTTTTACTTTTTTCTAAAAACCTTTATTTGTCTTAACACTGATAAATTGCTGTGGTTATTGTCATCATTTTTTTTTTACCTTATTCAGTCTTACCTTTGTAAGGAGCACTAGTATACAGACAGATGACATGTCTAGGTTGCACATACTTCTCATGTCTATGTATACACACAAAGTAGATTACTTACAGATTCTTGGTCCTCGCATAAGATCACCTTATCTGGCCTCACGTAAATGGACTTTTGATGAACCATTTTTTTTTTTTTTTTAATCAGCTCTCCGCTAAAAGTTTGCTTGGATGTAAGTGATGGCTCAACTAGTTTGTTGTAGCATGGCATCAGGATTTGTAGTCTATGGGGTTGAAAAGCAAAACATAAATGAAATGTACTACTATGAAACCACACTACACAGTGAAAAGTTTTAATATTTGTAAGCATGCAACTTAAAATTAGGGCTGGACAATTTGGCGTAAAAATAGAATCCCTGATTTTTCTCATGCCATATTCAGTCTTGGATTTTTATCAGAAAGTTGGACTGGGAACAAGGATTTTTTTCAAACTGTCATCCCCCCTTCCAAAACAAACATGACTCCCTGCTGGAGATAAAGTGCAATCCTGGCTTTCACCAAACCAAGCTTTTTTTATAATCAAGGTTTGTGAAAGCAAACATGAATCCACACATTTCTGATTAATAATGTAAACTTGTCTTTGATAAATTACAGTTTTGGGAGGGGGGGTAGAGTTCGTCGTCGGCCTCCGAAGGTCTATGATGACCATGGAAGAGAATCCTAAACGTCTACTCTGCTGGAACAGCACCGCCTGTGGCTGAATAGGCCGATGCGCGAATGGCAGTCCCTGTCACACAGGTCGCACTTGTGGGTGGTCTCCGTGCTGCTGGGTCTGTGGCGGTTCTTCCTGTGGGTCCTTTTTTCATCTGCTGCAGCAGTCAGTCTCTCTTCACCCGCCTTGAGCTGTCTGGTCAGGGTGCCTCTCCATTTGGAGCGGTCCGTTGCAAGGTCCTCCCAGTGCTCTGTGTTGATTTCCAGGGCCTTCATGTCTCTCTTGCAGACATCTCTAAAGCGCAGCTGTGGGCGGCAAACGTCTCTCCTGCCAGTTGCCAGTTCTCCATAGAGGACGTCTTTGGGGATTCTGCCATCCTCCATACGGTGAACGTGGCCTAGCCAGCGGAGCCTGAGCTGCCAGAGTAGAGTGAACATGGAGGGGAGGCCGGCGCGGGACAGAACTTCTGTGTTGGGTACTTTGTCCTGCCAGGATATGTCCAGGATGTGGCGAATGCAGCGCAAGTGGAAGGAGTTCAGTTTCTTTTCCTGCCGGGCGTATCCTGTCCACGTCTCACTCCCATAGAGCAGTGTGCTGATGACGCAGGCGTTGTACACTGCCATCTTCGTCTTGACAGAGAGTTTGGGATTCTCCCACACTCGTGTGGTGAGGCGAGCGAGTGTGAAGGCTGATTTTCCAATCCTCTTGTCAATCTCTGTATCAAGGGAGAGGTTGTTGCTGATCGTGGACCCCAGGTACGTGAACTGATTCACGACCTCCAGCGTGTAGTCATCGATGGTGATGGTTGGTGGTGCTTCCGTGCCTTGCGCCGTCTTCTTCAGGCTGATGTTAAGCCCAAAGTCCTTGCATGCCTGGGAGAAGCGGTCCATCAGGGTCTGAAGCTCCTGCTGTGTGTGGGTCGCGACTGCAGCGTCGTCTGCGAACAGCATGTCTCTGATTAGAGCATCGCGTACTTTGGTTCTGGCTTTCAGGCGGGCGAGGTTGAAAAGCCTGCCGTCAGATCTTGTGTGCAGGTAGATTCCCTCTGTTGCTGTGCTGAAGACATGCCTCAGGAGCATAGCAAAGAAAATCCCAAAGAGGGTTGGCGCAAGTACACAGCCCTGTTTCACTCCGCTGCGTATGTTGACTGGCTCTGAGACGTTGCCGTCGTGCTGCACTATCCCCTGCATGTTGGTGTGAAACGATTCGATGAGGCTTTGCAACTTTGGTGGGCATCCTATCTTTGGCAGGATCTTGAAAAGGCCATCTCTGCTGACCAGATCGAACGCTTTGGTGAGGTCGATGAAGGCGATGTACAGGGGCATGTTCTGTTCTCTGCATTTCTCCTGGAGTTGGTAGATGGAGAATATCATGTCTACCGTCGATCGCTCAGTGTGAAAGCCACACTGAGACTTGGGGTAGACACGTTTGGCAAGCTTCTGTAGACGAACGAGAACAACTCGTGCGTAGACTTTGCCAACAACGCTGAGGAGGGAGATGCTCCTGTAGTTGTTGCAGTCGCTTCTCTCCCCTTTGTTTTTGTAGAGGGTCATGATCTTGGCGTCCCTCATGTCCTGTGGTACGGCACCTTCCTTCTAGCACTGGCAGAGGACGTCATGCAATGGCAGCAGTAGGGCGGTCTTGCAGTGCTTGATCAGGTCGGGGGGTATGCCATCGTTGCCGGGTGCCTTGCCAGCGGCCAAGCTATCAATGGCCTTGCTGAGTTCGTCGATGGTTGGCTCGGCGTCAAATTCGTCCATGAATGGCAGGCAGTCGATGGCATCAAGGGCTGACGGTGTCACGGTGTTCTGTCTAGAGTAGAGGTCGGAGTAGTGTTCCACCCATCTCTCCATCTGCTTGTTCTTTTCTGTGATCATCTCCCCAGTGGAGGATTAGAGGGGGGCCGTCTTGCTCTGAGCCGGACCACGTGCTTTCTTGATGCCATCGTACATATTACAGATGTTCCCTGTTATGGCAGCGGTTTGAATGTCTTGGCTGAGCTGAGTCCAGTACTCGTTGGCACAGCGCCGAGCGGTCTGCTGAACTTTGCTTCTCGCAGCCCTGAGAATCAGGAGATTCTTCTCGTTTGGGTACTTCTTGTACTCAGCAAGTGCTGAGCGCTTGGCTTCAATGATGGGGGTCATCTCGGTCAACTTGGCATCAAACCAGTCCTGTGACTTCAAGGTCTTCCTCCCAAAGGTAGCCAAGGCTGTGCGGTGGATGGTGTTTCGCAGCTCTTCCCACTTCTGCTTTGCAGATTCTCCTTCTTGTGGTACACCAAGTTCCTTCTCAAAGGTGGAGGCAAACTGCTCAACAAGTTCTGGTTGGGCCATCTTGCTGGTGTCAATCCGTGCCTTTCCAGGCTGTCTAGCATGATGGAATTTCTTTAGCTGCAGCTTGACCTTGCAACACACCAATGAATGGTCTGTGTCGCAATCTGCACTCTGGAACGAACGGGTGATTAGCACATTCTTCAGTGAGGTGCACCTTGTCAGGATCAAGTCCAGCTGGTGCCAGTGCTTTGAGCGCGGATGTCGCCAGGAAACCTTGTGTTGGGGCTTGGTCTTGAAGAACGAGTTTGTGATGCACAGATCGTGATATGCGCAGAACTCGAGCAGCCGCTGTCCGTTGACGTTCATTCTGCCCACGCCAAATGGTCCAAGACAGGAGGGCCAGGAGTCATGGTCAGCACCCACTCTGGCATTGAAGTCTCCAAGGAGAATGAGTTGTTCAGAGTTGGGGATGATCCTGACAGTTGTTGCGAGATTCTCGTAGAACTCGTCTTTTGCCTCTGGTGTGGCTGTCAGTGTTGGGGCATACACACTGTCGAGGGTGACTGGGCCTTGAGTGGTGTTGAGGCGAAGGGTGAGGAGTCGTGCAGAGCCATTGCTGCCCGGTTCCACCATCTTCAGCAAGGTGTTCTTCACTGCGAAGCCCACTCCGTGTTCCCTGTGTTCGTCACTGCCCTTTCCCTGCCAGTAGAACGTGTAGTCCTTCTCTCTCAGTGTGCCTGCGTCAGCCAACCGTGTTTCCTGGAGAGTGGCGATATCCACTCCCAGTCTCTTCAGCTCATTATTGATGATGGCAGTCTTCCTGGTGTCGTTGATGTCCTTGAGGTTAGCAGCGAGTCCTGTCATCATAGTGCAGACGTTCCAAGTTCCCAGTTTTAGAGTTGGTCTCTTTTGTTTTTTTGTCTTGCCTGGTGCGAAGGTTCTCAGCCTGCTGTTCGGACTTCTCCTCATCCCCATGCACCCAATGAGGAAAGCAAGCTGTGGCGGGACAACACCTTATTGGCTGGGGGCTGCCCAGCTTGAGGTGGGCGGTAGCTGTCCAGTGAGATCCGATGATCCCTCCCACCGTCGGGAACAACCCCTGGCCCCACGCTCTACGCCAACTGAGCGATGGCTTATAATCAGAATCAGAATCAGAATCAGAATCAGGTTTATTGCCATTGTTCATGTAGTACACAAACTAGGAATTTGTCTCGGTACAATGCTGCAACATTAAATATGATAAGATAAGAGAAATAAACTATACATGTAATAAAGTGTAGGATAAGATTAAGTGATACTGGTCAACAGTTAAAATATATATTAGCCAGCAGCAGATACTGTGGAGAACTATATAGTGCAGTCGGTAATGCAGGAAGAAAACAGTGATGATTGACATGAGTCTGGTTGAGCTGCTGTACATGGTGCACGAGAGTCACTTAGTGTTCAGCAGTCTAATGGCAGAGGGGAAGAAGCTGTTCATGTGACGGGAGGTTTTAGTCTGGATGGACCGAAGTCTTCTACCAGAGGGGAGGGGGGCAAACAGTACGTGACCAGGGTGTGAGGGATCGGCTATGATCCGGCCAGCACGCCTCCGGGTCCTGGAGATGTACAGATCCTGGAGAGATGGGAGCTTGCAGCCGATCACCTTCTCAGCAGTGCGCACGACGCGCTGCAGCCTTAGTCTGTCCCTGGCAGTGGCTCCTGCGTACCACACGGTTATGGAGGTGGTGAGGATGGACTCGATGATGGCTGTGTAGAACTGCACTAACATCTTGGTGGGTAGCTTGAGCTTCCTCAGCTGCCGCAGGAAGAACATCCTCTGCTGGGCTTTTTTGATGAGTGAGCTGATGGTCAGCTCCCATTTGAGGTCCCTGGTGATGGTAGTGCCTAGGAAGCGGAAGGAATCAGCAGTGGTGATGGGAGAGCCTGAGAGGGTGAGGGGGGGCAGAGGAGTAGTGACTTTCCTGAAGTCTACAATCATCTCCACTGTCTTCAGAGCGTTCAGCTGCAGGTTGTTATTGCTGCACCAGGACGCCAGCTGGGCCACCTCTCTCCTGTAGGCAGACTCGTCGCCGTTGGAGATGAGCCCGATGAGGGTGGTGTCGTCCGCAAACTTGATCAACTTGACAGACTGGTGGCTGGAGGTGCAGGAGTTGGTGTAAAGGGAGAAGAGTAGGGGGGAAAGTACACAGCCCTGGGGTGATCCGGTGCTGATGCTAGTATAGTCTGAGACAGTCTTTCCCAGCCGCACATGCTGCCTCCGGTCCGTCAGGAAGTCGATGATCCACCTGCAGAGGGAGTCAGGCACGTTGAGCAGGGACAGCTTGTCCCGGAGCAGAGCGGGGCGGATGGTGTTGAATGCGGAGCTGAAGTCCACAAACAGGATCCTGGCGTAGGTTCCCGGGGAGTCCAGGTGCTGCAGGATGGAGTGGAGGGCCAGGTTGACTGCATCGTCTACAGACCTGTTGGCTCGGTAGGCAAACTGCAGCGGGTCCAGGAGAGGGGTGGTGATGGACTTGAGGTGGGACAGGACCAGGCGCTCAAAGGACTTCATGACTACAGAGGTGAGCGCTACAGGTCTGTAGTCATTAAGTCCAGTGATCCGTGGCTTCTTGGGGACAGGGATGATGGTGGAGGATTTGAGGCAGGATGGCACGTGGCATAACTTAAGGGAGGTGTTAAAAATGTCTGTGAATACAGGAGCCAGCTGTTTCGCACAGAGTCTCAGGGTGGAGGGAGACACGCCGTCTGGGCCGGGGGCCTTGCGCGGGTTCAGTCTGGAGAACTGTTTGAGCACATCCTGCTCACTGATGATAAGGGGAGGGGGGGAGGAGGGGGGGGGGTGCCTTAAATGAAGTAGGGAATGTGGAGGCTGTGGAGCTGGAGGGAGGGGGGGAGTTGGACACAGATGACGAGGTGTCAAAACGGGCATAGTGTTGGGACAGTCTCTGACAAAGGGCTTTGTCATCCTGACCTTTAGGAGCCTGAGGCCGATAGTTGGTGATCTGCCTCAGTCCTCTCCACACGGAAGCCGAATCATTAGCAGTGAACTGCTGCTGGAGTCTCTCTGAGTACACAGATTTAGCCCTCTTCAGCTCTCTGTTAAACCGGTATTTAACCTCCCTGTAGCAGTCCCTGTCTCCACTTTTCAGCGCTGCTTCCTTCTCCTTCCTGATCTGTCTGAGCTTAGCTGTGAACCAGGGTTTGTCATTAGAGTAACTCACCCTGGTGCGTGATGGAAGAATGTTCTCTTCACAAAAGTGGATATATGAGTTCACAGTGTCCGTGTACTCATCCAGATCATGCGTGGCTCCTTTAAGCATGCCCCAGTCAGATATTTCCATGCACGTTTCCAGCTTCTCCTCAGCATCACTGGTCCGTATCTTCGTAGTGCTCACAACAGGTTTAGTGAGCTTCAATCTCTGTCTGTATGTGGGAATGAGGTGAACCATCACGTGATCAGATAATCCCAGCGCAGCTCGAGGGACAGCGCGATATGCGTCTTTCACTGTGGTGTAACAGTGATCCAGTGTGTTTAATCCTCTGGTGGGGCATTTAATAAACTGTCTGTAGCGGGGGAGATCGTGGCTCAGATTGCACTGATTAAAGTCGCCAGCCACAATAATCAGCGAGTCTGGAAAACTCCGCTCTGTGTGTTGAATGTGATCCGCGAGCACGCGCTGAGCTTCGCGCGTGTCCGCGTCGGGAGGGGCGTACACAGCGATCATTATAAAAGAAGCAAACTCCCGCGGGGAATAGAAGGGCTTGCAATTGATAACAAGAAATTCCAAGGCAGGAGAACAGTGTTTGGAAATTACCGTTACATCAGAGCACCAGATGCAGTTGATGTAGAAGCAGACTCCGCCTCCTGTGGTCTTGCCGGAAAGCTCTGTGTCACGATCAGCACGGAAGAGCTGGAAGCCGTCGAGGCGCAGCGCGCTGTCCGGTATATTTTCCCGGAGCCAGGTCTCAGTAAAGCAGAGGACAGCTGAGGAGGCGAGGTCCTTAAAACGCATCAGCAGTCTCAGTTCATCCACCTTGTTAGAGAGAGAGTTGGTATTGGACAGAAATATGCCAGGCAGCGCCGTTCGCGAGCCTCTCCTGCGAAGTCGCACGAGAGCGCCCGCTCGTCTTCCTCTCTTCCGCCGTCTCACTTTCCGAGCCAAACAATAAACCAGATCGGCGGCAGGGGCTAGAAAAACTGGGAGGAGGTCCGTGGGGGTGAAAGTCCTGATATTTAAAAGTTCTTCACGGGTATAAGTGCAAGCAGACACACAATTGACAAACAAAAACAAACAAAGAGCGCAGCGAAGCACCATGTCGACCGCTGTGGGCGCCATCTTGGATCGTATAATAACCGGTAACTGTCATTCCCCGTGTTTTGTCTACGCCAAAGGCGAAGCTGTAGTGTCCTCTCCAGTGATCCGATGGTCTACCTTCCAGCATTGGGCGTTGGTAGGATTCAAGCCTGGGCAGGAACATATGGAGGACAAGATGTTGCCCATGCAGCATGTCCCCCCTCTCCACGTCACTGATGAATCCAAAGGAACAGCAGGGCTGCTACAGTTTGGCACCAGCACCGTCGCAGGAGCTGCCAGAACGATGTTGAGCACAACAGAGAACTGCCTTAGGGGCTCCGACTCCGGATTTTTCCTCAGGGTTGACACCCGAAGCCTTTCCCGTGACCGGGTATGCCGCAAGGCAGCGGAGGTTTGAAATCAGGGTTTACCTTCCCCTAGATGGGCTACTTTCCCAGGTTGACGAGCCACCATCTACCCAAAGCATCTGGTTTTAAGGCGGCAGAGATCCGCCCTCGCCCCTTCTCCTATTAGTAAAAGCAGTTCTGCCGGGCTTAGAGACTAAACATCACGGGCAGGCTAGGAGTTGGACTTAGTTGTCAGAGGCTTTTCGAGACGCACGCCATAAGGAGCATTTTATGAGCATTGGGAGCTTAACCCCAGTGCCGCTCCTGGCTATGACAACCTTGGAACTGGGTAGAGTTCAAGACCACCATATTTCCTCTTGTGAATGGGAAAATCAGTTTTCACAGTATTCTTTTTTTTAACACTGTCCAAATCAAAAATTCTAATTTCAAGTTTATATCAGTTTATTGCCCAGCCCTATGCATTTTTTGTTAAAAAGAAAAAAATCTAACAAAACAGACCCGCAACCCTCCACACCTGGTTGGAAAGCTTCTATTATTGCTTGCATTATTTTGTCGGCATTCCAGTCACAACCCAGTTCCAAGGCAGATTCTACATATCCCTTTTCAAAAAGCCAAGCTTTCTTTGCACGCCTTGGGACTTTTGTATTTAGGTGGTAAGGCAGAAGAATTACCTCTTTGGTGAAAATCTGGGCCAGAGTGTGTGAGTAGCTTAATCCTGCCTAAAATCTTAAAGAGATAAAGAAAGACTGATCATTGGTCACCCTAAGATTTTGAAATGGGTCCAACAGCTATTTTCTTGAATACAAATATATAACTTATCTCTAAAATTAATGCTTACATTTGGTTGCTTCTTACTAATTGCTACCTCTTCCAAAAGCAATGCTTGAATTTGAAGAAATCCGAACTTGACAGTTGTTAGTTTGATGAAGCTTTTAAAAATGTAAGCTAGACTATGTATGTACTCAAATAATTACAGATGACGTAGACTACAGAGGTGCTTGTAACTTAAATTTACCCAGTGAGCTACACTCCAGTAACCTTTTCTCCAAATGGTACTAGACTGAGCAGGTGGACCATTGTATGGTTCTTTAACTCTTACATGAGTTAAAGTTAAACTCTTACATGAGTTAAAGTTTGTCTATGAAGACAAACAACCGTACTTTTACGAAAGTACTTGGTCAGACTCTAAATTACTTCAATAAACAACACTGAAATGTCACTTTGTCCTACACAATGAAGCTGTGGTGTATAGAAAACCACAGATTTGGTCAGTGTCGGCGTGATGACGAGACTGCTTGGTGATGTCATCATGCCAAACATATAAATGCAAGGGACGGCCATTTTACAGCCTCTTTTTGGCACTCGACCTCCCAACAGACAACATTGTGTATTACCATTAAGGTTTTATGTAATAAAGTTTGTGTTCCCAGCAAATTCTACTCTCTGTTGGTCCTTCCCTGTTTTCCAGACATAATTCAATTCAATTCAATTCAACTTTATTTATATAGTGCCATTTGACAACAACAGTCATCTCATAGCACTATCAACTGTAGGGGGAACCCCCACAGTTGCAGAAAGACCCCAGCAATCAGGCGATCCCCTTTGAGCAAGCACTTGGCGACGGTGGAGAGGAAAAACTCCCTTTTAACAGGAAGAAACCTCCAGCAGAACCAGGCTCAGGGAGGGGCAGTCATCTGCTGCGACTGGCTGGGGGGTGAGTGGATAGAGAAGATAAAAAGAACAGACATGTAGAGAGCAAACAGCACGATGGGGACTCAATCTATGGGAGAGAACAAACAGATGTTAATGACCAGCAAAAAAAAATAAAAATTCATTGAGAGTGACGAAAGGAGTGAGGCCCAGTGCATTATTGGAGGTCCCCCGGCTGACTAAACCTATTAGCAGCATAACTAAGGGAGGGTTCAGAAACACATGATCCCTCCCTAATTGTAGGCTATATCAGAAAGGTAGGTTTTAGCCCTATTCTTAAAAACAGAGATCGAGTCTGACTCCCAAATCCAGATTGGCAGCTGGTTCCACAGGAGAGGAGCTTGATAACTAACTAACTAACTAACTAACTAACCTGCACTTATATAGCGCTTTTCTAGTTATCTGCTATGATAACTGAAGGCTCGGCCTCCCATTGTACTTTTGGAGATTCTAGGTATTACAAGTAATCCTGCATTTTGGGAGCGTAGTGCTCTGTTAGGATAATAGGGTAGTATCAGATCTTTTAAATAAAAAGGAGCCTGATTATTTAGAGCTTTTTAAGTAAGAAGAAGGATTTTAAACTTAATTCTAAACTCTATGGGAAGCCAGTGAAGGGAGGCAGGAACCGGAGAGATATGATCTCTCTTTCTAGTACCTGTTAAAACTCTTGCTGCAGCATTTTGGATCAGCTGAAGACTTTTTAAAGATGTTTTAGGACAGCCTGATAATAAAGAATTACAATAATCTAATCTCGAGCTAACAAAAGTGTGGATCAGTTTCTCAGCATCACTCTGAGACAAGATGCTCCTAATCTTGGCAATATTACGCAAATGATAGAAGGCAGTCTTAGAAACAAATTTAATATGTGAATTGAAGGACAGATCTTGATCAAAACTAATTCCAAGGTTCCTCACAGAGCTATTAAGAGAAAGAGTAACCGCATCCAAACTGAAAGTTTGATTTGGAAAGGTATTTCTAAGGTTTTTTGGACCAACAAGAATGACTTCAGTCTTATCTGAATTTAATAGCAGGAAATTACAAGTCATCCAAGCTTTGATTTCCTTAAGACAGGCTTCTAACTTGGCTAATTGATTACTATCATCTGGCTTCATTGACAGGTATAATTGTGTGTCATCTGCATAACAATGAAAATGTATACAGTGCTTTCTAATAATGTTGCCTAACGGAAGCATATATAAACTAAAAAGAGTAGGGCCTAGCACAGATCCCTGTGGAACTCCATGACTGAGCTTTGAGTTGAAAGAAAACTCATTATTGACATGAACAAACTAGAACCTATCAGATAAATAAGATCTAAACCACTGCAACGAAGTTCCATTAAGTCCAACATAGTGTTCCAATCTATCGAGTAGAATATTATTGTCACGCCTCACCGCCCATCAGCGGCGCCAGCTGCACACACACCTGCACCTCGTCAGCGGCGAGGGATTTAAGCCGCCTCGCCCTGGGCTTCGGCCTGAAGCCGTCAGTCTTCATTCACTTCCCTTGCTGCAAGGAATCCCTACTGCAAAGCAAGCATTCAAGTAAGAATCTCTTACCTCCTTCTTCTCCTAGTCTGCTCCCCTGTGCACAGGTGGATTTCCCGGCAGCGGACCACTCCTGTCCGCCACCGTTCCCTCGCTGCTGCACCGGGCGCTCCAGGTCGCTGTCTTCCGGGCTTCACCCTTGCTGTGCCAGCCACCTGCCATTTCCAAGTAAGCCTGTCATCATTATCATATCTCCTGTGTTGGTGTGGTGCCCGTTACCCTTCTCCCTTTGCTTCTCCCATAGCGTCGTCCGGCTGTACGGCCTCCTGCCTCCGTGCCCGACGCAGATGCCACCACCAACACATTTACATCTCGCAGACACACACTCATACACACTTGTTGCTAATAAAGCTATTAGATCTACCCTGAGCCTGCGTGTGTGTCTCCTGAGCCGTGCATTATGTCAATTATGACCGATAGTATCAAAAGCTGCACTAAGGTCTAAAAGGACAAGTACAGAAACCAGTCCATTATCAGATGCCATGAGGAGGTCGTTAGTGACCTTTGCTAAGGCTGTTTCAGTACTATGATGGATTCTAAACCCAGATTGAAACTCTTCAAGTAAACCATTTCCCTGCAGGGAAGTATCCACTTAAACATAACAGAAGCTCTTATGTTTAAGTGGGTACTTAAGAAAATGTTGCAAAGAAAGACAACTGGTCAAAAATGTGATTGTTTTCACAAACTTGTTCTGAAATTATTGCATTACTATTTTCAAATATTTAATCAAAATAAGTGTTGAAATTGTTCTATTCTGTCTCAGAAAATGTTTAATGTATCACTGCCAACTGTTTCTTTATGACAAAGTTTGGATTATACCAGGATACATATGGAGTTTAGAGTTTATTCTCCTCACGCTTAATACACATTGGAAATTTATGGTAAAAAAAAAAATAAATTAACGGGACAAAAAACACACACTATGAAAAGAGTCACAATTCTAAGAGGGAAAATCCCAAACTGGCAAGAGTGAATCCTGTTCTCTACTCAAGTAGCTTTTTTGTACATTTATTTAAAAAAAAATCATAATTATTTAGTTGCTACCCACACTTATAGAAAGAATATAAAATAACTACTTTACTTGAGTACAAACTGGTATCTGGTGTTTCTCTGAACTAGTTTTCACAAATATCTATGGTTAACAAAAGCACTGGTTTAACTTATTGCAGGCATTTGTGTTTTGGTTTTTGACAACAAATTAGAAGTTACCAAACCCCCAAATCAGCCAAATGCATAACTATTTCCTTACCTCTTCTGTCTTGGGCCCTTTCCAGTAAATGGGCGAAGGTTGTAGAGAGGTGCGGCAGTAGCAGTGCAAGCCTCCCGAGATGTAGAAGGCGTGATTCAGTTGCTGGATGTTGTGGTGGGAAGCGCCTGTTAAGATAAGATAAGATAAGATAAGCCTTTATTAGTCCCACAACGGGGAAATTCCAGGATTGCAACAACACAGGGATAGCAACACTCAGAGCAATAATTAAGAAGATTAGAAAAAAAAAAATAAGGGCAGTGAATATACATACGTACACATAAATATATAAATACATATACACAGTATATATATTTATACTATACAGTGAGGTAAAAAAGTATTTAGTCAGCCACCAATTGTGCAAGTTCTCCCACTTAAAAGATAAGAGAGGTCTCCAATTTTCATCATAGGTATACTTCAACTATGAGAGACAAAATAAGAAAAAAAATCCAGAAAATCACATTGAAGGATTTTTAATGAATTAATTTGTAAATTCCTCGGTAAAATAAGTATTTGGTCAGTAACAAAAGTTCATCTCAATACTTTGTTATATACCCTTTGTTGGCAATGACAGAGGTCAAACGTTTTCTGTAAGTTTTCACAAGGTTTTCACACACTGTTGCTGGTATTTGGGCCCATTCCTCCATGCAGATCTCCTCTAGAGCAGTGATGTTTTGGGGCTGTCGCTGGGCAACACAGACTTTCAACTTCTTCCAAAGATTTTCTGTGGGGTTGAGATCTGGAGACTGGCTAGGCCACTCCAGGACCTTGAAATGCTTCTTACGAAGCCACTCCTTCGTTGCCCGGGCGGTGTGTTTGGGATCATTGTCATGCTGAAAGACCCAGCCACGTTTCATCTTCAATGCCCTTGCTGGTGGAAGGAGGTTTTCACTCAAAATCTCACGATACATGGCCCCATTCATTCTTTCCTTTACATGGATCAGTCATCCTGGTCCCTTTGCAGAAAAACAGCCCCAAAGTATGATGTTTCCACCCCCATGCTTCACAGTAGGTATGGTGTTCTTTCTCCTCCAAACACAACAAGTTGAGTTTTTACCAAAAAGTTCTATTTTGGTTTCATCTGACCATATGATATTCTTCCAGTCCTCTTCTGGATCATCCAAATGCTCTCTAGCAAACTTCAGACGGGCCTCGACATGTACTGGCTTAAGCAGGGGGACACGTCTGGCACTGCAGGATTTGAGTCCCTGGTGGCGTAGTGTGTTTCTGATGTAGCCTTTGTTACTTTGGTCCCAGGTTATTCACTAGGTCCCCCCATGTGGTTCTGGGATTTTTGCTCACCGTTCTCATGATCATTTTGACCCCACGGGGTGAGATCTTGCATGGAGCCCCAGATCGAGGGACATTATCAGTGGCCTTGTATGTCTTCCATTTTCTAATAATTGCTCCCACAGCTGATTTCTTCACACCAAGCTGCTTACCTATTGCAGATTCAGTCTTCCCAGCCTGGTGCAGGTCTACAATTTTGTTTCTGGTGTCCTTTGACAGCTCTTTGGTCTTGGCCATAGTGGAGTTTAGAGTCTGACTGTTTGAGGTAGTGGACAGGTGTCTTTTATACTGATAACGAGTTCAAACAGGTGCCATTAATACAGGTAACGAGTGGAGGACAGAGGAGCCTCTTAAAGAAGAAGTTACAGGTCTGTGAGAGCCAGAAATCTTGCTTGTTTGTAGGTGACCAAATACTTATTTTACTGAGGAATTTACCAATTAATTCATTAAAAATCTTTCAATGTGATTTTCTGGATTTTTTTTCTCATTTTGTCTCTCATAGTTGAGGTATACCTATGATGAAAATTGGAGACCTCTCTCATCTTTTAAGTGGGAGAACTTGCACAATTGGTGGCTGACTAAATACTTTTTTGCCCCACTGTATATATAGGGCAGCACGGTGGTGCAGTGGTAAGCACTGTTGCCTTACAGCTAGAAGGTTCCTGGTTCGAATCCCCAGGCTGGCAGGGGTTGGAACCTTTCTGTGTGGAGTTTGCATGTTCTCCCTGTGTGCGTGGGTTTACTCTGGGGGCTCCGGTTTCCTCCCACAAACCAAAGACATGCATGTTAGGTTAATTGGTTGTTCTAAATTGTCACAAGATATCTGTTTCCTATAGGCCCTTAGAATAGAGGGTTAGTACTAGTGAAACGAGAAGAATCTCCAGATTCTCAGGGCTGTGAGAAGCAAAGTTCAGCAGACTGCTCTGCGCTGTGCCAACGAGTACTGGACTCAGCTCAGCCAAGATATTCAAACCGCTGCCATAACAGGGAACATCCGTGGTATGTACAATGGCATTAAGAAAGCACTTGGTCCGGCTCAGAGCAAGACGGCCCCCCTCAAATCCTCCACTGGGGAGATGATCACAGAAAAGAACAAGCAGATGAAGAGATGGGTGGAACACTACTCCGACCTCTACTCCAGACAGAACACCGTGACACCGTCAGCCCTTGATGCCATCGACTGCCTGCTATCCATGTACGAACATGACGCCGAGCCAACAATTGACGAACTCAGCAAGGCCATTGATAGCTTGGCCGCTGGCAAGGCACCCGGCAATGACGGCATACCCCCCGGCCTGATCAAGCACTGCAAGACCGCCCTACTGCTGCCATTGCATGACATCCTCTGCCAGTGTTGGAAGGAAGGTGCCGTACCAAAGGACATGAGGGACGCCAAGATCATGACCCTCTACAAAAACAAAGGGGAGCGAAGCGACTGCAACAACTACAGGGGCATCTCCCTCCTCAGCTTTGTTGGCAAAGTCTACGCACGAGTTGTTCTCGTTCGTCTACAGAAGCTTGCCGAACGTGTCTACCCCGAGTCTCAGTGTGGCTTCCACGCTGAGTGATCGACGGTAGACATGATATTCTCCATCCGCCAACTCCAGGAGAAATGCAGAGAACAAAATATGCCTCTGTATGTCGCCTTCATCGACCTCACCAAAGCATTTGATCTGGTCAGCTGAGATGGCCTTTTCAAGATCCTGCCAAAGATAGGATGCCCACCAAAGTTGCAAAGCCTCATTGAATCATTTCACACCAACATGCAGGGGATAGTGCAGCACGATGGCAACGTCTCAGAGCAATTCAACATACGCAGCGGAGTGAAACAGGGCTGTGTACTTGCACCAACCCTCTTTGGGATTTTCTTTGCTATGCTCCTGAGGCATGCCTTCAGCACAGCAACAGAGGGAATCTACCTGCACACAAGATCTGACGGCAGGCTTTTCAACCTCGCCCGCCTGAAAGCCAGAACCAAAGTACGCGAGGCTCTAATCAGAGACATGCTGTTCGCAGACGACGCTGCAGTCGCAACCCACACACAGCAGGAGCTTCAGACCCTGATGGACCGCTTCTCCTAGGCATGCAAGGACTTCGGGCTTACCATCAGCCTGAAGAAGACTAACGTCTTGGCGCAAGGCACGGAAGCACCACCAACCATCACCATCGACGACTACGAGCTGGAGGTTGTGAATCAGTTCACGTACCTGGGGTCCACGATCAGCAACAACCTCTCCCTTGATACAGAGATCAACAAGAGGATTGGAAAATCAGCCTTCACACTCGCTCGCCTCACCACACGAGTGTTGGAGAATCCCAAACTCTCTGTCAAGACGAAGATGGCAGTGTACAACGCCTGCGTCATCAGCACACTGCTGTATGGGAGTGAGACGTGGACAACATACGCCCGGCAGGAAAAGAGACTGAACTCCTTCCACTTGCGCTGCATTCGCCACATCCTGGACATATCCTGGGAGGACAAAGTGCCCAACACAGAAGTTCTGTCCCGCACCGGCCTTCCCTCCACGTTCACTCTACTCAGGCAGCGCAGGCTCCACTGGCTAGGCCATGTTCACCGTATGGAGGATGGCAGAATCCCCAAAGACGTCCTCTACAGAGAACTGGCGACTGGCAGGAGAGACGTTTGTCGCCCACAACTGCACTTTAGAGACGTCTGCAAGAGAGACATGAAGGCCCTGGAGATCAACACAGAGCGCTGGGAGGACCTTGCAACGGACCGCTCCAAATGGAGAGGCACCCTGACCAGAAAGCTCAAGGCGGGTGAAGAGAGACTGACTGCTGCAGCAGATGAAAAAAGGACCCGCAAGAAGAACCGCCACAGACCCAGCAGCACGGAGACCACCCACAAGTGCGACCTGTGTGACAGGGACTGCCATTCGCGCATCGGCCTGTTCAGCCACAGGCGGGGCTGTTCCAGCAGAGTAGAAGTTTAGGATTCTCTTCCATGGTCATCATAGACCGACGGAGGCCGACTCAATGACTAGTGAAAGTGCTTTGAGTGGTCTTTGTGACTAGAAAAGTGCTATATAAGTGCAGGTTACTTACTTACTACTACTTACAGTGCAGAGCATTGTAGCTAGATGGAATAAACAGCATAACCGTCTACTTAGTTATCCTACATAGTATGAATATGTACCCATACATATTGTCACCCTCCGTAGTGACTGATATTGTCCTAGTTGTATACTGGAGGGGACCATTTGTGTAAGTCTATTGCATCTTTTGCATTCAATACTATTAGGTCGTCACATTTTTTTACTATCTCTGCGAGCAGCCCTGCTTAGGTTATACAGTCTGACAGCCGTAGGTAGGAAGGACCTACAAAACCTCTCGGTTGCGCACCTAGGATGATGTAGTCTGCTGCTAAATGAGCTCCTCAGTGCGTTCAGTATGTCCTGCATAGGGTGGGACTCGGACTCCACCAGAGATGACAGTTTAGCTACCATCCTTCTCTCTCCTATCTCCTCCACTGGGTCAAGGCGTTGGCCCAGGACAGAGCTAGCTCTCTTGATCAGTTTGTTCAGCCTCTTCCTATCGGCTGCTGTAATGCCACTGCCCCAGCAGACCACTCCAAAAGTGATGGCTGATGCCACCACCGTGTTGTAGAATGTCTTCAGCAGCGCCCCTTGTACACCAAAAGACCTGAGCCTCCTCAGTAGGAACAGCCTGCGCTGTCCCTTCTTGTCGAGTGCGTCGGTATTGTGTGACCAGTCTAGTTTACTGTTCAGATGAACACCCAGGTATTTGTAGGCTGTCACCATCTCAATGTCTGTTCCCTGGATGTTTACCGGTGCTGTGAGGGGTTGTCCTTGCCTGCGGCAGTCCACCACCAGCTCCTTACTTTTCCTCGCGTTGATCTGGAGGCAGCTCCTATGGCACCAGTCCACAAATTCCTGGATAAGTCCTTTGTACTCAGCTTCATCTCAGTTGGAGATGAGGCCGATGATCGCAGAGTCATCAGAGAACTTCTGTAGATGGCAGTGTGTTGTGTTGTGTGAGAAGTCTGCAGTATAAAGGGTGAACATGAAGGGAGCAAAAACCGTTCCCTGGGGGGCCCCCGTGCTACCAATGATCATGTCGGACACACAATCCCGGGTTCTCATAAACTGTGGCCGGTTAGTGAGGTATCCAGGATCCATGATGACAGGTGTTTGTCCACCCCTGCGCACAGTAGCTTGTCCTTCAGGATCATCGGTTGGATGGTGTTGAAAGCACTGGAGAAGTCAAAGCACATGATCCTCACCGCATTCCCGGGCTTCTCCAGGTGGGACAGAGAACCGTGAAGGAGGAAGATCACTGCATCCTCCACCCCAATGCCATGCTGGTAGGCGAACTGGAGTGGATCCATCGCTGGTCCCACCAGGGGGCGGAGGTGAGCAAGGAGCAGTCTCTCCAGGGTCTTCATCATGTGGGATGTCAGGGACACTGGTCTGTAGCTGTTCAGATCTTTGGGGTGGGAAGTCTTTGGTACAGGTACCACACAAGATGTTTTGCACAACTGTGGTACCCTCCCCAGCTTCAGACTCAGGTTGAAGATGTGCTCCACAATCCCACACAGCTGGTCTGCACAGGACTTGAGGAGCTTTGCGCTGATGCCGTCCGATCCTGACGCCTTCCTCGCCTAGATCTTCCCCAGCTCCATCCTCACCTGTGTCTTAGTGAGGGTCAGGTTGGGGGTTGTGTGTTGGGAGTGGGGGGGTGTTGGTGGAGTGGGGTGTGGACAGCAGGATTCGATGACTTTAGAGGCAGCAGTGGTTGTTGTTTAGTCAGGGGGGAGGGCGGTTGGTCAAGCCTATTAAAAAACAGGTTCACATTGTTCCCCCACTCCCTGCCCCCCGTGGCCTGGGAGGAGGTATTCTGGAGCCCAGAGATGGTTTTAAGGTTTCTCCAGACCCCACCAATGTTGCCCTGTTGCATCTTGTCCTCCATCTTCTTCCTGAAACCGTCCTTGCCTTCTCTGATCTTCCTCCTCAGCTCCCTCTGTATGGACTTCAGCATCTCCCTGTTCCCTGACCTGAAGATCCTCTTCTTCTCTCTCAGAAGTGTTTTTATCTCAGGGTTGATCCAGGGTTTGTTGTTCAAGCAACACCGTATGGTCTTGGTGGGTACGGTGTTGTCCACACAGAAGCTGATGTAGTCCGTGATGGTGTGAGTGAGGCCATCGATGTCCTCACCATGTGGATCGCAGAGCTGCTCCCAGGCAGTGGTTTCAAAACAGTCCTTTAGAGCGTCCATTGCCTCCTCAGACCATAACTTCACTGTGTGCATGACCGGAGGCTGTCTGTGTACTAGGGGTTTGTACACCGGCCAGAGATGAAACAAGTTGTGATCTGATCTCCCGAGTGGGGGGTGTGGTGATAAGGTGTACGCCTCCTTAGTATTTGCATAGAATAAGTCAAGTGTTTTATTGTCTCTAGTGTGGCATGTGACATACTGGGTGAATATGGGTGGAATGGGGGACAGTGAAATATGGTTGAAATCACCTGAGATGAGGAGAAGAGCATCTGGGTGTTCTGTCAGCAGCCTGATAGTTACTGAGTGGATGACGTCACGCGCTGTCCCAGCGTTCGCTGTCGGATTTGCATAAATAACAATGCAGATCACGTGTGAGTATTCCCCCAGGAGATAGGTAGGCCGCATGCTAACAGCTAGCAACTCAATGTCTTTGTTGCAGTGTTGTTGTTGTTTAACCGTGATATGTCCCGGTCTGCACCAGCTGTTATTGACATACATTATCACTCCCCCGCCCCTTGCCTTCCCACTGTCTGTTGTCCGGTCTGCCCGTATTGTGTGGAAACCCTCCAGTTCGATGTTAGCATCTGTTGCTAGTTCTTTTAGCCACATCTCGGTAAACAACATCAAGTTACTCTCTCTGAAGACGCTCTCTAGCGGGAGATAGCCGCTAGCTTGTCAGTCTTATTGAGTAGCGATCGTACATTCCCCATAATAACGGATGGGAGGGTGGGTCTGTACCTTGTATTCCTCGCCCGCCGTCTTACTCCAGCTCAACATCCACGCCATTTCCATCTTATTTCTCCCGGTATGACGAGTTTTTGCGTTAGCATCGTGGGCTGGTTAAGTGCTAACAGCTGGTCTTTATTTTACTACCTCCTTCAAGAAACAGTGGCTCCGTCCGCTGGCTCAGGAGACATTTGGGCGATCTACGTGTCTGGATGGAATAAAGGTGTCGCTGGATCAGAAAAATTAGCAAGAGAGCCACATAGTAAATAGAAATAGGAAGAAATTGACCCACTGTTGCAAAAAGGCAGCCTACTCGTGTGGCGCCGGAAGTGTACTGTTGAGGGCGGTTCACTGCACTCGGTAGACTACGGTGGAACATTGAATACATTGCTTCATCGGTAGAATGGTATTGAACATGGTTACGAGCATTTTGGCCACCACATACATTTGCCAGGGTGGTAACCAGCTCTTCATTACTTAGAATGGCTGCAACTAACTTTTTTGCTGATTCACTCATCGCTGCACTTCTTCCATCTTCGTTCATTACACACACAGAAAACAATGGTCCTGATCACACAAGTACTAAACACAGAAGATATTGAAAGAAACTCTTATTGATATATATATATATATATACACTACCGTTCAAAAGTTTGGGGTCACTTAGAAATTTCCTTATTTTTGAAAGAAAAGCACTTTTTTTCGATGAAGGTAACTTTAAACTAATCATACAGTATATACACTCTATACATTGCTAATGTGGTAAATGACTATTCTAGCTGCAAATGTCTGGTTTTTGGTGCAATATCTACATAGGTGTATAGAGGCCCATTTCCAGCAACTATCACTCCAGTGTTCTAATGGTACAATGTGTTTGCTCATTGCGTCAGAAGGCTAATGGATGATTAGAAAACCCTTATGCAATCATGTTAGGTCTGCAATGCTGTAATTGCTGCAAATGGAGGATTCTTTGACGAAAGCAAAGTTTGAAGGAAAAAATTATTTCAAATACAAATCATTATTTCTAACCTTGTCAATATCTTGACTATATTTTCTATTCATTTTACAACTCATGGTGGTAAATAAGTGTGACTTTTCATGGAAAACACAAAATAATTGTCTGGGTGACCCCAAACTTTTGAACGGTAGTGTATATATATATATATATATATATATATATATATATATATATATATATATATATATATATATATATATACTGTGGTGCACATATGTGGGTTTCATATGCTTCACATGTATATTACTGTATGCTTATTGTATGCTTCACATCTCAGAGGAACAAAAGGACTGAATCTCCTAGGGGTAACAGGAGGATGTGAAATCTGGCCTTTTGTATGCAAAGAGATGGCCTTGAGGGATTTCCTGACCACCAGGACTTTAGGTGGAGGCGAGAAGACCTGGAGGGGGATGCATTGTGATTTGGGATTAAAAGACAATGTGACTGTGTGCTTTGATGTCCTGGGGTATAAAAGGGACAGATGTTGGGGGATGCATTCTCTTTCTGTTTTTGGATGTTGGAGAATGTGAATGTGAATAAAACTGGACTTGAGAAATAAACTCAGCCTCGTCCTTCCACACTTCTCCACACTGGTGACCCTAAGACGTATCATGAGCGAAGACGATTCTCCCGAGCCAGACTCGTCAGGAGCCAGCCAAACGAATGCAGCCACAGTTCAGCTACTGGACTTCTGGCAGAACAATCCGTGCTCCTGGTTTAATGCAGTCGAGGTGCAGTTCAACCTCCGGAGTATTTCGGTAGACGCCACAAAGTTCTACCATGTGGTTGCAAAACTGGACAACCACACTGCCCAGCGAGTGGAGAGCCTGATCAACCACCCGCCGGACAACGACAAGTACAGCACGTTGAAGGCTGCACTCATCCGTTACTTCACCCCCTCGGTGGATGAGCGAGCAGAGGGGCTCCTGGCGCTGACTGAATTTGAGAGCGACAGACCTGCAGACCTGATGGGGAAGATGTTGAGTTTGAGAGACTCCGAAGATGATAACTTCATCTTCACCCACCTTTTCCTCAGGACCCTACCGTCAGCGGTGAGAGTGACCCTGGCCAGTTCACCACTGTTGGCCCGACGAGACTACCACGAGCTGGGCCAGGAGGCGCAACGACTCGTCAACGCCATTAAACGGAGCGCGGCTGCGGCTGCGGAGTTAGGCGCAACGTCCGGAGATGGCAGGGGGCCAGATGCTGCAGCACCAGACTCACCGACGACGGCGGCGGCAGGGGCCAGGAAACACGGAGCAGACGACATCCTTTGCTTCTACCATCGCCGCTTCGCAGAGAGGGCATGCAAGTGCATTCCACCGTGCCATTTCAAGCGCTCGGGAAACACCAAGACCGGGGGTCGGTAGCAGCTGCGGCCCTCGGAGAGGAGAACAAGTTGCTGTACTTGAGGTATGCATGCTCGGGGAGGCATTTCCTCGTGGACACAGGCTCCCAGCTGAGTTTCCTCACACCTTCCTACGCTGACCGGCTGGCACCTTCCAGTGGTCCCGGGGTGTCAGCAGCGAACGGCTCGGCGATTAAGACCTTCGGTGAGAGGACTCTGCTTCTGTCTTTACACAGCCGTACATTCGAGTGTACTTTCGTCATAGCGGCAGTCAATTTCAATATGTTAGGGGATGATTTTTTGTGCTCACATGGTTTGTTGGTCGATCTTGCTAACAGACGCCTGGTTAATGCACTCCCTTTTTATTCTATTCCCTGTACAGCTCGAGTGGCCCCACCAACAGCACAAGCCAACGTCACAGCTGCGGGTGGTAAGTTCCACACACTCCTCACTCAGTTCCCAGCACTCACGGTCCCAACATTTTCGGCAACCGTGGCTAAACACGGGGTGGAACATTTTGTTACTACCACTGGACCGCCCATTTTTGCAAAAGCTAGGCGCTTGGATTCAGCTAAACTGACCATAGCGCGCGAGGAGTTCGCCATCCTGGAAAGGTTGGGCATCATCAGGCGTTCAAAGAGCCCATGGGCTTCACCGCTTCACATGGTCCCGAAAGCTGATGGCTCGTGGTGATCTTGCGGTGATTTCCGCAGGTTAAACAACGCTACAGCACATGACCGCTACCCGATCCCGCACATCCAAGATTTTTCAGTTCATTTGGCGGGGGCGTGCGTTTTTTCTAAAATAGACTTGGTATGCGGTTACAACCAGGTCCCAGTGCGCGCTGAGGACATACCCAAAACAGCGGTAATAACTCCTTTTCGGGCTTTTCGAGTTTTTGTGCATGCCGTTTGGGCTTAAAGGCGCGGCGCAGACGTTCCAACGCATGATGGACGCGGTTTTGCGCGATCTCCCTTTCGTGTTCGTCTACCTGGACGACATATTGGTAGCCAGCGCATCCGAAGACGAACACGAAAACCACCTCACGGCAGTTTTCCGGAGGTTGGCAGAGCACGGGTTAATAATCAACCCAGCGAAGTGTCAGTTCGGGGTGACGCAGATTGATTTTTTGGGGCATCGTGTCTCCCCAGAAGGAGCGGTTCCTCTGCCTGACAAAGTGCGCGCAGTAACAAATTTTCCCCAACCACAAACGGTCAAAGCGTTACAGGAGTTTTTTGGAATGGTGAATTTTTATAACCGTTTCCTCCCCCGCGCAGGCCAGCTCATGCAACCATTGTATGCTGCACTCAAAAAACAAAAACCCACAAATAAAGTCGAATGGTCTCCGGAGCGAGAGCGCGCATTCTCTGAAGTCAAAACAGCCCTGGCAAACGCTGCGTTGTTGGCACATCCAGTCCCAGCGGCCTGCATGGCGCTCACTACTGACGCGTCAGATGTGGCCATAGGGGCGGTCGTGGAACAGTATGTAGCTGGAGCCTGGCAACCGCTCGCCTTTTTCAGCAAGACCCTGCGCAACAGCGAATGAAAATACAGCGCATTCGACAGGGAGTTGTTAGCTCTCCACTTGGCCATTCGCCACTTCCAGTTCTGGCTGGAAGGACGCCATTTCACCACGTTCGTTGACCACAAGCCGCTGACTTTCGCGAATGGCCAAGATTTCAGAACCTTGGTCGGGCCGGCAGCAGAGACAGCTGGCCGCGATATTTGAGTTTACTACCGATATCCAGCACGTGGCGGGTAAACTTAATGTAGTGGCGGACTGCCTCTTGCGCGCCGTGGCGGCTCAAGCCTGCGTAGAGGTAGATTCTGCAGCCATGGCCGCGGAGCGGGTTAGCGACGCGGAAGCGTGCGTGGCCCCGGTCCGCGTGGGGATAGATTATGCAGCCATGGCCGTGGAGCAGGTTAGCGACACGGATGTGCGCGCGCTCCAGTCTGGACCAACAGGGTTAAGGCTGGAGAACAGGGTGCTGCAAGACGGTATGCCCCCCCCCCCCCCCCAATCTGCAATGTCTCTACTGGGCGGCCGCGTCCTGTGGTACCAGCCGCGTGGCGCCACCGCGTTTTTGACTTGATCCATTCTCTGGCGCACCCGGGAGTGTGCACGTCGGTCAAAATGGTAGGAGAGAAATTTGTATGGCCGAGCCCGCGCAAACAAGTTAGAGAGTGGGCGGCAGCCTGCATGGCTTGTCAGCGGGCCAAGGTTCATCGACACACGAGAGTTCCTTTGGAGCCGTTTCACATTCCAGCTAGAAGGTTTGATCATGTCCACGTGGACCTCGTAGGCCCCCTCCCGCCCTCTCAAGGGTGCACACATCTTCTGACAATGGTTGACCGCACCACGCGCTGGCCGGAAGTGGTTCCGCTGTCATCAACCACAGCCGAGGAGGTGGCGTGCGCATTTTTAACGGCATGGGTAGCGCGTTTTGGAGTTTCGTCGGACATTATGTCCGACAGAGGCCCATAATTTGTTTCTGAACTTTGGTCAGCGATGGCCCACAGCCTGGGGGCAACGATGCACCGCACGACTGCGTACAACCCGCAGGCTAACGGGTTATGCCAACGTTTTCACAGGTCATTGAAAGCGGCTCTCAGAGCATCGCTTACGGATTCAAATTGGGTGGACAAGCTACCATGGGTTTTATTGGGGTTGCGTTCTGCACCTAAAGAGGATTTAGAAGCCTCCCCAGCTGAGCTAGTTTTCGCACAGCCACTTCGGCTGCCTGGGGAATTTCTCCCAGATAATCCAGCGCCAGAGTGCTCCCCGGCTCAGCGGTTACAGAATAGCACGGGCCCGAGCACGCTACCTGGGCCCATTCACCACAGTTTTCCACGTGTTTTTGTGCCTAAGGCTTTAAAAAATGCCGAGTTTGTTTTTGTCAGACATGATGCCCATCGTCCACCTTTACGCCCACCTTATGATGGACCATATAGAGTGCTGGAAACAGGGGATAAGCATTTTTTGCTAGATTTGGGGGGCAGAAAAGAATTGATTGGCATAAACGGGCTCAAACCCGCTTTTGTGGTAGCTGATGAAGTTGTGCAGTTGGCTAAGGCTCCTCGGCGTGGCAGACCCCCTAGAGAGCATTCCCCAGAACACCCACAGAGGTTGACTAACAGTTCTCATCCCCAGGCAGCAGCTCCACAGCAGGAAGATGCCGCGGAGGTGGTACAGCCTGCTTACAGCAAATACGGGAGAAGGCTGAGGCCCAAGCGGCACGTGGACTGATATGTAGTGATTTTATTATGACATGCAATCTGTGGTTATGTTGTCCCTTCTTAGACGTTTGGGGGGGGGGTCATGTGTTGCACATGTGTGGGTTTCATATGCTTCACATGCATATTACTATATACTTATTGTATGCTTCACGTCTCAGAGGAACAAAAGGACTGAACCTCCTAGGGGTAACAGGAGGATGTGAAATCTGGCCTTTTGTATGCAAAGAGATGGCCTTGAGGGATTTCCTGACCACCAGGACTTTAGGTGGAGGCGAGAAGACCTGGAGGGGGATGCATTGTGATTTGGGATTAAAAGACAATGTGACTGTGTGCTTTGATGCCCTGGGATATAAAAGGGACAGATGTTGGGGGATGCATTCTCTTTCTGTTTTTGGATGTTGGAGAATGTGAATGTGAATAAAACTGGACTTGAGAAATAAACTCAGTCTCGTCCTTCCACACTTCTCCACAATATATATATACAAAACAATTTGGAATATATTGAATGAAACTCTGATATAGTTTGTCATTCATTTTTCCTCCAAAATATTAATTTTTTTTTTGCTAGTCTTGAGGTCACTGCAAGAAATGGTGAATTTTCATGCATGTTCACTACCCCAAAAATGAGATCATAGATTGAGAAGAAGAAAAAAAAAAATCTAACAATTACAATAGGGCTCTCGCCCACTGACTTTTGCCACATTTCCTCTATATAGTTCTGCGCTACTCTTTTCTTTTCTTTACTACTTGTTTCTCCCGCGGCTGCACCTCCATCACAACTGCGGAAAGCCGAGTATTGCTGGGTTGGGCGGGATCGAGGTGGCGCTACACTGCTGACGTAGAAAAGGACACGACCGACTCCTCAACAACAAAGAAAAAAATAGCGGATTACAAGCCGAGGATTTCCACGGTGGTCACTATTCTTCTGTGGGTTTTTAACACAATGAATATCTTTAACGAGACAAGAGAATTTTACAGGAGAAGACGACGTGGATTGAGACAACACACGTTGGAGCAGGAGAGGAGAATAGCGGTTGCCCAGGAGGAATCTGAAGCAGCTGCATATGAAGCAGAGATCATTTCATTTGTTCTGTGTTCATGTGCATGCATATGTCAAACGTGTTTTTTTAAATAAAATGTTGTGCACTTTTAAACTACGTCGCCTCTGTTGTTCAAAACGGTTAAATGTTAACAGACGGTTAATTAAATGCTGAAACACCGGGGTAATTTAAAATAATGCAGAAGGTTAATCCTAAACCCCTTTAACTTACCAAATAATTTATAATATTATAAAAAAGCCAATCCAAATCTAGACCCATTTTGTGTATTGTGTAATAACGATACGCTGATGATAAACTGACTTCCCCAAAAAAAGCAGCAGCTAGACAACGCACTTTTGGTTTGATGGAATTGCCAATTGACGTTGGAATTATATGTGGAAACTTGTTATACTTCCAGTTAACTTTAACTTACAAAATAATTAAAAATATTATAAAAAAGCCAATCCAAATATAGGCCCATTTTTTGTATTGTGTATCATTTGAGTATCATTGTACAATCTATTGTTATTTATAAGGGTTATCTGTTCAGTGGTGGCTAATTACACACTAAAACAACGTAGAAAATGACTGCAAAGAAAATGCTGCAGCTAGACAACTCACTTTTGGTTTGATGGAATTGCCAATTGACCTTGGAATTATATGTGGAAACTTGTTATACTTCCAGTTAACTTTAACTTACCAAATAATTGATAATATTATAAAAAAGCCAATCCAAATCTAGGCCCATTGTGTATCATTTGAGTATCATTTTTCCCATCTATTGTTATTTATAAGGGTTATCTGTTCAGTGGTGGCTAATTACACACTAAACCAACGTAGAAAATGACTGCAAAGAAAATGCTGCAGCTAGACAACTCACTTTTGGTTTGATGGAATTGCCAATGAACCTAGAAATTTTATGATGAAACTTTTTTTAATCCTACTAAATACTGTGACATTGTCACACTGCCCAACACCAAATTATAATTTTCTTTTTCAAACCAAAGATCACTATGGATCTATTGAATCACAATAGCATAGGTTTATCATATTCATGTCAACGTTTACAACATCGAAAATGTTATATTTGGGTTTACATGTATGGGTATTTTCGCTTTATATTATACTAGACTGCTTATAATTTATTGGAATTCTCAGAATTTGGAATGCCGATATAACATTCAATTCACATGTACTTACCTTTTACCTAATTCGACTTTTACCTTTATCAGTGTCTCAGAACTCAGAACTCAGAAAATGATTTATTGCCAAGTACATTAACAGTAAACAACTGATAACTTGGATAGCTTGGATGACTTGTAATTTCCTGCTATTAAATTCAGATAAGACTGAAGTCATTCTTGTTGGTCCAAAAAACCTTAGAAATTCCTTTCCAAATCAAACTTTCAGTTTGGATGCAGTTACTCTTTCTCTTAATAGCTCTGTGAGGAACCTTGGAGTTATTTTTGATCAGGATTTGTCCTTCAATTCACATATTAAATTTGTTTCTAAGACTGCCTTCTATCATTTGCGTAATATTGCCAAGATTAGGAGCATCTTGTCTCAGAGTGATGCTGAGAAGCTGATCCACGCTTTTGTTAGCTCGAGATTAGATTATTGTAATTCTTTATTATCAGGCTGTCCTAAAACATCTTTAAAAAGTCTTCAGCTGATCCAAAATGTTGCAGCAAGAGTTTTAACAGGTACTAGAAAGAGAGATCATATCTCTCCGGTTCTGGCCTCCCTTCATTGGCTTCCCATAGAGTTTAGAATTAAGTTTAAAATCCTTCTTCTTACTTACAAAGCTCTAAACAATCAGGCTCCTTTTTATTTAAAAGATCTGATACTACCGTATCATCCTAACAGAGCACTACGCTCCCAAAATGCAGGTTTACTTGTAATACCTGACATAACGCACGGCTCAGGAGACACGCACACACAGGCTTAGAGTAGTTCAAAGAGTTTATTAACAGCAGGGGTTGAATGAGTGTGTGTCTGCGGGATGCAGATGTGTTGGTGGTGGCGTCTGCTTCAGGCACAGAGGCAGATGACCGTTCGGCCGAGCAACCCTATGGAGAGAGCACAGGGAGAGGGTGACGGGCATACACCAACACAGGATGGATTATGGCAAGAGAGGATCTTACTTGAGTTGTCAGGATAGCTGGCACAGCAAGGGGAACGTAGCCCGGGAGACAGCCACCTGGAGAGCTCCGTGCAGCGGCGAAGGATGGGCGATGGAACGGAGATGTCCGCCGCCGGGGAATCCACCTGTGCACAGGGGAGCAGACTGGAGAAGGAGGTAAGGGTTCTTACCCAAAATAGCGATGCTGAAGAAAGGTATGCTCACAGCGGTGAGGAAACGAAGTCTGACGGCTTCAGGCCGAGCCTTCGGGCGAGGCGGCTTTTATCCCTCGCCGCTGATGAGGATCAGGTGTGTGAGCAGGTGGCGCCGCTGATGAACGGCGCGGCGTGACAGTACTCCCCCCTCTAGCAGCGCCTCCTGGCGATGGCTTATCCGGGTGCGCTCGGTGGAAGTCCGCGATGAGCGATGGGTCCAACACAAACGACGGGGGCACCCATTGTCGATGCTCGGGCCCATAGCCCTCCCAGTCCACCAAGTATTGCAACCCACGACCCTGGCGCCGGGAGTCCAGGATGGAGGAGACGGACCAGGCCGGGTGGCCACCAATCATCCGGGGCGCGGGTTGCGCTGCAGGAGGAGGGCAAAGGGGGTCGGTGACTGCCAGCTTCACCTTTGATACGTGGAAGGTGGAATGGATGCGGAGGGAGGGGGGAATAGCCACGCGCACAGCCACCGGGTTGATGATCCGGGTGATGGGGAAGGGACCCATGAAGCGCTGTGCCAGCTTCCTCCTCTCGCCTTTTAGGGTGACGTCCTGGGTGGAAACGTAGACAAGTTGCCCAACTCTGTACGCCGGGGCAGGTCTTCTACGCCGGTCCGCCATGGTCTTGTTGCGCTCCGCTGTGCGTAAAAGCGCATGACGCGCGGCGGCCCAGGTGGAGCGGAACTGCCTCACGTGCGCCCTAACTGACGGAACAGTTACCTCGCTCTCCTGCGCTGGAAGCAGCGGGGGGTCGTAACCCAGGGACGCCTTGAAGGGGGACATCCCCGTTGCAGAAGAGCGGGCGGTGTTGTGGGCGTACTCCACCCAGGCGAGATGGTTGCTCCATGATGCCGGCTTGGATCTTGCAACACAGCGGAGCGCAGCCTCCAGCTCCTGATTGGTCCTCTCACACTGCCCGTTAGACTGGGGGTGATGGCCGGAGGAGAGGCTCACCTTGGCTCCGATGGCGTTACAAAAGGATTTCCAAACCTCGGATGAAAATTGGGGACCCCGGTCCGAGACCACATCCACCGGGATCCCATGCAGCCTGACCACGTGTTGGACGAGGAGGCCCGCCGTCTCCAGGGCGGTAGGGAGACCTCGCAGGGGGATGAAGTGTGCCGCCTTGGAGAAACGGTCCACGATGGTCAGGATGGTGTCGAATGAGTTGGAAGCTGGGAGCCCGGTGACGAAATCCAGTGCGATGTGCAACCATGGCCTGCCAGGGACGGGCAGAGGCTGGAGCAGACCCGCTGGAGGGGCGTTTCCCGACTTGCTGGTGGCACAAATTGGACAAGCCCGGGCGTAGCGGGCTGCATCCCTCCGCAGGCCCGGCCACCAAAAGGACCGTTGGAGGAGGCTGATCATCCGAGAGGTGCCGGGATGACAGGTGAGCCGGGAGGTGTGGAGCCAGTGGATGACCTCTCCTCGGACCGCAGACGGAACGAACAGTCTTCCCTCCGGTCCGCCGCCAGGATCAGGTTCCACCTCCTGTGCCTTCCGGATCTTGTCCACAATGTCCCAAGAGATAGCTCCCACGACGCACGACCTGGGCAGGATAGTGTGGGGCGTCTCCTCAGCCCCCGCGGGGGTGAACTGTCTAGAGAGGGCGTCAGGCAGGCCGTTCTTGGAGCCTGGCCTGAAGGTGATAGAAAACCGGAACCTGGCGAAGAATAGAGACCAGCGCGCCTGGCGGGCATTCAGGCGCTTGGCAGATCGTAGATACTCTAAATTCTTATGGTCCGTCAAGACCACAAACGTCAGGTCCGCCCCCTCTAACCAGTGGCGCCACTCCTGTAGGGCGAGTTTAATGGCCAGGAGCTCTCTGTCCCCCACATCATAGTTCCTCTCCGCCGGGGACAGGCGCCGGGAGAAGAAGGCGCACGGTCGCTTGGCGCCATCGTCCGGTGATTGCTGGGATAACACTGCTCCCACTCCCGTGTCCGATGCGTCTACCTCCACAATGCACTGCAGCGCGGGGTCGACCTGGCGAAGGACCCGGGGGGAGGAGAACTCCGCCTTCAGCGCCTTAAAGGCAGCATCGACCTCTCCGGTCCACCGGAACGGGACCTTCGGGGACGTGAGGCGGGTCAGTGGTCCGACGATCCCGCTGAAATTCGGGACAAAACGGCGGTAAAAATTGGCGAAGCCAACAAACTGTTGCACCTGCTTCCGAGATGCGGGAGTAGGCCACTCCACCACCGCCTTCACCTTCTCTGGGTCCGGGAGCACCTGGTCTTGGGCGATGATGAATCCCAGGAAGGATGTGGTCCTAGCGTAAAACTCGCACTTCTCAGCCTTCACGTACAAACGATTCTCCAGCAGTCTTTGAAGGACCCGCCTCACATGGATCCGGTGCTCGTCTCTGGACTGAGAGAAGATCAGAATGTCGTCCAGGTAGACGAACATGAAGAGGCCGATGAAATCCCGGAGGACGTCATTGATGAGGCGCTGAAAGACGGCAGGAGCGTTGGTCAGCCCGAACGGCATGACGAGATACTCAAAGTGGCCGTTCGGGGTACGGAAGGCTGTTTTCCATTCATCTCCCTCCCGGATTCGGACGAGGTGGTAAGCGCTGCGGAGGTCCAGCTTGGTAAACCAGGTCGCCCCCTGGAGGGAGTGGAAGGCAGTGTCCATGAGGGGCAGGGTGTAGCGGTCCCTCTCAGTGATGTCATTAAGAGCTCGGTAGTCAATACAGGGATGGAGGGAACCGTCCTTCTTCCCTACAAAGAAAAACCCCGCCCCCACGGGTGATGACGATGGGCGAATAATCCCAGCGCTCAGTGATTCCTTCAGGTACGTATTCATAGTCTCCTTCTCCGGCGCTGACAGGCTGTAGAGCCGACCAGATGGCAGGGGAGCCCCCTGGCGGAGATTGATGGCACAGTCATATGGTCGATGCGGGGGAAGAGACATAGCTTTTGACTTGCTGAATACCATACCCAGGTCGTGAAAATCTGGGGGCACCAGTGACAGGTCCGGGGGTGCAGTATCCGCCACAGGAGGAGCCGCGGACGGGGAGCAGGCAGCGGACTGAAGACAGGTGCCCATGCAGAAGGTACTCCACGCCGACACCCCAGCTGACCTCCAGTCCAGGACAGGATTGTGGAGGCGTAGCCAGGGATACCCCAGGATGACGGGCGACACAGAGTTGGGCAGGACGTAGAAAACCATTTCCTCCCGGTGGTTCCCTGAGATGATGATTGGGACAGGAATGGTTTGAAGGGTAACTCTCCCAAGGGAGGCACGGGAGAGATGGACCAGGGAGATGGGGTGTTTGAGCGCCTGACAGCGGATGCCCAATCGGGTTGCCAGGCCTTGTGAAATGAAGCTGCCCTCTGCGCCCGAATCCACCAGTGCGTGGGTGAGGTGCCCAGTGGAATTGTGGCAAAAACGGATGGGCAGCTTTAATTGAGTGAGGGGACTTTGCCGATTGACGTCCGCGAGGCCCCCTACAGTGACTCGCGGACCCCACCGTTTGGCCTTTGTGGGCAAAGCTCTACCGTGTGTTGATTGTCTCCGCAATACATGCAGAGACCCAACTCACGGCGGCGCTGTCTCTCTGCCAAGGAGAGCTTCGCCCAGCCCGTCACCATAGGCTCCGACTCCTCGGGGCACGATGGTGGCGGCGCCGCCAGGGGGCGAGCTTGGGGCAGGCGTAGCGGAACTCCTCGAGGGCGAGAAGCAGACGGCTTCCGTCCTGAGGAGCGCTCGCGCAGCCTGTTGTCCAAGCTGATTGCTAATGAGGTTAGCTCCGCTAACGTTCCGGGGATATCCCGTCCAGCCAGTTCATCCCTCAGATCACTATTGAGGCTGCGGAGAAACAGGCCGCAGAGGGAGCGCTCCTCCCAGCCCAGTTCCTCCGCCGCTACCCGGTATTCGATGGCATAATCCGCGGCCGACCGGCTCCCCTGCTGGAGAGCGAGAAGCTGATCGACCTGGACCGCCTCGGAACAGGAGTGATCAAACACCTCCAGGAAGCGCCTCACGAACTCGGCATAGGTGAGGGTGGCATAACTGGGTCTCGCCATAATAGCGTAGGCCCAAGTTAAAGCACGCCCCTCCAGGAGGTTCCCTATGTAGCCGATCCGGCTGTGATCTGAGGGAAAGTCTCCGGGCACACGGTCAAACACGGACTCGCACTGCATCACAAACCCCCGCGCTCCGCCGAGCTTTCTGCTAAAGCGGGCGGGGGTCGGAATTGGTGTGAGTCGGGCCGGTGCCACTGGAGCTGGCTGGATGGCCACCGGAACAGCAGGAGCTGCGCCACCCTGAGGAGCCGGGGGGAACGGCTGCTGGGGGTCCAGGCGGTCCAATCGGCCAGTGATAATTATCAATTGATTTAGGATCACCTGCTGTTGATAAGCTATTTGATCCACTCTAGCCTCGAGAGTGGTAAGCCGGTGTGCGAGCCCGCCGTCCGCCGAGCTGCTCTGCTGAAGCCGTACTGACATAACGCACGGCTCAGGAGACACGCACACACAGGCTTAGAGTAGTTCAAAGAGTTTATTAACAGCAGGGGTGAATTAGTGTGTGTCTGCGGGATGCAGATGTGCTGGTGGTGGCGTTTGCTTCAGGCACAGAGGCAGATGACCGTTCGGCCGAGCAACCCTATGGAGAGAGCACAGGGAGAGGGTGACGGGCATACACCAACACAGGATGGATTATGGCAAGAGAGGATCTTACTTGAGTTGTCAGGATAGCTGGCACAGCAAGGGGAACGTAGCCCGGGAGACAGCCACCTGGAGAGCTCCGTGCAGCGGCGAAGGATGGGCGATGGAACGGAGATGTCCGCCGCCGGGGAATCCACCTGTGCACAGGGGAGCAGACTGGAGAAGGAGGTAAGGGTTCTTACCCAAAATAGCGATGCTGAAGAAAGGTATGCTCACAGCGGTGAGGAAACGAAGTCTGACGGCTTCAGGCCGAGCCTTCGGGCGAGGCGGCTTTTATCCCTCGCCGCTGATGAGGATCAGGTGTGTGAGCAGGTGGCGCCGCTGATGAACGGCGCGGCGTGACAATACCTAGAATCTCCAAAAGTACAATGGGAGGCAGAGCCTTCAGTTATCAAGCTCCTCTCCTGTGGAATCAGCTGCCAATCTGGATTCGGGAGTCAGACTCGATCTCTGTTTTTAAGAATAGGGCTAAAACCTACCTTTTTGATATAGCCTACAATTAGGGAGGGATCATGTGTTTCTGAACCCTCCCTTAGTTATGCTGCTAATAGGTTTAGTCAGCCGGGGGACCTCCAGTAATGCACTGGGCCTCACTCCTTTCCTCACTCTCTATGAAATATTTTTTTTTTGCTGGTCATTAACATTTGTTTGTTCTCTCCCATAGATTGAGTCCCCATCGTGCTGTTTGCTCTCTACATGTCTGTTCTTTTCTTCTACTCTGTCCCCTCACCCCCCAGCCAGTCGCAGCAGATGACTGCCCCTCCCTGAGCCTGGTTCTGCTGGAGGTTTCTTCCTGTTAAAAGGGAGTTTTTCCTCTCCACCGTCGCCAAGTGCTTGCTCACAGGGGATCGCCTGATTGCTGGGGTCTTTCTGCAACTGTGGGGGTCCTCCCTACAGTTGATAGTGCTATGAGATGACTGTTGTTGTGAAATGGTGCTATATAAATAAAGTTGAATTGAATTGAATTGAATTGAATAACATACGAGGGATTTGACTTGACACTGAAAATGACCTGCATTTCCGGTGACGCGGCAGCGTCGATAACGCGCCTGTCATCAGACGGGAACAGGAAGCATAGGGAAGAAAAGGATAACACAATAGGAGAGAGCAAAAAAGCATTGATTGTCAGAATACCGGTCATTAAATGATCAATATTATGATTACAAGAAAAAAAGCCCTCAATGCACAATTAGCAGACAATAATGTACACAAAGACACAAAGGGAGCAGTGAGTGAATGATCTTCTCATCAGTTTATTGAGTCAGTGTGGGTGTAGTGTTTATATCAGTTAAGTACAACAAAGTCTCTTCAGCAGGAGATGTTTTGTCTAGCGGCTGGCACATTGTCCTTAAGCCAGGCAGCTGGCTGTCCATAAGAGTCAATGCAGCTCAAATGTTTTGGAAACAAAAAACTGCAGATAATCTGGAGGACTTGTGTGAGGGGCAGGTCAGATTAGTCGAATAGTACTGTTCCCAGAGAAAAATACTTTATATTCTCTTACAGATTCAGTACTTTAATCCTTCAGTGCTGGACGTTGAATTCTTCATGGGCGGCTCTCAGCGTGATCATGATGTAATCCATTTTCCTCGACAGTTCTCTATTAGCCGCTGTCAGAGTCCTCCCCAATTGTTCAATTTGATGGTTAAGCCTTTCCTGGCCAGCATTTTGATAGGCTACGTCCATCTTCATCAATTTACAGTACACCAGGACAATCCCAGATCCAATCAGAAGGATCCCGATGACCATTGCTACGAAGATGTATAAATATTCGACATCTTCGATAGAGAGATCAGACAGGCACAAGAGTTTCCAATTACTTGTGTCCCTCAAATAGCCCGCAGCCGCTGTTCCTGCAGGGCAAACTACCTCCCCCGGGGCACTTTTCCTCATTGAAAAAATAGTGTCAATTGCGTTCAAAGCCCAGCTTATTAAATCCATAATTTTGTTCGATAATCAGCAGTAGAGACACGCAGACAGACAATAGCAAGCTGGGATCCAGTCAGTTAGGGGAGGAAGGAGATAAAAAATCAGAGCTGGAGAGAAGGAAAAAGCGTCTGCTCTCTTTGGGAGGCGGAAGTGAAGAATGTAAATTACACCTGTGCAACTGCTTACAATTTTACTTAAATACTGTACCCAATGTAGAGCAATGGATACAGCAGTGGTAATATTTATTAAATTTAACAATAACAATTACATTACCATTAAAAATCTTGACACCTTTATGGCTGAACAGCAGGATTAGGGTCATATGAGGCAATGGAATGTGTATGTAATTATTCGCCTTTATCATCCAGTGTTATAATATACAAACCACACTTTTATCCAAAAGACTAACATTTTATTACATTACAAATATTCCCAAAACATGTTAACAAATGGGGAGCTTTCAGTACTTCGACCAGACTGCCAAAATGGTTTAGGAAGTATCCGTGGAAGGAAGCCGTCTCTGTCAGCTCATCCCTTCTTAATGCGGCTAACTGCAGGTGTCTTTCACGCTGTTCATGCTGCCGTTGATGCTGTTCGAGCATCCTTTCATGGATCCGCATCTCCTCAGCATGATTCTGGGCCATCAGTGATGCAAGGTCTGCAATGTTGCTGCTTTTCAGCTTGCCTATATGAAAGACAGAAGTCATTGTATTTAGATAACACCGGATCAAAACATGTCAGAAAAAATATTATGGAATTAAACTGTTGAAAGCCTGTGGTGGGATGCTTCGTTGCTGTATTTAAGCTCAACTGTCATGTTGTTGCCCCTCAGTAGAGTGGACTATATGCAACTTCTGTGGTGATGTGGTTAGGCCTCCCTTCATTTCAAAAAGGATTAATTGTAAAAATTATTTTGATTTAATGGGTTATTTTTAAAAGAATTTCTTTGTACTGTGGCCTCATAAATCAGAATGGGTTAATAGTGTTAGCTGACTTGAAGAATTTCAATCAAGCATTTTGATTTGAAGTCGGTACATGTGCTCCTTTTTTTTTGTGAAAATACAACAGTATTTCCACCACCAACACACCTATAACACTGGGCCACTGTGGCTATGAACACCCCTGAATCTAGTATTTTTATAAACGTAGGAAGACATTTTAAATTCCTTATTATGCGTCTATAGAAAATAACAATCACATATAAAAACAACCGGGTGGTAATTTTCAGTTTGTTGTGCCTTACCAGCACTGGACCGGGAAATGCCGGATAGTGATGGAGCTGGCAGTCCAGTGAGGCGGAGCCCAAGGGATTTGAAAACTGTGTATAGAAGGAAAAAACACACAATAAAGCTCACAAACAAAGTGCAACATGTACCGCAAACACAAAACTTTTTAACCAGAATACAATAAGCTTACGTCAGCGTTTTGTTCACGTGAATACTGAAATAAAAGCGCGATTCAGCAGCTTGATGCGAGGTAGCAGCAAGGTACAGAGGTAGCTAGCTATTAGCGGGCTAGCCATCACCACAATTGCCCACAATCAAACAACTTTCTTTATTGCTTAAATAAAGTGCGCTTTTGACCGAAAGGCAAGAAGACGGACAATAACAAAAAAAACCTCACCATCACCGTTTTCCAATTGCGTGGCCGTGTCGAGTCCAAATTCTCTGCCATTATAGCAGACCGGACACTTCCTGGTATATTTTTTCATTGCGAGTTGCCCACCAACTCGCTCTGGATGTAGTCATCGGCTACGAGGGACAGAAAAGCCCGCACCTCCTCGTTTGTTCATGGAATAAACTTGCGCGTGGACATCGTTATATGAGAACACAATTGTGAATCCAGTCACCACGGTTACTCGCTGAAATTACAAATGGCGGTCGTGTAGCTTCAACAGAAAACAAAACGGACGCGTTTGGTGACGTTACGCCCTGACCAATCAGCGTTTAGCAGTCGATTGACGTCAAATCACACCTCGCTTTTCGCTCGGCTGTACCCTGCCTCTGAACAGGCACGAAAATCGTAACGGTTAAACCGTGAGGACTTGGGTGGAAATGGCGAAAAACCGAACCAAGTAAAAAAAAGTAAAGCCCAGGTGATACTGGTGGAAATGGGGCTTAAGTCAGTGGCTCGGGCCCTAATGACATGGTGGTGGTGTTGCACTGTATATTGATGACCTGTATAGGTGTAAGCTTGTAAATGGAATGTCCTTTGCACTACCATGGATTCTGGAATGTGTTACTGTTGAGATTGACCAAGATAAAACAAAAGCTTCTGTGTGGACAAATCCGTTCCCACCAAGACCATACGGTGTTGCTCAAACAACAAACCCTGGATCAACCTTGAGATAAAATCACTTCTGAGAAGAAGAGGATCTTCAGGTCGGGGAACAGGGAGATGCTGAAGTCCGTACAGAGGGAGCTGAGGAGAAAGATCAGAGAAGGCAAGGACAGCTTCAGGAAGAAGATGGAGGACAAGCTGCAACAGAGCGAAATCAGCGGGGTCTGGAGAAACCTCAAAACCATCTCTGGGCTCCAGAATACCTCCCCCCAGGCCACGGGGGGCAGGGAGTGGGCGAACAATCTGAATCTGTTTTTCAATAGGTTTGACCAACCGCCCTCCCCCCTGACTGCACAACAACCACTGCTGCCTCTAAAGACATCAAGTCCTGCTGCCCACTCCCCACTCCACCAACACCCCCCCACTCCCAACACACAGCCCCCCATCCTGACCCTGACCAGGACCCAGGTGAGGACGGAGCTGAGGAAGATCAAGGCGAGGAAGGCGTCAGGACCGGACGGCATCAGCGCAAAGCTCCTCAAGTCCCGTGCAGACCAGCTGTGTGGGATTGTGACGTACATCTTCAACCTGAGCCTGAAGCTGGGGAGGGTACCACAGCTGTGGAAAACATCTTGTGTGGTACCTGTACCAAAAACTTCCCACCCCAAAGACCTGAACAGCTACAGACCGGTGGCCTTGACGTCCCACTTGATGAAGACCCTGGAGAGACTGCTCCTTTCTCACCTCCACCCCCCTGGTGGAACCAGCGATGGATCCACTCCAGTTCGCCTACCAGCATGGCATTGGGGTGGAGGATGCAGTGATCTTCCTCCTTCACCGTTCTCTGTCCCACCTGGAGAAGCCTGGGAATGTGGTGAGGATCATGTTCTTTGACTTCTCCAGTGCTTTCAACACCATCCAACCGATGATCCTGAAGGACAAGCTGCTGTGCACAGGGGTGGACCAGCACCTGTCATCATGGATCCTGGACTACCTCACTAACCGGCCTCAGTTTGTGAGAACCCGGGACTGTGTGTCCGACACGATCATCGGTAGCACGGGGGCCCCCCAGGGAACGGTGTTGGCTCCCTTCCTGTTCACTCTTTATACTGCGGACATCTCACACAACACAACACACTGCCATCTACAGAAGTTCTCTGATGACTCTGCGATCGTTGGCCTCATTTCCAATGGAGATGAAGCTGAGTACAGAGGGCTTATCCAGGACTTCGTGGACTGGTGCCATCGGAACTGCCTCCAGATCAACACGAGGAAAATTAAGGAGCTGGTGGTGGACTGCCGCAGGCATGGACAACCCCTCACAGCACCAGTAAATATACAGGGTACATACATTGAGATGTTGACATCCTACAAGTACCTGGGTGTTCATCTGAACAATAAACTAGACTGGTCACACAATACTGACGCACTCTACAAGAAGGGACAGCGCAGGCTGTTCCTACTGAGGAGACTCAGGTCTTTTGGTGTACAAGGGGCGCTGCTGAAGACATTCTATGACACGGTGGTGGCATCAGCCATCACTTTTGGAGTGGTCTGCTGGGGCAGTGGCATTACAGCAGCCGATAGGAAGAGACTGAACAAACTGATCAAGAAAGCTAGCTCTGTCCTGGGGCAGCGCCTTGATCCGGTGGAGGAGATAGGAGAGAGAAGGACGGTGGCTAAACTGTCATCTCTGCTGGAGTCCGAGTTCCACCCTATGCAGGACATACTGAATGCATTGAGGAGCTCATTTAGCAGCAGACTACATCATCCCAGGTGCACAACAGAGAGGTTTCGCAGGTCCTTCCTACCAACGGCTGTCAGACTGTACAACCTAAGCAGGGCTGCTCGCAGAAATAGCAAAAAGACGTAACAACCTAATAGTTTTTTGAATGCAAAAGATGCAATAGACTTACACAATGGTCCCCTCCGGCATACAACTAGGAAAATACCGGTCGCTATTGAGGGTGAGAATATGTATGGGCACATAATCATACCATGTAGGATAAGTAGACAGTTGTGCTTTTTCATCCCATCTAGCAACAATGCTCTGCACTGTGTGTGTTTATGTATTTACATATTTATTCCATCTAGCTACAATGCTCCGCACTGGGTGTGTTTATATTTATATACAGTGGGGCAAAAAAGTATTTAGTCAGCCACCAATTGTGCAAGTTCTCCCACTTAAAAGATGAGAGAGGTCTCCAATTTTCATCATAGGTATACCTCAACTATGAGAGACAAAATGAGAAAAAAAATCCAGAAAATCACACTGAAGGATTTTTAATGAATTAATTGGTAAATTCCTTGGTCAAATAAGTATTTGGTCAATAACAAAAGTTCATCTCAGTACTTTGTTATATACCCTTTGTTGGCAATGACAGAGGTCAAACGTTTTATGTAAGTCTTCACAAGGTTTTCACACACTGTTGCTGGTATTTTGGCCCATTCCTCCATGCAGATCTCCTCTAGAACAGTGATGTTTTGGGGCTGTCGGCTGGGCAACACGGACTTTCAACTCCCTCCAAAGATTTTCTATGGGGTTGAGATCTGGAGACTGGCTAGACCACTCCAGGAACTTGAAATGCTTCTTACGAAGCCACTCCTTCGTTGCCCGGGTGGTGTGTTTGGGATCATTGTCATGCTGAAAGACCCAGCCACATTTCATCTTCAATGCCCTTGCTGATGGAAGGAGGTTTTCACTCAAAATCTCAGGATACATGGCCCCATTCATTCTTTCCTTTACACGGATCAGTCGTCCTGGTCCCTTTGCAGAAAAACAGCCCCAAAGCATCATGTTTCCACCCCCATGCTTCACAGTAGGTATGGTGTTCTTTCTCCTGCAAACACGACAAGTTGAGTTTTTACAATAAAGTTCTATTTTGGTTTCATCTGACCATATGACATTCTCCCAGTCCTCTTCTGGATCATCCAAATGCTGGGCCTCGACATGTACTGGCTTAAGCAGGGGGACACGTCTGGCACTGCCGGATTTGAGTCCATCTGTTACGTCTTGGCCGTGTCGCTGTCACCGTGGTTTGTGGCTCCTCGTGGCTCCAGGCATCAGTGTTGAGGTCTGCGGATGCTGCTGTGGGTGTCTGCTCCTTGCAGGCGTTGACGAGCCGTTGAGCTTCGTGAGCCAGCGTGCGGAAGTCTTGCTGGGTGCTGCATCGCATGTTGGCAAGCGTCCCTCTCATGTGTGGCGGCAGCGTACTGAGGAATATGAATTGGAAGAGGAAGTTGTCATTGTCCTCTTCTTTAAGTTGCAGCAAGTCCTCCATGAGGGCCTTGGGTCTGCATCCTCTGTGGCCGTAGACCGCCAGGATCCTCTCGGCTCTCTCCTCGGCTGAGGGGACGTAATTTGCCACGATGGTTGCTTTCAGTGCTTTATATTTGTCCTGGGCCGGCGGCCGCTGGATTATGCTCCGCGCACATCTCAAAGTGGCGGCGTCGAGTTTGGCGACGATGTGATAGAACTTCGTATCGTCAGCCGTGATGCCCGCAAGTGCAAACTGGGCTTCAGCTTGTTGAAACCACGAGGCGGGGTCTTCCTGCCAGAAGTCCGGCAGCTTGACGGTGACGGCGTTTGTGTGGACCGTCACTGATGTGTCCGCAGGGTGAGAGTGCCTTGCTTCGGCTCTCTCAGCGGCGCTGGTGCTCGGTTGAGCCCTCTCTATTACTTCTGCCGTGGAGGAACGTCGTCCATCTGTTCCCCTGTCTGCATGGGCGCCGGCGTCTGCCTGGGTCGCCACAGATGAGTCGATCGCGGGGGAACGCCTCTGGTCCATTCTTGCGTCAGGGTCACCAGTGTAGAGGAGCTTGAAAGAACGAGGCAATGTGATTCATAAACCAAAGTTTATTATCAGCTCCTCTAACAAGTCTCATCTAGGTGCAGCAGCAGAAGAAGAAAAGAGAGCGAACACCTTCAGCTCTACGAACTTATAGTCACACATAACAAAAGACATGCATATCAAAAGCTGACATCCCTCACTATCTTAATCCCCTCTTTTGTCTTCGTACTCCTCCACCTGGCCCTGGGGGGTCAGGGCAACCCATCCGGTCTCCACCGCAGCGCCTGGGATGCTCTTTGATCTTCACTGGCGGTTGAGACCCTTTGTCCTGTTCTGAGGTGTGAAGTCGCTTTACATATGTAATCACTAAACACTCTCACATGCTTAAACATAAGTAGGTTATGGGATCTATGATTAATATAGCCCACAGTATGCTTCCTTTTTGCGTCTGTGAACATAGAGCTGATGTGCCTTGCCAAAAAGTTTCAGTTTTGTCTCGTCTGTCCATCAGACATTCTCCCAGAAGTTTTGTGGCTTGTCAACATGCTGTTTGGCAAATTTCAGTCAGGCTTTTTTATGATTTGTTTTCAACAGTGGTGTCCTCCTTGGTCATCTCCCATGAAGTCCACTTTGGCTCAAACAACGACAGATGGTGCGATCTGACACCGATGTACCTTGACCTTGGAGTTCACCATGAATGTGTTTAGAGGTTGTTCTGGGCTCTTTTGTTACAATTCATCATCAAGTTTCCTCCTGCGGCCACATCCAGGGAGGTTGGCTACAGTCCTGTGGATCTTAAATTTCTGAATAATATGTGCAACTGTAGTCACAGGAACATCAAGCTGCTTGGAGATGGTCTTATAGCCTTTACCTTTAACATGCTTGTCTATAATTTTCTTTCTAATCTCCTGAGACAACTCTCTCCTTTGCTTCCTCTGGTCAATGTTTAATGTTGTACACACCATGTCAACAAACAGCACAGTGACTACTTGTCACCCTTTAAATAGGCCGACTGACTGATTACAAGTTTGTAAACACCTGTGATGTTAATTAGAGGACACATCTCGGTTGAACATGTCCCTATGGTCACATTATTTTCAATCTTTTCTAGGGGTACCATCATTTTTGTCCAGGCCTGTTTCATGAGTTTGTTTTTTAACCCCTTGCACTCTGGTCAATTTCACTAAAAAAGCCAAAAAATAACATCCATCCATCCATCCATCTTCTACCGCTTTTCCGGAGGTCCGGGTCGCGGAGGCAGCAGTTCAAGCAGAGAAGCCCAGACTTCCCTCTCCCCAGCCACCTGCTCCAGCTCTTCAGAGGGGATACCAAGGCGTTCCCAGACTAGCTGGGAGACATAGTCTCTCCACCGAGTCCTGGGTCTGCCCCGGGGTCTCCTCCCAGTGGGACGTGCCTGAAACACCTCAAGTGGGAGGCGTCCAGGAGGCATCCTAATCAGATGCCCATACCACCTCAACTGACTCCTTTCAATGTGGAGGAGCAGCGGTTCTACTCTGAGCCTCTCCCGGATGACTGAGCTCCTCACCCTATCTCTGAGGGTGAGTCCAGCAATCCTACGGAGAAAGCTCATTTCAGCCGCTTGTATCCGCGATCTCGTTCTTTCGGTCATTACCCAAAGCTCGTGACCATAGGTGAGAGTAGGAACGTAGATTGACTGGTAAATCGACAGCTTTGCCTTACAAAAAATAACAAATAAATAAAAAATAACATACCCAAAGTAAATCAAAAGCTGTTCTTCAACCCTTTGCAGCATCTTCATGGAGTTGGTCTCATTTAAAAGAAAACACTTTGAATTTTTTGGCAAAACAGTCATAATCTCTCTAAGTGCTTCTGCCACTGAGTAACAGTCATCTAAACATACTGAACTTGAAGAAAATAAATTTCGCCTGGGTGTTTTTTTGGACACAAATTCTTGCAAATAACACACAGCTGTCAGATCCGGGCTGGAAAATGCAACAGAAATTTTTTTCTTAGGTTGTTCCCAGGCATTTTTGAACAATCTGGCATCTTTTTTATCTAAATTTCCAAAACCGTGACTACTCAGAGTTGGGACCAGGAAGCAGAGTCACAGTCTTACACGCCTCTCTGCAGCTCCTCTTCATCCGCCACCCCTCAGCTTAGCCCCTGTCTTCCCCATCAGAGAATCGTTGTCTGCTCCCTCCAAAGTAAATAAAAATATAATGTATAAGCATCCCAAAGTGATAAAGCAAAATATTGGTAAAACTCAAATTAAACATAAAGCCTCTAAATTGAATGATTTGGCCTCTGTTCCTCCTCATAATTTAAAAATTAAATGTGGTTTATTAAATACTAGGTCTCTAACTCCCAAGTCTCTGTTAGTCCATGATCTGTTAATTGATCATCAGATTGATTTAATTTCCCTGACAGAGACTTGGTTAGGGCAAGAGGATTATGTTGGTTTAAATGAATCAACTCCCTCTGGTTATTTAAACTGTCAAAATCCCAGAAGTTCTGGTCGTGGAGGAGGAGTAGCAACAATTTACCATTCCAAATTACTAGTTAATGTAAAGCAAAAAACATGTTATAATTCCTTTGAGGGCCTGGTCCTCAGTGTTGGGCACTTTAGCAATTTCAGGTTAAACCCAATTTTATTTGCCATAGTTTATCGTCCCCCATCAACCTATTCAGAATTTTTATCCGAATTTGCTGATTTCTTAGCTGATTTAGTGCTGAAATCTGATAGAATAATTATAGTAGGGGACTTTAATATACATGTGGATGTAGATAGTGACTGCCTTAATGTGGCTTTTAATTCAATATTAGACTCGATTGGGTTTTCTCAGAAAGTAGGAAATTCTACTCATTACCTCCACCATACATTGGACCTTGTTCTGACATATGGCATAGAAATAGAAAATCTTGTAGTGTCTCCTCATAACCCTGTACTGTCAGACCATTGTCTGTTAACCTTTGATTTTACTATTTCTGACTATTTGGCTCCTAAAGAAAAATATTATCACAGTAGATGCCTCTCAGATGATGCTGTTTCCAAATTTATGCAGATTGTTTCCTCTATGCCATGTGTCAACACAACGGAAATAAGCTATAGACAGCTTGCTCCTTCTGTAATTGATAACATGGTGGACAGTGTTTCAGCTTCTCTGCATCAGGCTCTAGACTTGGTGGCCCCCTTAAAAAAGAAAAAGTCTAATCAGAGATTTTTAACTCCTTGGTTCAACACAGAAACTCGTAGCTTAAAACAGAAGACTTGTCAATTAGAAAGAAAATGGCGCTCTACTAATTTAGATGAAATCTATTTAGCTTGGAGAAATCATCTTTTAATTTATAAAAAATCTCTTAGAAAAGCTAGAACGAGTTATTACTCTGCATTAATAGAAGAGAACAAGAATAATCCCAGGTTTCTTTTCAGTACTGTAGCCAGGTTGACAAAGAGTCAGGACTCTGTCAATCCTAGCATCCCCTTAGAGCTTACTAGTCAGGACTTTATGAACTTTTTCAATAATAAAATTTCATCCATCAGAGATAAAATCAATCAGATTCTTCCCACAGTTAACTTAAATACTGTAACTACTACAACTCCTTCTATTGATGTCTGTCTTGATGAGTTTACTCCAATCGACCTTTGTGAGTTAGACAAAATAGTTTCCTCATCCAAACCTTCAACTTGTCTTTTAGACCCTATTCCTACCAGGTTATTTAAAGAAGTCTTCCCACTTATTGGTAGCTTTATTCTTCATATAATCAATTCTTCATTAACTTTAGGCCATGTACCGCAGGCTTTTAAAACGGCTGTAATTAAACCCTTACTCAAAAAGCCAACGCTAGATCCAGGAGCTTTAGTTAACTATAGACCAATCTCTAATCTCCCTTTCATTTCAAAAATCTTAGAAAGAGTTGTTGCTACGCAATTATTTGACCACCTGCAGGGAAATGGTTTACTTGAAGAGTTTCAATCTGGGTTTAGAATCCATCATAGTACTGAAACAGCCTTAGCGAAGGTCACTAACGACCTCCTCATTGCATCTGATAATGGACTAGTGTCAGAGAATTATGCATTGTAAATACATGTTATCATTTCATAATGAATTTTGAACTATACTTGACTTGCTGAATTGTACTTGCTGATTTGTACTTTTCAACTATTGCCCTCTAATGAACATGTCTGATGATGTCTGGTAGGACTTACTAAGAAACCTAAAAATAATTGTTCTTGTCTGTACTGAAGTTTGGAAACTGCTGAATCGTTGTCTGATGAATCTTGTGATGGAGAGTCTGATTTCTGTGTATCACCCACAAGGGTGCGGCAGTTATTGTGTAATTATTTCTAGCTTTTACTTTGTGTATATAAGGGAAGTGCTGACTATATGTGATAGCTTTTCACTCCCGTCTGTAATCAGAGGTGTGTGGTGATATGCTCCTTGCAAGTAAAATCTTTGATCATATTTATGTCTCGAGTCTGATTAAGGTACGGACCTAACAGAGTACTATTTTCTATGAGTTCTGAGTTTCAGATTCCTGACATTCGTGGTGCCGTGACCCGGATGGCCAATATCCAGACGGAGTGAGAGGAACAGCTGGATCTCCAGGTTGCAAAGTCCATGCATGGCCTGACCTAACAGTCAGCTTTTGGAAACCCGACTTCAGGGAACTCTGTGAGCGCCGCTGCCTCTGACTCTGTCTGGTGACGCCATCCGCCCGCATAACAGAGTCATAGAAGTGAGTGAATTTTATTTCCCTATTTTGAGAAGAAGAACCACAGGTCAAGCTGACGCTAAGTAATGGTATTGTGTGGCGGCGACCCACAATTTTCCTGGTGGTAAAAATAATTGTTGTGTGAGAATCTATTTCCATCCAAAAAGTGAGCACAAATAATTTCAGGGTAGTGTGACGGCGTTTCACAGCTACATAAAAATGGGCAATCATATAGGAAAGACGGATAAACAAGGGAAAAGTAAACAGAAGAAGAGAGAAGACATTGCGCGCCGGACAGTAAAAAACTACAATAATAAATTAAGTGATAAGAAAAAAGTGAAGGATCCTAATAAGTATCTGAATAAATGGGAAAAGGATTTCTCATTCAAACCCACGTTGAGCGTGGATGAGTGTCAAGTGTTAGTGAGTACAATAGAAATGACGTCAAGAAATAGGGGAAAAAATAAAAGAACTAACAAACCCAACCCAGAATTACAATGCGCTACGCTTTGGGCAAATGCCGCGGCAGAAACTACAACAAAAGCAGATAAAGGTAAAAAGAAATATGCAGAGAAAGGAGCGGCGAGCACAAAAATAAATTTCCAAGCCGGCACTGGCTGCTCCAGCTCAGCGCCTCCGCCCCCTTACGCTAACACAGACTGTGAAGATCCTAAGGAGGGTCCATATGCTAAATTAATGGCGGAACTGCATAAAATAGAGAATGAAATTAAAACAACAGAAGAAATAAGTGCAAATTTTCCATTTATTGAAAGACCTATTTGTGTGCCAATTACTCATGAAACAGCCGGTGGTGGCAAAATTAAAACCAGTATAATTAGAACTGCCACTACCTACAAGCCTTGGACCTTAGCAGAAATGCATAACATTGCAAAGGCTGTACCCAAACCAGAGAGTGATATAAAAAGGTGCACTGAAGAATTAGATGAGATTAGGCTTATGTATAATCCAAGTGCTGAGGAAATGATTAAAATTCTCAGAGTGATCCTAGGAGCTAAATTTGATTTATTTTGCCAAGATTTGGAGAATCATGCATGGGGAGATGGCGAATACCAACCAGAGAGAGATAGAGCTACTCTTGGTTATCTAATAGCAGAAATACTTGAAAGAATGTCAAGCCATTAGAAACCCATTAAAACCCTCTCTGATGTGGCCATGACTAGGATGAAATCTGGGGAGGATATACAGGAATACTGGTGTCGCTTCAATAAAATATTTACAGATGTAGTGGGAGAAATAGACACTGCAAAAGAGCTTCTTTTGTTCAAATACACATTTTTAGACACTTTACCCACAGAACTTAAAGAGGCAATCAAAGTATCATGTGTGACACTTAAAACATGCACTCAGGAGGAATTCAAAGGTTATGTGTTTCATGTGGCTGAGGCAAAACTAAAAAAGAGAACCCCAACTAAACCGGTTCCGCTTTTTGCCTCTTCAGAAAGTGACACTGTATATGTGGCCCAAATGACAAGAGGAGGACCTAGACCGAGGAATAGGTATCAGATTAGGGAGAGAGATGAAGGAAATCAGGATGTGTGTTTTAATTGTGGGCAACCTGGACACTGGTGGCGAGATTGCCCCATGTCCAGGAGGCAGGGATTTTTTGAGAGAGGCAGAGGGCCTTTTCAGGTAGAGGGAGAGGAAGGTTTGATGGATGGATGAGAGGAAGAGGCAGAGGGCCTTTTCAGGGACAAGGACAAAGCACAAACCCAGGACCCTCAGGGGGTCAAGGACAGCAGGAGAGGAGAGCATGACTAACCGACAAAGACCAGCTCTCCCCGGAGGACCAATTAATTATTGATGACCAAAAACGACGACTGGCTACAGCTGTAAATAGACCAACTGAGACTTTAGACTTGACTACTTTAAACATGTACTGTAGCACTACTTCAGCCCCCACCATTGTTTTACTGGTTAATGGGAAAGAAGTAAAATTCCTGTGTGACACAGGAGCTACAAAAACAACAATGCGTGAAATTCCACCACAGTGTTTCCCTACAGGTGAAACTATAAGAGTCCAAAATGCTGGTGGAACTACCACAACCGAAAGTATTTGTGGCCCAGCAACCATAGTTGACCCAAATACTGGACACACCTGTGTCACTACGGTAGCAGTGGCACCCTCCTGCCCAGTGAACTTACTGGGTAGAGATGTGCTTTTTAAGCTAGACATCATTCTGGGTCCTGACAAGATTAAGGATGATTACACTATTCTCAGAAACCAGCATGCATTTTTTATGAATGATGAGGATTGTGATGACCACGGATGTGGTACCCTATATTCTTACAACCTCCAAATTGACAGCAAAACAGAAACTGAGCTCAGGTTAGAAAGCGCTAGACACATGACGAGTGTTCTTACCTGGTACCTTGTGAGAGATCTTCGTGAGCCAAAGCCACTGCATGTTACCATGAAGTACACTCACTGTTATGAGCCATTTGATTGTGTTTTGGCTGAAGCACTATACTGTGAGCCTACCATCACAGTAACAACAAATCATCTTTATTTTAAAGCTGAGGGAGAAGCAGCACTGGATGTAGTACTGCCTCAAAACCTTCTGCCCTTACATAATACAGGTACACCCCCACACATGTCTATGAGGGGACCTGAAAAGTATTTTTGGGCAGATGCAGGCAAATTAGTCCAACAGGGACAGCAGGTAACAGACTGGAGGAACACAGACGTTTTGAATGTTGAATATTCCCCCACAACAATGTTGTATCGTGTTCCTATGCACATGTCCATCCTTCTGCATTTTGACATTACCTATTTGTGTGGAACAGAGCATCCACCTGACGTTTTAGGAATCACAGTACCGTCTGCTCCTGTATATGTTAATGAATGAGAATTACAGGTTTTACCTCAAACTTTGTGGGCTACAGGAAATGCGGACGTTGGGAAATTGAGAGGTGCTACTCCCGTGCAAATTCATTCTAATGGGAGAGGATTCCCTTACAAAAAACAGTATCCTTTAAAACCAGAAGCAATAGAAGGCATTCAACCAATCATCTCTGATCTGTTGAAAAGTGGAGTGATCATACCATGTCTAAATTCCCCTGTAAACACTCCTCTTTTCCCTGTAAAAAAGGCTCCACCTAGTACTGGATGGAGATTAGTCCAAGACCTACAAACTGTGAACGCAGCAGTTATACCCAGAGCTCCTTCCGTCCCCGACCCTCATACATTGTTAAACACTGTGGGTCATGATTCATCTGTTTTCTCAGTGATTGATCTCAGTAATGCATTTTTCACTATTCCAATACATGAAGATAGCCAGTTTTGGTTTGCATTTACCTTCAAGGGTAACAGATACACTTACACCAGACTGCCACAAGGTTACTGTGAGAGCCCAACCATTTTTTCACAAGAAATGTCAGCTTTAATGGCTAAGTTTACACCACCTGCAGGATCTAAAATCCTCCTGTATGTGGATGATGTGCTAGTAGCGTCAGCTACTGAGGAACAGTGTAAACAGGACACTCTGGCTTTGCTTCACTTCCTCTTTGACAGTGGCTTAAAATGCAGCAAGAAAAAACTGCAATTTTGCAGAAGCAGTGTCAAATTTCTGGGGCATACATTGTCGGCTGGAGGGAAAATGTTAGAAACATCACGAGTCAGTACAATACAGAACTTGCCACTCCCAAAAACAAAGAAAGAGCTCATGTCACTCTTAGGTACCCTGAATTACTGCAGACAGTGGTTACCCAACTTTTCACAACACACTGCACCACTGTATGCATTACTTCAGGGCCCTCAAGGCAACCTGCACTCCCCGGTTGTCCTTACTCCTGAGCATGAAGAAGCTATTAACCATCTAAAATCCATGCTATCTGATGTTTGTGCTCTACACATTCCTAATTATGAAGAGACATTTCATTTGTTTTGTGATGCTGTTGAAGGACACATGTCAGCTGTACTAACACAATTGCATGCTGGGCAATATAAACCTTTGTCTTATTATTCCAAAAGACTGGATTCAGTTGCTATGGGTCTCCCACCCTGCATGAAAACAGTTGCTGCCACGGTTGACGCTGTAAATGCGGTGCTGAACATTGTCCTATACCATTCACTAGTCGTGCATGTACCACATGCTGTGGACATCCTCCTTTCAGAGCATGGCCACACCATGTTGTCAAATGCACGTTGCCTCCGTTACACCATGACATTACTCACACAACCACACCTCACTTTTGTGAGATGTGCCTCATTGAACCCAGCTACACTGCTACCCTCTGCAGGTGACAACGCAGATCCACCAGATCACGACTGCATTCACCAGTCATTAACAGATTTTCTACCTCGCCCAGATCTCTCACAACAGGTAAAACAGGACTCCCTCTGGCTCTTTACAGATGGATCATCTACTAAATTGCCTGATGGGTCCACTTCAACTGCTTTTGCTGTGACTACCTTGACAGAGATCTTAATTGTTAAAAACCTGTCTCAACCAGCTTCTGCTCAAAAAGCAGAACTGCTGGCCCTGATTGCTGCTTTACACTGGGCTGCTAATATTGATGTCACCATCTGCACAGACAGCAGATATGCCTTTAATGCGGCACATTCTCACACTGCATTGTGGAAACTCCGAGGGTTCACGACCTCTTCTGGTAAGCCCACACAACACAGTGATCTCCTTAAGGAACTTACTGATGCTCTCAAACTTCCTAAAACACTGTCTATTGTCCATTGCCCTGCTCATACTAAAGGCACTGACCTGGTATCCAAAGGTAATGCTTTAGCTGACCATGCTGCTCAATGTGCTGCTAAGGGCCACCTGGCCACTAGTTTTGTGTCCTCCACAGTGGATCTTACCGTCCTACTGGACGAGCAACAGCAAATGACTATGCCTCCACACTCAGTCAAAACCTCCAATGGGGTTTATTGTACAGATGATGACAAAATAATTCTTCCTCCCTCCTTGTACCACTGGGTGGCGCTTCTGACACATGGCCGAGGCCACGTGTCAGCAGGGGGTATGAAGAGAAGATAATAGCTGAAAAACATTTTTATTGCCCAGGCATCCTGAAGGAACTGAAAAAAGTGTGTCAACAATGTGTAGTTTGCATACAAAATAATGCTCAAGGTGCCATGAGAACAAGACAAGGTAGTTTTCCACCACCTAAAACACCCTTTTCACAGTGGTGTATGGATTTTATTGAGCTGTCTAAGGTTGGACAATTACAATATTGTCTGGTTCTCATCGACACATTCACCAAATGGACTGAAATACATCCAACTGCTAAAGCAGATGCCAAGTTTGTTTGTAAGGTTTTACAGAACAACATTTTTCCAACATTTGGCATTCCTGAAATCCTGTATGCAGACAATGGTACACATTTTACCACACAGATGGTCAAGGACTTGACTTTCTCTGTTGGTACACAGCTGAAATTCCACACAGCCTATCACCCACAAAGTGCAGGCCTAGTGGAAAGGAAAAATGGGACAATTAAACAAATGCTAAACAAAGTGATGCAAGGTCAAGGACTCACCTGGCCTAAAGCATTAACTGTAGTTAAGCTGATAATTAATACCATTCCAGACAAGAGAAATGGCCTGTCTCCTTTTGAGTGTGCGTTCCACAGACCGTATGTATTACCTGAATTACTGCCACTGCAACCTGCTAACCCATACAAGACTTTGGGAGAGCATTTGCGAGTGTATAAACAGAATAAAGATTATATTGATTCTGTTAGGACTTTCTGTGATCCGCAGGTGGAGTTGGAAAACCCCCTGCAACCAGGTGATTACATCTTCATCAAAAATCACCACCGCAGAAACTGGACTTCTGTGAGGTGGGAGGGACCTTATGAGGTACTGTTAACCACTCCCTCAGCAGTACGGATTGCTGAAAGACCCTCGTGGATACATCTCTCGCATGTTAAGAGACTGCAGGTACCCATTGACGACCTTCAACCACCTCTAGGGTAAGTCCAGGCTGGTTCATCCCAGACCCGGTGAAGATAGTGGCCTAAGTCTGTAGGTACACTCCCAGAGGTAACAGGCATCATGGAACCCTGGCAGCCCATCTTGGTCACAGCCATATTGACTTTTGTGGCTATTGCCCTAGTCACCGTACCCACCCTGGAGCGATGTAAACGATGGACTTATCACACAAACCACTGGTGGATCACAGAGGGAGATCATGAACCTGACCCAATATATTCTAATTCATGGTATCAATATGTTTCAAGTGTTGTCAAGTCTGTTAACAGGTCAAATTGTTATGTATGCTCTTATATGCCTAAATCAGCTAAACAGGTAACTATCTATGGAATGCACATGAATAAATCCCAGGCCAAATGTTATGCCAGTATGGCTGGAATTGGTTATCAGCATAATTATATTAAAATAGATGATAAAGATCCTTACTCCCGCGGCCTGAAAGATGGCACATGTGATAAAACATTCTGGGTAAATTGGAAAATCACCACTAAGCATAGGTTTAAACCACAAAGAATTGTTATGAAATATTCTGGCTATAACCACCCCATGTGTTACAAACAGTCAAAAGGTACAGAGTTATATGGCATTACTAAAAACTGTGAGCAAACTGCAGTTCACGGTGAAGGAGCCCCAGTAGCATTAGGCAGAGCAAGCAATGGCACTTATTGGGTTCAAGGGGGATGGTGGCTGTGTGGACACAAGGCTTATCCTGTGCTTTCACCAGGTTGGACTGGTGTGTGTGCTCCAATATTTGTAAGTGATCACACATTCATAATTGATAAGGAAATGCAGCAACCCTCATGAACGAAACGACAAGTACTAGCGGTAAAACCACATGATCGTATTTGGGGAACAGATGTCCCTGAGAAATTTAAACTATGGACTAAGAGTCAAAAGATTGCCCTCTCATTGTTTCCTTGGGAAGGAGTTGCAAAGTTAATGCTCCGTATGGAAACACTACACTATAGACTTGGGCTGTTCATTAACGCTTCCTATGATATTGTGAAATTACAAAATACTGAACTTGATTCTCTTAGGGAATTGGTACTGATGCATCAAATGGCCTTGGATTTGCTTACAGCTGCTGATGGAGGAATATGTGTCAAATTTAATCTTACCTGCTGTACTTATGTCCCAGATAATGTACACAATAACAACATGACTAATGCCCTTACTGCTTTACGTAATATCCAAAAAGCCATGTCTGCAGATTATGTGACAGATCAAGGTTGGTTGCAATGGTTCCTTTCAGGTGTCTGGTGGCAGGTACTTTTGAAGAGTCTTATACCACTTGGTGTGATTTTGATCTGTATGTTATTTTTCTGTTGTTGTATCATTCCATGTATCATTCCATGTATCAGATCCATGATATCCCGCGCTCTTTCACAGCATGCATTCATGTTCCAACAAACTCTTCTGGCCATTTCCCCTGAAGGACAATATGGACAATATACCCCACTGTCCCGAGAGACTGATGATGGCTATGAGACTGATGTTGGCCATAACCCCAATCCTGTGGAAAATGATGACTGTACTCCTGTATAAATTTGGAAATGATGCTTTGTGACGTCAATGTAGAAAATCTATGCTGAAGTTACATTGTACTGATGTTTGCATGTGATGAAAATATTATGAAACGATAAACAGGAGGGAACGAATGTCAGGAATCTGAAACTCAGAACTCATAGAAAATAGTACTCTGTTAGGTCCGTACCTTAATCAGACTCGAGACATAAATATGATCAAAGATTTTACTTGCAAGGAGCATATCACCACACACCTCTGATTACAGACGGGAGTGAAAAGCTATCACATATAGTCAGCACTTCCCTTATATACACAAAGTAAAAGCTAGAAATAATTACACAATAACTGCCGCACCCTTGTGGGTGGTACACAGAAATCAGACTCTCCATCACAAGATTCATCAGACAGCGATTCAGCAGTTTCCAAACTTCAGTACAGACAAGAACAATTATTTTTAGGTTTCTTAGTAAGTCCTACCAGACATCATCAGACATGTTCATTAGAGGGCAATAGTTGAAAAGTACAAATCAGCAAGTACAATTCAGCAAGTCAAGTATAGTTCAAAATTCATTATGAAATGATAACATGTATTTACAATGCATAATTCTCTGACAACTAGTTTCTGTACTTGTCCTTTTAGATCTTAGTGCAGCTTTTGATACTATTGATCATAATATTCTACTTGATAGATTAGAACACTATGTTGGACTTAATGGAACTTCGTTGCAGTGGTTTAGATCTTATTTATCTGATAGGTTCCAGTTTGTTCATGTAAATGATGAGTTTTCTTTCAGCTCAAAGCTTAGTCATGGAGTTCCACAGGGATCTGTGCTAGGCCCTACTCTTTTTAGTTTATATATGCTTCCGTTAGGCAACATTATTAGAAAGCACTGTATACATTTTCATTGTTATGCAGATGACACACAATTATACCTGTCAATGAAGCCAGATGATACTAATCAATTAGCCAAGTTAGAAGCCTGTCTTAAGGAAATCAAAGCTTGGATGACTTGTAATTTCCTGCTATTAAATTCAGATAAGACTGAAATCATTCTTGTTGGTCCAAAAAACCTTAGAAATTCCTTTCCAAATCAAACTTTCAGTTTGGATGCAGTTACTCTTTCTCTTAATAGCTCTGTGAGGAACCTTGGAGTTATTTTTGATCAGGATTTGGCCTTCAATTCACATATTAAATTTGTTTCTAAGACTGCCTTCTATCATTTGCGTAATATTGCCAAGATTAGGAGCATCTTGTCTCAGAGTGATGCTGAGAAGCTGATCCACGCTTTTGTTAGCTCGAGATTAGATTATTGTAATTCTTTATTATCAGGCTGTCCTAAAACATCTTTAAAAAGTCTTCAGCTGATCCAAAATGCTGCAGCAAGAGTTTTAACAGGTACTAGAAAGAGAGATCATATCTCTCCGGTTCTGGCCTCCCTTCATTGGCTTCCCATAGAGTTTAGAATTAAGTTTAAAATCCTTCTTCTTACTTACAAAGCTCTAAACAATCAGGCTCCTTTTTATTTAAAAGATCTGATACTACCGTATCATCCTAACAGAGCACTACGCTCCCAAAATGCAGGATTACTTGTAATACCTAGAATCTCCAAAAGTACAATGAGATGAGATGAGATGAGATTCAACTTTATTGTCATTACACATGTATGAATACAAGGTAACGAAACGTGACTTGGCATTTGGGCACGCTCTGCAGAGCGCATCCAAGGTCGGGGCAGCCGCTAGGCGCCAGTCATAAAGAAGAAAGGAAAAAAAAAGAAAAAGAGTGGATATGACACAGTAGGCGAGAGAAAAAAACATGTTTTATCAAATTGACGCTTAAGTAAGTAAGCGAAATTTTGATTACAGGCAAAAAAACCCGCAATGCTTATTTAGCAGACAGTAGACAAATCACACAGCAGGGAGAGAGCAGTGTGTGTGTATCAGTATGATGATATCGGTGTGTGTGCAGTGTTGAGTGAATCAGTTACTGGAGCACAACAAATAGTCTCCTAGGCAACGATAGATGTTATAGTTCATGAACGCTGTCCTTGAAGAGTTCTGTTTATTGCACTGCAGCGGTGTTTGGGTTCGCGAGCCGGCTGACACATTCGCTTATCTCAACTGTGGAGGAGAGACTTATCCAGGGGCGCCGATCAAGGCCGAATCTGCTCAGACAGAGTATAGGAGTAGATTTTCCTATTGTCATATTCTGAGCTTACAATTCAAATTAACATTCACTGGCTTTAAATTCATATCATTCCCTGGAGAGCACGAAGCGACTCCAGATGTTTCCCCTTCTAAACACAGATGTACATGTCCGATAAGAGTCCATTTCTCTGCATGCAGATGGTAAATTCCATGTTGGTCATTTGCCGCTACTTCGTGCACTCCCCATCTGGTCGAATTATTGAGAAGCAGCTCCGCCGGGTCCGCATTTTGATTTGCTCCTCCAGTTAAATTTTCGATACACCAGGAGAACTCCAAAGCCCAATCGGCAGAAATCCTGTGATCGTAGCCAAAACAGGTAGATGTTTTTCCACATCCTCAGTCAAATCACACAGACACATGAGTTCCAATCCATGGGTCTCTCCACATTTGGGCTCCCCCGGGCCCAGTTTTCTGTTTGAAAAGGTGGTGTCAATTGTGTTTAAAGCCCAGCTTATATCCATTTTCCATATTTTCCATTTGGGTTGAGATCAGCAAGATGGTGAGACGGCACAGACACTCACTCAGACGCAGCAAGCTGGGATTAGGTCAGGAAGGCAGGATAGGAGGAGGGAAGAAAAAAAAGCGACTGCTCTCACTGAAGGCAAAAGGAAGAAAAATGGGAGGCAGAGCCTTCAGTTATCAAGCTCCTCTCCTGTGGAATCAGCTGCCAATCTGGATTCGGGAGTCAGACTCGATCTCTGTTTTTAAGAATAGGGCTAAAACCTACCTTTTTGATATAGCCTACAATTAGGGAGGGATCATGTGTTTCTGAACCCTCCCTTAGTTATGCTGCTAATAGGTTTAGTCAGCCGGGGGACCTCCAGTAATGCACTGGGCCTCACTCCTTTCCTCACTCTCTATGAAATATTTTTTTTTTTGCTGGTCATTAACATTTGTTTGTTCTCTCCCATAGATTGAGTCCCCATCATGCTGTTTGCTCTCTACATGTCTGTTCTTTTCTTCTTCTCTATCACCTCACCCCCAAGCCAGTCGCAGCAGATGGCTGCCCCTCCCTGAGCCTGGTTCTGCTGGAGGTTTCTTCCTGTTAAAAGGGAGTTTTTCCTCTCCACCGTCGCCAAGTGCTTGCTCACAGGGGATCGCCTGATTGCTGGGGTCTTTCTGCAACTGTGGGGTCCCCTCTACAGTTGATAGTGCTATGAGATGACTGTTGTTGTGAAATGGCGCTATATAAATAAAGTTGAATTGAATTGCCCCCTCATGGATCGTCACCTTACCGTGGTGGGGGGGTTTGCGTGCCCCAGTGATCCCAGGAGCTATGTTGTCTGGGGCAATTTGCCTCTGATAGGGTCTCCCAAGACAAACTGGTCCTGGGTGAAGGGCCAGACGAAGAACGATCCAACAGACTCTCATGATAAATTGTATATCAAGGATTCAGTGTACCCCGCCCGGTATGGGGTTACCGGGGCCCCACCCTGGAGCCAGGCCTGGGGGAGGGGCTCGAAGGCTAGCGTCTGGTGGCCGGGTTTCCACCCATGGGACCCGGCCGGGCTCAGCCCGAAGGAGTTACATGGGTCCGCCCTCCAGTAGGTTCACCACCTGCAGGAGGGATCATGGAAGTCCGGTGCTATGTGGATTAGGTGGCAGTCAAAGGCGGAGACCTTGGCGGACTGATCCCAAGCTTTCTAAACTGGCTTTTGGTACGTGGAATGTCACCTCTCTGGTGGGGAAGGAGCCTGAGCTGGTGTACGAGATTGAGCGATACCGGCTAGATATAGTCGGCCTCACCTCAACACACAGCTCCGGTTCCGGAACCAGTCTCCTGGAGAGGGGCTGGAGCTTGGCCTTTTCTGGAGTTGCCCCGGGCGAGAGGCGACGAGCAGGGGTAGGTATTCTTGTATCGCCCCACCTTGCTGCCTCTATATTGGAGTTTTCCCCGGTGGACGAAAGGGTTGCTTCCCTGCGCCTTCGGGTTGGGAAACGGGTCCTGACCATCATTTGTGCCTATGCACCAAATGATGTTTCAGAGTACCCACCCTTTTTGGAGTCTGTGACTGGGGTGCTGGAGGGTGCTCCTCCTGGAGACTCCATTGTCCTACTGGGGGACTTCAATGCGCACGTGGGCAACGACAGTGAAACCTGGAGGGGGGTGATTGGGAGGAACGGCCTGCCCGATCTGAACCCGAGTGGTGTTCAGTTATTGGACTTCTGTGCTAACCACAGTCTGTCTATAACGAACACCATGTTCAAGCATAAGGGTGTCCATATGTGCACCTGGCACCAGGACACCCTAGGCCGCAGGTCGATGATCGATTTTGTTATCGTATCATCAGACCTGCGACCGTATGTCTTGGACACCCGAGTAAAGAGAGGTGCAGAGCTGTCAACTGATCACCACCTGGTGGTGAGTTGGATCCGATGGCAGGGGAGGAAGCCATTCAGACCTGGTAGACCCAAACGTATAGTGAGGGTGTGCTGGGAGCGTCTGGCTGAGGCCCCTGTCCGGGAGGTCTTCAACTCCCACCTCCGGAAGAACTTCAACCACATTCCGAGGGAGTCTGGAGACATGGAGTCTGAATGGGCCATGTTCTCCACCTCTGTTGTTGAAGCGGCAGCCCAGAGCTGCGGCCGCAAGGTGGTCGGTGCATCTCGTGGTGGCAACCCCCGAACCAAGTGGTGGACACCAGTGGTGAGGGGGGCCATTAAGCTGAAGAAGGAGTCCTATCAAGCTTGGTTGGCTTGTGGGACTCCCGAAGCAGCTGAGGTGTACCGGCAGGCCAAGCGGAGTGCAGCTCGGGTGGTTGCTGAAGCAAAAACCCGGGTATGGGAGGAGTTCGGTGAGGCCATGGAACAAGACTTTCGGTCGGCTTCAAAGAGATTCTGGCAAACTGTTCGGCGGCTCAGGAGGGGAAAGCAGCTCCCCGTCCACACTGTGTATGGTGCGGATGGGACACTGTTGACTTCAACTGGGGATATCGTCGGGCGGTGGAAGGAATACTTCGAGGATCTCCTCAATCCCACTGATACGCCTTCCACAGAGGACGCAGGGTTTGGGGACGAGGGGGATGACTCGCCTATCACAGGGGCTGAGGTCGCCAAGGTGGTTAAAAATCTCCTTGGTGGCCGGGCCCCAGGGGTGGACGAGATTCGCCCCGAGTACCTCAAGGCCCTGGATGTTGTTGGGTTGTCATGGTTGACACGCCTCTGCAACATTGCGTGGAGGTCGGGGGCAGTGCCTTTGGCATGGCAAACCGGGGTGGTGGTTCCTCTCTTCAAAAAAGGGGACCGGAGGGTGTGCTCCAACTTTAGAGGGATCACACTCCTCAGCCTCCCTGGGAAGGTCTATGCCAAGGTACTGGAGAGGAGAGTCCGGCCGTTGGTCGAACCTCGGATTCAGGAGGAGCAATGTGGTTTTCGTCCTGGCCGTGGCACATCGGACCAGCTCTTTACCCTCTCGAGAATTCTTGAGGGTTCGTGGGAGTTTGCCCAACCAGTTTACATGTGTTTTGTGGACTTGGAGAAGGCATTTGACCGCGTCCCTCGTGGATTTTTGTGGGGGGTGCTTCGGGAGTATGGGGTATCGGGCTTGTTGTTACGAGCTATTCGGTCTCTGTACGACCGTTGTGAGAGTTTAGTTCGCATTGCCAACACTCGGTCGGAGTCATTCCCAGTGAGAGTTGGACTCCGCCAGGGCTGCCCTTTGTCACCGGTCCTGTTCATAATTTTTATGGACAGGATTTCTAGGCGCAGCCAGGGAATGGAGGGTGTCATGCTTGGTGACCACAGGATCTCATCTCTGTTGTTTGCAGATGATGTTGTCCTGTTGGCTTCATCCAGCAATGACCTACAGCTCTTGCTGGGACGGTTTGCCGCTGAGTGTGAAGCGGCTGGGATGAGAATCAGCACCTCCAAGTCCGAGTCCATGGTCCTCAGCTGGAAAAAGGTGGATTGTCCTCTCCGGGTTGGGGACAGGCTCCTGCCCCAAGTGGAGGAGTTTAAGTATCTTGGGGTCTTGTTCACGAGTGAGGGGAAAATGGAGCGAGAGATCGACAGACGGATTGGAGCAGCATCTGCAGTGATGCGGACGTTGTACCGGTCTGTTGTGGTGAAGAGGGAGCTTAGTTCTAAGGCAAAGCTGTCGATTTACCAGTCAATCTACGTTCCTACTCTCACCTATGGTCACGAGCTTTGGGTAATGACCGAAAGAACGAGATCGCGGATACAAGCGGCTGAAATGAGCTTTCTCCGTAGGATTGCTGGACTCACCCTCAGAGATAGGGTGAGGAGCTCAGTCATCCGGGAGAGGCTCAGAGTAAAACCGCTGCTCCTCCACATTGAAAGGAGTCAGTTGAGGTGGTATGGGCATCTGATTAGGATGCCTCCTGGACGCCTCCCACTTGAGGTGTTTCAGGCACGTCCCACTGGGAGGAGACCCCGGGGCAGACCCAGGACTCGGTGGAGAGACTATGTCTCCCAGCTAGTCTGGGAACGCCTTGGTATCCTCTCTGAAGAGCTGGAGCAGGTGGCTGGGGAGAGGGAAGTCTGGGCTTCTCTGCTTGAACTGCTGCCTCCGCGACCCGGACCTCCGGAAAAGCGGTAGAAGATGGATGGATGGATGGATGAATTGAATTGAATTGAACTGTGCCAAATTTTGCCAAATGGCACAGTTTGGAAAAAATGTCTGTAACTTTTGAATGATTCAATATAGAAGCTTCATCTTGGGCTCTAATGAAAGGTGAAGGGCTGTGTGTGTGTGTGTGTGTGTGGGGGGGGGGGTTGTTTATTCATTCATTCATGAATGAATGAACAAACAAGCCCCCACACACAAAGAAGCATACCACGTAAAAAACGTGTGGCTTTTTTTACAAGAAAAAATAACCTACAGTGCAGTAAAAATTATACTAAAATATCTGTAATGTAGAAGATAACAACTCCCACCCCCCCTTCCCCCGCTACAGAGGACGGACATCGCCCATCGCTACATGACAGAAAGCGGGGATGGTGCGCCGCGGTCTACTACGCACAGTTGTACTAAAATATCTGCAATAATATCTGCAATCCGCTACAGAAGAGTAACGGGGGGGGGGGGGGCGTTCACGGTCCGGACGCAGCGCACGAACCATGTCCAGTCCGTGCGCCGCGGTCTACTATGCACAGTTGTAATTTACCGATCGGTCAAAAGTCATTTTGATTACAATTTTCAGGGATAAAGAATAATTTAGCTTATAACACTTACCTGTCCACAACAGCAGTGTCGCTGGCGAACTACTCTTCCTCATTGTCAAACGAACATGATGCTGGTCCGCTTGTTACGGACTCGTGGTTCTGGTCACGCGACCCGGTCAAACCATAATTCCATTATTGCGGTTTTGTGCTTCCATGATTGCGGTTTTGGCGGACGATTTTTCAAAACAAATAAGAACAGTAGTAAGAAAAAAAGACTGGCGAATGTGTGTGTGTCACTCAGCGGCTTACACAAAACAGATTTTGCAAGGGAGGCACACTTTCGAACTACTGTGCTTCAATTGGCTCGCTGTATTCGCAGCCGTTGGTAGGCGGGCCCTTCTTGCTAGGTTTTCAGTCATTGGTTCTTCAAGGTTTCAGAAACCCAATTCAAGGCTCTTATTAGTCGAATGCGAGGTCAATCACATCTAAACCAATCAAAGGACTCCTTTGGCTTTCTGTTCAAATCAAATCAAATCAAATCAAATCAAACTTTATTGTCATATTGCTGTACATACAACTGTAGTGCAGGCAAGATGAAATTGCGTTTCTCTCGGCATCCATATAAATAGAAGCAGCATGATTTAAGACACACTCCCACATAGCTTCACCCCCCCCACCCCCACCCCCATCCCCCCATCCATTCACACATCCCTGAGACATACTTGGGGAAAAAAACTAACTAACTATAATATACAAATAATATACAAAATGCACGGCTGTGTCTGTAGTGGAAGAACGGAAATGCAGGGTTTTGTTTTTCCTCAGTGCACACTAGGACGCACAGTGTGCGTTCTAGTGCGCCCTCGTGCGCCCTAGGACACAGAGACATGACCGTCTGCGGTACACCGGAGTGCAAGAGGTTAAAGTAATTCTTTTGAAACCACAATTCAAAAGCATTGTCTGATTTTCACTGGTTAATTTTCATAAAATTTTTATGAGGGTTCAGAGGCACATGATCCCTTCCTAATTATAGGCTATATCAAAAAGGAAGGTTTTAACCCTATTCTTAAAAACAGAGATCAAGTATGACTCCCAAATCCAGATTGGCAGCTGGTTCCACAGGAGAGGAGCTTGATAACTGAAGGCTCTGCCTCCCATTGTATGTTTGGAGATTCTAGGTATTACAAATAATCCTGCATTTTGGGTGTAGTGCTCTGTTAGGATAATAGGGACGTATCAGATCTTTTAAATAAAAGGGGCCTGATTGTTTAGAGCTTTGTAAGTGAGAAGAAGGATTTTAAACTTAATTCTAAACTCTATGGGAAGCCAATGAAGGGAGGACAGAACCACAGAGATATGATCTCTCTTTCTAGTACCTGTTAAAACTCTTGCTGCAGCATTTTGGATCAGCTGAAGACTTTTTTTAAAGATGTTTTAGGACAACCTGATAATAAAGAGTTACAATAATCTAAGCTAGAGCTAACAAAAGCATGCATCAGTTTCTCAGCATCACTCTGAGACAAGATGCTGCTATTCTTGGCAATATTACACAAATGATAGAAGTCAGTCACACTACACACACTTAGGAACAAATTTAATATGTGAATTGAAAAACAGATCTTGATCAAAAATAACTCCAAGGTTCCTCACAGAACTATTCAGAGAGAGAGTAACTGCATCCAAACTAAGAGTTTGATTTGGAAAGTAAGTAAGTAAAATTTATTTATATAGTACTTTTCAAAGAAAGGATCACAAAGTGCTGCACAATAAAATAAAACACATCACAAATACAATAATAAAGCCATAAAAACATTAAAAAACATAAAAACCAAATCAAACTAAAAAAACTGTTTAAACAGCAGTGTCTTTAGCTGCTTTTTAAAAGCCTCGACAGAGTCTACTGAGCGCAAAGACAGTGGTAGAGCATTCCACAATTTTGATGCCACTGCCTGAAAAGCTCTATCACCTCTAGTTTTAAAATGGGTTTGAGGGACAGCCAATAAAAGTTGATCCGAGGACCTCAAAGACCACGAGGGGTTATACACATTAAGCAGCTCAGTGATGTATTTAGGGGCCTGATCATGAATAGCTCTAAAAACAAGAACTAAAATTTTAAACTGAATCCTAAAACCAACTGGGAGCCAATGAAGTGCTGCCAAAACCGGTGTAATGTGAGCCCTTTTCTTAGTGTGAGTTAAAAGTCTGGCAGCCAAATTTTGAACAACCTGGAGGCGTTGAAGGTGTTTTTGGCTCAGACAATTAAAAAGACTATTGTGGAGAGCGTGAAAAGACGAGGCTGAGTTTATTTCTCATTTCAGGGCAACAGTAATATACATATGCAGCCTAAGCAACACAAATATGTGTGCCACATGACCCCCCCCCCCCCCAAACGTCTAAAATGAAACAATACAACACAGTCTGCACATTATGGTAAAATCACAAACATCAGTCCAAGTGCTGTTTGGGTTTCAACTGTCTTCCGAACTTGCTGTAAGCGGGCTTTACCACTCCCGCGGCGCCCTCCTGCTGTGAATCTGCTATCTGGGGATGAGAACTGTTAGTCAATCCCTGTGGGGGCTCTGGGGCATGCTCCCTGGGAGGTCTGCCGCGTCGAGGAGCTCTCGCCAACGGCACAGCCTCGTCAGCCATCACAAAAGCAGGTTTGAGTCTGTCTATGCCAATTGTTTCCCTCTTGCCTCCCAAATCTAGCAAAAAAGGCTTATCACCTGTTTCCAGCACTCTATACGGGCCATCATAAGGAGGTCGCAGGGTAGGGCGTTGAGCATCGTGTCTGACAAAAACAAACTCCGCATTTTTTAAAGCCTTAGGTACAAAAACGCGCGGAAAAGTGTGATGAACGGGGCCTGGAAGCGTGCTCACTCCCGTGTCGCTCAGTAACCGCTGAGCAGGGGGGCACTCCGGCGCAGGATTATCTGGGAGAAACTCCCCAAGCAGCCGAAGCGGCTGCGCAAACACCAACTCAGCTGGGGAGGCTTTTAAGTCCTCTTTAGGTGCAGAACCCAACCCCAATAAAACCCACAGTAGTCTGTTTACCCAATTTGCATCCGTAAGCGATGCTCTGAGGGCTGCTTTCAATGACCTATGGAAACGTTTGCATAAACCATTAGCCTGGGGGTGGTACGTGGTAGTGTGGTGGATCGTTACCCCCAGGCTGCGGGCCATCGTCGACCAAAGCTCGGAAACAAATTGAGGACCTCTGTCGGATGTAATATCCGACGGAACTCCAAAACGCGCTACCCAGGCCGTTAAAAACGCGCGCGCCACCTCCTCGGCTGTGGTTGATGCCAGTGGGACCACTTCAGGCCAACGCGTGGTGCGGTCCACCATTGTCAAAAGATGTGTGCACCCCTGTGACGGTGGGAGGGGGCCTATGAGGTCGACATGCACATGATCGAACCTCTTAGCCGGGATGTGAAACAGCTCTAAGGGGGCTTTAGTGTGTTTGTGTATTTTGGCCTGCTGGCAAGCAGGCTCTTGCCCACTCCTTAACGTGTCTGCGCAGGCTCGGCCACACAAACTTCTCTCCTACCATTTTGACCGACGTGCGCACCCCCAGGTGCGCCAGAGAGTGAATGGAGTCAAAAACACGGCGGCGCCATGCGGTCGGGACCACCGGGCGCGGTCGCCCGGTGGAGACGTCGCAGATTAGTGGGGGCATACCATTTTTCAGCACCCTGCTCTCCAGCCTTAACCCTGTTGGTCCAGACTGGAGCGCGCACACGTCTGCATCGCTAACCTGATCCGCGGCCATGGCTGCATAATCAATCCCCACGCGGACTGGGGCAGCGTGTACTTCCGCGCCGCTATTTTGCTCCAAGGCCATGGCAGTATAATCTACCCCTGCGCGGACTGGAGCAGTTACGGCACGCGAGAGACAGTCTGCCACTACATTAAGTTTACCCGCTACGTGTTGAATATCAGTCTTAAACTCTGAAATTGCAGCCAGCTGCCTCTGCTGCCGGCCCGACCACGGCTCCGAAACCTTGGCCATCGCGAAAGTCAGCGGCTTGTGGTCAACAAACGCGGTGAAATGCCGACCTTCCAACCAGAACTGGAAGTGGCGAATGGCTAAGTGGAGCGCTAACAACTCCCTGTCGAACGTGCTGTATTTTCGCTCGGCATCGCGCAAAGTCCTGCTGAAAAAGGCAAGCGGCTGCCAAGCCCCGGCAACATGCTGCTCTACAACCACCCCTATGGCCACGTCTGATGCATCAGTAGTCTGATGCATCAGTAGTGCACCACCATTCCCAAAAACTCCTGTAATGCTTTGACCGTTTGTGGTTGGGGAAAATTTGTCACTGCACGCACTTTGTCGGGCAGGGGAACCGCTCCTTCTGGAGAGACGCGGTGCCCCAAAAAATCAATCTGCGTCACCCCGAACTGACACTTCGCTGGGTTGATTATTAACCCGTGATCTCCCAACCTCGGGAAAACTGTCATGAGGTGTTTTTCGTGTTCCTCTTCGGACGCGCTGGCTACCAAAATGTCGTCCAGGTAGACGAACACAAAAGGGAGATCACGCAACACCGCGTCCATCATGCGTTGGAACGTCTGCGCGGCGCCTTTAAGCCCAAACGGCATGCACAAAAACTCAAAAAGGCCAAACGGAGTTATTACCGCTGTTTTGGGAATGTCCTCAGCGCGTACTGGGACTTGATGGTACCCGCGGACCAAGTCTATTTTAGAAAAAATGCGCGCCCCCGCCAGATGAACGGAAAAATCTTGAATATGGGGGATTGGGTAGCGGTCGTGCGCTGTAGCGTTGGTCAACCTGCGGAAATCTCCGCAAGGTTGCCACGAGCCATCTGCTTTAGGGACCATGTGGAGCGGGGAAGCCCATGGGCTATTCGAACGCCAGATGATGCCCAACTTTTCAAGGTTGGCGAACTCCTCGCGTGCTATGGTCAGTTTAGCTGCATCCAAGCGCCGAGCTTTTGCAAAAACGGGGGGACCAGCGGTAGTAATAAAGTGCTCCATTCCGTGTTTAGCGACGGCTGCTGAAAATGTGGGAACTGTGAGTGCTGGAAACTGAGTGAGGAGAGTGTGGAACTTACCGCCTGCCGTAGCGACGTTGGCTTGTGCTGTGGGCGGGGTCACTCAAGCTGCACAAGGGATAGAGTAAAAAGAGAGTGCATTAACCAAGCGTCTATTAGGAAGATCAACCAACAGCCCATGTGAGCACAGACAATCAGCACCTAACATGTTGAAACTCACCGCAGCTATAATAAAAGTCCACTCATATGTACGGCTGTGCAGGGACAGAAGCAGAGTCCTTTCACCGAAGGTCTTAATGCTCGAGCCGTTCGCCGCTGATGCTCCGTGACTCCCGGGGCCTGCCAGCCAGTCAGCGTAGGTTGGCGTGATGAAACTCACTTGGGAGCCTGTGTCCACGAGGAATTGCCTCCCAGAACGCGCATCCGTCAAGTAGAGCAGCTTGTTCTGTTCACCGAGGGCCGCAGCTGCTACTGACTCCCAGTTCTGGCATTTCCCAAGCTCTTGAACTGACATGGTGGAATACACTTGCGTGCCCTCTCTGCGAAGCGGCGATGGTAAAAACAGAGGTCGTCTCCTCCGCGATGTTTGATCTTCACCGCCGCTGTTGCCTGTGGTTCTGCCTCCGCCGCCTCCGGCCCCCTGCCATTCCCGGCCGTCACGCCGAGGTCTGTCGCTGCTGCGGTGGCCGTGTGCCGTCTGCCTCCTGGGCCAGCGCGCGGAAGTCCCGCTGGGCCACCAACTGTGAACCTGCCAGGGTCGCCCTCGTCTCCGACAGTAGGGTTCTCAGGAAAATGTGGGTGAAGAGGAAATCGTCGTTGTCTGAGCCTCTCAGCCTCAGCATGTCTTCCATCAGGTCGACAGGCGTGCTTTCTCCCAAGTCGTTCAGGGCCAGGAGTCGCACTGCTCTCTCCTGGGCTGAGGGAGTGAAACGCTGAATGAGCGCAGCCTTCAACCCGCCGTATTTGTCGCCAGCGGTTGGGCGCTGCACCAGGCTCTGCACATGTCGAGCTGTGCGGTTGTCGAGCTTGGTGATAACGTGGTAGAATTTCGTGTCATCTGCCGTTATTCCCCTGAGAGCGAACTGAGCCTCGGCCAAGAGGAACCAGGAGTCTGGGTTGTCCTGCCAGAATTCTGGTAGTTTGACTGAGACTGCGTTTGCCCGGCTGGTTCCTGGCGAGTCCGGTTCGGGGGAATCACTTCTGCCAATGATACGTCGTAAGGTCACCAGTGTGGAGAGTGTGAAAAGACGAGGCTGAGTTTATTTCTCATTTCAGGTTTATTAACATTCACGTATCTCCAACATCCTCTCAAACAGAAAAGAGGCCCATCCTCCCACATCTGTCCGTTTTATACCTGGGACATCAAAGTACAGAGTCACATTGTCTTTAATCCCAAGACACAATACATAAACCCCCAGGTCTTCTCCCCTCCCCCAAAACCCTGGTGGTCAGGAAGTCTCTCAAGGCCATCTCAAAAGATCACATTTCGCATCCTCCTGTTATCCCCAGGAGACCCAGACTTATTGTTCATTCTGAGACGTGGGCAACAGTAATATACATATGCAGCCTAAGCAACTCAAATATGTGTGCCACACTATTACAATATTCTAAGCGAGAAGAAATAAGTTAGTTAGTTAATCCCTTCACACCTGAAGGTGTATATGGGCGGCGCCTATCTCCGTTTCTCTGACCCTAGGCCACACAGCTACTGTAAGTAGTGAAAGCTACAGCGGGGGGTCAGTCCTCTGGTAGCTCTGTGTGTAACTTTACTTTCCCCATTCCATTATGCGGAGCATCACGCTAGAAGGCAGAAAGCACCATTTTTATATGGTCTTTGGTATGACCCGGCCGGGATTTGAACCCCTGCCTCCCGGGTGTGGGGCGGATGCTCTACCAACTGAGCCACCACTCCGGTTGAGAAGAAATAAAAGCATGAATAATCATCCCAAGTTCCACCTTTGACACCAGGGTTCTCAACTTAGAAATATTTTTTTTTTTTCAGATGGAAGTAACAATTTCTAATTAATTGATTCATGTGGTGCTCAAAAGACATAGCCGAGTCAAAACGGACACCAAGATTCCGAAGACTCACCTGGACAGAGGAACCTAGTGTACCCATGTGGTGCTTAATAAGCGGGATCTTGATTTCAGGAGCAATAATTAACATATCTGTCTTGTCTGAGTTAAGCTGTAAAAAGTTTGCACTTAACCACTGTTTGATGTTAGACAAGCAGTTTGTTAAAGATGATGGCATGTAAAACTCAGACTCTTTAAAAGAGCAATACAACTGAATATCGTCAGCATAAAGATGATAAGAAATATCACTGAACTGGCTAATTATCCGTCCCAATGGCAAAATATAAATTAGAAATAAAATGGGTCCTAGAACTGATCCTTGTGGTACCCCACATGAATACTGTACTATTTCAGAAAGGATTTGATTCACGGACACATTAAAGGTTCTTCCGGAGAGGTATGATGAAAACCATTTTAAAACAGAACCAGACAACCCTAGCTCTTTGAGTCTGTTGATCCTTATACAGGGATCAACAGTATCAAAGGGAGAAGAAAGATCCAATAAAACCAAAACTGTGTATTTACCAGTGTCAGCCACCATCATAATGTCACTGGAGACTCTGACTAAAGCTGTTTCGATAGAATGATTTTTCTGAAAGCCCAATTGAAATTTATCCATGATATTACAATTTGCCAAAAATGATATAAGCTGCTCAGCCACTACCTTTTCCAGAATTTTTGATATGAAAGGGAGTTTAGAGATTGGCCTATAATTATTTTGCTGTGAGGGATCCAAACTCGGCTTCTTAAGTATTGGTTCAACCACAGCATGTTTGAAGGGGCTGGGAACCGCACCAGCAGAAAGTGAAATGTTTATCAGTTCAACAACTGAAGGACCAACTGACTCAAAAATTGCTAAAAACAGCTTAGTAGGGAGAACATTAGCAGTGGAAGAGGAAGATTTTGTCTTCTGCAGCAGAGCCGTGATGTCCTGAAGGATCACTGGGTCAAAAGTGGACCAAGTACAAGGTGAGAGCATAACATTGGCACAGTTAAGAGAAGAAGATGGCAAAATATTTTCCCTGATATCTCTGATCTTATCAACAAAGACATTAAGAAATTTGTTACTGTCTGCTTTACAGAACACAGGAATTAGAGGGGCAGCAGGTGAGACAAGAGTGTTAATTGTGTCAAATAAGACTCTAGGATTTTTCTTATTTGTGAAAATTATTTTTGAAAAATACTGATTCCTGGCATCCCTCAGCATGTCATTTAAGGAGGCTCCAAGTTCCCTTAGATGGAGTCTGTGAACATCCAATTGGGTGGATTTCCATAAGCGTTCTATCTTACGGCAATTTCTCGTAAAGGATCGAATGGAGTCATTTATCCAGGGATAAGGCTTTTTAGGAGAAGCAAAGGGAGATTTCACTGGTGCCACTTTGTCTTAAATAGCCATACAATGGCTGTTAAATGTCTAAGTGAAGGTATCAGGATCTTTAATTCCCAACAGTAAGTGTGGCTCAAAAAAAGCAGAGAAGTCATTTGCTGCCTCTTGGTTAATAATCCACCTTTTTGCTGCCATTTTCAGAGGGGGAGGATTCACAGGGAAGTTAACATTAAAAGCACACAGCTGTGAACACTGATCTGGAAGTCATCCACACACACATTTTGAATATTCAAGCCCAAAGAAAAAACAAGGTCCAAGGTATGACCCTTACTGTGTGTAAGGCCTGAAACATGCTGGATGAGGTTATAAAAATGAGTGATGGATAAAAAGTCAACAGCTGTGTTACATGTAACATCATCAATATGAATGTTAAAATCACCAATAATTAAAACCTCTCCAATTTAAGATAAGATAAGATAAGCCTTTATTAGTCCCACAACAGGGAAATTCCAGGATTGCAACAGCACAGGGATAGCAACACTTAGAGCAACAATCAGAAGGCAAGAAAAAAAACAAGCAAGCAAGAGCAGCTAATATACATATGTACATATTACTATAAAATATATATACAGTATATACACACACACAGACACACAGTGCAGAGCATTGTAGCATTGTAGCTGGATGGAATAAATATATGAGTATATAAACACACAGTGCGGAGCATTGTAGCTAGATGGAATAAATATGTAAATATATAAACACCCACAGTACGGAGCCTTGCAGCTAGGTGGAATAAATATGTAAATATATAAACACACACAGTGCGGAGCAATGTAGCTAGATGGAATAATATGTAGATATATAAACACACAGTGCGGAGCATTGTAGCTAGATGGAATAAATATATAGATATATAAATATAAACACACCCAGTATGGAGCATTGTAGCTAGATGGAATAAATATGTAAATATATAAACACACACAGTGCAGAGCATTGTTGCTAGATGGGATGAAACAGCATAACCGTCTACTTAGTTATCCTACATGGTATGATTATGTGCCCATACATATTCTCACCCTCCATAGTGACCGGTATTTTCCTAGTTGTATGCCGGAGGGGACCATTGTGTAAGACTATTGCATCTTTTGCATTCAAAAAACTATTAGTTTGTTATGTCTTTTTGCTATCTCTGCGAGCAGCCCTGCTTAGGTTGTACAGTCTGACAGCCGTTGGTAGGAAGGACCTGCGAAACCTCTCGGTTGTGCACCTGGGATGATGTAGTCTGCTGCTGAATGAGCTCCTCAGTGCATTCAGTATGTCCTGCATCGGGTGAAACTCGGACTCCAGCAGAGATGACAGTTTAGCCACCGTCCTTCTCTCTCCTATCTCCTCCACTGGATCAAGGCGCTGCCCCAGGACAGAGCTAGCTTTCTTGATCAGTTTGTTCAGTCTCTTCCTATCGGCTGCAGTAATGCCACTGCCCCAGCAGACCACTCCAAAAGTGATGGCTGATGCCACCACCGTGTCATAGAATGTCTTCAGCAGCGCCCCTTGTACACCAAAAGACCTGAGTCTCCTCAGCAGGAACAACCTGCGCTGTCCCTTCTTGTAGAGTGCATCAGTATTGTGTGACCAGTCTAGTTTATTGTTCAGATGAACACCCAGGTACTTATAGGACGTCACCATCTCGATGTCTGTTCCCTGTATATTTACTGGTGCTGTGAGGGGCTGCCCATGCCTGCGGCAGTCCACTACCAGCTCCTTAGTTTTCCTCGCATTGATCTGGAGGCAGTTCCGATGGCACCAGTCCACGAAGTCCTGAATAAGCCCTCTGTACTCAGCTTCATCTCCGTTGGAGATGAGGCCAACGATTGCAGAGTCATCAGAGAACTTCTGTAGATGGCAGTGTGTTGTGTTGTGTGAGAAGTCCGCAGTATAAAGAGTGAACAGGAAGGGAGCCAGCACCGTTCCCTGGGGGGCCCCCGTGCTACCGATGATCGTGTCGGACACACAGTCCCGGGTTCTCACAAACTGAGGCCGGTTCGTGAGGTAGTCCAGGATCCATGACAGGTGCTGGTCCACCCCTGCGCGCAGCAGTTTGTCCTTCAGGATCATCGGTTGGATGGTGTTGAAAGCACTGGAGAAGTCAAAGAACATGATCCTCACCATATTCCCGGGCTTCTCCAGGTGGGACAGAGAACGGTGAAGGAGGAAGATCACCGCATCCTCCACCCCAATGCCATGCTGGTAGGCGAACTGGAGTGGATCCATCGCTGGTTCCACCAGGGGGCGGAAGTGAGCAAGGAGCAGTCTCTCCAGGGTCTTCATCAAGTGGGACGTCAAGGCCACCGGTCTGTAGCTGTTCAGGTCTTTGGGGTGGGAAGTTTTTGGTACAGGTACCACACAAGATGTTTTCCACAGCTGTGGTACCCTCCCCAGCTTCAGGCTCAGGTTGAAGATGTACGTCACAATCCCACACAGCTGGTCTGCACAGGACTTGAGGAGCTTTGCGCTGATGCCATCCGGTCCCGACGCCTTCCTCGCCTTGATCTTCCTCAGCTCCGTCCTCACCTGGGTCCTGGTCAGGGTCAGGATGGGGGGCTGTGTGTTGGGAGTGGGGGGGTGTTGGTGGAGTGGGGAGTGGGCAGCAGGACTTGATTTCTTTAGATGCAGCAGTGGTTGTTGTGCAGTCAGGGGGGAGGGCGGTTGGTCAAACCTATTGAAAAACAGATTCAGGTTGTTCGCCCACTCCCTGCCCCCGTGGCCTGGGGGGAGGTATTCTGGAGCCCAGAGATGGTTTTGAGGTTTCTCCAGACCCCGCTGATGTCGCTCTGTTGCAGCTTGTCCTCCATCTTCTTCCTGAAGCTGTCCTTGCCTTCTCTGATCTTTCTCCTCAGCTCCCTCTGTACGGACTTCAACATCTCCCTGTTCCCCGACCTGAAGATCCTCTTCTTCTCTCTCAGAAGTTTTTTTATCTCAGGGTTGATCCAGGGTTTGTTGTTTGAGCAACACCGTATGGTCTTGGTGGGAACGGATTTGTCCACACAGAAACTGAGGTAGCCCGTGAAGGTGTGAGTGAGGCCATCGATGTCCTCACCATGTGGATCGCAGAGTTGCTTCCAGGCGGTGGCTTCAAAACAGTCCTTTAGAGTGTCCATTGTCTCCTCAGACCATAACTCCACTGTGCGCATGGCCGGAGGTTGTCTGTGCACTAGGGGTTTGTACACCGGCCGGAGATGAACCAAGTTGTGATCCGATCTCCCGAGTGGAGGGAGTTGTGATGAGGTGTACGCCTCCTTAGTGTTTGCGTAGAATAAGTCCAGTGTTTTATTGTCTCTAGTGTGGCATGTGACATACTGGGTGAACGTGGGTAGAATGGGAGATAGTGAAACATGGTTGAAATCGCCTGAGATGAGGAGAAGAGCATCTGGGTATTCTGTCTGCAGCCTGCTGGTTACTGAATGGATGACGTCACGCGCTGTCCCAGCGTTCGCCGTCGGATTTGCATAAACAACAATGCAGATCACGTGTGAGTGTTCTCTCGGGAGATATGTAGGCCGCATGCTAACAGCTAGCAACTCAATGTCTTTGCTGCAGTGTCGTTGTTTAACAGTGATATGTCCCGGTCTGCACCAGTTGTTGTTAACATACATTATCACTCCACCGCCCCTTGCTTTGCCACTGTCTGGTGTTTGGTCTGCCCGTATCATGTGAAAACCCTCCAGTTCAATGTTAGCATCTGCTGCTAGTTCAGTTAGCCACGTCTCAGAAAACAAAAGGAGAGAGCACTCCCGATATGTGCTATCGTAACGGCAGATAGCCGCTAGCTCATCTACCTTTCCCAGTAACAACCGTACATTTCCCATGACAACAGATGGAAGGGAGGGTCTGTACCTTATATTTTTTGTCCTCCGCCTTACTCCAGCCCGGCAGCCGCGGCGTTTTCGCCTCAGTTCTCTCGGTATGTCGAGTTTTTCCAATGGGACCGGGTGGCGGTTGAATGCTAGCAGCTCTTCCCTGCTGTATCATATCCTGCTATAAACAGTGGCACCATCCACCGGCTCAGGAGACATTTGGGACGATCTGTGTGTCCGTGATATAAGTGGAGTGAGAAAAAGACGGATCAAAAAGAGAGAGGAAGGGAAAAAGACTTGGAATCGAGCCGCTGTTGCAAAGGGCAGCCGACTCGTATGGCGCCGGGAGAGAAAAAAATAAATAAATAAAAAAATTAATAAGAGAAGATAAAAACTCCGTAAAATCCGTAAGAAAGACGCTTGCAGGACCAGGAGGACAGTAGATTAAAACACAATAAAAGGTGTTAAAGGTCCCAGCTTTTATTATCTGAGACTCAATGGAGCAGAAAGGCTCAGTGTTTACCAGTCTGCACAGGTGGCTGTCCCGGTATACAACAGCAAGTCCTCCACCACATCGCAGAGTCCGGGAAGTCCCAATAACAAAGCCGCCAGGGGGACAGAGCTCCTTCAGGTGGACAAACTCATTTTCTCTCTGCTACGTTTCCACCAGGAACATAAAATCCATATCCTCTCTCAAGAAAAGTTCATTAAGAGTGAGGGATGTGTTAGAAATGGAGCGAGCGTTAAACAACACCATCCGGATTGGTAACGGCTCAGCCACACTCACAGCTGATTGAAGTGAAACTGTCAGCAAGCACCTGACGCGGTCACGTGACTTCCAGCTGCACCGGGCAGCCAGCCTCCGGTCAGGAAGGATGAATCAAGACCCTGGAGGCAAAACCATGATCCCGTCCACAAGCGCCCCGGACATACATGTCCGCGAGACAGGAGAGCAATCCAGCAGCTGCAGAGGAGCATCCGTAGTCACGTCCTGGATGGGAACCCGCAGCAGACACCGGGTGCGTTCACGGTGACCAAACCAGGAACCCTCAGTCCAGAGGGCTTGTCTCCTCTTAGCTTGACAGCCAGCTCTGCAACCCCATCTTCTGGGCTTCTTCCCAGGCTTCCCAGGACACCAGCTTGTGAAGAGAAGCCGGTACTCTGGTGAGGAGGGAGAACACACAAACGGGGGTGGAAAAGTTTGTCTGTAGCCCTCTCAAGAGTCAAATGATCTTTCCATAGAGAGTTTAATCCGGTACAACTGTCGATCATATCTCAGTGTAGCAAAGACACTTTCATTTAGTGATAAAGTTGATATAACAACAACAATGAAAAAAAGTGATAGATGACACAGACAAAGTGAGGCAGTAGCCAGGCCAAACACAGGTGCCATCTTCGAGCGTGTGATCCACGCTTTTTTGGAATGCATTTATTATGCATTAAAGGTATTTCTAAGGTTTTTTTGGACCAACTAGAATGACTTCGGTTTTATCTGAATTTTAATAGCAGGAAATTACAAGTCATCCAAGCTTTGATTTCCTTAAGACAGACATCTAATTTGGCTAATCAATTACTATCATCTGACTTCATTGACAGGTATAATTGTGTCATCTGCATAACAATGAAAATGTATACAGTACTTTCTAACAGAAGCATATATAAACTACAAAGTATAGGGCCGAATACAGATCCCTGCGGAACTCCATGACTGAGCTTTGAGTTGGAAGAAAACTCATTATTGACATGAACAAACTGGAACCTATCAGATAAATAAGATCTAAACCACTGCAACGAAGTTCCATTAAGTCCAACATAGTGTTCTAATCTATCAAGTAGAATATTATGGTCGATACTATCAAAAGCTGCACTAAGGTCTAAAAGAAAGAAGTCCATTATCACATGTGATAAGGAGGTCATTAGTGTCCTTCACTAAGGCTGTTTCAGTACTATGATGGATTCTAAACCCAGATTGAAATGCTTCAAATAAACTATTTCCCTGCAAGTGGTCAAATAATTGCGTAGCAACAACTCTTTCTAAGATTTTTGAAATGAAAGGAAGATTAGAGATTGGTCTATAGTTAGCTAAAACTCCTGGATCCAGCATTGGCTTTTTGAGTAAGGGTTTAATTACAGCAGTTTTAAAAGCCTGTGGTACATGGCCTAATGTTAATGAAGAATTGATTATTTGAAGAATAGAGCTACCAATAAATGGGAAGACTTCTTTAAATAACCTGGTAGGAATAGGGTCTAAAAGACAAGTTGAAGTCTTGGATGAGGAAATTATTTTATCTAACTCTAAAAGGTCAATTGGAGTAAACTCATCCAAACAGGTATCAGTTGAAGGAGTTGTAGCAGTTACTGTATTTAAGTTAACGGTGGGAAGAATCTGACTGATTTTTTTTCTCTGATAGATGAAATTTTATCATTGAAAAAGTTCATAAAGTCCTGACTAGTAAGCTCTAAGGGAATGCTAGGATTGACAGAGTCCTGACTCTTTGTCAGCCTGGCTATAGTGCTGAAAAGAAACCTGGAATTATTCTTGTTCTCTTCTATTAATGCAGTATAATAACTTGTTCTAGCTTTTCTAAGATATTTTTTTTTTTACAAATTAAAAGATGATTTCTCCAAGCTAAATAGATTTCATCTAATTTAGTGGAGTGCCATTTTCTTTCTAATTGACAAGTCTTCTGTTTTAAGCTATGAGTTTCTGTGTTGAACCAAGGAGTAAAAAATCTCTGATTAGACTTTTTTTCTTTTTTTAAAGGGGCCACCATGTCTAGAGTCTGATGCAGAGAACCTGTCACACTATCTACCATGCTATCAATTACAGAAGGAGCAAGCTCTCCATAGCTTATTTCCGTTGTGTTGACACATGGCATAGAGGAAACAATCTGCATAAATTTGGTAACAACATCATCTGAGAGGCATCTACTGTAGTAATATTTTTCTTTAGGAGCCAAATAGTCAGAAATAGTAAAATCATAGGTTAACAGACAATGGTCTGACAGTACAGGGTTATGAGGAGACACTACCAGATTTTCTATTTCTATGCCATATGGCAGAACAAGGTCCAAAGTGTGGTGGAGATAATGGGTAGAATTTCCTACTTTCTGAGAAAACCCCATTGAGTCTAATATTGAATTAAATGCCATATTTAGGCAATCACTATCTACATCTATATATTTCAGCACTAAATCAGCTAAAAATTCAGCAAATTCGGATAAAAACTCTGAGTAGGCTGAGGGAGGATGATACACTATGGCAAATAAAATTAGGTTTAACCTAAAATTGCTACAACGCCCAATACTGAGGACCAGACCCTCAAAGAAATTATAATATGTTTTTTTGCTATACATGAACTAGTAATTTGGAATGGTAAATTGTTGCTACTCCTCCTCCACGACCAGACTTTCTGGGATTTTGACAGTTTATATAACCAGAGAGACTTGATTCATTTAAACCAACATAATCCTCTTGCCCTAACCAAGTCTCTGTAAGGGATATTAAATCAATCTGATGATCAATTAACAGATCATGGACTAGCAGAGACTTGGGATTTAGAGACCTAATATTTAACAAACCACATTTAATTTTTTAAATTATGAGGAGGAAGAGAAGCCAAATCATTCAATTTAGAGGCTTCATGTTTAATTTGAGTTTTACCAACTTTTTGTTTAATCACTTTGGGATGCTTATATATTTTTATTTACTTTGGAGGGAGCAGACAGTGATTCTCTGATGGGGAAGAAAGGGGCTAAGTTGAGGGGTGGCAGATGAAGAGGAGCTGCAGAGAGGTGTGTAAGACTGCGACTCTGCTTCCTGGTCCCAACTCTGAGTTGTTAAGGTTTTGGAAATTTGGATAAAAATGATGCCAGATTGTTAGATAAATGAGACACACCATCCAAGGTGGGATGGACACCGTCTCGTCTAATAAGACCAGGTTTTCCCCAAAATGAACTCCAACTGTCTATGTAGCCCACATTGTTTGCAGGACACCACACAGACAGCCAGCGGTTAAAGGATGACAAGCGGCTAAACATGTCATCACTGGTCAGATTGGGGAGGGGCCCAGAGAATACTACAGAGTCCGACATTGTTTTGGCAAAGTCACACACCGATTCCACATTAAGTTTTGTGACTTCCGACTGCTGGAGTCGGACGTCGTTAATGCCGGCGTGGATAACAATTGTGGAGTATTTACAGTTACTTTTAGCCAGCATTTTCAAATTTGACTCGATGTCGCCTGCTCTGGCCCCAGGAATGAATTTGACTATGGCTGCTGGAGTCTCTAGATTCATTTTTCTGACTACAGAGTCGCCAATGATCAGAGGTTTTTCCTCAGCGGGTGTGTCGCTGAGTGGGGAAAAGCGATTAGAAACATGAACAAGTTGGCGGTGTATGTCTATGGTGGTATACAAGCAGGTTAGAAAATATGTGTCATGTTTTGTCCTGCAGGATTTTTTTGTCTTGGTTCAGATAAATGACAAAAATATGTGTATTTTTTTGTATTTTTATTCTAGTGTTTCTTTTTTTTCCATTGAGAGAGTAGGGAAGGGAAAGAAACGTTCATAATAGTCATGTACTCTTGCATCCTTAAATTATATGATCAGGTGGGTATAGTTAGTTAGTTAGTTAGTTAATCCCTTCACACCTGAAGGTGTATATGGGCGGCGCCTATCTCCGTTTCTCTGACCCTAGGCCGCACAGCTACTGTAAGTAGTGAAAGCTACAGCGGGGGGTCAGTCCTCTGGTAGCTCTGTGTGTAACTTTACTTTCCCCATTCCATTATGCGGAGCACCACGCTAGAAGGCAGAAAGCACCATTTTTATATGGTCTTTGGTATGACCCGGCCGGGATTTGAACCTCTGTCTCCCGGGTGTGGGGCGGATGCTCTACCAACTGAGCCACCACTCCGGTATCAGGTGGGTATAGTAACCAGAAATTCTTCTCATGTAAAAGCAGTGCTTTGAAATTAATAATTAAAAGTAGACAACCAAAAATTTCTAGTTGAGTTAAGGGTACAAAGATCACCCACTTAAAAACCTGAGTAATGACTTCAGTCTTGAAGGATGATGTTTTTCTCAAAAATTTATAGCAATTTTCTTAGTTTTCTACTTTTCTCTGTAAATCTAAAGTTGAAGCCATGTTCCTCAAATTTGTAATTTCCGCTTGTAAAATTGACTTTTCTTGAACATTTGAAACTTTATTATAAATTTGATGATTATTTTATGACTAATTTTTGTCTGTTTTTTTTAAATAAAATTACTGGGCTTTTTTGGATAAATTTGAAACAGACTGTGGTATTTTTTTTTAACTTTTTCCTTATAACAATTTACATTTTTGACCATCATTTTGTAGTCAGAAGAGAACAATAATTTAACTCTGATTACAAAGAAAAAATATTAATAAAATTGTATTTAATAAAATAAATTAACTTAAATGACCAAGGATTCCGTTATTTCTGTTATAATATTTCTTTATATTTATAGATTTTTTTTGTTTTTTTTTGTTTTTTTTAAATCTCCTCACCACCCAGACAGCAGGAAAAACCTCCCTTATTTTGAAATCAGATGTTGGCACGTTTAGATTGTCTGAAGGCTGCTGACGGATTAAAGTCATTGACTCCGTGAATTTCAGTCATCTTAACCTGCCAGGTACATAATAGGGAACTGTAGCAGACTCTAAAGACATAATTCACCACAATATTTGTTCATGTACAGAATGATATGCTTAGGCAGTTACAGTTGTGCGCTCAGGCTTTATCAGGCACCTCTGTAGGCAGCCGCTGAAGGACCTCAGTTTAGAGCTAGCGTTTTTAGCTGTTGCTTTTTGTCACTGCCGCTGGAGAATAAAAACAGCACGCCTGCTTGTGCGAGAAAAGAGAGAAATTGCCAGTCTCTTCATTCCTGCAATTCCTACAGAACATAACAATACTGTAGTGGCTGGTGAAATATATCTTCAGCAATTCATCAGTCCCCTGCCTTTCCCTTCATATGAAGCCGGCTGCATATGAATTCTAACCACGTCTCTTAGCTAAGCGACTCTTCCATTATTACTCCCGTTTCCAGTGGGTTAAAACCATGATAAATGCCAGTGCTTACATACCTCTTATGATTTTTTTCCATGTTTAAAGTACTTTAATAAACTCATGTTTCTGTCGGACAGTCACGCTTAGTGAGACACTGCTGACTGACTGGAAAACTCGTGTGGGCAGGGCGCTTCTAAACTCCGTGCGGATGACGGCCACGCATGTTATTCATGTGCACGCTTGCGGAAAGTCATTGCTTCATATATTTTTCTTAATAAATTCATATCGCCTTGGGGTGGTGGTAAAACTTCTGGCGAAGCGGGCCGCCACGGAGAAATGTTACCAGAGGAAACCCTGTCTGTGGAACCTCAGGACATTGGGCTAGGGAGTGTCCAGGAAGAAGTCAACAAGGTCACCCTGTAAAACAAAATCAGTGGTAGGGACCACACACCCCTCCTCCAGGGCAGTATCCACATCAGCCGTTCTGAAGGGGCCCGGGAGATCAACCTGAGGTGGTCAGCAGTATTCCTAAACCAGTAGTTGCAGGGGCTGTAGAAGGACAAACAGTATAATTTTTGGTAGATGCAGAGGCCACTTACTCCACCATACCTTTGCTGGGGGGATGAGACTGCCTTTATCATCTACCACCACCTCAGTCATTGGTTTCTCCGGGAAATTAGAAGAACAGCCCTTCACTGCATCATTGACCACCTCAGTGGGCTCTCAAACCTTCCAACATTTAATTCTCTATGCCCCTAACTGTCCCTTGCCCCTGATGGGAAGAGACCTATTGGGAAAACTAAATGTCAGTATCCTCTGTACTCCAGATGGTGTAATTGTAACAAATCCAGACAGGCATCCCCTTGCAGCAGGAAGCTATGAAGGACAAGGCAAGATACTTGTTATGGCCCCGGTATATCACACCAATAGGGTAGTGTATCCAGCAGTCTACTGGATTAAGCTAAACATGTCCACACTACTACCTCTGTTAGAGGCGTATCTGGCCTATCAAGAAGAAATCCATGCATTGGGCCAGTTCAAAACCCCTCCTACCCCACTGCATTGCACCATGAATTACTGTAAGGACCCTGATGACATATATGATGAACAATAGATGGAGGAAATAGAAGGTACTGAGATACACATTACCTGTGGGCCAATCTATGTAGGAAGAGAGGGAGCTGCAGCTGAGGTGCAACTCACACACCTGGAAAACCGTTGGTACATGCTGGCACCAGATAGCTATCCCCATGTGACTCTAGCAGTAGCCCCCACCTCCTTTCCTAAGTCACTAGGACCAATGGTGTAACGTGCTCATGAAGCTGCTGACTGGATACCCTCACCAATCTTACTGCAATGCTACTATAGTGCCTTGACTGACTGCTGGAAGATTGAACATTCCTCAAAAAAAAAAAAAAAAACAGGCACCTATGAAAATGTTGAACTCCAACACAATGACCATGCCCCTGCTGACCATCCAGATACTGACCGTATGTTGTCAGCATTGCCCATCTCATTGTGGACTGTTTCAGTTGATGATGTGGGATATTGCCATCAACACATGATAGATGTTGCATTGAAACCACATGCAGTTCCAGTGTGGTGCCCCCAATATAAGACATGTTCACCTGGCATGACATATACTGTTAGGCCCAAAAATATTTGGACAGTGACACAAGTTTTGTTATTTTAGCTGTTTATGAAAACATATTCAGGATACAATTATATAATCAATATGGGCTTAAAGTGCAGACTCTCAGCTGTAATTTGAGAGTATTCACATCCAAATTGGAGCAAGGGTTTAGGAATTACAGCTCTTTAATACGTAGCTGCCTCTTTTTCAAGGGACCAAAAGTAATTGGACAATTGACTCGGAAGAATGCAAAAAAAAAAAAAATAATAAGGCTGCATGGGCTCTTCCCTCATTAACCTGTCATCAATTAAACAGTTAAAAGGTTAAAACAGTTAAAAGGTCTGGAGTTGATTCCAGGTGTGGAAGCTGTTGCTGTGAACACACAACATGCGGTCAAAGGAGCTCTCAATGGAGGTGAAACAGACCATCCTGAGGCTGAAAAAAAGAAGAACTCCATCAGAGAGATAGCAGAAATGTTAGAAGTGGCCAAATCAACAGTTTGGTACATTCTGAGAAAAAAGAGTGCACTGGTGAGCTTGGGAACTCAAAAAGGCCTGGACGTCCACGGAAGACAACAGTGGTGGATGATCGCAGAATCCTTTCCATGGTGAAGAACAACCCCGTCACAACATCCACTCAAGTGAAGAACACTCTCCAGGAAGTAGGTGTATCAGTATCTAAGTCTACCATAAAGAGAAGACTTCATGAGAGTAAATGCAAAGGATTCACCACAAGGTGCAAACCATGAATCAGCCTCAAAAATAGAAAGGCTAGAATTGACTTTGCCAAAAAACACCTGAAGAAGCCAGCCCAGTTCTGGAACAGCATTCTTTGGACAGATGAGACTAAGATCAACCTGTACCAGAATGATGGGAAGAAGAAAGTTTGGAGAAGAATTGGAACTGATCATGATCCAAAGTACTACATCTTCTGTAAAACATGGTGGAGGCAGTGTGATGGCATGGGCATGCATGGCTTCCAGTGGCACTGGCCCCTTGTGTTTATTGATGATGTGACAAAAGACAGAAGCAGCCGGATGAATTCTGAAGTGTATAGGGATATACTTTCTGCCCAGATTCAGCCAAATGCAGCAAAGTTGATTGGACGGCGTTTCACCAATGATCCAAAACATACTGCAAAAGCAACCCAGGAGTTTTTTGTTTTTTTTAATTTAAGTTTTTGTAAAGGGTATACAGGTCATTACAGCATTGCATTGTTTACATTTTCATCACATGTTCCCTTATTTTTTGCTATTTGACAACATTGGTAGGATAGTTATTACAACACCCCCCTTTTTTTTAAAGTGAAAGAAAAAGTGAAATTAAGGAGAATTAAATAAAAAACAAAACAAAACAAAAAAAAAAAAAACGAACAAACAAACAGAACAGCAAAAAACAAACAAACAGAAAATTAAGTAAATAAAAGTAAAAGAGCATCTGAGTAGCATTGGAACAAAGAGCGGTGCCATTATTGAAATGGTATTTGTCAAAGATTAGATCTAATGGAAGACACATATGCGATCCAGGGTTGCCAAAAGTTCATGAACCCATCCATGTCCTGTCTCAGTGCGAATGTCAACTTTTCCATTGAGTAAATGTCTTGAATCACGTTAATCCAATCTTCAGGTGTAGGACAGTCCTTCAGCATCCATTTTTTAGTTAGGGCTTTTTTACTTGCCAATATTAAAACATTGAATAAGTATTTATCTCCTCGTCTTTCCAGTGAGTCCGGTAGTAAACCCAAATACAAAGTTACAAAAGAAAAGGGAACTGTTATTTTGAATATTTTCCCAAATATTGTCTGTACGTTGGTCCAATATTGGTGGATAATTGGGCATGACCAAAACACATGAAAATGATTTGCAGTCTTTTCACCACACAAGCGCCAACAGTTCAACCCCTTATGGGTAAATTTGTTTTGTGCAGGTGTTCTGAAAAATCTTACCAAATTTTTCCATCCAAATTCTCTCCACTGCAGGGAAGAGGTACTTTTCCATTGCTGTTTATTTAGCTTTTCCCATATTTCCAATTGTAAAGTGAAATGCCCCTCTTTTTCCCATCTCTCTTTTATATATGATGTGCTGTCTCCTTTTAAGTCTTGAAGACCTTGATATATTTTAGAAATGTATCTGATCCCTGGGATCCCTTTATATGCCATTAAGAAGACCTTCAGAACACCTGACTGGGCCCTTTCCAAATCCTCCTTTTTAAGTATATTGTTTATGTGGTGTCTAAGCTGAAAGAACCTGTAAAGATCTTGATTTATTAGACCTTGTTTTTTTCAAATCTTCAAAACTTCTTAAAGCTTGCCCCTTAAAAAAATCGTAATATTTTATCAGCCCTTTCTCTTTCCACTCTTTAAATCTAGTGTCTGTTTTATTGGGGGTAAAGTCTTGATCATAGGCAATCCATTGCAGAAGTCGATAGGGCTCTTTAGCTTGATTCTCTCTGACTATCTTAAACCAAATTTTTAGCGGGGTCTCTATCCACGGGTTGGTGTTATTCAAGAGTTTAGTTAAGGCATTGTTCCCTATTATTGCCTGTAGGGGGATGTCACTTGTTATTTGGCATTCCATCTCCTTCCATTGTGCAGTGTAGACTGGGTTACATATCTCTACTAAAGTTTTAATTTGTGCAGCTATAAAATAGTCCCTGATATTTGGCAGCGCGAGCCCACCTTTGTCTTTGTTTAGCTGTAGGGTTCTATATCTTATTCTAGGTCTCTTACCCTGCCATATGAATCTTGAGATCCTTCTGTCCAGCTCCTGCCATGTTTTTTTGGGAGGTTCTACCGGTATTGTTTGGAAAAGGTATAGAAGACGTGGAAGTATATTCATTTTGACTGCTTCAATTCTTTGTGCAGTACCTAAGAATGGTATCATATTCCATCTTGCTAGGTCAGATTTTATTTTAGTCACCAGTGGATCATAGTTTAGTGTTATAATTTTGTCAAGTTGTTTCGGGATATTGACCCCCAGATATTTCATAGATTCCAACTCCCAGGGTTCCAAGGTTGTCATAGCCAGGAGCGGCACTGGGGTTAAGCTCCCAGTGCTCATAAAATGCTCCTTACGGCGTGCGTCTCGAAAAGCCTCTGACAACTAAGTCCAACTCCTAGCCTGCCCGTGTGGTTTAGTCTCTAAGCCCGGCGGAACTGCTTTTACTAATAGGAGAAGGGGCGAGGGCGGATCTCTGGCGCCTTAAAACCAGATGCTTCGGGTAGATGGTGGCTCGTCAACCTGGGAAGGTAGCCCATCTAGAGGAAGGTAAACCCTGATTTCAAACCTCCGCTGCCTTGCGGCACACCCGGTCACGGGAAAGGCTTCGGGAGTCAACCCTGAGGAAAAATCCGGAGTCGGAGCCCCTAAGGCAGTTCTCTGTTGTGCTCAACATCGTTCTGGCAGCTCCTGCGACGGCGCTGGTGCCAAACTATAGCAGCCCTGCTGTTCCTTTGGATTCATCAGTGACGTGGAGAGGGGGGACATGCTACATGGGTAACATCTTGTCCTCCATATCTTCCTGCCCAGGCTTGAATCCTACCAACGCCCAACGCTGGAAGGTAGAACACCGGTGCGCATCGGCCTGTTCCAGCAGAGTAGACGTTTAGGATTCTCTTCCATGGTCATCATAGACCGACGGAGGCCACCGCCGCCAACTCCCAGTTAGTTTTGAGTTCATTTAGTGAAAAATGATTTGGGTCATAGTTGAATGTTAAGACTTGGGTTTTATGCATGTTTAATTTATACCCCGATAAATCTCCATAGTCTGAAAAAACTGAGATTAGTTCTGGTAGAGAAGTGTCTGGCTGCCCTAGGTATATTAAAATGTCATCAGCAAAGAGTGCTATTTTATGTTCCTTCTGACCAAGTGTAATACCTTGAATTTCTTGATTTTGTCTTTTATCCATTGGCTCAGAGGTTCTATGAAGATTGCAAAGAGCAGTGGAGACAGGGGGCAGCCCTGACGACATCCTCTTTCCAGCTCAAAAGATGATGATAAATTACCGTTAATCCTTATTTTAGCTGTTGGTTTTTTATATAATGCATGTATAGTTCTAATGAAGTTGTTATGAAAATTGAAACTGGATAAGATTCTATATAGGAAAGACCAGTCAACCGAATCGAATGCTTTTTCAGCATCTAATCCCAATATGACTGCATTTAAGTTATATTTTTTTATATGATGAATTATGTGTAAAGTGCGTCGAATGTTGTCTTGTGTCTGTCTTTGTCTTATAAAACCTGTTTGGTCTAAGTGAACTAAGTCTGTCAGTATGTTTTCTAACCTTTTGGCAAGGATAGTGCTAAAAAGCTTATAGTCCTGATTTAATACACTGATTGGTCTGTAGTTGGAGCATTCTAGTTTATCCTTTTCAGGTTTAGGTATAATGACCCCTTCTCTCCAGGAGGGGGGGATTTCCCCTGTGTGGAGGACGTAGTTAAATGTTTTCAGGAGGAGAGGAGATAGTTGCTGTTTAAAGGTTTTGTACCATTCTGCTGTATAGCCATCTGCTCCTGGGGATTTGTTAGCTTTAAGTTTCATAATTGCTTTTTCCAATTCTTTAGGTTGTATTTCTGACAGTAGGGTTTTATTTTGTGAATCCGTAAGTTGGGGAAGGTTTAATGTGTTTAGTAATGTCTCGGATGCATTTTTTATGTTTTTTGTGGGAGTATAAGTTCTTGTAGTAATTCTCGAAGCTTTTAAGAATATCCTGAATTCTGAATTTTATTTCCTTTGATACTGGGTCTCTGATTTTGTAGATTGCTCTTTCCGTTTGTTGTTTCCTCAATTTATAGGCTAGTAATTTTGCCGATTTACTGCCTGCTTCATAGTGTTTTTGTTTCAGAAATGTAAGTTTCTTCTGGATTTCTATTGTGTAGATCTCATTTATTTGATTTTTAATTTCTTTAATCTTGAGCGAGCCATTAGACTGAGTGTTGTCTTTGTGTTCTTTTTCTGGGTTCTTGAGTTCTGACTCTAGTGTGATTAGTTTTTCTTGTCTCAGTTTCTTTTGGGTTGCCAGTTTTGCAATAATTTTTCCCCTTATTACAGCTTTGCATGCATCCCACAGTATTAAAGGAGATACTTCTCCATTATCGTTTTCTTCCAAATATCTGAGAATATCTGATTCCAATTCATCTTTCAGTGGTCCTTTCAGGACACTTGAATTCAACCTCCAGGAAAATGTATTATTTGTGTATTTTTGGATGTTTAAGTCCATATAGATCGGACTGTGGTCGGAGAGATCCATCAGTCCTATTTTACATGTTTTTACTCTTCCAATGTCTCTATTAAACATAAAAAAGTAATCAATCCTTGAGTAAGATGAATGTGGCGTTGAATAAAAAGTATAATCTTTTACATTGGGGTTGAATTCCCTCCATACGTCACAGATTCCCATTTCTTTTAGTAGCATCCGAGTATTCTTACTTTGGGTGTTATTTTGATGTGAAGAATTACCTGTCGCATCCCAGTATGGATTCAGTCTTAGATTGAAGTCTCCACCACATATCACTAAACCTTGGGCTTTAGTTATCATTAGGTCGAATACATTTTTATAAAATTTTCATTTAGCCCCTGGTGGTGCATATACATTCAGCAGGGTGATACCTTCTCCCTCTAGCCGCCCAGTTACCAAACTGTACCTCCCTTCTTTATCTTTGTGTTCTGATTTTTTTTCAAATGTAATTTTGGTTGATATCAATGTCGCTACTCCCCTCCTCCTCCCTGATTTATATGAAGATGAAGAGATCATTTTAAACCCTTGTCTATTGAGTTTAGTGTGTTCCACGTCTGTTAGGTGGGTTTCTTGTAAAAATACTATTTCTGCTTTGTCTTTTTTCATTTTGCGTAGAATCTTGGATCTTTTAACTGGATTCAGGATCCCTTTTACATTATATGAGGCTATTTTGGTTACACCCTGTTTCTCCATTGTATTTTCTTATTTAGTATAACAGTGTGGTGGCCCTCTTTTTTGCTACTCAGAAACTGAAAGAACATTAAGAACATAAAAAACATTAAGAACATAGTGTACGAAACTTTAAAACAAAAAACTGTCAAAAAAACTTCCTGAGCTGGGGTCTCTTTAAAGCCCCTGTAAGAGCCCTGATGGAGTGTAGGCTCTGAGGGAAATTCCTCAAACTCTGTTACGTGTTGAGGGCCCTCTCTTACCCCTGTAAGTTGTCCCATGTTTTTAAAGTGAATTTCAGATCCCAATCCGAATTTGTAATGATTTTTTTTTTTTATGCCTATAACCTATGAGATTGTGTGCACCCTCCCACCCCCATCACAGCAAACATTCACTCTAATATAGTATTTGTTAGTATGGAGAGAACATGTGGGTCATTGTTACATTTCTATTTTAACATGATTTTTTTTCCCCCTTTAAATTAAGAAGACATTTGTTTCTAATGCTATGACTGCTCCATGAAAGGTTTTACCACATGCTGATTCTGCATCTCCTTTAATGTTTGTTACCTTGTAGGAGGGGCGGGTGGAAGTGCAGAGTGACTGAAAAGAAAAAACAAACAAACAAAAAGGTCAAATAGCGATTTCAAGCTAATCCTTTTGTTAGCTAGGCCCAGGTCCTCGTCTTCTGAACGGAGGTCCTCCAGTTCAGATTCTGCGGTCGCTGTGCGTCCTGACCTGGGGAATGTCAGTTTCCTCTGCTTGTGGTTAGGCATGGTGTTATTGTCTTTTGATTTTTAATCTTCCAAAAATCCGTTAGGTCTGATTTTGAGGATGTTTTCCTTGGATTGAGTCTGGGAGTTTCAGTGTTAGGTTGCTATCACCATGGCGTCCAGACCAGAAGTCTCAACCCAGGAGTTTTTTAAAGCAACGAAGTGGAATATTCTGCAATGATCGAGCCAATCACCAGATCTCAACCCAATCGAGCATGCATTTCACTTGCTCAAGACAAAACTTAAGGCAGAAAGACCCACAAACAAGCAACAACTGAAGACAGCTGCAGTAAAGGCCTGGCAAAGCATCACAAAGGAGGAAACCCAGTGTCTGGTGATGTCCATGGGTTCCAGACTTCAGGCAGTCATTGCCTGCAAAGGATTCTCAACAAAATATTGAAAAGTAACATTTTACTTAGGGTTATGTTTATTTGTCCAATTACTTTTGAGCCCCTGAAATGAGGAGCGTTTGTATAAAAATAGCTACAATTCCTACATGTTTAATCATATATTTTTGTTCAGCCCCTTGAATTAAACCTTAAAGTCTGCACTTCATTTCTGTTGTAGTTGTTTCATTTCAAATCCAATGTGATGGCATGCAGAGCCCAAATCATGAAGATTGTGTCACTGTCCAAATATTTCTGGGCCTAACTGTAGGTGAAAATATCAATAACCTGCTAAAAGCAGGGGTACTTGTGCCCACATCATTACCCTGGAACACTCCAATATTCCCAATACAAAAGCCCATAGGAGCTTATCTCATGGTGCATGACTTAAGACCCATAAATGAGGTGGTGGCACATACTACACCACCAGTTCCAAATCCATACACGGCCTTCACCTCTCTGACACCTGAACACATCCATTTCACAGTCATTGACCTTGTTAATGCATTCTTTTGTATACCTATTTCACCACAAACACAACAAATTTTTGCCTTTACATACAACGGTCAACAGTACACCTACACTCGTTTACCTCAAGGCCATGTTGATAGCCCGGGCATTTTTAATGCCTGTCTAAAGAAAGACCTTGACACATTGGAGCTGCCACCAGGAGTCGTTCTCATACAATATGTAGATGACCTCCTCCTTGCAGCCCCAAGTGCAGATAGTTGTTTATCGACTACAAACGCTCTTCTTCAACACCTTCACTCAAAGGGGTACAAGATCAAGAAGCAAAAAGTCCAGTGTTGCAGAGAGGAGGTAATGTTCTTGGGTACTCTCTGCTAACAGTTCCACTCTTACAGATAAACACAAAGATGCTATTTTACATCACACAAAATCACACACTGTCAAGGACAAGTTATCCTTTTTGGGTCTCACTGGGTTTAGCTGTCATTATGTCCCCCATTACACTGGACACTCTAAACCACTGCGAGACATGATAAAATCCACAGCCTGCAGAAATCTAAAAGCATCACTACATTGGACCATAGAAGCAGAGCAATCATTTGTTTTAATAAAACAAGCTCTCTCTTAGGCTGCTGCCTTAGCAATTCCAAAGTACACACACCCATTTCATTTGGATGTTTCTGAAAAGAATGGCTTTGTGAGCACCATTCTTTATCAGAAAAAAGGGGAAAGAAACTTTCTTATGTACTACAGTGGTCAACTAGACTATACTGAAAAAGGTCAGCCAACCTGCGTGAGGGCAACCTCCGCTCTTGCCAAGGCAATAATGAAAATGGTGCATATCATGATGTGCCACAAGCTAACAGTACACACCCAACATGGGGTTGTGGCCTTCCTCATGTCCAGTGCATTCACAATGACCGCCATTAGATGGCAAAAACTTGAGGCCATCTTAACACAACCACATATTATTTACACCTCTGAAGGGGTGAATGCAACAGAAGCACTGGATGTGACTGAATCACACACCTGTGCTGAGGTAGTGGAAGAGGAAGTGAAGTTGAAACAGGATCTGAGAAGTGAGCCTATAGAAGGAGCAGAGGAAGTGTTGTTTTGTAATGGATGTTGCTATAAGGGCAACAATGGCTTGGTAGCATTGTACGCAGTGGTGAGACATGTAGGACAAGCAAAGTCTGAAATAGTTTAAGCAGAAGTTATTCTCCAACAAGCTTCAGCTCAAAAAGCAGAGCTCAAAGGCATCATAAGGGCCTTTTCCACTAGCACGCTTTAGCGCGACACGGGACGGCTCAGCACGCTTTGTACGCTTTTCCACAAGCCCCAACACGGTTTAACAGCCGCGATTCTCAGCCCCGCTCCAGGGCAGGGTACAGCAGTGCTGAGCTGTGCCGTGTTGTGACGTTAACAGACTGGTCGCCGCTGATTGGTCAGGTCGTAACCGGTGCTGATTGGTCAGGTTGTAACCACCCCTCTCCTCCTCCTCATCTACCAAATCTTCACGACCTTCTCAATAAAGTTTTGAAAAAAAAAAAAAAAGAAAAGAATCTTCACGACCGCCTTTACTCAGCACGCAACCACTGTTGGCGGTTTCTTTTCAGTGTATTGCTGTGCTATTTTCATTTATTCTTTATCAAAAATGGCTTCGCGTAATAAGGGTGTTCCATGGACCAATAAGGAGCTGCAGTGTCTGCTCACTGCATTGTCAGACGAACGTATGCAGCGCGAGTTAGACGGAGCCGCCCGGAATGAAAAAATATACCGGGAGGTCTGGACATCGGAGTCCTTTAACGGTGAGTTTTAATTTTTTTTTATTGTGCGTTTTTTCGCTAATATATTCGGTAAGACGCTCAGTTTATTTATGCAGTAAAAAAGCTGTTCCTTTGTGGATGGATCGCTGCTTTATTGCAGCACACTGCGGACTAAAGCTTTTATTTTAATTATTCATGTGAACAATACGCTGAAATAAGCTTATGTATTCTTGTTAAAAACTATTGTCTTTTCTGTATATATTGCACTTTCGTGCTGTATTTTATTGTGTGCATTTTCCTTGTAGAATCATCCCACGCGTCCGCCGCGACAGCCCGCACGGATTATTCAACCGAGCCATCCTGACCCACAGCTGGCAGAGACGCCTTCATTCATCCGAGTCGTGACCCAGTTTGGGAAGCTGGTGTAGACACTCAGTGGTCGGCGTGTATAAAATGTCGATTAACCTTCATGTTGTGTTGCAAAGTTTTTTTTTTTCTTTTAATATTTTGTATATAATAAAATGGAATTGTTTTGGAAAGTGTGGTTTGGCTGTTATAACACTGAATTATAAAACAGTATAATTACATAGAAATTCCATTGCCTAATCTGATCAAAATGATGCTGATCTTCCTGTCAGGGGTCAACCATTGTAAAGGTAATGTAATTTTTAACTAGACCAAAAAACAAATGTTTTTGTAAGTTTTCTGTTCTTTTTATTGAAATATCATAAAAAATTAGCCCCACATGATCCAGTTCTAAACTTTGGGTACATTTTTTATGTTAACTTATAAGAAGTTGCACAGTTGGACTTTAAAATGCAGCAGGAGAGACTGATCAAGCTTACAAGTCAAAGTAGGTAAAAAAAAAGTAAGTATATGTAAATTGAATGTTCTATCGGCATTCCAAATTCAGAGAATTACAATACTTTAGAAGGAGTGTAGCATCATCTAAACGGAAAATAATAATACTGTTGTTCCAAACATTGACCTGAAGGTGAAAAACATGATTTTTTTTAATTCAGTACATCCAAAATGCCCTAGGATGTAAAAAATAATAATTTGGTGTTGGGCAGTGTGCCACCGTCTCATTATTTAATACGAATAAAAACAAGTTTCAGCTCATTATTTCTAGGTCATTTGGCAGTTAATTCAAAACAAAAGTGACTTGTGTTGTTGCAGCTTAATTATGAGATAAAATTAATTGTGAGATAAATCCACAGAGCGAGCAAGGCAATAATCCTTGAATCCTTTTTTGTCTTGTGTAAATAAGGACTCAGTCGGGTGCATAACGTCACGGGAGTGTGGCCCCGCCTCGCTGAGAATCTGCTGCTGCCCCGCTTCTAAAACCTCCTAACAAACCATCACAGCACAAGCACAACACCAATGGAGACAGAAGCATTCCGAGCCGTACTGAAGTGAACTGAGCCGTACCGAGGTGTGCTGGGCTAGTGGAAAACAGGCTTTAGAGTGCTGGAAACAGGGGATAAGCATTTTTTGCTAGATTTGGGGGGCAGGGAAGAACAGATTGGCATAAACAGACTCAAACCCGCCTTTGTGTTGGCCGACGAAAATGTGCTGTTGGCTACGGCTCCTCGGCGAGGCAGACCCCCTAAGGAGCATTCATCAGGACACCCACAGGGATTGACTAACAGTTCTAATCCTCAGGCAGCAGCTCCCCAGCAGGAGGGCGCCGCGAGAGTGGTAAAGCCTGCTTACAGCAGATATGGAAGGCGACTGAGGCCCAAGCAACATGTGGACTGAGGTGTAATAATTTTACCATGACTTGCAGACTGTTATTACGGTTGTTCCATCTTAGACGTTTGGGGGGGTCATGTGGGGCACATATATGCACATATGTTTATGACTGCATGATTCATACGTATACCACCTTAGGCTTCACATCTGAGACGGAACAAAGGACTGAGCCGCTCTGGAGATAACACGAGGGTGTGAAGTTTAGTCTTTGGCATGCAAAGAGATAGCCTTGGGGGATTTCGCCCAGCGGCCAGAGACTGAGAGGTGGAGTGTGTTAAGATCGGGGGGGAAGTTACATTGTGACTGGGATTAAGTACCATGTGACTGTATGTTTGATGTCCTGAGTATAAAAGGGACAGATGTTGGAAGATTCATTCTCTATTCTCTTTCTGTGTTTGGATGATGTTGGAGAATGTGAATAAATCTGACTTGTATATATTTGCATCCTTTTATAGAAACGTGGACAGACTGTAATTTACTGTACATACTCTGTTGTCATTGAATCCTTATTTAAATCCTCCACCTGAACAACGGGAGCAAGTTTTTAGCCAAAGTCAAATTCCTTGTATGTGTTGTGCATACTTGGCCAATAAAGCTGATTCTGATTCTGATTCTGATTGAGAAATAAACTCAGCCTCATCTTTCCCCATTCTCCACAATATATCCTATAATTAGGGAGGGATCATGTGCCCCTGAACCCTCCCTTAGATATGCTGCTAATAGGTTTAGACAGCCGGGGGACCTTCAACAATGTACTGGGCTTCACTCCTTTCTTCACTCTCAATGAAATATTTTTGCCGGTCATTAACATCCGTTTGTTCTCTCCCATAGATTGAGTCCCCATTGTGATGTTTGCTCTCTACATGTCTGTTCTTTTCTTCTTCTTCTTTTCTATCCCCTCTCCCCCCAGTCAGTCGCAGCAGATGACTGCCAGTCCCCGAGCCTGGTTCTGCTGGAGGTTTCTTCCTGTTAAAAGGGAGTTTTTCCTCTCCACCATCGCCAACTGCTTGCTCACATGAGATTGCCTGGTTGCTGGGCTCTTTCTGCAATTGTGGGGGTTTCCCCTTCAGTTGAAAGTGCTATGAGATGACTGTTGTTGTGAAATGTAGTTATATAAATAAAGTTGAATTGAAACTTGAATTCAGGTAACCAGCGCTAGCTATGATGCTAGCTAGCTCTATTCATCTTCTACTGTTAATCTGGTGATGAGGGTCGGGGGGTTAGCAGTCTGAACTCTATGTAACCAACTAATTTTTAGTTCTGACATGTTAATATTAAAATTAGATAAGATAAGCCTTTATTAGTCCCACAATGGGGAAATTCCAGGATTGCAACAGCACAGGGATAGCAACACTCAGAGCAATAATTAAGAAGATAAGAAAAATAAGAGCTGTGAATATACATATGTACACATAAATATATAAATATATATGCACAGTGCGGAGCATTGTAGCTAGATGGAATAAACAGCATAACCGTCTACTTGGTTGTCCTACATAGTATGAATATGTACCCATACATATTGTCACCCTCTGTAGCGACTGATATTGTCCTAGTTGTATACTGGAGGGGACCATTTGTGTAAGTCTATTGCGTCTTTTGCATTCAATACTATTAGGTCGTCACGTTTTTTTGCTATCTCTGCGAGCAGCCCTACTTAGGTTATACAGTCTGACAGCCGTAGGTAGGAAGGACCTGCGAAACCTCTCGGTTGCGCACCTAGGATGATGTAGTCTACTGCTAAATGAGCTCCTCAGTGCGTTCAGTATGTCCTGCATAGGGTGGGACTTGGACTCCAGCAGAGATGACAGTTTAGCCACCATCCTTCTCTCTCCTATCTCCTCCACTGGGTCAAGGCGTTGTCCCAGGACAGAGCTAGCTTTCTTGATCAGTTTGTTCAGTCTCTTCCTATTGGCTGCTGTAATGCCACTGCCCCAGCAGACCACTCTAAAAGTGATGGCTGATGCCACCACCGTGTCGTAGAATGTCTTCAGCAGTGCCCCTTGTCTACTTGGTTGTCCTACATAGTATGAATATGTACCCATACATATTGCCACCCTCTGTAGCGACTGATATTGTCCTAGTTGTATACTGGAGGGGACCATTTGTGTAAGTCTATTGCGTCTTTTGCATTCAATACTATTAGGTTGTCACGTTTTTTTGCTATCTCTGCGAGCAGCCCTACTTAGGTTATACAGTCTGACAGCCGTAGGTAGGAAGGACCTGCGAAACCTCTCGGTTGCACACCTAGGATGATGTAGTCTACTGCTAAATGAGCTCCTCAGTGCGTTCAGTATGTCCTGCATAGGGTGGGACTTGGACTCCAGCAGAGATGACAGTTTAGCCACCATCCTTCTCTCTCCTATCTCCTCCACTGGGTCAAGGCGTTGGCCCAGGACAGAGCTAGCTTTCTTGATCAGTTTGTTCAGTCTCTTCCTATTGACTGCTGTAATGCCACTGCCCCAGCAGACCACTCAAAAAGTGATGGCTGATGCCACCACCGTGTCGTAGAATGTCTTCAGCAGCACCCCTTGTACACCAAAAGACCTGAGGTTCCTCAGTAGGAACAGCTTGCGCTGTCCCTTCTTGTAGAGTGCGTCGGTATTGTGTGACCAGTCTAGTTTATTGTTCAGATGAACACCCAGGTACTTGTAGGATGTCACTATCTCAATGTCTGTTCCCTGGATGTTCACTGGTGCTGTGAGGGGTTGTCCTCGCCTGCGGCAGTCCACTACCAGCTCCTGAGTTTTCCTCGCGTTGATCTGCAGGCAGTTCCGATGGCACCAGTCCACGAAGTCCTGGATAAGTCCTCTGTACTCAGCTTCATCTCCGTTGGAGATGAGGCCAACGATCGCAGAGTCGTCAGAGAACTTCTGTAGATGGCAGTGTGTCGTGTTGTGTGAGAAGTCCGCAGTATAAAGGGTGAACAGGAAGCGAGTCAAAACCATTCCCTGGAGGGCCCCCGTGCTACCGATGATCGTGTCGGACACACAATCCCTGAAAAAAACTGAGGCCGGTTCGTGAGGTAGTCCAGGATCCATGACAGGTGCTGTTCCACCCCTGCGCACAGCAGCTTGTCCTTCAGGATCATCGGTTGGATGGTGTTGAAAGCACTGGAGAAGTCAAAGAACATGATCCTCACAGCATTCCCGGGCTTCTCCAGGTGGGACGGAGAACCATGAAGGAGGAAGATCACTGCATCCTCCACCCCAATGCCATGCTGGTAGGAAAACTGGAGTGGATCCGTAGCTGGTCCCACCAGGGGGCGGAGGTGAGCAAGGAGCAGTCTCTCCAGGGTCTTCATCATTTGAGACGCCAGGGCCACTGGCCTGTAGCTGTTCGGGTCTCTGGGGTAGGAAGTCTTTGGTACAGGTACCACACAAGATGTTTTCAACAACTGTGGTATCCTCCCCAGCTTCAGGCTCAGGTTGAAGATGTGCTCCACAATCCCACACAGCTGGTCTGCACAGGACTTGAGGAGCTTCGAGCTGACGCCGTCCGGTCCCGAGACCTTCCTCGCCTTGATCTTCCTCAGCTCCGTCCTCACCTGGGTCTTAGTGAGGGTCAGGTTGGGGGGCTGTGTGCTAGGAGTGGGGGGTGTTGGTGGAGTGGGGTGTGGACAGCAGGTCTCGATGACTTTAGAGGCAGCAGTGGTTGTTGTGCAGTCGGGGGGGGGGGGGGTTGTCAAACCTATTAAAAAACAAGTTCAGATTGTTTGCCTACTCCCTGCACCCATGGCCTGGGAGGAGGTATTCTGGAGCCCAGAGATGGTTTTAAGGTTTCTCCAGACCCCGCCGATGTTGCTCTGTTGCATCTTGTCCTCCAACTTCTTCCTGAAGCTGTCCTTGCCTTCTCTGATCTTCCTCCTCAGCTCCCTCTGTACGGACTTCAGCATCTTCCTGTTCTCCGACCTGAAGATTTAAATTTAAAATTTAAATCACCCTTATTGTCATTCAACTGTACAACCAATCATGTGCAGCAGAACGAGATTGTGCTTTACCTATCTACAGTGTAAATCACACACACCCCAAGTGCAGAATCAGAGGGCCGCTGCCATGCAAGGCGCCGCCACAGAGTTCCCTCCTCCATTCCATTTATTGCTGAGCACCAAGCTGGATGGCAGGAAGTTCCACTTTTATATGGTCTTCGGCATGACCCGGCCGGGATTTGAACCCCTTTTTCCCGGGTGTGGGGCGGATGCTCTACCAACTGAGCCACCACTCCGGTATAGATCCTCTTCTTCTTCTCTCTAAGAAGTGTTTTTATCTCAGGGTTGATCCAGGGTTTGCTGTTCGAGCAACACCGTATGGTCTTGGTGGGTATGGTGTTGTCCACACAGAAGCTGATGTAGTCCGTGATGGTGTGAGTGAGGCCATCGATGTCCTCACCATGTGGATCGCAGAGCTGCTCCCAGGCAGTGGTTTCAAAACAGTCCTTTAGAGCGTCCATTGCCTCCTCAGAACATAACTTCACTGTGCGCATGACCGGAAGTTGTCTGTGTACTAGCGGTTTGTACACCGGCAGGAGATGAACCAAGTTGTGATCCGATCTCCCGAGTGGGGGGAGTGGTGATGAGGTGTATGCCTCCTTAGTATTTGCATAGAATAAGTCAAGTGTTTTATTGTCTCTAGTGTGGCATGTGACATACTGGGTGAACGTGGGTAGAATGGGGGACAGTGAAATATGGTTGAGATCACCTGAGAGGAGGAGAAGAGCAACTGGGTGTTCTGTCAGCAGCCTGCCAGTTACTGAGTGAATGACGTTACGTGCTCTCCCCGCGTTCGCTGTCGGATTTGCATAAATAACAATGCAGATCACGTGTGAGTATTCCCTCGGGAGATAGGTAGGCCGCATGCTAACAGCTAGCAACTCAATGTCTTTGTTGCAGTGTTGTTGTTTAACCGTGATATGTCCCGGTCTGCACCAGCTGTTATTGACATACATTATCACTCCACCGCCCCTTGCCTTCCCACTGTCTGGTGTCCGGTCTGCCCGTATTGCGTGGAAACCCTCCAGTTCGATGTTAGCATCTGTTGCTAGTTCTGTTAGCCACGTCTCAGTAAACAACATCAAGCTACTCTCTCTGAAGATGCTCTTGTAGTGGGAGATAGCTGCTAGCTCGTCAGTCTTATTGAGTAGCGAGCGTACATTCCCCATAATAACGAATGGGAGGACAGGTCTGTACCTTATATTCCTCGTCCGCCATCTTACTCCAGCTTGACATCCACGCCGTTTCCATCTTATTTCTCCTGGTATGTCGAGTTTTTGCGTTAGCATCATGGGCCGGTTAAGCGCTAACAGCTGGTCTCTATTGTACTGCCTTCTGCAAGAAACAGTGGCTCCGTCTGCCGGCTCAGGAGACATTTGGGCGATCTACGTGTCTGTGATGGAATAAAGGTGTCGCTGGATCAGAAATATCAGCAAGAGAGCCAGATAGTAAATAGAAATAGGAAGAAATTGATCTGCTGTTGCAAAAAGGCAGCCTACTTGTGTGGCGTCAGAAGTAATTATGAGTGTATGATATCAGCCAATATATGCTGTGGAATAGACCCCACTAACTGTTCCTTACCAAACTGTCACGTATGACAGGTTCATAATATGATCAATATTTGAATCTATGAATGTAACAGCACATACAAGTTGTGCAACAGTCATGTTTTACATATTTTTTTTTAATTAGCAGCTTTAATGTTCAGCTGCTCAGTCTTATAATTTGGGGTACAGTGAAAAAAGTTAGTTGTTCATTGTTATGTAAAATTTTAATGATCACCATGGTGGAAATTCAGGTTAAAAATAATTTAAGTTCTAATAGTAGAATAAACATGTCTTAATTTATTTTCTTACTAACTAATGTTACTGCACAGCATTAGCCACAGACTTTTTTTGAGTACTTGAAGTAGCTGTGATTAGCGTTGTGCCATATCATATCGTTCATGAGAATACCACTATAAATTTTGATACCGGTCTAAAAACGAATATCACGATATTTGGGGTCTGCTGCATGACAACGTCACAACGCTGCCAACAGAATTTACACGTGATGGCAAAACAAACATGGGGCAGGAAGGTGATGCTCCATTTGCATCTAGCTGAGTGGAAATATTTAAGTTTCACTTTCTCTTTTAGACTGCTGCCATGTTAAAAAAACAAAACAAAACAAAAAAACAAAACGTTGCAGCAATGTGGATAATCTGCCTGCAGTTTTCCATACATCAACAACACTGCTGGAACGGTGTTAATGTCAGACAATGTTCTGCAGGAAGTCTGTAGTTTTAGTCCGTTTTGGCAGCTTCATCTTTAGTTTATTCAACAACCCGAAGGGGGGGTGGGGGGGTCCATTCAGTGCGATGAGAGCCAAAAAGCCCCAGCAGAGGTCCATGCAGCGAGAGTTACAATGCAAGTAAAGTGATTCAGCATAAAACCCAACATCTGTGTGCACTGAAGCTGTAACAGTTTATATCATTTTCTTGTAATTTTTGACACAAAACATATATATAAACTAAATATATACTGTATATATATATATATATATAACTAAACTATGTATATATTATATATATATATATAACTATATATAACTATATATATATATATATATATATATATATATATATATATATATATATATATATATATAACTAAACTAAACTAAACTATATAATATATAACTAAATATATATATATTTAAACTAAATCTGAGCTGCTGTTTATAAATGGGAGAAATAAGAGGTTTTTTTCTGAATATTCATTCATTCATTCATCTTCTTCCGCTTAATCCTTTTCGGGTCGCGGGGGGGCTGGAGCCTATCCCAGCATCTTTTTGGGTGAGAGGCAGGGTCCACCCTGGACAGATCACCAGTCCATCGCAGGGCCAACACAGAGAGACAGACAACCATTCCCTCTCACAGTCACACCTAAGGACAATTTAGAATCCCCAGTTTGATGCCAATTAACCTAACTTGCATGTTTTTCTGAATATATCGAAGGTAAATAATGGTGGCCTGAGAAACTGTCCATTTCGCAATTACAAAAAAAAAAAAACAACAACTCTGTATTCTGCGGAAAATGGAATAGAATAGGCTTTATTGTTTATCGTAAAAATTCAAAGAAATATTGTGATATCATTTTTAGGCAATATTGCCCACCCTGTGGTATGTGAAACGGCAATGGGTTAACTGGCACTGGCATGGAGACTGACCTTAATGTATAAAGCCAAATCCTTTATTTTGAATATTTAAATGTCTTTGTTTAGATTTTTTAACTGCTTTTGTAATATTGAGGTTTGTTTGTTTTTTTAATACAGCATTTAGTGAGTAACCTGATCAAACCAATCATATCCCAACAGCACACATACAACCAGCCAACGTTGGCGCAGTTTACTCCAATTACGTCGGGAAAACGTCTTCTGCCAAGCGTTTGCACGTTGGCAAGATGTCTTCGCGGGAGTCGGCATTAAATCGGAGCAGATTGTTTGCCGACGGCCTGTCAACACGTCGGGAGACGCGCTGGGCGCGCACCTGCCAGCTGGATCAGGGCACTTGAACCAGCGTCTAGACAACGTCTTAAAACAGCGTCTAGCGCGTCAGCGGGTTTTATTTAGGTCGGACATTTAAAACTGCTTTTAAAGGTGTAAAAATTACGTGTTGTCCCGAATACCAGTCTGTGATTTGTGGAGGAGGGTGCACGCTCGCGGGGGTGCGCAGCAGCGATTAGAAAGTGTGCACGCCACCTGCCACCATCTTGTCTCTGGGTGAAGCTGCCAGTGTCCGCGGTCCAGCTGTCTGTCCGGCGCCGTTTTCCTTCTCGGGCTCCACCCGTGGAGACGCTCGCATTCTTCGCTGAAAAGAGCCCAGCTGGGCGGCTGCTGGCCGCGGCACCGTTCCGCGGTCATGCTGGACCTACGAACTCTCTGCCGGTTCTGCCACAGCCCTCCGAGCGGCTCTTCACGTCAAACAAGTCAAAACTACCTTCCCTCGTGTGATCCCACACGCGTGAGGAACGTTTTTTTGTTGGGTGATCTCGCGCAACCTTCACTGCCGTCAGATTGAATGAATGAATGAATGAATGAATTTTATTTATTTCGGATAGTACATTACAGGTTAAAAGAAACTGTATAATATAACAACAAGGTCAAATTAGACAAAGACTCCTTCTACTATACAATTCCACGTGAGTTATCCGAAATGGGTGATGGCTGAAGCCGCAGCTTATATTGCCCACCCATATTCCATCCAAGAATTCAAAGGAGAAAAAAGAGAAAACAAGACAAGAGCGATTACAATTTAAAACAAGGCTAAGACAAAATGTGACTGAGAGAAAAAGAAAACTGAGCTAGTCTAAGTTAAGCGGTTACTATTCAAAAACAAATCTAAGACATAGTGTCACAGAGAAAAAAAGAAAAAACTAAGCTACAACACAACACAGGCTGGAAATGTCAATCCTTATGTGAGTTTACATGTCGTCTTGTAAATATGTTTGGAGTATTTCTTCCTTTAGTTTTTGTTTAAATTGTCCAAGCTTTGTACATGATTTTAATTCAGGTCCAAAATCGTTCCATAGTCTGACTCCTTGCACTGAAATACAGTGTTGCTTGGTGGTTGTTCTCACTGTAGGCTTTTGAAATATACATGTTCCTCTGAAGTGATATCGTTTCTCCCTTGTTTGGAACAACTTTTGGATATTTGCGGGCAGTGATAAATTCTTCACTTTGAACATCATTATTGCGGTTTTAAAGTCAATCAGATCTTTCAACTTGAGAGTTTTTTGTTTAAGAAAAAGTGGGTTTGTTGGTTCCCTGTAAGCTGCTTTGTTGATTATTCTAATAGCTCTCTTTTGAAGCATAAAGAGTGGATATATGTTTGTTTTATATGTATTTCCCCATACTTCATTACAATATGTCATGTATGGGAGTATTAATGAATGGTACAAGGTGTATAGTGTGGGTTGATTCAGCAAATTTTTCACTCTGTGTAATATTGCAATTGATTTGGATACTTTACCTTTTATATAATTAATATGTGGCTTCCAACACAGTTTGTTATCAATTATTACTCCAAGGAATTTAGTTTCGGATACCCTTTCAGTCTCTACACCATTTACACTGAGTTTGGGTACTGGGTAGTTGTGATGGTTGTTGTGATATCCTACCGTGTAGCAATGATCACACTTGAGTTATTTCTTTGGCTAACTCTGCCGTTTATTCTGCAACACACATAATATGACTGAACATGGATTCTGCGCGGGGTTTTTACACTCTTGTTCTAATGTGTCCCCTTAATAGTAGTGCTGAACAATACAGGTAGTTCCCCCTAGAGGCATGTGCCAGTAATGTTTTAAATTAGACTTGCAGTCTACCACATCCCTCCCCTCTAGATTAAACTACTTTTAATTACACTAGCCAATTATGCTAGACATCCTGGAACTCCCATTTAACCCTAAACAATCACAGTTACTTCTAACTTCTTAAACACATGTGCCATACACATAATTTCTTTCTCTCTTTTTTTTTTTTTTACATGTATAACACACATAACAGTCTAACTGGGGATTTGGGTTGACTACCGCATCCCAGTGAGGTTCCAGGACGCATTCTTGTCCTGTGGCTGGGGAACTCACTACTGACTAAGTATAGTCCTTCAAGTAGTCTGGAGCTTTCCTAGCTCGCTGAGATCTTCTCACGGCGGGTGAGCCAACTGCAGGTGAAGACTCAGACTGCTCCACTGTTTCGGCTGCTGCAGTGCTGCCCGTAGAATCTGCAGAGACGGTTACCTCAGGTTTCACCTGAAGTGGTGGTTCGTTGATGCTCTCCTCAGGATGGGTGTCAGACAACACCTCTGGTGCCATCGGCAGGGGAATGGAGCTCCTACCACGAACTTGGTCGATGTGTCGCCTCACCACTTGTCCATGACCTAATGTCACCTTGAATGACACAGGGCCTGTCTTTTCTGTTATTTCTCCTGGTACCCAGGCTGGTCCTGAGCCAAAGTTGCGGGTGTAGACCACGTCTCCTTCTCTCAGTATTCTCTCTCTAGCATGCATGTCATGATAACCTTTTTGTTTCTCTTGTTTATCATGCACTTTGTTTCTGAAGTCTGGATGTATTAAGTCAAATGTTGACCTCAACTTCCTTCCACACAACAGCTCAGCTGGTGACTTGCCAGTTGTAGATTGGGGTGTTATTCGATAGCTGAACAGAGCTCTCGACATTCGGGTTTCAATAGAGTCTCCTGTCATCTTTTTTATGAGTGACTTGAATGTCTGCACGGCCCTCTCGGCTAAGCCGTTAGAAGAAGGATGGTATGGCGCAGTCGTGATGTGACGTATGCCATTCTTTTCAGAAAACTCTTGGAACTGTTCACTCGTAAAACATGTACCGTTATCTGATACTATGATTTCAGGTAGCCCATGTTGGCTGAAACTCTTTCTAAGACATTCAATGGTAACAGTAGAAGTAGAGCTACTCACAGAATATGCATCGATCCACTTTGAGTATGCGTCAACTATGATCAGGAACATTCTTCCCATCCATGGACCTGCGTAGTCAATGTGAATTCTTCTCCATGGTTTATCTGGAACTTCCCAGGGATGTAGTGGGGCTGCTGGAGGACTGTTCCTGTTCTCCTGGCATGCCGCACATGACTTCACAAGCGCCTCCACCTCTGCATCCATGTTGGGCCACCACATGTAACTCCTCGCCAACGCTTTCATGCGAGTGATGCCAGGGTGTGCTTGGTGTAGTTGTTGCAGTAAGGCATTCCTACCAGGTGGTGGAACAACCACGCGTCCTCCCCACAGGATACAACCTTCCTGGGTGCTGAGCTCATCCTGTCGTCGGGCATAGGGAATGAACTCAGGACTGTTCATCTTCGGCCATCCTCGCAAGATGTATTCTCGCACTCTTGCTAGAACAGGGTCTTTGTCTGTCCACTTCTTTATTTGTTGTGCGTTCACCAGGGGCACGCCAATATCTTCAAACAATAGCACTCTCTCCTCCTCCTCAGGCGTGCTGTCTCTTCCTCCATCCAAGGGTAGCCTACTCATCGCGTCAGCATTCGTATGGTCCCGTCCTGCTTTGTAAACAATGGTGTACTCATACGCTGCTAATGTAACGGCCCATCTCTGAATTCTCTGAGATGTCATCTGGGGTATGGCTCTCATTTCACTGAACAGTGAAATTAGTGGCTTGTGGTCAGTCACTATAGCGAACTGTCTCCCGTACAGGTATTTGTGGAACTTTTTTACACCAAATACTACTGCAAGGCCCTCCTTGTCTAGCTGGGAGTAGTTTTTCTCAGCTGCACTAAGAGTTCTTGAGACGAACCCTATGGGTCTCTCTGAGCCATCCTCCATACGATGAGAGAGTACAGCACCCACACCGTAGGGTGATGCGTCACACGCCAGGATGAGTGGTTTGTTTGAATCATAGTGCACTAACACACTACAGGACTGAAGTAGCGCTTTGGACTCTTCAAACGCCTTCTGCTGCTTGACCCCCCATGACCATTTTTCTTCCTTCTTAAGTAAGGTATGTAGTGGTGCCAGCAGCGTGGAGAGCTTTGGGAGGAACCTATGGTAATAGTTCAACAAGCCCAGGTAGGCTTTTAACTCAGTAACATTTTGTGGCTCAGGCGCCTCCGCAATGGCTTCCACTTTGTCTGTTGAGGGTGTAGACCACTGGCGTTGATCTTGTGGCCTAGGAACACCACCTCTTTTCCCATGAACTCACACTTGCTTCTTTTCAACCTCAGACCGCTTTTCTCCAACCGTTGAAGCACTTCCTCCAGCGTTTTCAGATGTTCTTGTTCATTTGGTCCTGTACAAAGGATGTCATCCAAATAAATGGCAACATTCGGAATTCCACCTAGGATGCCCTCCATAGTTCTCTGGAATATAGCAGGACTGGAAGCTACTCCAAATGGTAAGCGTGTGTAGGTATATAAGCCTTTGTGTGTATTGATGGTTACATACTTTCTTGATTCTTCTTCCAGGACTACTTGTTGGTAGGCGTGACTCATGTCTAATTTCGTGAAGTGTCGGCCGCCATTCAGCTGTGCGAAGAGGTCCTCCACTTTAGGAATTGGATACTGATCCACCCGTGATGCTCGATTGACAGTGAGTTTGTAATCTCCACATATTCTAATGGAGCCATCCGGCTTTCTCACTGGGACTATGGGCGCCGCCCATTCTGCAACCTGCACTGGCTCAATGATCTTGTCATCCAGCAGCCTCTGTAGCTCGCTTTCGACCAGTGGCTTGACTGCATAGGGTACCGGTCGGGGTTTGCAGAATCGTGGTTGGGCCTCCTTGTCCACATTAATCTTTGCAGTGACACCTTTTAGCTGTCCTAAGCCTTCTTTGAACACCTCAGCGTGTCTTTCGAGGATCTCCTCCAGCTGCAATTTGGGCTGAGATTCCACTTTATTCACCAACTGATCCATCATGGCCAGTTCTTGTAGCCAACTTCGCCCTAGTAGATTTGGTCCTTCGCTCCCAACTACTACTACAGGTAAGTCCTTTTCTTTGTTTTCGTGCTGCACCTTCACTTGTGCCATGCCTAGCACGTCTAGCTTCTCTCCTGTGTATGTTTTTAATTTTAATGAACAGGGATTTAATTCTGCTGTGTCTGTTTTCTTCCACAGTTGTGTATATTGCTGTTTACTTAATATGGTTACTCCACAGCCTGTATCAACTTCAAATGTTACTTTCATTCCATTAACATTCATGGTACGCGTGATGGGCGCTACCTTGGTCAGCTCCTCTGACGTGTTGTAAATTGTGTGAAAACCCATGTCTTCTGTATCACTTTCTCCCTCCCCTCTCAGTTGATTCGCTCGCTGTTCCTTTCCTGGGCCCTTGTTTTCATACTTTTGCCCATTAACTGTCGCTTTCAGCACCTGTGCGCTGTCCACCTTTATTCTACATGCTTTCTTAATGTGCCCTCGCTTGCCACAATTATGACACAGCTCAGTGGCAAATTTGCACTCGGCGGCATTGTGCTGGCCTTTGCAGCGATAACAACTGGGGAATTTGTGCTGAGTTTTGTCAGTCAACACTTTGTGGACACCTACTTGGGTCTTAGGCACACGAACATGCGTTGCTGTGTCCTCTGTTAGCTTCCCTTGCATCTCTCTCACATCTTTAGATGCTGTTTCCATCGCTTGGCATAATTCCAAAGCCTTCGCAAAAGTGAGTTTTGTTTCAGATAAAAGTCGCCGTTGCATTCGGTCATCATTCACTCCACACACAAGTCTGTCTCTTAACATTTCTTCCAATGAGTCTTTGTAATCACAGTGCAGTGCTAATTTCCTCAATTCTGCCACATACTCTGCTATGGACTCAGTGTTCCTCCTTATGCGTGAATTAAATTTGAATCGTTGCACGATTTCACTCGGTTTGGGGCTGAAGTGCTTCTGAAGCTCAGCAGTAAGCTGGTCGTACGTTTTATCTTTCGGTAATGCAGGGCTTATTAAATTTCTCAACAAACTGTAAGTAGTTGCACCAACTCCACTCAACAGTACAGCCTTCCTTTTGTCTGGCTCCTCAATCTCATTAGCTTGGAAGAAAAAGTCCAACATTTCACCATATTCTTCCCATGACTGAGTCGAGTTATCAAAAGGGGTTACCGTTCCGATTACAGCCGCCATTGCTCGTCGTGGTGGGGAAACCTCGTTTTTCCTCCTCTGAACTTGCACTCGAACTACTGGAGTCACTTGAGTTCGCCACACTTGCAATGTTCTCTGTTTCTCGCCGCTGATTTTTTTCTTTTAATCCTCGTCGCCAATTGTGTGATATCCTACCGTGTAGCAATGATCACACTTGAGTTATTTCTTTGGCTAACTCTGCCGTTTATTCTGCAACACACATAATATGACTGAACATGGATTCTGCGCGGGGTTTTTACACTCTTGTTCTAATGTGTCCCCTTAATAGTAGTGCTGAACAATACAGGTAGTTCCCCCTAGAGGCATGTGCCAGTAATGTTTTAAATTAGACTTGCAGTCTACCACAGTTGTTAAAGACTATAAATTTTGTCTTGCTTAAATTGAGCGTTAATTTGTTTGAATCAAACCACAGTTTCAGCTTTCCTAATTCCTTTCCAAGTGTATCCAGAAGTTGTTCCAAATTGTTTCCACTGCATAGCAGATTAGTGTCATCAGCAAACAATAATAAGTCCATTTTTTCTGAAACTTTACATATATCATTTATATACATATTGAATAATAATGGTCCCAAAACTGAACCCTGTGGGACTCCACAGGTGACCTTCAGTAACTCTGAGTTTTTGCTGTTAACACATGCAAACTGATATCTATTATTTAAGTAACTACTTAACCAGAACAGTGCTACCCCTCTAATACCACAATTTTGTAGTTTCTTTAATAATAGATTGTGATCTACTGTATCAAATGCTTTTTTAAGATCCAGGAATACTCCAACTGAATACTCTTTATTTTCAATGGCTGTTGATATTTTTCCTGTAAATTCCATTAAGGCATATGCTGTTGTCCTTTTGTGTCTGAACCCATATTGCTGCTCACACAATAAATCATTCTTCAGTATGAAGTTGTCAATTCTCTCATAGAATATTTTTTCAAATATCTTGGAAAATTGCGGTAATAGTGAAATTGGTCTGTAGTTGGAGAGTTCCCCTCTGTCGCCTGTCTTGTAAATCGGAATTACTTTAGCTATTTTCATTGCATTGGGAAATATACCTGATTGGAGAGACAGGTTACAGATATACGTCAGTGGTTTCACTATGCATTCGATAACAGTTTTGACTAGTAGCATGTCAATACCATCGCAGTCAGTAGATGTTTTACTTTTGAACGATTTAACAATTTCAATGACCTCTCTTTCGTCTGTGTTCTTTATGAAGATGGTGTCTTTTACAGCAGTGTTATTGCATATTGTATCACCTGTAGGCGCCGTAGTGGGTATTTCTCGGGCCAGTTTAGGTCCAATGTTAACAAAAAAATTATTAAATTCATCTGCAGGTAAAGCTATATTCACATTCGGAGTTGATTTATTATTTTTTGGAATATTAGTTGGGTAGCTAGTATTTCTGCTTTTATTTCCAAGGATACTGTTGATTATTGTCCATGTATTTTTAATATTGTCTTTGTTTTTTTCCAGTTCTTTACTGTAATAGTCTCTTTTACTGCATCTTATTATATATGTTAACTTATTTTTGTATGTTTTATACCGTTGCTCTGCTTCTTTTGTCCTTTTCTTTATGAAAGCTTTATATAATAAATTTTTCTTTTTACACGCCTTTTGTAGTCCTTTGGTTAACCATGGTTTGTCAGCAAATTTGTGTTTAAGCTTTTTTTTAACTAATGGGCAGTTTTTTTCATAAAGAGTGGTTACTATGTTTATAAATGTGTTGTAGGCTTCATTTACATCTGATACATAGACTTCTGTCCAGTCTTGCTTCAGCAAGTCCTCTTTAAAAGAACTGATTGCGTTTGGTGATTTGTGTCTGAACGATTTTGAGATTTTTTCTGGGTTGGGCCCCGTGTGGCCATGGATAAGTGCAAAGATTGGCAAGTGGTCGCTTATATCATTTATCAATAATCCACTTTCTATTTTCTTATCGAGAACATTGACAAACAGGTTGTCAATAAGTGTAGCAGAGTGAACTGTGATTCTACTGGGATGTGTTATTGTGGGATATAGACTCATGCTGTACATAGAGTTCATGAACTCTGTAACTACATTTTGTTGATGTGGATTAAGTAGGTCAATATTGAAATCTCCACAAATTGCTACCATTTTCTTACTAGTAATATTATTGTACAGCTCGACTAATTTATCTCTGAATGTCTCAATGCAAGTTCCCGGCGTTCTGTATATGCAGCTTATGATTAGATTTTTTGTTTTGTCTAGGTCAATCTCAACAGTAACACATTCCAAAATCCCTGGTAGTGCTGAGGACATTTCATTTACAAGCTTACATCTATATAGGTCATCAACATACAGTGCAACACCACCACCCTTTTTTTGAGATCTGTTAATGTTAAACATCTGATATCCCTCTATTGCCATCAGGGGAGCCTGGTCTTCATTAAGCCAGGTTTCCGAGACTGCAATGGCTGTGAATTTTCTGTCAAGCTGTTTTAAATAGTCCTGAATCTGTGAGAAGTTTTTGTTAAGACTTCTGCTATTGAAGTGTATTATTGACAGTTTACCATCTAATTGCACTTGACTTTTGAATTGCTTTTCAGTGTAATATTCACAGTGGTTATGAATATTATTGAAAAAGTGGTTATCAGGATCAATATTATTCTCCATCTCTTGTGGTTTATGTTCAGCATAGTGGCATAGTTTTAGAGTTTGAGTTTCCTCACTCTGTGTTTCATAGACAGTGTTCATTTGTATTTATCTAAGTCAGTAGCATCTCTGATCATTATACTTTTTGCTTGCTCAGGTGTTCCATTTAGTTTAATCCAAATTCTACAATTTCTTGTCCAGGTTGACTGTATCCTATTTTGTTTTTTTAGCATCCGTGCCTGCCGTGCTAATTCAGCGGTTTTTTTTTGTCAGGTGTTCATTTAGGTAAACTTGAGTTTCCTTTAGTTTTTTGGCCTGCCTCAGTATGTCATTTTTCACCCTCCTGTTCACAAAGCGCATCACAATTGATTTCTTTGTTTTGTTATCTTTCTTCGGTAAAGCATAACAGGCTGAGATCGCATTGGCTTCTACCTTAATGTCTTTATCATTAAGGAACTGAAGCACTTGGTTTTCTAGGGACATTGATTCACTTATGGAAGCATGTTCACCACTCAGTCCTGTTGCGGCATGGGCGTACGACTGATATCTGATGTCTAGTCCACTTATAACTAGGTCATCAATGCGAGAACCTTGTTCAAGATCCTCGACGCGTTGCTCCAAAAGACGCCCGTGTTGCTCCAGGTCCATAATTTTTTGGTCTTTTTCTTTTATTATTGAATGCAGGGCTTGTACCTCTTGTATTAGGTTTATTATTTTGGCCTGTTGGTTAGTCATTTTGGCCAATTCTTCTTACACAAAGTTCAGAGATTTTTTAATTTCTTCCATTTCCTCTTTTTTGGGTGGCATTTTACTGACCTGTGGATAGAAATAAACAGAGAATCCGGCTAGGCTATCGCCGGCACCTGCCTCCGTCTACCTGGCCAGTTATGTCGCACACCGCCGGCGCAGCCGGAATCTACCGATCACAGCCACTCGTCGCCGTCTGGCTGGGTGGCTCCTCCGCTGGGCCCTGTCACCGCCAGTTATGTCCCACTCCGCCGGCGTAGCTCTAATCCACCGATCACCTCCGCCGATCGGTGGCCGATCACCGTCGCTCGCTGTCGTCTGGCTGGGTGGCTCTTCCGCTAGGCCCCGTCACCGCTGGGCCTCGCAAATTGGTTTTAGCGGCACCAAAGAGCATTTGTTGCTTTTCTTTTCCATCTTAAGGCAGCAATCAAATCCCCCTTGTGCAATTATTAATTTAAGTCAGACCTCTGCAATAATCTTAGTATCCAATGTAAAATAATTAAATAAAAAGCCCATTGTTAACAAATAGCTACTTTATTTCGTGTGGAAATATATGTATAGACAAATGCATTTATTTGTTAACTTCATTAAAAAACTGGACAGAATAACACTGAAAAGCCCCTATTTTGCTCCTTTTCCACATGTTGCCATAGCTATCAAATGTTGTCTGACATATTTGGTTAGAATACCTCAGGGTTTAATTGCTGAAGTAGCATTTTACAAACAGAAGGCGCTCTCAAAACTAGCTGTTTTGCAGCATAATGCTTTAAAGGGGTCACTGATTGCACTTTATTCTACATTTTAACAGCTCATATGTCTTAATGACTCATAACAGCACAAGATATTATTGACTGGATTAGTGAGCCAGGTGGAAACAGGGGTGTTTATTAGGGTGGTCTATAGTGTCTCCATGATGCCCCGCAAGGACATCCATAACACTCTAGTCAAAAGTTTAAATTGGATCAGGAAAAAAAGTCAAAATGTTCCCAAAATCTTTCAAATTTATTAAAAAAAAAATTAATTCTATTTAAAAAAAAATAGACAAAAAATAGCCATAAAATAATCACTTCAGCAGATCCTGCTTGACAAAGTGAAGTAGAACAAAAGATACTCAAAAGCTAGACATCATGCTGCGACCCAAAGAATTTCAGGAACAAATGAGAAACAAAGAATTTGAGAGCTACCAGACTGGAAAAGGTTATAAAGCCATTTCTAAAGCTTTGGGTCTCCACTGAACCACAGTGAGAACCATTATCCACAAGTGGCAAAAACATGGAACAGTGGTGAACATTCCCAGGAATGGCCAGTGGACCAAAATTACCCCAAGAACGCAGCAACAACTCATCCAAGAGGTCACAAAAGACCCCACAACGACATCTAAAGAACTGCAGGCCTCACTTGCCTCAGTTAAGGTCAGTGTTCATGACTCCACCATAAGAAAGAAACTGGACAACAATGGCCTGCATGGCAGAGTTCCAAGACAAAAACCATTGTTGAGCAAAAAGAACATAAAGGCTTGTGTCAGTCTTGCCAGGAAACATCTTGATGATCCCCAAGACTTTTGGGAAAATACTCTGTGGGCTGACGAGACAAAAGTTGAATTTTTTGGAAGGTGTGTGTCCCATTACATCCGGCATAAAAGTAACACAGCATTTTAGAAAAGGAACAACATACCAACAATAAAATATAGTGGTGGTAATGTGATGGTCTGGGGCTGGTTTGCTGCTTCAGGACCTGGAAGACTTGCTGTGGTAAATGGAGCCATGAATTCTGCTGTCTACCAACAAATCCTGAAGGAGAATGTCCGGCCATCTGTTTGTGACCTCAAGCTGAAGCGCACTTGGGTTCTGCAGCAGAACAATGATCCAAAATACACCAGTAAGTCCACCTTTGAATGGCTTAAGAAAAACAAAATGAAGACTTTGGAGTGGCCTAGTCAAAGTCCTGACCTGAATCCAAATGAGATGCTGTGGCATGATCTTTAAAAGGCGGTTCATGCTCGAAAACCCTCCAATGTGACTTAATTACAACAATTCTGCAAAGATGAGTGGGATAAAATTCCTCCACAGCGCTGTAAAAGACTCATTGCCAGTTATTGCAGTTGTTGCTGCTAAGGGTGGCCCAACCAATTATTAGGTTTAGGGGGCAATCGCTTTTTCACACATGGCCATATAGGTTTGGATTTTTTTTATCCCTTAATAATAAACACCTTCATTTAAACACTGCATTTTGTGTTTACTTGTGTTATCTTAAGATAAGATAAGATAAGATAAGATAAGATAAGCCTTTATTAGTCCCACAATGGGGAAATTCCAGGATTGCAACAGCACAGGGATAGCAACACTCAGAGCAACAATCAGAAGGCAAGAAAAAACAAGAGCAGCGAGTATACATATGTACATATAAACATAAATATATAGACACACGGTGCGGAGCATTGTAGCTGGATGGAATAAATATGTGAATATATAAACACACACACAGTGTGGAGCGTTGTAGCTAGATGGAATAAATATATGAATATATAAACAGACACAGTGTGGAGCATTGTAGCTAGATGGAATAAATATATGAATATATAAACACACACAGTGCGGAACATTGTAGCTAGATGGAATAAATATATGAATATATAAACACAGTGCGGAGATTGTAGCTAGATGGAATAAATATATGAATATATAAACACACACAGTGCGGAGATTGTAGCTAGATGGAATAAATATATGAATATATAAACACACAGTGCGGCGCGTTGTAGCTAGATGGAATAAATGTATGAATATATAAACACACAGTGTGGAGCGTTGTAGCTAGATGGAATAAATATATGAATATATAAACACACAGTGCGGAGCATTGTAGCTAGATGGAATAAATATATGAATATATAAACACACACAGTGCGGCGCATTGTAGCTAGATGGAATAAATGTATGAATATATAAACACACACAGTGTGGAGCGTTGTAGCTAGATGGAATTAATATATGAATATATAAACACACACAGTGCGGAGCACTGTAGCTAGATGGGATAAATATATGAATATATAAACACACACAGTGCGGAGCATTGTAGCTAGATGGAATAAATATATGAATATATAAACACACACAGTGTGGAGCGTTGTAGCTAGATGGAATTAATATATGAATATATAAACACACACAGTGCGGAGCACTGTAGCTAGATGGAATAAATATATGAATATATAAACACACACAGTGCGGAGCATTGTAGCTAGATGGAATAAATATATGAATATATAAACACACACAGTGTGGAGCGTTGTAGCTGGATGGAATATGGATGAAGATGATGGAAGAATATGGATGGAAGATGGAACCATCTCAATGTCTGTTCCCTGGATGTTTACTGGTGCTGTGAGGGGTTGTCCTTGCCTGCGGCAGTCTCTTAGTCTCATATTTAAATTTGTTTGATGATCTGATACATTTAAGTGTGACAAACATACAAAAAAATGAGAAATCCGGAAGGGGGCAAACACTTTTTCACACCACTTTATTTGTTTTCCTAAGGGAAACAAATGTTCATGCTACTAACAATGCACATTGAGTTTTTATGCACTTTGAGATATGCCTGATAAGATGTCACCAAAATGGTTATTTAAAGAATTTTATTTTCTTCACTGTATTTATTTAATTGTTGTTGAAGAGGAAATATATTTCTACTACTTCAAGTTCTGCTCAACCCCAACACTGTTATGGTGTTTTTATGCATGTGCCTTTGTCATGTGCCAAGCGCACATTTTAAACCAAGACAATGAATAAAAAGTGCATATTTTTCGACATATTGATCCGTGTAGTCTTGAAATTTGTCATATTCAACAGATCGCTGAACATGTTTGGCCCAGTTACATTTCTTGATTTCAAATTGTGGTCCAGCTGAATAAATGGGAACATTGTCACAACTCGTCTTCGCCAATCATCTGCCTCAGCTGCACGCACACCTGCGCCTCATCAGTCGCCGGCTATTTAACCCGCTCGGCCCAGAGCTTCGGTCTGGAGCCGTCTGTTCGCCAACGCTCTCTAATCCCTGCGCAGGATCGTCTCTTCCTGGCCTGCGCCATTCTCCACCCAGCAAGTAAGCTGTGTTGTTTGCTAACCTGTCCTTCAGTCTCTCCCCTGTGCACAGGTGGATCCTCCAGGCGGCGGATTCCTCCCATCCTCACCTCATCCTCGTCCTCTTCTCCTTCTCATCGCCGAGCGCGCAGCAGGGCGCTGTCCTCCAGGCAGGAGCTTCACTTGCCAACGCCAGCCAACGCTACACCTGCAAGTAAGCAACGCTTTGTATATTAACCCTGCATGGTGAAAGTCCGCTCATACCCCTGTCTCTGCTCTGTCCGTAGGGTTGCCTGGCCGCACGGCGTACCATTCTGCCCCCGGCGCTCCCTGTTCACCTGCAGTGCATTCACATTCCGCACACACGCATCCATACACGCCTTGTTGTTGAATAAAGCCTTTAAATCTCACCTGAGCCTGTGTGCGTGTTCCCTGGGCCCGTTATTATGTCAGTACGGCTCCATCAGGGCGGCCCAGCAGACAGCGGGCTCCCACGCCGACTTTCCACCCTCAAGGCTCAAGTGGATTTGATTGCTCATCAACAAGTCATCCTTAATCAATTAACTAGCATCACTCACCGTTTGGATCACCTGGATCCTCAGCAGGCATTCCCTCCGGCTCGTCCTAGCGGGCCAGCTCCCGCCGCTCCCCTAGCTAGCCAGGCTAGCTCGGGACCGCCAACCCGGCTAACACCCATCCCCACACCCGCATGCTTTAGCGGAAAGCTCGGTGAAGCGCGTGGGTTCCTCCTGCAGTGTGAGTCGTATTCCAGCGCGTCCCTGGGGACTTTCCCTCTGACCACAGCCGGATTGGGTACATTGCCAATCTCCTGGAGGGGCGAGCGTTAGCCTGGGCTTACGCCATCATGGCAAAGCCCAGCTACGCGAATCTGTCCTATACCCAATTTGTGCAGGATTTCTTTGAAGTTTTTGACCACTCGGATCGGGACAGCGTGCTAACCGATCGGCTGCTGAACCTTTGCCAGGGTAGCCGGTCGGCGGCCGATTACGCTGTCGACTTCCGGGTGCCGGCGGAGGAAGTTGGCTGGGGCGATGCTGCCCTCTGCAGCATCTTCCTTCACAGCCGAAATTCTAGTCTGCGGGACGAGTTGGCCTGCCGGGATCATCCAGAACGGTTGTCTGATTTAATCTCCTTAACAATTAGTTTGGATAACAGGTTGAGAGAGCGGGACGCCGAGCGGAAGTCCTACAGCCGCTCGCGCGGAGCCTCTGCCCGCGCCTTTCAGCCTCGCCCCCTGGCGTTACCCGCTCCGGAGTCCACCGTTGAATCTGAGGCAATGCTGATCGGGTGAACCAAGCTCCCTCTAGCCGAGAAACAGCGCCACAGGGAGCTGGGTTTCTGCATGTATTGCGGGGACGACCAGCACTCCGTGGAGCGTTGCTCGATCAAGCCAAAAGGGGAGGTGCGCGAGTCACGGTAGGGGGCCTCGCGGACGCAACCCAGTCAAATCCCTTCTCAAAAGGCCTACTGCCCATTAGGTTCTGTCACAACTCCATCGGGCAGCTCACTCACGCACTGGTGGACTTGGGGGCAGAACAGAACTTTATTTCCAAGAGCCTGGCAACCCGCTTGGGCATCCCATGTCAAGCATTGCCAGCTCCCCTCAATCTCGTCACCCTCTCCCGTACGCCTTTGGAAAGGGTTACCCATCGCACCAAGCTGGTGCCTGTCATCATCTCTGGCAACCATAGAGAGGACCTTAGCCTATTTGTCTTGCCCACCTCGGCTTCCCCCTTCATATTGGGCTACCCGTGGCTGCGCCTTCACAACCCTGTGCTTGTTTGGCAGTCCGGCAGCATCCTCTCTTGGAGCTCGTTCTGCATGGGCACCTGCCTCCATTCTGCTGCCTGCGCCCCATCTGCTCCTCCTCCTGCCCCTGACTCGTCCCTGCCGGACCTCACCCTGGTGCCTCCGGAGTTCCACGATCTGGGACTCATCTTTAGTAAGTCCAAAGCGCTGTCTCTTCCCCCCACCACCTGTATGACTGTGCCATAAACCTCCACCCGGGGGCGCCGTTACCATCTGGCCGCCTCTACAGCCTGTCTGCCCCGGAGCGGGAGGCCATGGACACATACATCAGAGAGTCGCTCAGCGCTGGCATCATTCGCCCCTCCTCATCCCCACTCGGAGCTGGGTTTTTTTTCGTCTCTAAGAAGGATGGATCCCTGCGGCCGTGTATCGACTTCCGGGCTCTCAACGACATCACGGTGAAGGACAGATACACCCTCCCCCTGATGGATTCTGCCTTCGACTCCCTCCAGGGGGCCACCTGGTTTACCAAGCTGGACCTCCGCAGCGCGTACCACCTCGTTCGGATCCGGGAGAGCGATGAGTGGAAGATGGCGTTACAGATGCCCAGCGGCCATTTCGAATACCTGGTCATGCCGTTTGGGCTCACCAACGCCCCCGCCGTCTTCCAACGGCTCATCAACGACGTCCTGCGGGACTTCCTGGGGGTCTTCGTGTTCGTGTACCTGGACGACATCCTGATCTTCTCCAGGTCTTGGGAGGAGCATCAGGCTCACGTGAGGTGGGTTCTGCAGCGGCTTCTTGAAAACAGACTGTAAGTTAAGGCAGAAAAGTGTAAATTTTTCACCAAGAAGACCTCTTTCCTGGATTTCATAATTTCCCACAATCAACTCCTCCCCGACCCCGCCAAGGTCAAAGCGGTGGTCGAGTGGCCCACCCCCTCTTCCAGGAAACAGGTGCAACAGTTCCTTGGATTCGCTAATTTCTACCGCCGCTTTGTGCCTAAGTACAGCGCTATTGCCTCCCCTCTGACCCGCCTCACCTCCCCCAAGGTGCCGTTCCAGTGGACCGAGGAGGCAGCGTCAGCCTTCGAGACCTTGAAGACGGAGTTTTTTTCCTCCCGGGTCCTGACCCAAGTTGACCCCTTGCTGCAGTGCTTGGTCAAGGTGGGCGCATCCGACACGGGGGTGGGGGCAGTTTTGTCTCTGTGTTCTCCGGTGGATGGGGTGGTGCACCCCTGCGCCTTCTTCTCCCGGCGCCTGTCGGCTGCTGAGCGAAATTACGACGTTGGTGACAGGGAGCTCCTGGCAGTGAAGCTTGCGCTGCAGGAGTGGTGTCACTGGCTGGAGGGGGCAGCGCAGCCTTTTGTAGTCTGGTCGGATCACAAGAACCTGGAATACCTGAGGTCGGTCAAGCATCTGAATGCCCGCCAGGCGCGATGGTCTCTGTTCTTCGGCCACTTCAGGTTCACAATCACCTACCATCCAGGCTCCAAGAATGGTAAACCTGACGCACTGTCCAGACAGTTCGCTCCTGAGACCCCGGAGGAGCGAGACCACACCATCTTGCCCGCCTTGTGTGTTGTGGGGTGGTTTCCTGGTCCATCAGGGACAAGATCCGGAAGGCACAGGAGACCGAACCTTATCCTGGCGGCGGTCCGGCGGGAAAGCTCTTTGTGCCATTGTCGGCCCGGGGTTATGTCATCCACTGGGTTCACACGTCCAAGCTCGCCTGTCACCCTGGCGTCTCCCGGCTGGTGGACCTTCTTCAATGCTCCTTCTGGTGGCCTGGACTTCGGAAGGACGCTGCCAACTACGTCCGTGCCTGCCCCCAGTGCGCAACGAATAAGACCCTGAACTCACCTCCAGCAGGGCTGCTCCATCCCCTGCCGGTCCCTGGCAGACCCTGGTCCCATGTAGCCCTGGACTTCATCACTGGCCTCCCCGTTTCTAATTCGTACGACACCATCCTGACCATTGTGGATCGATTCTCTAAGGCCACCCACTTTGTGCCCCTCCACAGTCTTCCCACGGCACAGGAGATGGCCGATCTCCTAGTCCAGCATGTGGTCAGGCTACATGGGATCCCGACCGATGTTGTATCTGATCGGGGGCCCCAGTTTGTGTCCAAGGTCTGGAGGTGTTTTTGCAACGCTCTGGGGGCCACGGTGAGTCTCTCCTCCGGTCACCATCCTCAATCCAACGGGCAGTGCGAGCGTGCCAATCAGGAGCTGGAGGCTGCTCTGCGCTGCGTCACCTCCTGTAACCCCTCTTCCTGGAGTTCACACCTGGCTTGGGTGGAATACGCCCATAATTCTATGCTGTCATCGGCCATCGAGATGTCCCTTTCTGGGCGTCATTGGGATATGACCCCCCGTTGTTCCCTGAGCAGGAGGGCGAGGTGGCAGTTCCATCCATCCAGGCACATCTGAGGCGCTGCTGGAGACTATGGGCCAGGACACGCGAAGTGCTTTTACGCACGGTGGCCCGCAACACCAGTACAGCCAATCGCCACAGGAGAGCCGCTCCCGGTTACCAGGTGGGCCAGCGGGGTCTGGCTATTGGCCCGGGACATCAATCTTAAGGCTGAGAAGAGGAAGCTGGCGCCACGTTTCATCGGGCCCTTCACGATCTCCAAGGTAATTGACCCGGTGGCTGTGCGTTTGGCCTTCCCCCCCCCGCGTCTGTCCCACATTTCATGTGTCCCAGGTCAAACCCGTGATCTCTGACCCACTCTGTCCTCCTCCTAGGGCGCCTCCCCCTCCCGTGATGATCGACGACGACCCGGCGTGGAGGGTTACCTCCATCCTGGACTCTCGATGCCGAGGTCGCGGGCTACAGTATCTGGTGGATTGGGAGGGGTATGGCCTGGAGTGGAGATCCTGGGTGCACCCTTCCTTTGTGCTGGATAAGCGTCTCACCACGGAGTTCCACCGGGCGCACCCGGATAAACCAGCTCCAGGAGGCGCTGCTCGGGGGGGGGGGGGGGTACTGTCACAATTTGCAAATCATCTGCCTCAGCTGCGCGCACACCTGCACCTCATCAGTCGCCGGCTATTTAACCCGCTCGGCCCAAAGCTTCGGTCTGGAGCCGTCTGTTCACCAACGCTCTCTAATCCCTGCGCAGGATCGTCTCTTCCCGGCCTGCGCCATTCTCCACCCAGCAAATAAGCTGTGTTGTTTGCTCACCTGTCCTTCAGTCTCTCCCCTGTGCACAGGTGGATCCTCCAGGCGGCGGATTCCTCCCATCCTCACCTCATCCTCGTCCTCTTCTCCCTCTCATCGCCGAGTGCGCAGCAGGGCGCTGTCCTCCAGGCAGGAGCTTCACTTGCCAACGCCAGCCAACGCTACACCTGCAAGTAAGCAATGCTTTGTATATTAACCCTGCATGGTGAAAGTCCGCTCATATCCCTGTCTCTGCTCTGTCCGTAGGGTTGCCTGGCCGCATGGCGCACCATTCTGCCCCCGGCGCTCCCTGTTCACCTGCAGTGCATTCACATTCCTCACGCACGCATCCATACACGCCTTGTTGTTGAATAAAGCCTTTAAATCTCACCTGAGCCTGTGTGCGTGTTCCCTGGGCCCGTTATTATGTCAAACATCACCCAAAGGTAAACGTGATGCTGGAGTTTTTTTGGAAGCATGTCAAAAACAGGTCTCCCTCCATCACCCCGTGAGTGGCTAAATGCTAATAGTCAGTACAGTTGGTTCTGTTTTATCTTCATGCAGGTTGATTGCTGTTCATGGCTGAAGATTAAAAAAAAGAAAGACATCACCCTCAAATGACTGCATAACCTAACTTAACTTAATCCTCGCCTGGCCACTTAAGTGACCGCTGCAGCCAATCATCTGAAGGCAAGGCAATCTTGGGATAGGGCAATGAGGTCAGCCAGAGGTCTTATCTCTGGGTCATTCAGGACAGTCTAAGCTGACCTCGGGGGCAATGCCAGCCCAGGGGGGGCCGACAAGAGCTGGTGGAGAGGGCCTGCTTGGCCGGAATCCCATCTTCCAGCCTTGACATAAGATAAGATAAGATAAGATAAGATAAGATAAGATAAGATAAGCCTTTATTATTCCCACAATGGGGAAATTCCAGGATTGCAACAGCACAGGGATAGCAACACTCAGAGCAACAATCAGAAGACAAGAAAAAACAAGAGCAGCGAGTATACATATGTACATATAAATAAATAAATAAATATATAAACACAGTGCGAAGCATTGTAGCTAGATGGAATAAATATATAAATATATAAACACAGTGCGGAGCATTGTAGCTAGATGGAATAAATATATAAATATATAAACACACAGTGCGGAGCATTGTAGCTAGATGGAATGAACAGCATAACCGTCTACTTAGTTATCCTACATGGTATGATTATGTACCCATACAGATTGTCACTCTCCGTAGCGACCGGTATTTTCCTAGTTGTATATCGGAGGGGGGTTCCAAGGTTGTCATAGCCAGGAGCGGCACTGGGGTTAAGCTCCCAGTGCTTATAAAATGCTCCTTATGGCATGCGTCTCGAAAAGCCTCTGACAACTAAGTCCAACTCCTAGCCTGCCCGTGTGGTTTAGTCTCTAAGCCCGGCGGAACTGCTTTTACTAATAGGAGAAGGGGCGAGGGCGGATCTCTGGTGCCTTAAAACTAGATGCTTCGGGTAGATGGTGGCTCGTCAACCTGGGAAGGTAGCCCATCTAGGGGAAGGTAAACCCTGATTTCAAACCTCTGCTGCCTTGCGGCACACCCGGTCACGGGAAAGGCTTCGGGAGTCAACCCTGAGGAAAAATCCAGAGTCGGAGTCCCTAAGGCAGTTCTCTGTTGTTCTCAACATCGTTCTGGTAGCTCCTGCGACGGCGCTGGTGCCAAACTGTAGCAGCCCTGCTGTTCCTTTGGATTCATCAGGGACGTGGAGAGGGGGGACATGCTGCATGGGCAACATCTTGTCCCCCATATCTTCCTGCCCAGGCTTGAATCCTACCAATGCCCAACGCTGAAAGGTAGAACACCGGATCACTGGAGAGGACACTCCAGCTTCGCCTTTGGCGTAGACAAAACAAGGGGAATGACAGTTACCAGTTATAAGCCACCACTCAATTGGCGTAAAGTGCGGCGCCAGGGGTTGTTCCCGACGGTGGGAGGGATCATCGGATCTCACTGGACAGCTACCGCCTGCCTCAAGCTGGGCAGCCCCCAGCCAATAAGGTGTTGTCCCGCCACAGCCTGCTTTCCTCATTGGGTGCATGGGGATGGGGAGAAGTCTGAATGGCAGGCTGAAAACTTTCGCAAAAGGCAATACAAAAAAACAAAAGAGACCAACTCTAAAACTGGGAACTTGGAACGTCCGCACTATGATGACAGGACTCGCTGCTAATCTCAAGGACATCAGCAACACCAGGAAGACTGCCATCATCAATAATGAGCTGAAGAGACTGGGAGTGGATATCGCCACTCTCCAGGAAACACGGTTGGCTGACGCAGGCACACTGAGAGAGAAGAACTACACGTTCTACTGGCAGGGAAAGAGCGGTAATGAACACAGGGAACACGGAGTGGGCTTCGCAGTGAAGAACACCTTGCTGATGATGGTGGAACCGGGCAGCAATGGCTCTGCACGACTCCTCACCCTCCGCCTCAACACCACTCAAAGCCCAGTCACCCTCGTCAGTGTGTATGCCCCAACACTGACAACCACACCAGAGGCAAAAGACGAGTTCTACGAGAATCTCACAACAACTGTCAGGATCATCCCCAACTCTGAACAACTCATTCTCCTTGGAGACTTCCGTGCCAGAGTGGGTGCTGACCACAACTCCTGGCCCTCCTGTTTTGGACCATTTGGCGTGGGCAGAATGAACAACAACAGAGAGCGGCTGCTCGAGTTCTGCACTTATCACGATCTGTGCATCACAAACTCGTTCTTCAAGACCAAGCCCCAACACAAGGTTTCCTGGCGACATCCGCGCTCAAAGCACTGGCACCAGCTGGACTTGATCCTGACCAGGCACACCTCACTGAAGAACGTGCTAATCACCCGTTCGTTCCAGAGTGCAGATTGCGACACAGACCATTCATTGGTGTTTTGCAAGGTCAAGCTGCAGCTGAAGAAATTCCATCGTGCTAGACAGCCTGGAAAGGCACGGATTGACACCAGCAAGATGGCCCAACCAGAACTTGTTGAGCGGTTTGCCTCCACCTTTGAGAAGGAACTTGGTGTACCACAAGAAGGAGAATCTGCAAAGCAGAAGTGGGAAGAGCTGCGAAACACCATCCACCGCACAGCCTTGGCTACCTTTGGGAGGAAGACCTCGAAGTCACAGGACTGGTTTGATGCCAAGTTGACCGAGATGACCCCCTTCATTGAAGCCAAGTGCTCAGCTCTTGCCAGGTACAAGAAGTGTCACAACTCGCTCCCGCCTGTCATTCGCTCCAGCCGTGCGCGCACCTGGGCTTCATCAGGCTGCCGCTATTTAGCCTGCTCTGCCCGCAGCCTCGGCCTGGAGCTGTCAGCTCTTCTCCACGTTCAAGCTCTGCATTCGCCTACTCCTCTCGGCCAACGCTGCAACACGTCGTCCTCAAGTAAGGTATTCTTACCTGTTCTCCTCAGTTCTTCCCCTGTGCACAGGTGGACCCTCCTGGCAGCGGAATTTCCCCTTGTCACCTTTCCTCTCATCATCACAGCATCAAGCACAGCTGGGTGCTGTCTCCCAGGCGGGAGCTTCTCTTGCCAACGCCAGCCACCAGAACATCTGCAAGTAAGCCATACTATTACTTTCACCACCTTGCTGAGACAATTGCTCATCCTCTGTTCTCTGTTCTGTCCTCAGGGTTGCCTGGCTGTACGGTGTCTGTTCTGCCCTCGGTGCTCTCCTGTCCCCAAGACAACATTCACATCTCCCACTCATTCATCCATACACCTGCTGTTGAATAAAACTCTTAAATCTCACCCGAGCCTGTGTGCGTGTTTCCTGGGCCAGAAATCATGTCAGTACGGCTCCAGCACAGCGGCCCAGCGAACAACGGGTACGTACGCCGACTCTCCAATCTTGAGGCTCGGGTGGACTTAATTGTTCACCAACAGCAGGTAATCCTTAATCAGCTTACCTCCATTAACAGCCGGTTGGATCGCCTCGATCCTTCTCAGGCGCTCTCTCCATCTCAGCTCAGTGGGCCAGCTCCTCCCGCTCCTCAGGCCAGCCCCTCTGCCCCGGGTCCGCCGACCCATCTCACCCCAATTCCCACTCCCGCACGCTTTAGCGGAAAGCTCGACAGAGCGCGTGGGTTTATTCTACAGTGTGAGACGGTGTTTCAGCACGTGCCCGGGGATTTTCCGTCAGACCAAAGCCGAATTGGGTATGTTGCTAATCTTCTCGAAAGGTGAGCGTTAGACTGGGCTTACGCCGTTATGGCGAAGGCCAGCTACGCGACCTTGACCTATTCCCAGTTCATGCAAGATTTTCTCGAGGTCTTTGATCATTCGGATCACGATAGCGTGTTGGCCGAGCAGCTTCTTAGCCTTCGCCAGGTTAGCTGCTTAGCGGCCGACTACGCTGTCGACTTCCGGGTGGTGGCGGAAGAGGTTGGCTGGTGTGATGCTGCTCTTTGCAGTCTATTCGTCCGAAGTCTAAATTCTTATTTGCGGGATGAGTTGGCCAGCCGGGAACTGCCGGATCGGCTGCCAGAATTCATTTCTTTGTCAATCAGTTTGGATAACAGGCTGAGGAAGCGGGCCGCCGAGCGGAAACCATTCAGCCGCTCGCGCGGAGCTCTTTCCCACGCTCCCCAGTCTCGCCCCCTGGCGTTACCTCCTCTGGAGGCCGCCGACAATTCCGACGCTATGATCATTGGGCGGGCTAGACTTTCCTTAGAGGAGAAACAGCGCCGCCGGGAGTTGGGTCTCTGCATGTATTGAGGAGATGACCAACATCCCGTGGAAGTCTGCCCGTTGAAGCCAAAAGGGGAGGTCCACGAGTCAATGTAGGGGGCCTCGCGGACGCTTCCCAGTCTAATCCCCTCTCAAAATGTCAGGTTCAAATTAGACTCTGCCACAACTCCATTGGTCACGCATCTCACGCACTGGTGGACTCGGGGGCAGAACAATGTTTTATTTCTAAGAGCCTGGCAACCTGCCTGGGCATCCATTGCCAAGCCTTGCCCTCTCCCCTTCATCTCGTCGCCTTGACCAGTTCTCCCCTGGAAAAGGTCACCCACATTACCAAACCCATCTCCGTCATTATCTCTGGCAACCATCGTGAGGACCTCAGTTTCTATGTCCTTCCCACCTCAGCGGCGCCCATCATTCTAGGGTACTCATGGCTACGCCTCCACAACCCGGTGTTTGATTGGCAGACCGGGTGCATCTTATCTTGGAGCACCTTCTGTTTGGGAACCTGCCTCCAGTCTGCGGCCTGTGCCCCGTCTGTGCCTGCACCTGCCCTTGACTCTGCCCCACCGGACCTCTCTGCTGTGCCACCAGAGTTTCACGACCTGGGCTTGGTTTTCAGCAAGTCGAAGGTGTTATCCCTCCCACCCCATCGCCCATATGATTGTGCCATTGATCTCCTGCAGGGGGCGCCCCTCCCTTCTGGTCGCCTGTATAGCCTTTCTGCCCCAGAACGGGAGGCCATGGACACTTATATTCGGGAATCCCTCAGTGCTGGAATTATCCGCCCCTCTTCATCCCCCCTGGGTGCTGGGTTCTTTTTTGTGGCGAAGAAGGATGGTTCTTTGAGGCCTTGCATTGACTTTAGGGCCCTTAATGACATCACGGTTAAGGATCGTTATACGCTGCCGCTCATGGACTCAGCCTTCAATTCCCTCCAGGGGGCGTCCTGGTTCTCCAAATTGGACCTCCGCAGTGCTTATCATCTTGTCCGGATCTGGGAGGGTGATGAGTGGAGGACGGCCTTCCGAACGCCCAGTGGCCACTTTGAATACCTTGTCATGCCGTTTGGGCTCACCAATGCTCCTGCTGTCTTCCAACGCCTGATTAATGACGTTCTTCGTGACTTTCTGGGGGGTCTTCATTTTCGTCTACCTGGATGACATTTTGATCTTCTCCCGGTCTCGGGAGGAGCATCTGGTCCATGTGAGGCGGGTCCTGCAACGTCTTTTGGAGAATAAACTTTACGTCAAAGCTGAGAAGTGAAAATTCTTTACCAATACCACCTCTTTCCTGGGTTTTATTGTTTCGCACAATCAGCTCCTCCCCGACCCTGCCAAGGTTAAAGCTGTGGTCGAGTGGCCTACCCCCTCCTCTAAGAAGCAGGTTGAGCAATTTTTGGGTTTGCTAATTTTTACCGCCGTTTTGTCCCTGGTTACAGTGCCATCACTCCCCCTTTGACCCGCCTCACCTCACTGAAGGTGCGCTTTCAGTGGACGACGGAAGCGGAGACAGCCTTTGAAACCCTCAAGAAGGAATTTGCATCCTCCCGGGTGCTTTCTCTTGTGGATCCTGAGCGACAGTGTTTTGTCGAGGTGGACGTGTCTGACACTGGGGTCGGGGCGGTCTTGTCTCAGTGCTCCCCGACTGACGGGGCGCTGCGTCCCTGCGCTTTCTTCTCCAAGCGTCTCTCCTCGGCCGAGCGCAATTATGACATTGGCGACAGAGAGCTCCTGGACGTGAAGCTCGCGCTGCAGGAGTGGTGTTACTGGCTGGAAAGGGCGGCTCAGCCTTTCGTGGTCTGGACCGATCATAAGAACTTGGAATACATCAGGACGGCCAAGCGCCTGAATGCCCGCCAGGCACGTTGGTCGCTGTTCTTCGCCAGGTTCAGATTCACCATTACTTACTGCCCAGCTTCCAAAAATAAGAAGTCTGGTGCGCTGTCCAGGCTGTTCGCCCCTGAAGCCCCAAAGGAGGAGGTCCATACCGTCATTCCCGCTTTGTGCGTCGTGGGGGCTATTTCCTGGGCCATCAGAGATAAAGTCCTGGAGGCTCTGGAGTCCGAACCTGATCCTGGCGGAGGCCCAGCAGGGAAATTATTTGTGCCCTCGTCAGTCCGAGGTGACATCATTCACTGGGTTCACACTTCTAAGCTCACCTGCCACCCTGGTGTCTCCCGGTCTGTGGACCTTCTCCGGCGGTCCTTTTGGTGGCCCGGACTGCGGGAGGATGTCTCCAACTATGTGCGCGCCTGCCCGCAGTGTGCCATGAATAAGTCGTCTAATGCTCCTCCTGCGGGTCTTCTCCATCCCTTGCCGGTCCCCGGGAGGTCCTGGTCACACGTTGCCTTGGACTTCATCACCGGTCTGCCGGTCTCCAACTCTTTTGACACCATCTTGACTATTGTAGACCGGTTCTCCAAGGCAGCCCACTTCGTGCCTCTCCCTGGGCTTCCTTCGGCGCGCGAGACGGCCGACCTGTTGGTGCCTCATGTGGTCAGGCTGCATGGCATCCCCGCTGACATTGTCACTGATAGGGGGCCACAATTTGTATCTAAAGTCTGGAGGAGCTTCTGCACCGCGCTGGGGACCACTGTTAGCCTCTCATCTGGACATCATCCCCAATCCAATGGGCAGTGCGAACGCACCAACAAGGAGCTGTAGGCTGCTCTGCGCTGCGTCACCTCCTCTAACCTCTCTTCCTGGAGCATTCATCTTCCCTGGGTGGAGTATGCCCATAACTCCACTTTGTCGTCAGCCATTGTGATGTCCCCCTTTCGGGAGTCTTTAGGTTACGACCCCGCGCTGTTCCCTGAGGAAGAAGGTGAAGTGGCAGTCCCCTCCATCCAAGCCCACTTGAGACGGTGTCGACGACTGTGGACCAAGACGCGTCAGGCCCTGATCCATGCCGCATCACGCAATGCCAAGTATGCAAATCGCCACAGGAGGCCTGCGCCACGCTACCAGGTGGGTCAACAAGTATGGTTGTCTGCCCAGAATATTAATCTGAAGGGGGAGAAGAAGAAATTGGCTCAGCGCTTTGTAGGACCCTACCCTGTCATGAAGGTGGTTAACCCAGTGGCTGTGCGTTTGGCGCCCCCCCCCCCCCCCCCGTGTTCATCCCACATTTCATGTTTCTCAGGTTAAACCTGTGGTTTCTAACCCTCTCTGTCCTCCCCCCAGAGTGCCCCCCCCCCCAGGATGATTGATGGACACCCAGCATGGAGCGTCACTTCTTACTTGGACTCCCGATGCCGGGGCCGGGGGTTGCAGTATTTGGTGGACTGGGAGGGTCCCGCATCCCAACAAGCCAGCGCCAGGAGGCGCTGCTCGGGGGGGGGAGTATTGTCACAACTCGCTCCCGCCTGTCATCCGCTCCAGCCGTGCGCACATCTGGGCTTCATCAGGCTGCCGCTATTTAACCTGCTCTGCCCACAGCCTCGGCCTGGAGCCGTCAGCTCTTCTCCACATTCAAGCTCTGCGTTCGCCTACTCCTCTCGGCCAACGCTGCAACACGTCATCCTCAAGTAAGGTATTCTTACCTGTTCTCCTCAGTTCTTCCCCTGTGCACAGGTGGACCCTCCTGGTGGCGGAATTTCCCTTCGTTGCCTTTCCTCTCATCATCACAGCATCAAGCGCAGCTGGGCGCAGTCTCCCAGGCGGGAGCTTCTCTTGTCAATGCCAGCCACCAGAACATCTGCAAGTAAGCCCTACTATTACTTTCACCACCTTGCTGAGACAATTGCTCATCCTCTGTTCTCTGTTCTGTCCTCAGGGTTGCCTGGCTGTACGGTGTCTGATCTGCCCTTGGTGCTCTCCTGTCCCCAAGACAACATTCACATCTCCCACTCATTCATCCATACACCTGCTGTTGAATAAAACTCTTACATCTCACCCGAGCCTGTGTGCGTGTTTCCTGGGCCAGAAATCATGTCAAGAAGTACCCAAACGAGAAGAATCTCCAGATTCTCAGGGCTGCGAGAAGCAAATTTCAGCAGATTGCTCAGTGCTGTGCCAACGAGTACTGGACTCAGCTCAGCCAAGACATTCAAACCGCTGCCATAACAGGGAACATCCGTGGTATGTACGATGGCATCAAGAAAGCACTTGTTCCGGCTCAGAGCAAGACGGCCCCCCTCAAATCCTCCACTGGGGAGATGATCACAGAAAAGAACAAGCAGATGGAGAGATGGGTGGAGCACTACTCCGACCTTTACTCCAGACAGAACACCGTGACACCGTCAGCCCTTGATGCCATCGATTGCCTGCCATCCATGGACGAACTTGACGCCGAGCTAACCATCGACAAACTCAGCAAGGTCATTGATAGCTTGGCCACTGGCAAGGTACCCGGTAACGACGGCATACCCCCCGACCTGATCAAGCACTGCAAGACCGCCCTACTGCTGCTATTGCATGACGTCCTCTGCCAGTGGTGGAAGGAAGGTGCCATACCACAGGACATGAGGGACGCCAAGATCATGACCCTCTACAAAAACAAAGGGGAGAGAAGCGACTGCAACAACTACAGGGGCATCTCCCTCCTCAGCGTTGTTGGCAAAGTCTACGCACAAGTTGTTCTCATTCGTCTACAGAAGCTTGCCGAACGTGTCTACCCCGAGTCTCAGTGTGACTTCCGCGCTGAGCGATCGACGGTAGACATGATATTCTCCATCAGCCAACTCCAGGAGAAATGCAGAGAACAGAACATGCCCCTGTACGTCGCCTTCATCGACCTCAACAAAGCATTTGATCTGGTCAGCAGCGAGGGCCTTTTCAAGATCCTGCCAAAGATAGGATGCCCACCAAAACTGCAAAGCCTCATCGAATCGTTTCACACCAACATGCAGGGGATAGTGCAGCATGACGGCAACGTCTCAGAGCCATTCAACATACGCAGCGGAGTGAAACAGGGCTGTGTACTTGCGCCAACCCTCTTTGGGATTTTCTTTGCTATGCTCCTGAGGCATGCCTTCAGCACAGCAACAGAGGGAATCTACCTGCATACAAGATGTGACGGCAAGCTTTTCAACCTCGCCCGCCTGAAAGCCAGAACCAAAGTACGCAAGACTTTAATCAGAGACATGCTGTTCGCAGACGACGCTGCAGTCGCGATCCACACACAGCAGGAGCTTCAGACCCTGATGGACCGCTTCTCCCAGGCATGCAAGGACTTCGGGCTTACCATCAGCCTGAAGAAGACTAACGTCTTGGCGCAAGGCACGAAAGCACCACCAACCATCACCATCGACGACTACGAGCTGGAGGTTGTGAATCAGTTCACGTACAGTGGGGTAAAAAAGTATTTAGTCAGCCACCAATTGTGCAAGTTCTCCCACTTAAAAGATGAGAGAGGTCTCCAATTTTCATCATAGGTATACCTCAACTATGAGAGACAAAATAAGAAAAAAAAATCCAGAAAATGGTGGCTGACTAAATACTTTTTTGCCCCACTGTACAGTAAATATATAAACACACACAGTGCGGAGCATTGTAGCTAGATGGAATGAACAGCATAACCGTCTACTTAGTTATCCTACCTGGTATGATTATGTACCCATACATATTGTCATTCTCCGTGGCGACCGGTATTTTCCTAGTTGTATACCGGAGGGGACCACTGTGTAAGTCTATTGCGTCTTTTGCATTCAATACTATTAGGTTGTCACGTTTTTTTGCTGTCTCTGAGAGCAGCCCTGCTTAGGTTATACAGTCTGACAGCCGTAGGTAGGAAGGACCTGCTAAACCTCTCGGTTGCGCACCTAGGATGATGTAGTCTGCTGCTAAATGAGCTCCTCAGTGCGTTCAGTATGTCCTGCATAGGGTGGGACTCGGACTTCAGCAGAGATGACAGTTTAGCCACCATCCTTCTCTCTCCTATCTCCTCCACTGGGTCAAGGCGTTGCCCCAGGACAGAGCTAGCTTTCTTGATCAGTTTGTTCAGTCTCTTCCTATCGGCTGCTGTAACGCCACTGCTCCAGCAGACCACTCCAAAAGTGATGGCTGATGCCACCACCGTGTCATAGAATGTCTTCAGCAGTGCCCCTTGTACACCAAAAGACCTGAGTCTCCTCAGTAGGAACAGCCTGTGCTGTCCCTTCTTGTAGAGTGCGTCAGTATTGGTGACCAGTCTAGTTTATTGTTCAGATGAACACGCAGGTACTTGTAGGATGTCACCATCTCGATGTCTGTTCCCTTTATATTTACTGGGGCTGTGAGGGGTTGTCCTTGTCTGCGGCAGTCCACCACCAGCTCCTTAGTTTTCCTTGCGTTGATCTGGTGGCAGTTCCGATGGCACCAGTCCACAAAGTCCTGGATAAGTCCTCTGTACTCAGCTTCATCTCTGTTGGAGATGAGGCCAACAATCGCAGAGTCGTCAGAGAACTTCTGTAGATGGCAGTGTGTTGTGTTGTGTAAGAAGTCCACAGTATAAAGGGTGAACAGGAAGGGAGCCAAAACTGTTCCCTGGGGGGCCCCCGTGCTACCGATGATAGTGTCAGACACACAGTCCCGGGTTCTCACAAACTGTGGCCGGTTAGTGAGGTAGTCCAGGATCCATGATGACAGGTGCTGGTCCACCCCTGCGCACAGCAGCTTGTCCTTCAGGATCATTGGTTGGATGGTGTTGAAAGCACTGGAGAAGTCAAAGAATATGATCCTCACCACATTCCCGGGCTTCTCCAGGTGGGACAGAGAATGGTGAAGGAGGAAGATCACCGCATCCTCCACCCCAATGCCATGCTGGTAGGCGAACTGGAGTGGATCCATCGCTGGTCGCACCAGGGGGCGGAGGTGAGCAAGGAGCAGTCTCTCCAGGGTCTTCATCATGTGGGACGTCAGGGCCACTGGTCTGTAGCTGTTCAGATCTTTGGGGTGGGAAGTCTTTGATACAGGTACCACACAAGATGTTTTCCACAACTGTGGTACCCTCCCCAGCTTCAGGCTCAGGTTGAAGATGTGCTCCACAATCCCACACAGCTGGTCTGCACAGGACTTGAGGAGCTTTGCACTGATGCCATCCGGTCCCGACGCCTTCCTCGCCTTGATCTTCCTCAGCTCCGTCTTCACCTGGGTCTTAGTGAGGGTCATATTGGGGGGCTGTGTGTTGGGAGTGGGGGGGTGATGGTGGAGTGGGGTGTGGGCAGCAGGACTCGATGTCTTCAGAGGCAGCAGTGGTTGTTGTACAGTCGGGGGGAGGGCGGTTGGTCAAACCTATTAAACTAGAAAAGCACTCGGAGAGCGCAGACCTCCGCCAAGCGCCACAGTTTCCCCCATACAGTGTTTGTGTGTATGTTTTCAGATTCCTTGACCATGAAAACATATGACTAGCAATACGATTCACAATGATAGGATTAGTGGTTCAGTATTTATTGATGAAAATGGCATTTTCTGTAATGGCGGTTTTCTTCTGGACGGTGATCCGGATCACCACTAAAATGTAATCATCTGTATGATACCCCATTCCTGACAATCTGTGAAAATTTCATGAAAATCCGTCCTTAACTTTTTGAGTTATCTTGCTAACAAACAAACAAACAAACAGACAGACAAACCAACGCCGATGATCACATAACCTCCTTGGCGGAGGTAAAAACAGGTTCAGATTGTTCGCCTACTCCCTGCCCCTCGTGGTCTGGGGGAAGGTATTCTGGAGCCCAGAGATGGTTTTAAGGTTTCTCCAGACCCCACCGATATCGCTCTGTTGCAGCTTGTCCTCCACCTTCTTCCTGAATCTGTCCTTGCCTTTGATCTTCCTCCTCAGCTCCCTCTGTACAGACTTCAGCATCTCCCTGTTCCGCGACCTGAAGATCCTCTTCTTCTCTCTCAGAAGTGTTTTTATCTCAGGGTTGATCCAGGGTTTGTTGTTCGAGCAACACCGTATGGTCTTGGTGGGTACAGTGTTGTCCACACAGAAGCTGATGTAGTCCGTGATGGTGTGAATGAGGCCATCGATGTCCTCACCATGTGGATCGCAGAGCTGCTCCCAGGCAGTGGTTTCAAAAGAGTCCTTTAGAGCGTCCATTGCCTCCTCAGACCATAACTTCACTGTGCGCATGACTGGAGGTTGTCTGTGCACTAGGGGTTTGTACACCGGCCGGAGACGAACCAAGTTGTGATCCGATCTCCCGAGTGGGGGGAGTTGTGATGAGGTGTACGCCTCCTTAGTGTTTGCATAGAATAAGTCCAGTGTTTTATTGTCTCTAGTGTGGCATGTGACATACTGGGTGAACGTGGGTAGAATGGGAGACAGTGAAATATGGTTGAAATCGCCTGAGATGAGGAGAAGAGCATCTGGGTGTTCTGTCTGCAGCCTGCCAGTTACTGAGTGGATGACGTCACGCGCACCAGTCCGTTTCAATGGGAGCTTATTCTATGAAATGTCGTGGCTCTGCCATCCAGACAGGGGGGCACGCAGTCACCCACTGCTGCATTTCAACCAAAAAGCAGAAGAAGATGCTAAGCCCTTCTGAGTTATGTCAGACAGCCACAACAAGTTCCAATGACACGTTCCAGTGTCCACCCGTCAAATCAACAGGGTGGAGAAATGGACTACAGCAGGCTACCTGTTGTGTCCGAATAAAAGAGGAGGTGAGGTGACGTTTTATAATGTTTATTATCAAGAGCTATGTACACACGGAGAGACCCTACCACGAGTACGGGAGTCCCAGCGAAGAGACAATATGTCTCCCGCTCCAGGCTTATATACTCCAGGTGACACCACCCCCCAAAGGTGGGGCATCACCCCTCCCTAGCCTAGGGCACCACCATACTAATATTATATATATATATATATATATATATATATATATATATATATATATATATATATATATATATATACACTACCGTTCAAAAGTTTGGAGTCACTTAGAAATTTCCTTATTTTTGAAAGAAAAGCACTGCTTTTTTCAATGAAGATAACTTTAAACTAATCAGAAATACACTCTAATATCTAATATACATTGCTAATGTGGTAAATGACTACTCTAGCTTCAAATGTCTGGTTTTTGGTGCAATATCTACATAGGTGTATAGAGGCCCATTTCCAGCAATTATCACTCCAGTGTTCTAATGGTACAATGTGTTTGCTCATTGCGTCAGAAGGCTAATGGATGATTAGAAAACCCTTGTGCAATCATGTCAGCACAGCTGAAAACAGTTTAGCTGGTTAGAGAAGCTATAAAACTGACCTTCCTTTGAGCAGGTTGAGTATCTGGAAAAAATTATTATTTCAAATACAAATCATTATTCCTAACCTTGTCAATGTCTTGACTATATTTTCTATTCATTTTACAACTCATGGTTGTAAATAAGTGTGACTTTTCATGGAAAACACAAAATAATTGCCTGGGTGACCCCAAACTTTTGAACAGTAGTACGATCCAGTTTAGAAGGCTTGGGATCAGCGTATCTCGGGGTTTTTTGTGGGGGGTGCTTCAGGAGTATGGGGTATCGGGCTTGTAGTTATGAGCTATTCAGTCTCTGTACGACCGTTGTGAGAGTTTGGTTCGTATTGCCAGAACTCAGTCGGACTCATTCCCAGTGAGAGTTGGACTCCGCCAGGGCTGCCCTTTGTCACCGATCCTGTTCATAATTTTTATGGACAGGATTTCTAGGCGCAGCCAGGGAATGGAGGGTGTCATGCTTGGTGACCACAGGATCTCATCTCTATTGTTTGCAGATGATGTTGTCCTGTTGGATTCACCCAGCAATGACCTACAGTTCTTGCTGGGATGGTTTGCCACTGAGTGTGAAGCAGCTGGGATGAGAATCAGCACCTCCAAGTCCAAGTCCATGGTCCTCAGCCGGAAAAAAGGTGGATTGTCCTCTCTGGGTTGGGGACAGGCTCCTGCCCCAAGTGGAGGAGTTTAAGTATCTTGGGGTCTTATTCACAAGTGAGGGGAAAATGGAGCGAGAGATTGACAGACAGATCGGAGCAGCATCTGCAGTGATGCGGACATTGTACTGGTCTGTTGTGGTGAAGAGGGAGCTTAGTTCTAAGGCAAAGCTGTCGATTTACCAGTCAATCTACGTTCCTACTCTCACCTATGGTCACGAGCTTTGGGTAATGACCGAAAGAAGAAGATCGCGGATACAAGCGGCTGAAATGAGTTTTCTCCGTAGGATTGCTGGACTCACCCTCAGAGATAGGGTGAGGAGCTCAGTCATCCGGGAGAGGCTCAGAGTAGAACCACTGCTCCTCCACATTGAAAGGAGTCAGTTGTAGGTGGCATGGGCATCTGATTAGGATGCCTCCTGGACGCCTCCCACTTGAGGTGTTTTGGGCACGTCCCACTGGGAGGAGACCCCGGGGCAGACCCAGGACTCGGTGGAGAGACTATTTCTCTCAGCTGGTCTGGGAACTCCTTGGTATCCTCTCTGAAGAGCTGGAGCAGGTGGCTGGGGAGAGGGAAGTCTAGGCTTTTCTGCTTGAACTGCTGCCTCCGCGACCCGGACCTCTGGAAAAGCGGTAGAAGATGGATGGATGGATGGATGGATGGATGGATGGATGGATGGATGGATATTACGATCCTACACTACCTGAGCACAAAAACCTATCCCCACTGCCTCCCTTCAATCTGCTGCTAGACTGAAAAGCAGCAGATGGTACTGGGTTTGCCTGGATTGTCGGGGTACTGTGATAAAGCTCAACATGCAACAGGTGAGGCAGCTCACAATTTATTTTCCTGTTATAACAGTCTACCAGCGCATCTCAGTAAATTAGAGCGTGAAAGTTTTTTTTTTTTTTAAATACAACTAAAAAAAGATAAATTTTATGATCTAGGTAGTAGTTTTTAAAATAAATAAAAAATCATCACATTTGTAATTTACTGAGATGTACCAGCACATACTACAAACTATACAGTGGAAAATTTGTTAAACTACAAAAAATGCCTTTGTCTACAGTAAAAAAAATACAAATGGTACAATAAATCATTGAGGAATATAATATTCATGTTTTATTGAGTACATGAAAAAACAGCAAGTTTTTATGTTTAAGATAGAGTGTGTTGTACTGCGGGAAATTCACATTCTCAGAAAAGTGCTGCTTATCAATTAATCATTAATCGGTCGATTAGGTGAATCATTTATCAGTTAATTAATTAATTTATTACTTGCATCCCTAGTTGCTGTGAGATATTCCTTATCAGGTTATCGGCTTCTTAATGAATCATCAAAACTTCAGCGGTTTTCTGTTTGCATAGACAGCTAGAGGATGGGAAATACATAAGTAGTGAGGTACTTGTTATGTATGGAAATACCTGGGTGAAGGATGAGGCCGGGTGAAAGTTGGCGAACACAGCTTTATTGAACTATTTACAGGAGCAGTCACACGATATGCACCAGCAGGAGGCGTCCGGCTAAGAGACCATAAGATGGATGTCCTCTGCTATTTATAGGGTGGTGCAGTGGCAGAACAGCAAGTGCTCGCCACTACACCGCACTTCACAAAAAGGAGCCCAAACACCAGCACCATATTTCCTCCACCCTTAGAAAAGTCCAAAACCACACACAGAATCAAAGCCCTCCCCAATTTGGAACCTGAATCATGCACTAACAAAACGGAAACTAATATATCTAAATGGCCTAACACAGCCACACAGCAAAACCTAAAATAGAGTTGGTGGGTGGACTTCCACACAACCAGTGGATTATTCGGCCACTGGTAAACTAAAAGTTCCTTTATTAAACTAAAATACACTGCCGTGCTCCTAAACTAAAATACACACAAAATAATCCCATATCATAAGATGCATATGAATAAGAACATCAGAACTGTCAACATAGTGCTACCGCACAGTCATTGGGTGAGAAAAAACTGGAACTTGCATGGGGGGGGGGCGGGGGGGTTTCCAAGGCAGCTCCTCAGCAGGCCCGCCCCTGGAGACCGCAGGCCCCCGGAGCGATGGCCGACCCTCTGGATGACGGAGCCTGGTTCCCACACCACTATCACCGACTCCTGTCCAGCCTCGCCACCTGGAGTGTCTTCCCGGACACGCCGAAGCTGGTTGACGTGCCTCAATGAGCTGTCAAACAATCTGAAGCACCCTGCGCCCATCTTAGCCACAATGCGCAGACACCATCAATGTTTTTCTGGCTGTCGTTCGGTCCATCTTATACCATGGACGTCCTTCACCCCAAACCCACACCAAATCCATAACCCGGAGTGGAATTTTACTTGGCCCAATGTATTGCTGCTGAGCATGCGGTAACTCAATGCTTGATGGTCTGGCCCCGTCCTTTTCTATAAGCATTGTAGTGTTCACTGTTGTAGCTGCAGAGCCCCCAGTCAATCGTGACCAAGCGCCGGAGGCGTCTGAGGCTAGCATGGTGTCACTCGTCGGCATGAGTACCGATTCTGGGTGAAAACTGGTGGACTTGACTGCCGTGGCATCCATTAGCTCTTCGTACTGTTTGCTCCCAGTGTCCATTGGGGGCGAGTGGGGTGATTTCTCCCGTAGGTTCCCCTGGCAAAACAAATAGCACACCCTGGTGTAACGATTCCAGTGTCCCCATTTACCACAACACTTCCCTTATCCATCACAGAGACACAGATCACCGCACTGGGGCTGATTTCAGTCTGATATTTGGCTCATATCCCAAATGTTTCCCAAGCCGGTGGACAAAGCCATTGTTTACAGCAGGAGATGGTACAGCAGGAATCAGCTATTAGCTTATAACCGGCCCACGGTGCTAATGCAAAAACTCAACATACCAAGAGAAATCAGGTGGAAACAACACAGATGTCGGGCTGGAGTAAGGGGAAGAGCGAGGAACATAAGGTACAGACCCGTCCTTCCATCAGTTATCATGGGGAATGTACGATCACTACTTAATTCTTTATTATCGTGCTGTTGTGTTTTCTTCCCGAAGTGACAGCTGTCAGTGGCACTTCCGGGTTTTTGTTCTGACGTGGGCAGTGTCCCTGTCAGCTGTCAGGCCCATCTTCTCCCCCCTCATTACACCCAGCTGGCCCCAGTTGGTAATCATTGTCTTCTCCTGCCCACTCATGTGATCCACACCTGCAACCATTTGTGTTCATTGGGTTCATGTTTTATTTAAGGCCTGTGTTTTCTCTCCTTCTTTGCTGGAGACTAAAGAATCATTTGCGTCAGAACCCTGTCCCCATTCTGACGTTTGCTACCTGTGTGTATCCATTTTTCTCCCTGCCGTTCATAAGTTTTGCTTTGTGCACCATTTGGATTTTTGTGTTTGTGCACTGTTTGGACTTTTGTGTTTCGTTAATAAATATCCCAAACTACAGTTCAGCATCTGGGTCTCTCGTCTGGCAATTCATGACATCTCATCATATATGTATAACTGTAAGTGGAAAATATTTTGATCCATTTTTTAAGGTGACAAAGAAAATCACAAAATTGTGTCTTGTTTGGTCATGCTCATCCTTTAGTCAACGCATGCATATGTGGTCACATATGATATGGAATTGAGCTGGCCATTCCACCCCACAATTATGGCAGTATTAGTATTAAATTTTAATTTTTAGACACTCACAAGGGCACTCCAGGAGAAGTCCTATCGGGGACTCACGGTCCTTCAAAGGACAGCAGTAGCACATGAAGCAGCAGCTGGGACACCAGTCAACCGCTGACCTTGCCTCCCTGTGAAGGACTGTGGTCCCGCCACTGCTTCTGTTCTGTGTTGGATCCACCGGTGTTCTTTGCCAGACCTCTGTGTCCCCGCTGGCTCTCCTCCCAGTGTACTTGCGCACTTCGTGTGCTTCACATATGCCAGATTAGCTGTCATGATTACCAATTATAGACAGCTCACATGCACAATGTCTCAACAGAAGGACAATCAAAGACACAAGCATATGTTTGAGAAGTTTATTAAATATCAAGATAAAGCACAGCTTATGGAAAAAGTCACTTACCAGAGGAAGCAGCCTGTAGAGAGAGAACAAGAGCTGTGAGTGGAGAAATGGAGACAGGGGAAATGGGCGAACCAAATTGCCACTTATGTGGGATAATAGGGAGAACTGGCAGGTCCCTAAACAAGGGAAGAGATGAACCAGCAGGGTGAAGAAGGTGGAGTCGGTGGTGCCTGACTAGGTGGAGAATGATTGCAGCTGAACATTGATAATGGGGCAGTGAGCGCACGCTGTCCCTGGAAACACACCCACATGGTGTCAGCAACCTGGAAAGGAGACTAAGAGACAGGCGAGTACGGATACTACACCTCAGGGACATAATGCTTGCTTCTATAATACTCTGCTATGGCAGTATACCCAGACGAGCCAGCGTCAGCACACTGAAGAGATGCTCCTTATAAACGCTGGCTGATGAAAGGCACCAGGGGCGTCTAATCACCCAGGTATGTTGATGACCTGAGGAGGGAAACAACAGGAAGGAGGGGGCGAGCGCTCACGGCCACGACATTAGCATGCTTATGTGTCTGCATATGATATGCAATTTATCTGGCCATTCCACTCCACAATCATGGTGGTATTATTATTAACTTTTAATTTTTAGATAGCTGTGCAAGCACACCAGCACCAGGAGGAGAACCATCAGTAACCTGTGGTCCTGCAAAAGACAGTGGTGGCACATGGGTGAAGCAGCAGCCGGGACTCCCGTTAACCGGGATGCTGTCCTTGGATTCCTTTGAAGTACTGCAATCCACCAGTCTGGCTGCTGCTTCTCCAACGCCAGTGCTCCAGGCCAGACATCCGCCCCAGCGCACCCGTGTACCATGTGTTCTCCACATATGTCAAATTATCCTTTAGAAGAATAGAAGAATAGAATAGAAAAATGTTGCCTTGGTAAGAATATTCATTCCAATTTGAGCCGCTACCTTAGTATGACTATTTCACAGTCATCACAGGCAACAGTAGGTTGTGCAATGCGCTATAATTATAGAGGATTTGATGATCCTCAAAATGCTTATCAAATCTGGCCTTAAAGACATCCACACTCGGGACATTCACCACACCCTCTGTTAGATTATTCCACCATGAAACCACTCTATTGCTAAAAAAGAACAACCTGCCATTTGACCTGACACTGTTCTTGTCATAAACCCCCCGTGCGCCCTTCCATTGCGCACGGTGGAGAGAAGGAAGAATGAGGATTTAAACACTAGGTTTACCACACGCACATTTATTAACACAAGTCTTAGGGCAAACCATAAAGACGGCTAGGCAGCTTGGGCTAACAGGAGTTCACTGATGATGCTAGGCTGTACAGGGGAAAAGCGTAGCAGTTGTGCCGCACAAGGAAACGCTACCAGCATAGCGGCACAACCGCACAGAGAAACGCTACAGTACTCACAGCCTAGCAATCCTGATCCTCCAGAAGCACGGCAAGCAAGGTCCTTCGAAGACTGACAGTTACACAGTGGAAAAATGACCGTGTGAACTCGTACAATGATCAAGCGACATTTGTCCAGCAAAGAGCTGCTTATGAACAAACGCCGTTGGCGTGGCAAATTAGGGACACCTGGGCGAGGCGCGGAAAGGGTGATTAACGGGACTGGAAACAGCTGATGGCGTCAAAGGGAGAGCAAGGGGTCGTGACTGGGCCGACAGACTGTCAGCAGCATGAGAGAAAGTAGGTCACAATGCTGGCTAACACCTGCCGGTCAGGCAGTGGCTAAGGATATGAAAATACACAAAGTGCACATAAATAGTGGAACCAAAACCTGCAGAGAGATCAGGGCCAAGCCGACGAAAACCAAGCCAGCTCGGCTCATGACAGTTCTTTTGAAGGCGCAAATTATGACCTCAGGTCCTTGTATCTGTCAGAAGGTCTGGTAGACAATGGATCTGCATCGTATTTCTTATGGATGTACTTAAAGGTGTTGATTAGATCTCGTCGCAAACATCTATACACTAGCGTGGGAATATTGAGGTGCTTAAGGCACTCTTCATATGACAGGTTGCTTAGCCCAGGTACGTTTGGTGGCTCTCCTCTGCACTCATTCAATAGCGTATGTGGGCTTCCACAAGTGGGATGACCACACATGGGCTACGTATTCAACATGAGGCCATATCATTGTCTTATACAGACGCCGGAAAACTTCACTGTCTAAGGTTCTCCACATAACACCTGTTATCTGGTTGGTTTTCTTCACCATTGTCTGTATGTGTTTTTCAAAAAACAGCTCTTTAACTACAGTTACTCCAAGGTCCCATTCATGGTCTGTGAATTGGAGGGGAATACTTTTTCCCTGAGCAGTCATTTCATATGTAAATTCTGGATGGCCTGCCCCTATTTGTATCACTGTGCATTTGTCGGGATGAAAGCATAATTGCCACTTCACAGTCCATTCCTGGAGACTCAGCAGATCCTGTTGGAGCCTCTTACAGTCTGTTGGTGATCTTATGGGCATATAGATTTTTGTGTCATCAGCAAAGAGCTTCAGGTTAGCCCCACCATCTTCAGGCATATCATTAGCATCCATCCATCCATCCATCCAGCCATCCATCTTCTACCGCTTTTCCGGAGGTCCAGGTCACGGAGGAAGCAATTAAGGCAGAGAAGCCCAGACTTCCCTCTCCCCAGCCACCTGCTCCAGCTCTTCAGAGAGGATACCAAGGCGTTCCTGGACCAGCTGGGAGACATAGTGTCTCCACCAAGTCCTGGGTCTGCCCCGGGGTCTCCTCCCAGTGGGACATGCTCGAAACACCTCAAGTGGGAGGTGTCCAGGAGGCATCCTAATCAGATGCCCATACCAACTCAACTGACTCCTTTCAATGTGGAGGAGCAGCGGTTCTACTCTGAGCCTCTCCCAGATGACAGAGCTGTCCACCCTATCTCTGAGGGTGAGTCCAGCAATCCTACGGAGAAAGCTCATTTCAGCTGCTTGTATCCGCGATCTTCTTCTTTCGGTCATTACCCAAAGCTCGTGACCATTGGTGAGGGTAGGAACTTAGATTGACTGGTAAATCAACAGCCTTGCCTTAGAACTCAGCTCCCTCTTCACCACAACAGACCGGTACAACGTCTGCATCACTGCAGATGCTGCTCCGATCCGTCTGTCAATCTCTCGCTCCATTTTCCCCTCACTCATGAAAAAAACCCCAAGATACTTAAACTCCTCCACTTGGGGCATGAGCCTGTCCCCTACCCAGAGAGGACAATCCACCTTTTTCCGGCTGAGGACCATGGACTCGGACTTGGAGGTGCTGATTCTCATCCCAGCCGCTTCACACTCAGCGGCAAACCATCCCAGCAAGAACTGTAGGTCATTGCTGGATGAAGCCAACAGGACAACATCATCTGCAAACAACAGAGATGAGATCCTGTGGTCACCAAGCATGACACCCTCCATTCCCTGGCTGCGCCTAGAAATCCTGTCCATAAAAATTATGAACAGGATCGGTGACAAAGGGCAGCGCTGGTGGAGTCCAACTCTCACTAAGAATGAGTCCGACCGAGTGTTGGCAATACGAACCAAACTCTCACAACGGTCGTACAGAGACCGAATAGCTCGTAACAACAAGCCCGATACCCCATACTCCCGAAGCACCCCCCACAAAAAACCATGAGGGACGTGGTCAAATGCCTTCTCCAAGTCCACAAAACACATGTAAACTGGTTGGGCAAACTCCCACGAACCCTCAAGAATTCTCGAGAGGGTAAAGAGCTGGTCCGATGTGCCACGGCCAGGACGAAAACCACATTGCTCCTCCTGAATCCGAGGTTCGACCAACGGCCGGACTTTCCTCTCCAGTACCTTGGCATAGACCTTCCCAGGAAGGCTGAGGAGTGTGATCCCTCTAAAGTTGGAGCACACCCTCCGGTCCCCTTTTCTGAAGAGAGGAACCACCACCCCGGTTTGCCATGCCAAAGGCACTGCCCCCAGCCTCCACGCAATGTTGCAGAGGCGTGTCAACCATGACAGCCCAACAACATCCAGGGCCTTGAGGTACTTTGGGCGAATCTCGTCCACCCACGGGGCCCGGCCACCAAGGAGATTTTTAACCACCTTGGTGACCTCAGCCCTTGTGATAGGTGAGTCATCCCCCTCGTCCACAAACCCTGCTTCCTCTGTGGAAGGCGTATCAGTGGAATTGAGGAGATCCTCGAAGTATTCCTTCCACAACCCGACGATATCCCCAGTCAAAGTCAACAGTGCCCCATCTGCACCATACACAGTGTGGACAGGGAGCTGCTTTCACCTTGTGAGCCGTCGGACAGTTTGCCAGAATCTTTTCGAGGCTGACTGAAAGTCTTGTTCCATGGCCTCACCGAACTCCTCCCATACCCGGGTTTGTGCTTCAGCAACCACCCGAGCTGCACTCCGCTTGGCCTGCCAGTACACCACAGCTGCTTCGGGAGTCCCACAAGCCAACCAAGCTTGATAGGACTCCTCCTTCAGCTTAATGGCCGCTTAATGGCCACTTAATCACCACTGGTGTCCACCACTTGGTTCGGGGGTTGCCACCATGAGATGCACCGACCACCTTGCGGCCGCAGCTCTTGGCTGCCGCTTCAACAACAGAGGTGGAGAACATGGCCCATTCAAACTCTATGTCTCCAGACTCCCTCGGAATGTGGGTGAAGTTCTTCCGGAGGTGGGAGTTGAAGACCTCTCGGACAGGGGCCTCAGCCAGATGTTCCTAGCACACCCTCAGTATACATTTGGGTCTACCAGGTCTGAATGGCTTCCTCTCCTGCCATCGGATCCAACTCACCACCAGGTGGTGATCAGTTGACAGCTCTGCACCTGTCTTTACCCGAGTGTTCAAGACATACGGTCGCAGGCCTGATGACACGATAATAAAATCGATCATTGACCTGCAACCTAGGGTGTCCTGGTGCCAGGTGCACATATGGACACCCTTATGCTTGAACATGGTGTTTGTTATGGACATACTGTGGTTAGCACAGAAGTCCAATAACTGAACACCACTCGGGTTCAGATCGGGGAGGCCGTTCCTCCCAATCACCCCCTCCAGGTTTCACTGTTGTTGCCCACTTGCTCATTGAAGTCCCCCAGTAGGACAACGGAGTCTACAAGAGGACCACCTTCCAGCACCCTAATCACAGACTCCAAAAAGGGTGGGTACTCTGAAACATCATTTGGTGCATAGGCACAAATGATGGTCAGGACCCGTTTCCCAACCTGAAGGCGCAGGGAAGCAACCCTTTCATCCACCGGGGAAAACTCCAATATAGAGGCAGCAAGGTGGGGGGATACAAGAATACCCACCCCTGCTCGTCGCCTCTCGCTTGGGGAAACTCCAGAAAATGCCAAGCTCCAGCCCCTCTCCAGGAGACTGGTTCCGGAACCGGAGCTGTGTGTTGAGGTGAGGCCGACTATATCTAGCCGGTATCTCTCAACCTTGTACACCAGCTCAGGCTCCTTCCCCACCAGAGAGGTGACATTCCACGTACCAAAAGCCAGTTTAGAAAGCTTGGGATCAGTCCGCCAAGGTCTCCGCCTTTGACTGCCACCTGATTCACATAGCACCGGACCCCCATGATCCCTCCTGCAGGTGATGAGCTCACTGGAGGGCGGACCCATGTAACTCCTCTGGGCTGAGCCCGGCCGGGTCCCATGGGTGGAAACCCGGCCACCAGACGCTAGCCATCGAGCCCCTCCCCCAGGCCTGGCTCCAGGGTGGGTCCATGGTAAGCCCATACTGGGTGGGGTACACTGAATCCTTGATCTAGAATTTATCATGAGAGTCTGTTGGATCGTTCTTAGTCTGGCCCTTCACCCAGGACCAGTTTGTTTTGGGTGACCCTATCAGAGGCAAACTGCCCCGGACAACATAGCTCCTGGGATCACTGGGGAACACAAACCCCCCACCACGATAAGGTGACAATCCATGAGGGGGGTATAATTAACAATTAATGTTAATAACACTGGCCCAAGACACTGCCCTGTGGAACACCACTTGTGACGTCAGTGCACTGTGACAGAGATCCATTGACACAAACCCTTTATTGTCATCCTGTGAGAAAGGAATTAATCTATTTTAGTAGCTTGCCAGAGATACTGTATTTCTCTACTTTTTGTAAAAGGCATCTGATGGGTGCTGAATCAAGGGCCTTTTTAAAGTCAAGATGAATAGTATCTACTGGTATGTAAAGATGTACCCATTCTGTCCATCGTTCAAAGCATTTGAGCATCTGTGTAACTATGGAGTGCCCTGGAAGGAAACCATGCTAATGCCTGGAGACCAAATTGTTTGTCTTCATATGTTTGACCATTTCATCACGAATAATACCCTTCAATATTCTGCAGACTAGTGATGTAAGGCAAATTGGTCTATAATTGCCAGGGAGACTTTTAGCCCCTTTCTTAAATATTGGTGCAATATGTCCTTTTTTTCCAAGTTTCTGGGAGTTTTCCTTCACTCATAGATTTTTCAAATATTATATACAACAGAGACCTAATGACATCTGCCATTTCTTTAAGGATTTTTGGATGGATACTGTCAGGTCCCATTGATTTGTTTGGATTCAGGCTCTTTAGTCTATTATGTACATCCTCCTCACTAATTTTGAAATCACTGAGCTCTTCAGTGAAGTGTTGTCTTCCTGTATCAGGGATGTTATGGATGTTCTCATTAGTAAAGGTACTAATGAAGAAGTCATTCAAGGTTTCTGCCTTCATCAAAATCTGATGTTAGCATCTTAGACTCATTTAATCAGGAATGCACTCTATTGTTTTTGATTTTGATTTAACGTACTTCCAAAACAATTTAGGATTGGACTTTGTTTTCTTAGCTAAATGCTTCTCAAATTTCTTCAGGCCTTTTCCTTTCTTTAGACCTATGCAATCACAGCAACATTATAGTATAATTTTTTAAGTATTGAATCTTCAGTATTATCTTTTTCTGGTCAAATTTGTCACTTTTCACTTCCTTGTTTTGCTCACAGAGCACTGTGTTTACTGGTCGTGATGCTGTGTACAGTATTATCCAGTCGGTAGGGAGTCAATCTGAAACCCCGCTCACACTTCAAGAAGCCTTGGCATGAGGAGACAGAGGAATGACTAAACTTTTGTTGATAAAAATGACATATTTTAACTGAACTCCATACTCTGGGATGCACACCCTCCTAACCTCAGCAAAACACTTACAAAATCTGAGGCCAGTCTGACAAACGGTTTGAGAGATATATGTGGAACACACACACACACAGACAAACAGAGATTCCTTGCATTTATAGATTGATAAATCTTCTGCCCTGTTTGGTGTTTAGGACCCAAAGACTCATTAAGACAGAAGCATTTCTTCGTCTTGTAGCCATGGCATCTTATTTGTGTTTATTAACCATCATCAGACGTTTATTTCCAAAAACTCCCACGGCTCTCATTTTAATCACCTCCAATAAAATCTGCAGAACTTCACCCTGATGAATATTTTTATTTACCATCATCGTCATCATCACCACAGGACCCAGCATTTGTCTCAAGCCGATTTTATTCAAACCAACAATTAAAACTAATTCCATCAAGTTTACATTCAGACAGAATCAGCTCAGAGGAAATGAATGGTTCGTCCAAAAGGATCAGCAACAGTCTGATCACCACAGGAGGTGGGGGAGGACGGACGGACGGTGCCATGGCTCCCTCAGCAGGCGGTGAAGCTCTTCCAGTAGAAGTTCTTGCAGCCGGGTTTCCTCTTCCTGGAGCCTTTGCCGGAGGTATTCTCCTCAGGTTCCCCATCAGCCATCGGGAAGTTGTCCTCCATGGCCTCATTCTCCACCTGCAGGAGGTCTGACTGGAGCAGCTCGGCCAATGAGGAGCGCGACATGTCCTGGCGGGGTAAAAATAGAAACGTCTAAGATGCACAATGTATATATATATAAATGTTTATGAGGGGCAGCCAATCAGAGGACAGCTGTCTGATGACATCACAAACAGTCAGACAATATGTCAAACTAATAATAAAGCAGTATATATGTATATGGGTCATTGAGTTGGGTCACAGTTACCTACGACACCAACCACAATAATGCATTTTGCAAATCAAGTTGAGTCCAAATTTAAGTTTGTTCCAAGGAATCCTTGCACCATATAGAGATAAACTGATGACCAAACAGCGCATGGAATAATCAGTCACCTTTTGAAAAATGGTGCTTTCGGCGTTTGACTGGAGTACAGTGTGTGACATTTTATTGCAATGCTCAGAAGATTCACTGGGCAATCAGCCAAAGTGTAGCGGCTGTGCTGCACAGGGGGAAACGCTGCGGAAAGCGTAGCAGCCCGGCGGCTAACAGAAACACTGCAGTTACTCACAGTGAGGGGGCAGTCCGAGTACTCACAGCGTCCCAGCGAGCACACATGGAAAACAGTCCTTTTGGAGACGTGATGGCTAGACGGCGGAGAACTACCATCTAAGGCGTATAATGGTCCAGCGGTGTTTGTGTAGCGAGGAGCCGCTTAAGTATAAACACCGCTGGCCAAATAATTGGGAACACCTGGGTGAGGCGCGGGAAAGATAATTACCGGAGCAAACAGCTGACTGTCAGAGAAAGAGGGGGCGTGGCCGGACAGGCCAGAGCGCAGCTACAGGCAGGAACAGAAACCGTACACTGACATGGAAACAACGTGAAATCAAAACATAACACCACATGATAAACCCACTGCCTGAGCCACCAGGAACGATCAGAACCGAGCCCACAGGAAACACGGGCTCAGTTCATGACACAAACTGATGTCTGATCTTGTTCTCGCTTCTTTATTTTAGCCATTTTAAGTGAGAATAAATGTGGGTTTGTCCTAATTTAACTGAAGAAAGTCTTTTCTTCAGTTTTATTTGTTAAGTTATATTAATTGATTCTCCCAGTATTGTTCACATTGATATTAAATATCTATATGTCCAAATGTGCATAAAAAAAACATTTTATATTGGGTGTCCTGATTTTTATTTTTTTTTTTCACATGATCTTATGTACCCGGTAATGTAATAATTAATTTGCAAAGCATCTGGAGAACACATGGAACCCTGTAAGAACCAGGTCATTTCAAGGTAGTTATGAAATTAGAACCCAAGAAGTGCTGCAAAATGTTCTTACACTTAAGATTAATCTGAACAATTAAACTTGTCTCAAACATGGAAACTGTAAAGTTCTTATGTGGTTATTACAGAGAATCTACATGGTAAATACAGGGTAATTATACGTACTTATATGTAACAACAAAGTACAAATTTATTTCTAGAAAAAGGCTGAAACAGCATTTTCCTTACAGGAAGCACCCGTCATTTCTGCTGCCTTGTCAGGAACAAACCTCTCCCTCATTTTCCCATTGATACGTTTTTTAAATGACAGATTTAACTTTTATTTTTCTATGTCAGCAAAACTTTTATAAATGTACATTAAAAAATCCAATTTTCCTTGAAATAAAACGGGACAAATTAGTCTAAATTAAAACACACAGATGAGACAGAATTTAAAGGTTTTCTGAACCTCGGGAATTCTTAACATTTTATCTTTTTAAAACATCTTAATAACTAGAGTTTAAAACTGTGTTTTAAACATTACTGACATTGTAAATCACTTTATTATTTAACAGTTTTGGCGCTTTATAAACTTTGTTGTGCGTGCGTGCGTGCGTGGCGGACCTGTGTGGAGCTCAGCTGCGGGTTCCGCTGGAGCAGCAGGCGGAGTTTGGAGTCTCTCTGGGCGGCGGGGGAGCAGCTGATGGAGGCGGTGAGGGCTGCGAGGAGCAGCAGGAGGCAGCGGAGGCTGCTGGAGGAGAGCATCTTCATCACCGAGTCGGTCTGCGGCAGTTCTCCGTGGGTTCTGGTTCCGTCCCGTCTACCGAGGCTCTTATAAAGCCCCGGTGACGTCACTCCCGCCGGTGCCGGGGGGGGGGGGGGCGGTGTTCCACCTCCTCCCTCTTTAGGGAAACGAGCCGTTCTTCAAACACTTCTCCTCCTTGCTCCTCATGTTGATTGGTTCTCAGTGTGAAGCTGGCGGGCCGCGCAGGTGACGCACCACTCCTCTGATGGGTCCCATCACTGATGAACTCAGTACCAGCTAGAATGTCCATGTGGGCCTCAACAAAGGCTACACTGGGTAGGGCTGCCAACTTTCCCACAGCCAAATTAGGGAGCGAGGGTTTTAACTGTTGCTCGGTGCCACGATGTTGTGGTCATTAGTGTTGTCATAATACTGGGATTTTTTACCTTGATAATACCTTTAAAATACTGGAATTCAATGTCGTGTTTAATACTTCAAGGAAAATAAATATAGAAATTTCAGAATTTTGTTATAATGCCCATGTGTCAACTTGCTGACAGAAGACACTGGGAAAGCTGCAGCTAGTATCAACATATCTACTGGGAGCAAAATGAATACTTCATATATCCTGAATGAAAATATATTGCTATTTCAATATTTTTGAAAACAGTAGTGGATACAGTTGATGAGGGTTTGTGAATAAACCCTAAAAATAAATGTGGACATTTACAGTAAATAATAATAATAATAATAATAATAATAATAATAATAATAATAATAATAATAATAATTAAACATTTCAAATCCACAAGGCATTACTCACCAAATGCATTTTTTTTTTCTTGAATATTTTTCGTTGCCTCCTGGACACCTCCCATTTGAGGTGTTTTGGGCATGGAGACCCCGGGGCAGACCTAGAGCTCGCTGGAGAGACTACATCTCCCAGCTGGTCTGGGAACGCCTTGGTATCCTCTCTGAAGAGCTGGAGCAGGTGAAGAGGGAAGTCTGGGCTTCTCTGCTTGAACTGCTGCCCCTGGATCTCCAGAAAAGCAGTAGAAGATGGATGGATGGATGGATGGATGGATGGATGGATGGATGGATGGATAGAATTTTTTTGTTGCTCTTGACTGACTCCAGCAGTCCCTTGTCCTTTTGCACAGCCAGAGAGAAGTCCTTACATGACAAGTCACAGTTCACAGATACTTTGTGTTGTAGCTTTCTTTTCTTCTTCTTCACTGATTTATTCATGTTTACAAGTCACAAAACCAACCAAACAGCAAGAGGCATCACCAAAATGTTTTGTTTGCTGGTATTTACACTAGATACAAGTGATGCGTATTACGGGAACTGTGATTGGTTAATTGTCAACCTTGATCCCAGGGGTGACTGGGGCGTGACCAGCACAGCAATCTTCTACTTCACCTGTGTTAGAGCTAGGATTTGTTAGGATGTCATCTAGTGGTTAGTGGCCTCAATAAACGGGACAATGCACATCCCGTTTGGGACAAACGGGATGTGCATTGATTCATGTGCATAATTCATGTGCATTGATTCATGTGCACTGATTCATGTGCATTGAAATGGGACAGTTGGCAACCATACACCTGGGCTGTCTTATGGGTCCCACAGCTGCCACTGCCATCACAGTGGACCCCTCATCCGTTGTTGTCCGAAGCTTGACTTTGGCACCGAAAATGTCCAATGCCTCCCTGGTGACACCCGTGGGAACAGACCCTCCGCTCGCTCACTCGGTTGCTCCCAGAATAGCTGGCCGAGTGTGGGCACTGGAGTTGTCTGGTTCCTCCACTGAGCAGTTTTCTTCCTGGGTGTCAGAAAGCTGTGCTTTGATTCCGGCACCGTCAGCGGGTACCTCATCTCATACCAAGACATCATCCACTGGGCCCGGCAATCTCCAATGTCCACATCCGGACAACTCGAATCCAGCACTGTCCTTAATGGTGAATCCCAGTCCATAAAACAGGTCACACCCCATAATATTTTCGCCATGCGTTGTTACCTGGAATGTGAAGTTGTGTACCGCTTCATTGTTATAGCGAGCAGTCAACTCCACAGTCCCAACATTGCACAGTCAACCACCGCCATAGCTATACAGCGGCACCCGGCACGTCCTGATCCTGTAGTGCGGGAAAAACATTTTTACCATCGCCCAATTAAGCACCGACAACCACCATTTCGAGTATCAAAAGAAAAGTTACACTATCCAATTCCACCATGTAGTAGGAAAGCCCATCAGTTTTAGTGCTCACCGAGTGGATGGTCGTCGTAGGTGGGTGGGCTGGTCTACCTGGCGGACTCCACGATGTTGTGGACCGACACATTTTGGCAAAATGAGTTATGTGCCCACACTTGCTGTATCGTTTCCCTCTTGCCAGGCATGCTCATGCATAATACTGGTGCATCGGGGACCCACAACCATTGTAGACGGGGTCCTTCGGAGCAGACCTATGGCTCATTATGTATGCCTCGTAGTCATCCACCATGTTCCCTTCATCCTCTGAGTCCACTGCATTCACCGACATCGTCCCTTCTGGTGACTTCTTAAACTGGCACCCATTTAGCTCCTAGGCTAGTTTATCCATGACCTCTAGCTGCAAAGCTAGCTCAACTGCCCAAGCTAGCGGTATGTCATCTGGCGCCGTTTTAAACCTAGCCCTTATCGCGGCACTACACATGTGCTCGGCTAACTGGTCCCATACCATCTTGCCCTCTAACTGCCCAAACCAGCACACAGTGGCTAACTGTCTTAGGTCAGTGACAAATTGTTGAATGGGCTCACTGACTCCCTGGGGTCTCTGGGGAAACTGAATCCGCTGTATGTCATGCTGTCCGGAGTGGTGAAGTGGTTAGCCATTAGCTCCATGACGTCCTCGTACAAGTCTGCCGTGCCGAGCATTTGCAGAATCCTCTGACCTTCGATGCCAAGGTTGTGGACAAGTAACGCTCGAGTCCTCACCTTATCCAGCTTCCCTCGGTCCAGTGCTGTGAGGTAGTATTCAAAAGCCTCCACCCAGTGGGGCCACGGGATTGGGTGTCATGTGCCTGACTAGGAGAAAGATAGAACAATTGATGATTGGAATCACCTGATGATAATGAGTGGGGAGTAGTTGGACTGGCAGAATGACAGGCAACGCCCCCACAAAGTGCAGACCGGAAAATGCTGCCTATAAGCTGCCAGCCCAAAGAACCAATGTCAGAAATAAACAACTCAGAAACCAACTAGAAATAAATCACAAATAAAAGACATGGCAAGAACAAACTGAACAAGAACAAGGAAAATGGAAGGCAGTATGGAACTCACAAGACGTAACAATACAGCAAATAAATATGAAAACAGAGGAAGTCATGAAAATGAGTTTGGGGGGGAAATCCAATCTCAGTTCATGACACTGGGGGCTCCCTGGGAAGCTCCAGGAAAGGCCGCAGCGGTGTTACACACGCTTCCATTGGTTGATCCTCAGTCGCCAAATGTTATGTCTGTAAACCTGGCATGAAGGGAGGCAGACGAGAGGTTGCAGTAGAGCTGGACTTTATTATAACATAGGCTGCAATACAGCAGGTGTTTCACAGTGTGGGTGCATCCAGGCAAGAAGAGCCCAAAATGGTGGACACCCCTATTTATAGGATGATGTGGTGTCATCACACCGTACTTTACAATAAAACCCACCATAAAAGTTGTACTGCGCGTCTTTCAGGTGTGAATGTGTTACTGTGTGAGTGTGAACAGGGCATCCTTGAAAAAGAGAGGTTTCCTCTCAATGGAACTATCATGTATAAATAAAGGTTAAATTATAAAAAGATGTGTTGCAACAAATGAAAAAGCCAGACTTCTGAAAAAATGTTACATGGTGCAGTCAGTGTGTAATCTAGTGTAATGTAGGTGTCAGGTATCCAAATGCTAATATTTTCATTCATACTGGTTATTACCCTTATTAAACATTTACAATAGCCTACAAAAGATTTTTGTTCTTGAGTTAAAATTTGGAAGGACATTACAGTGATCCAAGATGGCCACCTACATAGTGAAGGTCCTTCTTCCTGTGTATAAAAAAGTAAATCCTACAATACAAAAAAACAAGATTTCTAATTAAAATTTTTAAGTAACAATGAATACGGAGTAACAATTTTATGATGCATTAAATTTCCTAATTTAGATTACAGAAAAATATTGCACACTGCACCTTTAACTGAAAACAAAACTCTTCAGGCCGACGTTTAAATCATTCTCATATTTGGAAAAATAGGCCATATTGAAATAAATAATCCATAACAAACCAGTTGTAGGCTATCACAAAAAGAGAAATTTGTCATGACTGGTAATAATTGACAGCTCACGTGCACGGAGTGACACCAGAGAAAACATACAGTAACACAGAGAAGTAAATTAATTTGGTTTATATTAATTCAAACAGCAAGCTTCGTTAATGAAAGACGTCACTCACCAGAGGAAAACCCAGCCTGGAAGGAGAGATGAGAGCAGGTTAGATAAGGAGGGAGAAAATACAGGGAAAATAGGGCTGCACTCATGTGGGAGAAACAGAGAACCTGGCAGCAAAACCCAGCATGAACGGCGAGCCAGGGAAGGATGCAGGTTAGCAGAGGTAGAGCAGGGTGAGGTGTCTGACCGGGTGGATAAGGCTGCTGAAGTGGTGATGATGATGGGATAAGTGAGCGCACAACAATCCCGGAGATGCACCACAAAGATGGGAGCAACCTGTAGGAGAGAGGAGAAGAGGAATTGCTATTTTCCTCTGAGAGAGAGAATGTAAACTTAATTGCTTGTGGCAAGTAGAATACCCAATGAGCCAGTGCTGAAGCATTAACATGTAGGTCCTTTTAAGTGCTCGCGAGGCAGCGGCAGCAGGTGCGTCTCATCACACAGGTGTGGTGATTGCCTGAGGAGTCGGGGAAAGTTGAGCAGGAAGGGAGAGGGAGAGTGCGCTCGCCTGAACATGACAGTGCCCCCCCCCCCCCCCCCCAAGGAGCATCTCCTGGCGGTCCACTGGGCTTGTTGGGATGTGCCTTGTGAAAAGCCCGGACAATCCCCTTGTTGTGGAAGTAGGAACCGGGGATCCACGACCTTTCTTCTGGTCCGTAGCCCTTCCAGTGGACAAGATATTGTAGCCCCCAGCCCCGACGGCAGATGTCCAGAATCTTCTGGACCATGTAGGTGGTTTGACCATCGAGAACCTGAGGGGGAGGAGGTGGCTTCGGGAGAGGGCAGAGAGGACTGACGGAGAGGGACTTGATTTTAGAAACGTGGAAGGTGGGGTGAATCTGCATCACTGGCAGGAGCTTCAGACGTACTGTGATGTCATTAATGATGCTGGAGATCAAGAATGGGCCCAGAAATCGAGGAGAAAGTTTCCTAGACTCCGTCTTCAAGGGCACCTCGTCTGCTGACAACCACACTTGCTGCCCGATGGAATACTTGAGAGCAGGAGTACACCTGCGGTCCACGTACTGGCTGTTGCATTAAGCCGTATGGACGATGGAGGCTCGAGTGGCCTTCCAGAGCAACGACAGCAACGTACATGGGCCCCCACCAATGGTACAGCCACGTCCCTCTGCACCATCGGTAAGAGGGGGGGAGTGTACCCATGGATGCCTCGAATGGGGTCAGTCTAGAGGCCGTTGAGATAACAGAATTATGAGAGTATTCCACCCAGGTAATTTGGGTGCTCCAAGTGCTGGGGTTGCAGGCTGCTACACATCTAAGGGTGGCCTCCAGGGACTGGTTGGCCCGCTCAGCCTATATATGTGTCCTCATGTGATATCTAGTTGATCTGGCCATTCCGCTCCAAAATGAAGCAGCAGTCGGGACTGCCATCTACCACTGACCCTGCAGGCTGGGTCTGCGTCCCCGCGAACGACTGTGGAGCGCTCTGTCTGACACTGGTATTGGAGAAGCTGCAGCTGAACCAGCGGATTGCAGTCCTTCGCAGGAAGCCAAGCCCAGCCTGCCCGGTTAACAGGAGTCTTGGCTGCTGCTTTGCCTGTGTGTCATTGATGTTCTTTGCGGCACCATGGGTCCCTGCCAGCACCCCCCCCACCCCCATCACACCCACGCACATTGTGTTCTCCATGCCGAATTATCCATTAGACCTACGCAATCACAGCAACTTTATGGTATAATTTTTTTAAGCATAAACCCTTTAAAATCCTTGATTTCACATTCAGATAGCATCTCCTCTGCCTATGGTGCAGTGCAGTGCCTGTCATGTGATGCCATGTGACGTGGCCAAAAACTCCCCAGTTGTACTAAGAATTCAACCTCATTAGGTGGCAGACACAAATAACTTACTGCTCTTGCCTTGGAGGACTAATGATGGACATAGAACCATCCAAAAACCTCACTTCTGGAAACCAGAGAAGAAGATATTTTTAGACAAACAAATGCTGTACTCGCTCACAAGACGGAGGACACATTTGCTTCCAAATTTGCCAACTATGATTCTAAAAATGTCATGATCCTCCTCGTACGCTTTTACTCAGCACACGGAGGAGGGGAAGGAGGGAAACAGGGACGGTGAAGCTCCAAAACCTTCATGAGACAATACAATAGTCCAGCAATGCTTGGCTTGCAAGGAGCTGCTTAAGAACAAGCATTGCTGGCAGTACCAATTGGGAACACCTGGACGAAGCGCGGGAAAGGCAATTACCGGGGGAGACCCAGCTGGCTGTCATGAGAGAGGGGGCGTGGTTGGACCAGCGAGAGTCAGTCAGCGCCCAGACGAATGTAGGCCAAAGGAAGCTGCCTCACAACTGCTGGCCAGAATGCAGCGGCTACAGGTAGGGAAAAAACAAGGGGAAAACAGAAACTACAAGAAACTCAAACGATAACATAATACATAACTACACAGACAAACCTGAGCCACGGCGGGTCAGAACCGAGCCCGAAGAACAACCCGGCTCGGTTCATGACATAGGCCCCCTCTCAAGGGGTGGAGACCACAAACCCACGATAACATCAGAAAAGAAAGGACCCCCCCCCCCCAACAGGAACCACAACCAACGAACCCGGGTGGGAGGTAGGGGGAGCAGGTATGGAGAGAACAAAATACAACAATGCCCAGGGCCCCTAACAAAAAGAAAAAACAATTAACACCCCCCCCCAAGTCCAAAGGTGTGGAGGCTCAGGGGGCTGCCCTGAGTCCCACGCCCAGCAGGCGGTCCGACGAACAGAGTCCGGTGGCCTGCCAGAACACATGGGCCACCTGGCTCAGACACTCAGTCCTTCCGCCGTTCAGCCAGCGCTATTGAGCCACCAGGACCTGAGGGGTGAAGCAGTAGGTGGCCTGCACACTGGGAGGCTCACTGGTGGGCGACAGAACTGAAGGTTGGGAACCCCCACGGCATCAGAAAGGGAGGAGGAGGAGACCACGACGGCATCATGCTGAGGAATGAAGGTGCCAGCGTCCACAGGCTGACCAGCAGCACCCTTGGTGGTCCCGGCTTGGGTCACAGCTGCACCCGCGGTGGACCCCAACCGGGCCAATGCTGCACCCTCGGTTGTCCCCGACTGGGCCAATGCTGCACCTGCGGTGGCTCAAAGCTGGAGCTCTGCAGCACCCACGGTGGCTCCGGGCTGGAGCTCTACAGCACCTGCGGTTGCTCCTGTCTGGAACTCTGCAGCACCTGCGGTGGACTCTGGCTGGATATCTGCAGCACCCGCGGTGGCTCCCAGCTGGAGCTCTGCAGCATCCATAGTGGACACCGGCTGAAGCTCTGCAGCACCCATGGTGGACTTCGGCTGGAGCTCTGTAGCATCCGTGGTGGCTCCTGGCTGGAGCTCTGCAGCACCCACAGGGCTCCCGATAGGAGCTCTGCAGCACCCGCAGTGGACCCCAACCGGGCCAATGCTGCACCCTCGGTGGACCCCGACTGGGCCAACGCTGCAGACTCTGTGGACCCTGACTGGGCCAACGCTGCAACCTTGGTGGACCCTGCGTTGGAGCGTGGCATCCATGACGGGTCCGTGCAGGGGTGCAGCCCCCACGAGGGTCCCAATCCACCTCGCCGCACCCACAGAGACACAGCCTGCGGTGGGAACCACACAACAGCCTCAGGCAGCAGTGGAGCTGGACCTGCAACATCATCAGGTGGCCAGACCGGGTCCATGGAAACCCCTGGTGATGGTGGTTACTCTCCAGTGATTCTAGGAGGAAACTCAGGAGTGGGAGAAGAAACAAGATTGTTGGGGTCACCGACAGCAGTGGAGTCCGGCGAAAGGAATTCAGATGCAGCTGCATGCTGCACCTAACTCTCCTCACCTAGAGCCAGACACGATCTCTTTAACGCTGACATAAGAAATACAAGAGAGATAACTTGCCTGAGCTCGAGCTCCACTGCCGTCCAGGACACTGTCGATCTTGATGATGAAGACTCGAGCCCGGCCTCTAGGAGGTCCAGCTCAGGCTCCCAATCCACTGCGGTCGCCTCCACAGCTAGGAAGATGGTGATAGCAGTCCCGTGGCTCCCTGCCAGCAGTTGCAACACTGGAGACTCCTCCAGCACGGTTTCTGGGGAACAGCTCTGTGTTTGCTCCGGAGCAGGATCCTCCAAAGCCACCGGCTCCTCCACCGTCCGATGGCTCTGACCTTGGGCCAAAGGGCGCTCAGGAGAACATGGAGAAGACACGGAGAGAATAGAAATAAAGTCAATATTTGCAGCTGGAGGAGAGGACCCAGCGGACTGCTGAGACTGGGCCTCTCCCTCGGGAGACAGACAAGGTTTATCATGATTTAACTGGGTAGAATAAAAAAACACTTGCTTGTCATCCTGGTGCTTGTTGTTCACAGCTGCAGCCGGCAAACAGTCATCCCCCTATGCGTCTACAGTGATCTGGCCCCTTTCAACAGATTGTGGAGGAGTCCTCTCCATGGCAACGGAGGTTGGCGTTCCCGGGATGGACCTAGCAGACCTCACGGCAGCTGGAGGGACATTGCTGAGGAGGACGAGGAGGGCCTCTCCTGATGTTTCATTGCAGGATGACATTGTTTGTGGGAGGCTGGTGCAACGCAAATTGAAATTGGAGGTGAAGCTGGCGAGTCGGGAGGGGAGAAGGACATCAGCTATGGCGAGCATCTCCACTGTGGCTCCTCTGGAAACACCCCCATCCTCAGCCCAGGAAACGATTGCTGGAGTGCCTACACTGTGGATAACAGCTCAGAGAATTTGGGATAGTTCCACAGGCCGGGATGCACCTCCCGAATTCCCACCGTTCCATATACACTTTCCCAGGCTTGCTTGGGTCCCCGGGTGGTGAAAGCCTCATCCACAAAACTCTGGATGTAGTCTGCTGCCCACTCCTACTCCACAGTTGGAGACCCCACTGCCTTTCTCCCTTTATTGGTGTGAAGCTGACGAGCCAGGGACATAAAGAGCTCCAGTGCTTAGGTGAGTGAAAAGAAAAAGACAGTTCAAAAATTTTAAAAAAGTTATATGTGGGTGTAACCCTCTAAATCCTTGTCTGGCTGGACTATTCTGTCATCACTCTCCTTGTGCGCTTTTACGCAGCGCACGGAGGAGGGGAAGGAAGGTGGATTTACATGCAGGTTAAACCACAAACACATTTATTAAACAAAAGACAAACAAAACCAACAGCACAAAATAACATAATGGCTCAGACTTACTTAAAAGTCCTCCAGGACGCTCTACAGTCATTAGGTGAGAATCACCGGGAAAATGCACACAGTTAATACTCACAATGCTGGAGCAGTCCGAGTAAGTCCAAATGTAGCCTGACAAACACAAAAAGAAAATCCGGAGAATCACGCCTCTCAGTGCGATGTGGTACCAAGATGTAGGCAGGGCATCTAGACGTGAGGGCGGATAACCATAGTCAAATGCAGTCTTACACGCATCTCTGCAGCTCCTCTTCATCCGCCACCCCTCAAATTAGCCCCTGTCTTCCCCATCAGAGAATCATTGTCTGCTCCCTCCAAAGCAAATAAAAATATAATATATAAGCCAGTGTTTTTCAACCTTTTTTAAGCCACGGCACATTTTTTACATTGACAAAATCCTGGGGCACACCACCAACCAAAATGACACAAAATGACATTCTAACACAGTAAAAATAATAAAATATAGTTAGCAATACAGTTTCTAAATGTATTTATACTCACTCAGTGTGAACCCTGGGCCTGTTTAGATGAACACAAAGCTGATATCCTGGCAGGAATGAAAGAAAGACACACACGGAGCTCTTCCTCAACAGCTCTCAGTCTCTCTCTGTTTTTAGTTTTTATCACAGTCAAGCTTGAAAGCTCAGCTCACACAGATATGTTGTGGAAAATGCGAGCAATGTTGAAACAGCTTTGTTGGTCAGAATGGGGAACTCCTTGGCAGCAGTCAACCAAAAACTGTCCAAAGGAAGATCAGCAAAGTTTAGCTTTAAAACCATGATCTTGTTTCAGTTCAATGAGTTCCTCTTGCTCCTGTAAAGTCATGTCGTTTCCAACAACTGATGCTGAGCTGTATGGGTTCCTAATCCAGTCAAGGCATTGTGTGAAGTCTGAAGAGAAATAAAATAACTTCTCCTCGAGTTTTCAAATGTGTGCCAATCACCTGGCACAGTGCAGCAGTATTAACATTTCATTTCGTTTTCATGTGTCACAGGTTTGAACGGAATAAATCATTTTGACATGCGGAGGTCGACATTTCGACATTCAAAAAATAGTAGAAGAAGAAGCAACCTCCGGTGTTAGCGAGCCCCGCTTTGTGTCGAAATTGACCTGTATCGTGTTATTCAGATTGTACTTTTGCTTCTGCTGGTCTCCATAATGAAGCTACAAGTACATACTTCTGCATATGACGAAAAGAGGGAGACAACAGGACGATAGAAGACCAGTTTTGTTTTACTCCCGCTATGTTTTCCGCTAGCTGCTGCTAAGGCGGAAATACGTCACGTCGACATGCGGCTGGTGTACAGACATGCGCAGTAAACATATTTTCTGCCCTGTGCTCAGAATAAGTGTTTTCATGCGCACCATTCGGATTAACAATCGGCATAACCCACCCCTCTCAATCGGAATGAAATTTTGATCCGAATGAGCGTGATCGGGTTAGAATATTCAGATTGCCATGTTTACATGAAGCATTTTTATTTTTATTATTTTACTTGTGTCCATGTAAACATTGCCACTCACTCGAGTAATTAAGTTAAATTGGATAATTTCCCACGGCACACCTAACGATCTCTCACGGCACACTAGTGTGCCGCGGCACATAGGTTGAAAATCACTGATATAAGCAACCCAAAGTGATTAAGCAAAAAGTTGGTAAAGCTCAAACATGAAACCTCTAAATTGAATGATTTGACCTCTGTTCCTCCTCATAATTTAAAAATTAAATGCGGTTTGTTAAATATTAGGTCTCTAACTTCCAAGTCTCTGTTAGTCCATGATTTGTTAAATGATCATCAGATTGATTTAATATCCCTTACAGAGACTTGAATAGGACAAGTGGATTATGGTGGTTTAAATGAATCAACTCCCTCTGGTTATTTAAACTGTCAAAATCCCAGAAGTTCTGGTCGTGGAGGAGGAGTAGCAACAATTTACCTTACCAAATTACTAGTTAATGTAAAACAAAAAACATGTTATAATTCCTTTGAGGGCCTGGTCCTCAGTATTGGGCACTTTAGCAATTTTAGGCTAAACCCAATTTTATTTGCCATAGTTTATCATCCTCCATCAACCTACTCAGAATTTTTATCTGAATTTGCTGATTTCTTAGCTGATTTAGTGCTGAAATCAGACAGAATAATTATAGTAGGGGACTTTAATATACATGTAGATGTAGATAGTGACTGCCTTAATGTGGCATTTAATTCAATATTAGACTCGATGGGGTTTTCTCAGAAAGTAGGAAATTCTACTCATTATCTCCACCATACGTTGGACCTTGTTCTGACATATGGCATAGAAATAGAAAATCTGGTAGTGTCTCCTCATAACCCTGTACTGTCAGACCATTGTCTGTTTACCTTTGATTTTACTATTTCTGGCTATTTGGCTCCTAAAGAAAAAATATTACTACAGTAGATGCCTCTCAGATGATCCTGTTACCAAATTTATGCAGATTGTTTCCTCTATGCCATGTGTCAACACAACGGAAATAAGCTATAGACAGCTTGCTCCTTCTGTAATTGATAGCATGGTGGATAGTGTTACAGCTTCTCTGCATCAGACTCTAGACTTGGTGGCCCCCTTATAAAAGAAAAAGTCTAATCAGGGATTTCCAACTCCTTGGTTCAACACAGAAACTCGTATCTTAAAACAGAAGACTCGTCAATTAGAAAGAAAATGGCACTCCACTAATATAGATGAAATCTATTTAGCTTGGAGAAATCATCTTTTAATTTATAAAAATTCTCTTAGAAAAGCTAGAATGAGTTATTATTCTGTATTAATAGAACAGAACAAGAATAATCCCAGGTTTCTTTTCAGCACTGTAGCCAGGTTGACAAAGAGTCAAGACTCTGTCAATCCTAGCATTCCCTTAGAGCTTACTAGTCAGGACTTTATGAACTTTTTCAATAATAAAATTTCATCCATCAGAGATAAAATCAATCAGATTCTTCCCACAGTTAACTTAAATACAATAACTACTACAACTCCTTCAACTGATATCTGTTTGGATGAGTTTACTCCAATTGACCTTTTAGAGTTAGACAAAATAATTTCCTCATCCAAGCCTTCAACTTGTCTTTTAGACCCTATTCCTACTAGGTTATTTAAAGAAGTCTTCCCACTTATTGGTAGCTTTATTCTTCATATAATCAATTCTTCATTAACTTTTGGCCATGTACCGTAGGCTTTTAAAACAGCTGTAATTAAACCCTTACTCAAAAAGCCAATGCTAGATCCAGGAGCTTTAGCTAACTATAGACCAATCTGTAATCTCCCTTTCATTTCAAAAATCTTAGAAAGTGTTGTTGCTACGCAATTATTTGACCACCTGCAGGGAAACGGTTTGCTTGAAGAGTTTCAATCTGGGTTTAGAATCCATCATAGTACTGAAACAACCTTAGCGAAGCTCACTAACGACCTCCTTATCGCATCTGATAATGGACTGGTTTCTGTACTTGTCCTTTTAGACCTTAGTGCAGCTTTTGATACCATCGATCATAATATTCTACTTGATAGATTAGAACACTATGTTGGACTTAATTGAACTTTCGTTGCAGTGGTTTAGATCTTATTTATCTGATAGGTTCCAGTTTGTTCATGTCAATAATGAGTTTTCTTTCAACTCAAAGCTTAGTCATGGAGTTCCACAGGGATCTGTGCTAGGCCCTACTCTTTTTAGTTAATATATGCTTCCATTAGGCAACATTATTCAAAAGCACTGTGTACATTTTCATTGTTATGCAGATGACACACAATTATACCTGTCAATGAAGCCAGATGATAGTAATCAATTAGCCAAGTTAGAAGCCTGTCTTAAGGAAATCAAAGCTTGGATGACTTGTAATTTCCTGCTATTAAATTCAGATAAGACTGAAGTCATTCTTGTTGGTCCAGAAAACCTTAGAAATTCCTTTCCAAATCAAACTTTCAGTTTGGATGCGGTTACTCTTTCTCTTAATAGCTCTTTGAGGAACCTTGGAGTTATTTTTGATCAGGATTTGTCCTTCAATTCACATATTAAATTTGTTTCTAAGACTGCCTTCTATCATTTGCGTAATATTGCCAAGATTAGGAGCATCTTGTCTCAGAGTGATGCTGAGAAACTGATCCACGCTTTTGTTAGCTCAAGATTAGATTATTGTAATTCTTTATTATCAGGCTGTCCTAAAACATCTTTAAAAAGTCTTCAGCTGATCCAAAATGCTGCAGCAAGAGTTTTAACAGGTACTAGAAAGAGAGATCATATCTCTCCGGTTCTGGCCTCCCTTCATTGGCTTCCCATAGAGTTTAGAATTAAGTTTAAGATCCTTCTTCTTACTTACAAAGCTCTAAACAATCAGGCTCCTTTTTATTTAAAAGATCTGATACTACCGTATTATCCTAACAGAGCACTACACTCCCAAAATGCAGGATTACTTGTAATACCTAGAATCTCCAAAAGTACAATGGGAGGCAGAGCCTTCAGTTATCAAGCTCCTCTCCTGTGGAATCAGCTGCCAATCTGGATTCGGGAGTCAGACTCGATCTCTGTTTTTAAGAATAGGGCTAAAACCTACCTTTTTGATATAGCCTACAATTAGGGAGGGATCATGTGTTTCTGAACCCTCCCTTAGTTATGCTGCTAATAGGTTTAGTCAGCCGGGGAACCTCCAGTAATGCACTGGGCCTCGCTCCTTTCCTCACTCTCTTTGAAATATTTTTTTTTGCTGGTCATTAACATCTGTTTGTTCTCTCCCATAGATTGAGTCCCCATCGTGCTGTTTGCTCTCTACATGTCTGTTCTTTTCTTCTTCTCTATCCCCTCACCCCCCAGCCAGTTGCAGCAGATGACTGCCCCTCCCTGAGCCTGGTTCTGCTGGAGGTTTCTTCCTGTTAAAAGGGAGTTTTTCCTCTCCACCGTCGCCAAGTGCTTGCTCACAGGGGATCGCCTGATTGCTGGGGTCTTTCTGCAACTGTGGGGGTTCCCCCCCTACAGTTGACAGCGCTATGAGATGACTGTTGTTGTGAAATGGCGCTATATAAATGAAGTTGAATTGAATTGAATTGAATTGAATTGAATTGAATAAAGCTTTTGAATCTCACCTGAGCCTGCGTGCGTGTTCCCTGGGCCAGTAATTATGTCAGTACGGCTCCAGCAGGGCGGCCCAGCGGACAGCGGGCTCACACGCCGTCTTTCCACCCTTGAGGCTCGGGTGGACTTGATCGCTCATCAACAACAAGTGATACTCAACCAGTTAACAACGATTACTCACCGGCTGGATCACCTCGACCCCCAGCAGGCATTCCCCCCCGACTCATCGTGGCGGATCAGCTTCTGCTATCCCCGTGGCTAGCCAGCCTAGCTCGGGAGCGCCCACCCGGCTCACTCCAATCCCCACTCTCGCACGCTTTAACGGGAGGCTCGGTGAAGCGCGGGGGTTCATTCTGCAGTGTGAGTCGGTGTTTCAGCGCGTTCCCGGGGATTTTCCCTCAGACAACAGCCGGATTGGGTACGTGGCTAACCTCTTGGAGGGGCGAGCATTAGCTTGGGCTTACGCCGTCATGGCAAAGCCCAGCTACGAGAACCTCTCCTATGCCCAATTCATGCGGGATTTTCTCGAGGTTTTTGACCACTTGTGTCGTGACAGCGTCCTAGCCGACCGGCTCCTTAACCTTCACCAGGGTAGCAGGTCGGCGGCCGATTACGCTGTTGACTTCCGGGTGGCAGTGGAGGAGGTTGGCTGGGGTGAGGCGTCTCTCTGCAGCATCTTCCTCCACATCCTCAGTCCAAGTCTGCGGGATGAGTTGGCTAGCTGGGATCTTCCGGGGCGGTTGTCTGAATTAATCTCTGTGACAATCAGTTTAGATAACAGGCTGCGACAGTGGGCCGCCGAGCGGAAGTCCTACAGCTGCTCGCGCGGAACCCCCTCCCGCGCCTCTCAGTCTTGCCCCCTGGCGTTACCCACTCCAGAGTCTGCCGACGAGCCTGAGGCAATGTTGATCTGGCGAACCAAGCTCCCCCTAGCGGAGAAACAGCGCCACCGGGAGCTGGGCCTCTGCATGTATTGCGGGGGCGACCAGCACTCCATGGACCATTGCCCAATCAAGCCAAATGGGGGGGTCCGCAAGTCACTGTAGGGGGACTCGCGGACGCCAACCAGCCAAATCCCCTCTCAAATTGTTCGCTGCCCATTAGGTTCTGTCACAACTCCACCGGGCACCTCACTCACGCACTGGTGGATTCCGGGGCAGAACAAAACTTTATTTCCAAGAGCCTGGAAACCCGCTTGGGCATCCCTTGTCTACCATTGCCAACTCCCTTTAACCTCGTCACCCTCTCCCGTTCGCCCCTGGGAGTAGTGACGCATCGCACCAAGCCGGTGTCAGTCATTGTCTCAGGCAACCACCGAGAGGACCTCAGCCTGTTCGTCCTGTCCACCTCGGCGTCCCCCGTCATCTTGGGCTACCGGTGGCTGCACCTCCACAACCCCGTGCTTGATTGGCAGTCTGGAAGCGTCCTCTCGTGGAGCTCGTTTTGCATGGATACCTGCCTCCAGTCTGCGGCTTGTGCCCCATTCTCTTCTCTTCCTGCTCCTGTCTCATCTCCTCCGGACCTTATCCTGGTGCCTCCAGAGTTCCACGATCTGGGGCTCGTCTTTAGCAAGTCCAAGGTGATGTCTCTTCCCCCCTACCGCCCATATGACTGTGCCATAAACCTCCGCCCGGGGGCGCCGTTACCGTCCGGTCGCCTCTACAGCCTGTCTGCTCCGGAGCGGGAGGCCATGGACACATACATCAGGGAGTCGCTCAGCGCCGGCATCATACGCCCCTCCTCGTCTCCACTCGGAGCCGGGTTTTTCTTCATCTCCAAGAAGGATGGATCCCTGCGTCCGTGCATCGACTTCCGAGCCCTGAACGACATCACGGTGAATGACAGATACACCCTGCCGCTCATGGACTCTGCCTTCCACTCCCTCTAGGGGGCCACCTGGTTCACCAAGCTGGACCTCCGCAGTGCATACCATCTCGTTCGGATCCGGGAGGGCGATGAGTGGAAGACGGCATTTTGGACGCCCAGCGGCCACTTCGAATACCTGGTTATGCCGTTTGGGCTCACCAATGCCCCTGCCATCTTCCAACGGCTCATTAACGATGTCCTGCAAGACTTCCTGGGGGTCTTCGTATTCATATACTTAGATGACATCCTGATCTTCTCCAGGTCTCGGGAGGAGCACCAAGCCCGCGTGAGGCGGGTTCTGCAGCGGCTTTTAGAGAACAGACTGTATGTTAAAGCAGAGAAATGTGAGTTCTTCAAAAAAACAACCTCTTTCCTGGGTTTTATCATCTCCCGCAATCAGATCCTCCCCGACCCCGCCAAGGTCAAAGCGGTGGTCGAGTGGCCCACTCCCTCTTCCAGGAAACAGGTGCAGCAGTTCTTCGGCTTTGCTAATTTTTACCGCCGTTTTGTGCCCAACTTCGGTGCCATCGTCACCCCCCTGACCCGCCTCACCTCTCCTAAGGTCCCCTTCCAGTGGACCGAGGAGGCAGCGGCAGCTTTTGAGACCTTGAAGATGGAGTTCTCCTCCTCCCGGGTCCTGACCCAGGTTGACCCCGCGCTGCAGTGCTTGGTTGAAGTGGACGCGTCTGATACGGGGGTGGGGGCGGTTCTGTCCCAACGTTCTCCGACGGATGGGGTAAAACGCCCCTGCGCCTTCTTCTCCCGGTGCCTGTCTGCGGCTGAGCGCAATTATGACGTCGGCAACAGGGAGGTTCTGGCTGTGAAGCTCGCGCTGCAGGAGTGGCGTCACTGGCTGGAGGGGGCAGCGCAGCCTTTCGTGGTCTGGACCGACCACAAGAGCCTGGAGTATTTGAGGTCGGCCAAGCGCCTGAATGCCCGCAGGGCACGCTGGTCTCTGTTTGTCGCACGCTTCCCGTTCACGATCACCTACTGTCCAGGCTCCAAGAATGGGTTACCCGACGCACTGTCCAGACAGTTTGCCCCTGAGACCTCGGAGGAGCAGCACCACACCGTCCTGCCCGACTCATGTGTTGTGAGGGTGGTTTCCTGGTCCACCAGGGACAAGATCCGGAGGGCGCAGGAGACCGAACCGGACCCTGGCGGCGGACCGGCAAGGAGGCTCTTCGTGCCATCGGCGGTTCGGGGGGATGTCATTCACTGGGCTCACACGTCCACGCTCGCCTGTCATCCTGGCATCTCCCGACTGGTGGACCTCCTTCAGCGCTCTTTCTGGTGGCCTGGACTACAGAAGGACGTCGCTAATTACGTACGGGCCTGCCCCCAGTGCGCTACGAGCAAGACCCCGAACTCCCCTCCTGCAGGGCTGCTCCATCCCCTGCCGGTCCTGGGCAGACCCTGGTCACATATCGCTCTGGACTTCGTTACTGGCCTCCCCGTTTCTAATTCATACGACAGCGATTCTCCAAGGCCGCTCACTTTGTGCCTCTCCATGGTCTCCCTTCGGCACGGGAGACAGCCGATCTCCTTGTCCAACATGTGGTCAGACTGCACGGGATCCCAACGGACGTCATATCTGATCAGGGGCCCCAATTCGTGTCCCAAGTGTGCAAGTGTTTTTGCAACGCCCTGGGGGCCACGGTGAGTCTCTCCTCCGGTCACCACCCCCAATCCAACGGGCAGTGTGAGCACGCCAACCAGGAGCTGGAAGCTGCCCTGCGCTGCGTCACCTCCTCCAACCCATCCTCCTGGAGCTCTTACCTGGCCTGGGTGGAATATGCCCACAACGCAACACTGTCGTAGGCTATCGGGATGTCCCCCGTCATTGGGCTACGATCCCTCTTTGTTCCCCAGGCAGGAGAGCGAGGTAGCCATTCCATCCATCCAGGCACACCTGAGGCGCTGCCGGAGCCTGTGGACCAGGACGCGCGAGGCGCTTTTACGCACGGCGACGCGCAACAGCACCATGGCTAATCGCCACAGGAAGCCGGCCCCCGGTTACCATGTGGGCCAACAGGTCTGGCTTTTGGCCCAGGACGTTAATCTCAAGGCCGAGAAGAAGAAGCTGGTGCCACGCTTCATCGGTCCCTTCACCACCTCCAAGGTTATCAACCCGGTGGCTGTGCGTTTGGCCTTCCCCCCCTACCTCCATGTTTGTTCCACGTTTCACGTTTCCAAGGTCAAACCTGTGATCTCCGACCCACTCTGTCCTCCTCCTAGGGCACCGCCCCCTCCCATGATGATCGACGGCCACCCGGCATGGGGGGTTGCCTCCATCCTGGACTCCCAGCACCGAGGTCGTGGGCTGCAGTACCTGGTGGATTGGGAGGGGTATGGCCTGGAGTGGAGATCCTGGGTGCGGTCTTCCTTTGTGCTGGATGAGTCCGACCAAGTGTTGGCAATACGAACCAAACTCTCACAACGGTCGTACAGAGACCGAATAGGTCATAACAACAAGCCCGATACCCCATACTCCCGAAGCACCCCCCACAAAAAACCATGAGGGACATGGTCAAATGCCTACTCCAAATCCACAAAACACATGTAAACTGGTTGGGCAAACTCCCACGAACCCTTGAGAATTCTCGAGAGGGTAAAGAGCTGGTCCGATGTGCCACGGCCAGGACGAAAACCACATTGCTCCTCCTGAATCTGAGGTTCGACCAACGGCCAGACTCTCCTATCCAGTACCTTGGTATAGACCTTCCCAGGGAGGCTGAGGAGTGTGATCCCTCTAAAGTTGGAGCACACCCTCCGGTCCCCTTTTTTGAAGAGAGGAACCACCACCCCGGTTTGCCATGCCAAAGGCACTGCCCCCAACCTCCACACAATGTTGCAGAGGCGTGTCAACCATGACAGCCCTACAACATCCAGGGCCTTGAGGTACTCAGGGCGAATCTCATCCACCCCCGGGCCAGGCCACCAAAGAGATTTTTAACCACCTTGGCGACCTCAGCCCCTGTGATAGGCGAGTCATCCCCCTCGTCCACAAACCCTGCTTACTCTGTGGAAGGCGTATCAGTGGGATTGAGGAGATCCTCGAAGTATTCCTTCCACCGCCCGACGATATCCCCAGTCGAAGTCAACAGCGGCCCGTCCACACCATACACAGCGTGGACAGGGAGCTGCTTTCCCCTCCTGAGCCGCCGAACAGTTTGCCAGAATCTCTTCGAGGCCGACCGAAAGTCTTGTTCCATGGCCTCACCGAATTCCTATGATGCATTAAATTTCATAATTCAGATTACAGAAAATATTACACACTGCACCTTTAACTGAAAACAAAACTCTTCACGCCGACGTTTAAATCCTGCTCATATTTGGGAAAAATAGGCCACTTTGAAATAAATAAACCACAACAAACCAGTTGCAGGCTATCACCAAAAGAGAAACTGTTTTTTTTGTTTTGTTTGTTTGTTTTTGGTTTTTTCAAATACTCTAGGTTATGCAGTCATTTGATGGTGATGTCTTTCTGTTTGTTTTTTTTTTTAATTTTCATCCATGTACAGCAATCAACCTGTATAAAGATAAAACAGAACCAACTGTATTGACTATTAGCATTTAGCCACTCGCAGAGTGACGGGAGGAGACCTGATTTTGATACACTTCCAAAGAAACTCCAGGCATCGCATTTACTTTCAGGTGATGTTCCCATTTATTCAGCAATCCAAGGTCATCTTTGCAGATTAGTGACCGAATATCACATGCTCACTCTCTCTCTGACTACTGCTTCTGACTACACGCATTCCGTGTCTCCTGACGAGAGCCTGAGAGCTCACTCCGGCGCGCCTGCACGGCGCTGGAGTGAGCTCTGTGATGGCGGGATGAATGATTAATAAACTTCCTTAAAAACTCTCAGTTCGCTGCTTATTATTTCATGCCGCCACAAAAGTATTAATATCAGTTCCTCTCTGATGGCTTGGTGGAATTTTTTAAAAATAACAGGGTCTTCACTTGTCCCCTGTAAACTCACGCCCATTTGGAATAATCCTGATATCCTGCAACAAAAGAGGACATTAAAATTTCCACTATGGCAAGAGAAGGAAATCAACATACCGAGAGAACTGAGGCGAAAATGCCGCGGCTGCCGGGCTGGAGTAAGGCGGAGGACAAAAAATATAAGGTACAGACCCTCCCTTCCATCTGTTGTCATGGGAAATGTACGGTCGATACTGGGAAAGGTAGATGAGCTAGCGGCTATCTCCCGTTATGATAGCACATACCGGGAGTGCTCTCTCCTTTTGTTTACTGAGACGTGGCTAACTGAACTAGCAGCAGATGCTAACATTGAGCTGGAGGGTTTTCACATGATACGGGCTGACCGAACACCAGACAGTGGCAAAGCAAGGGGCGGTGGAGTGATAATGTATGTTAACAACAACTGGTGCAGACCGGGACATATCACTGTTAAACAACGACACTGCAGCAAAGACATTGAGTTGCTAGCTGTTAGCATGAGGCCTACATATCTCCCGAGAGAACACTCACACGTGATCTGCACTGTTGTTTATGCAAATCCGACGGCGAACGCTGGGACAGCGCGTGACGTCATCCATTCAGTAACCAGCAGGCTGCAGACAGAACACCCAGATGCTCTTCTCCTCATCTCAGGCGATTTCAACCATGTTTCACTATCTCCCATTCTACCCACGTTCACCCAGTATGTCACATGCCACACTAGAGACAATAAAACACTGGATTTATTCTACGCAAACACTAAGGAGGCGTACACCTCATCACAACTCCCCCCACTCGGGAGATCGGATCACAACTTGGTTCATCTCCGGCCGGTGTACAAACCCCTAGTGCACAGACAACCTCCGGCCATGCACACTGTGGAGTTATGGTCTGAGGAGACAATGGACACTCTAAATGACTGTTTTGAAGCCACTGCCTGGAAGCAGCTCTGCGATCCACATGGTGAGGACATCGATGGCCTCATTCACACCTTCACGGGCTACCTCACCTTCTGTGTGGACAAATCCGTTCCCACCAAGACCATACGGCGTCACTCAAACAACAAACCCTGGATCAACCCTGAGATAAAAACACTTCTGAGAGAGAAGAAGAGGATCTTCAGGTCGGGGAACAGGGAGATGCTGAAGTCCGTACAGAGGGAGCTGAGGAGAAAGATCAGAGAAGGCAAGGACAGCTTCAGGAAGAAGATGGAGGACAAGCTGCAACAGAGCGACATCAGCGGGGTCTGGAGAAACCTCAAAACCATCTCGGGGCTCCAGAATACCTCCCCCCAGGCCACGGGGGGCAGGGAGTGGGCGAACAACCTGAATCTGTTTTTCAATAGATTTGACCAACCACCCTCCCCCCTGTCTGCACAACAACCACTGCTGCCTCTAAAGAAATCAAGTCCTGCTGTCCACTCCCCACTCCACCAACACCCCCCTACTCCCAACACACAGCCCCCCATCCTGACCCTGACCAGGACCCAGGTGAGGACGGAGCTGAGGATGATCAAAGCGAGGAAGGCGCCGGGACCGGACGGCATCAGCGCAAAGCTCCTCAAGTCCTGTGCAGACCAGCTGTGTGGGATTGTGACGTATATCTTCAACATGAGCCTGAAACTGGGGAGGGTACCACAGCTGTGGAAAACATCCTGTGTGGTACCTGTACCAAAAACTTCCCACCCCAAAGACCTGAACAGCTACAGACCGGTGGCCTTGACGTCCCACTTGATGAAGACCCTGGAGAGACTGCTCCTTGCTCACCTCCGCCCCCTGGTGGAACCAGCGATGGATCCACTCCAGTTCGCCTACCAGCATGGCATTGGGGTGGAGGATGCGGTGATCTTCCTCCTTCACCGTTCTCTGTCCCACCTGGAGAAGCCCGGGAATATGGTGAGGATCATGTTCTTTGACTTCTCCAGTGCTTTCAACACCATCCAACCGATGATCCTGAAGGACAAGCTGCTGCGCGCAGGGGTGGACCAGCACCTGTCATCATGGATCCTGGACTACCTCACGAACCGGCCTCAATTTGTGAGAACCCGGGACTGTGTGTCCGACACGATCATCGGTTGCACGGGGGCCCCCCAGGGAACGGTGCTGGCTCCCTTCCTGTTCACTCTTTATACTGCGGACTTCTCACACAACACAACACACTGCCATCTACAGAAGTTCTCTGATGACTCTGCGATCGTTGGCCTCATCTCCAATGGAGATGAAGCTGAGTACAGAGGGCTTATCCAGGACTTCGTGGACTGGTGCCATCGGAACTGCCTCCAGATCAACGTGAGGAAAACTAAGGAGCTGGTGGTGGACTGCTGCAGGCATGGGCAGCCCCTCACAGCACCAGTAAATATACAGGGAACAGACATCGAGATGGTGACATCCTATAAGTACCTGGGTGTTCATCTGAACAATAAACTAGACTGGTCACACAATACTGACGCACTCTACAAGAAGGGACAGCGCAGGCTGTTCCTACTGAGGAGACTCAGGTCTTTTGGTGTACAAGGGGCGCTGCTGAAGTCATTCTATGACACGGTGGTGGCATCAGCCATCACTTTTGGAGTGGTCTGCTGGGGCAGTGGCATTACTGCAGCTGATAGGAAGAGACTGAACAAACTGATTAAGAAAGCTAGCTCTGTCCTGGGGCAGCGCCTTGATCCGATGGAGGAGATAGGAGAGAGAAGGACGGTGGCTAAACTGTCATCTCTGCTGGAGTCCGAGTTCCACCCTATGCAGGACATACTGGATGCACTGAGGAGCTCATTTAGCAGCAGACTACATCATCCCAGGTGCACAACCGAGAGGTTTCGTAGGTCCTTCCTACCAACGGCTGTCAGACTGTACAACCTAAGCAGGGCTGCTTGCAGAGATAGCAAAAAGACGTAACAAACTAATAGTTTTTTTGAATGCAAAAGATGCAATAGACTTACACAATGGTCCCCTCCGGCATACAACTAGGAACATACCGGTCGCTATGGAGGGTGAGAATATGTATGGGCACATAATCATACCATGTAGGATAACTAAGTAGACGGTTATGCTGTTTCATCCCATCTAGCAACAATGCTCTGCACTGTGTGTGTTTATATATTTACATATTTATTCCATCTAGCTACAATGCTCCACACTGTGTTTTTATATATCTACATATTATTCCATCTAGCTACATTGCTCCGCACTGTGTGTGTTTATATACTTGCATATTTATTCCATCTAGCTACAATGCTCAGCACTGGGTGTGTTTATATTTATATTTATATATCTATATATTTATTCCATCTAGCTACAATGCTCTGCACTGTGTTTTTATATATCTACATATTATTCCATCTAGCAACATTGCTCCACACTGTGTGTGTTTATATACTTGCATATTTATTCCACCTAGCTGCAATGCTCCGTACTGTGGGTGTTTATATATTTACATATTTATTCCATCTAGCTACAATGCTCTGCACTGTGTGTTCATATATTCATATATTTATTCCATCCAGCTACAATGCTCTGCACTGTGTGTCTGTGTGTGTGTGTATATATATATTTTATAGTAATATGTACATATGTATATTAGCTGCTCTTGCTTGCTTGTTTTTTTCTTGCCTTCTGATTGTTGCTCTGAGTGTTGCTCTCCCTGTGCTGTTGCAATCCTGGAATTTCCCCGTTGTGGGACTAATAAAGGCTTATCTTATCTTATCTTATCTTAAATAAACAACTTAGAACATCTTATTCAAGGTGGAAATTTTATCCAATTTCAGGATCTAGTGTCACAACACGAAATCAGTGATTAAAAGTATTTTGAATATCAACAGTTTAAATCCATAATAAAAGCAAGATTTAATCTTAATCAGACAGATTTAGAAGTACCAGTTAAGGTGGCAGAGTTTCTAAATCTCCGTTCCCCAAAATTGATATTGAAAATATATGGACTATTATCAAAGTTGGATGAGTCCGTATCTCTTCCAATATCAAAATGGGAGACGGGGGGGTTGGGCTGTGGCCCCTGGCCGGCTGGCCTCGCCCCTCGGGAGGGGGGGGGGGGTCTGGGTCAGGCCCTGGGCCCCTGGTGCTGGGGGGGGGGGGTCCCCCCCGGGCCGGGGTCAGGTGTGCGCCGGCAGTGGGGGTTGTCCCTGGTGCATCCTTGCGCGGTGGGGTCATGTGTTTCCTGGGGCCCTGGTGCCGCCCTGGGGCTGGTGCCCGCATCCTAGGTCGCCCTCCCCGTTCACTGGGTTCTGCGGGTGGGAGTGTGTGTGGGTGTGAATGTGGGCTTGTGTATGAGTGGATGTGGAAGTGGGTATGTGTTGCGTAGGAAGGTAGGGTTGTGTTTTTGTGTAGGTGGGTATGTGTGATGGTGGGTGAAGTTACATGTGTGTATGGAAGCGGTTACTTGTGGGTAGATGTCTAGGGGGCGGAGGATGTGTGTATGGGTAGGAGAGCTTTGTTGGGTGGCAGGGGTTGGGCAGTCCATCTAGTGGCATGGGGGCTGGCGTTTTGGGGCCTGCTTGTCCCGGCCACCCTGCTGTTGTGTTGGGGGGTGAGGCACTTTGTTACATCGCCCCTGGTGTCATTGGCAGCGGGTGTGTGTTGGTGCTTGGGGGTGGCTGGGGGGTCATTGGCGCGGGTTGATGGCCGTGTTTCCATTGGGTTGCTCCGGAGTGGCTGTGGTTGCAGGGAGGCCTGCAGCTGTCGGTGTGCATCTGGGGTAGGTGGTCGTGGGCCTGCGTGGGCGCTCGGGGGTGTTGCCTGGCGTGTTGGGCGCTGTGTGGGTCTGGCCCATTGTTCACTGTTGTGACTGTTGTTGTCCATGTTCGTGTGTGTAAGATGAGTGGAAGTATGTTTGGCTGCCCCGTCATGTTAGTGGTGCTGGAGCGCCAGGGCGTGATTCTGGTGGGTCCTGGGCTGTTTCTGCTGGCGGCCCTCGCCCTGGGTTGGGATTTGGGGGCAGTGGGTAGCCTCATAAACCAGTCTGCAAGCTGGCTTCTGGGGGGGGGGGCGGCCTTGCTTTTAGACGGCCTACCTCCCAGTCTTATTTCCCGCCCTCCCCCTCCCCCTGATCTTTTTTGTTACATTTAGGGCTTTGGGGTGGGGGTGTGCCGCACTGTGTCGGTGAAGGAGATACCTTTGCTGCGTGGTGGGGCTGCACTCACCTCAATTTTAATTGCATTTTAGACACTGAGGGCTTGGGGGACTGGGGGCTCTGCTGCCCATCGCAGTGGCTAACGATGCTTCAGTCACTATCCCCCCAATTTTATTTGCACTTTACTACTCCACACATTTACACACAATTATATCATATAACCGACACACACCCACCATGTTCTGTGTGGGGGGAGGAGGTGGGGGTCTTCCCCCATCCCTGTTGCCCTGCTCTTACTGGGGGCGTGGGAGTCTGGTGGGGAGCCTGGGACCTATCATGTTGGCAAAATCCCTGGGTGCTACTAAATATATAGATACAACCAAGGAAGTGACGGGGGGCTAAGTATGAGTCTAAGTGTGAGTGAGGGGGTGATGAATGGAGGTGGTGATGATGGGTCAGTTTTGTGCGGCGCTTTGCATGCCGGGTGGCATCTTGGGGCGCCTGCAGTGGTCTGCTGATTGTTCGCTCAGATGGGCGCCGGGGGGTGGGGGTCTGCTTCTGTGGCCTGCGCCAGTGTCCTCCCTGGTCACTGCCAAGCACTGGTGCATGTTCAGGCTTGCTGCATCTGCTTCGCAGCCGCCTTTTAAAATAAAGGTGAATGAGGAGTGAATTTGAGTGGGTACTGGAGTGAGAGAGAATGGGTCGGTCTGGGTGAGTGAGAAGGGTGTGCATGGGAACATGTGGGTGTGAAGATATGGGGAGGGGTGTGCCTGCGAGTCGGGAGGTGCTGGATTAAGGGGGTAGTGTCTCTCAGCAACGTGGGCCCCCCTGGGCGAGGGGACTTCTTTGGACGTGGGGGTCCCTGGGGTGTGCGGCGGAGGCGCTGGGGCGGGGCCGCTGTGGGGGTGCCTGGGGGGGGGGCTCGCGGCGGGGGGCGCGGGCTGGTCTCTGTCCTGGGGGGTGGGATTGCTGGCCTCCTGGTGCCTGGGGCCTGGGGGCAGATGTTGGCCCCCCTGGGGGGTGGGGGTCTGGTGGGTCCGGGGGAGTGGGCTCACCGTGCCAGCCGCTGGGTGGCCTGCCCTCCCTTGATCATCCCTCCGGGGGTGGATGCCTGGCTTTCCTGGAGCTTGCTGACCTCGGGGCTGGGGGTTGGTGGCGCTGCCTTGCCTGCTCGGGGGTCCCGGGGGGAGAGCTGCTGCGACCGGCCCTCTGCTCGTATGTTTCCTGACAAACCACTCACATGCACACACTTATTTTGCGTGCGTTCTCATATATATGCACACAGACATACATGCACAAGTGTCTCTCTTTTAACAGGTGCGGAAACCAGACTCATGTTGAGACATCTTCGGTGGAAGAAGCAGTTTATCTTTTGTTTGTTTTAGTTGTTTTTTGTTTGTTTGTTTGTTTGTTTGTTTTTTTGTCTGTTTCCCTCCCTTTTCTTTTCCCCCTTCACACACTTCCTTTCCCTCTTCCCCATCCTGTTGGGTCTTCCATGGGTAAATCAATTAAAATAAAGTATTAAAAGTTATTACAGGAGAAGTTTACAACAATATACATTGCACAGTTAGGTACTGTATAAGCTCCTCTTGGCAAAGTGAATCTGTTTTGGCACAATAAGGGTGACAGATCCCTGTTCTGTTTGCCTAGCTGCCTGACAGGACAAGGGGGGAAAAAAAAGAATTTTGCATTATAAAAAGCGAAAATACCTGTACATGTAAACAAAAAATGTATAAAACAACATGTGGCCATAATTCAAAAAGTTGACCTGATTGAGCAAAACCAATGTGATTTTTGGATTCAACACATCAAAATTGTCCTAAATCAGCTAAAAAAATCTTAGACAATAAATTTGGTGTTGACCAGTGTAATCTCAATGTTGTTTTCCTCCTATATTTTGTATCCTGAACTGGGAGAGAGAAATAGAGAGAAGAAGGGAACTGAATTACCATTTTATGCACATCAAAAATAAATACTGTAAATACAGAAATATGGATAGAGAAAGAAAAAAAAACAAAGAAAATTGGCAATGTGGAAGATTTTGCTTCAAGAGCGAGAGAGAGCTGAGAAAAACTCCAGATCAGAATCAGAATCAGAATCAGCTTTATTGCCAAGTATATTTACAAGTAAACATACGAGGAATTTAACTTGACATTGGGCGCGCACGTTAGGCACATCCAATGACGCGGCAGCCATGCAAGGCGCCTGTCATACAGTGGGGGTAAAGAGGGGAAGGGGGGGAGGAAAACACAATAGGCAGAGAGAAAAAAACATAGTTAATCAGAATAACGCTCGTATAAGCTCATATAAAGCTCAAATGAGCCAAATTTTGATTACACAGAAAAAAACCCTCTATGCACAATTAGCAGACAATAGATCACACATTAACAAAGCAGGAGAATTGAGAGAGTCAGTGTATGTATATTTGTGTCAGTTTACGTGTATCAGTCATTTATGTAATGTTGAATGCAGTGTAATGTAGGTGTGTCATTGCTAGTGAACAGCAGAGGGCACCATCTGGCAACGGATAGATATTATTCAGTCATGTGTTCTGTAGTCCAGACACATGATAACGCTGTCCTTGGAGCTCTATCTGCTGAAACAACAACAATTGTCGAATGTTTGGGTAAGCCACTTCTCCAGCCTTATCTTCATCGAGGAGGAATGTAAACAAGGGCACCAAAACACAAGGTCAAATCAGCACAGTGCACTCAGAGAATAGAATAGAATTTCCCTCTCTTCGATTCTGTGCTTCATAATTTCATACAGGTCCCAGTCTAACCTCCGCAGAACAGAAAAAAAAGAGTCATTATCGGCTGACACATCTGTATGTCCACTGCAGGTATTAGGGCTCCAATTGTATCCTATTTTATGGTTACAAATTCATGTAGTAGGCTATATACAGTATCAACAAATGAAAAAGAACTGCCGGCTGATATCCAGTTCAGCATAACACCAATCTCTGTGAGACCGTTGATAATCTGTTCTTTTTTCATGCCAAATAAAGTCACAGGCAGAGAGAAGCTTCTGCCACATGCCCTCGGTTCTCACCAGTGTCAGACAATAAATTTGGTGTTGACCAGTGTTATTATTATTATTATTGTTATTATTATTATTATTATTATTATTATTATTATTATTATTATTATTATTATTGTTGTTGTTGTTGTTGTTGTTGTTGTTGTTGTTGTTGTTGTTGTTGTTATCGTCATCATAAACAGGCCAAAGGGCTGTTCCATGAGGTACAAGCGTGGTAGTCAAAGACTACACTGAGTATAAGATTTCAGTACCACTCCCTCACATAAGGTGGCGAGAGTGCACCAAGCACAGGGACGCTCAGTACCAAGACAAAGAAGACGTCCCTGTTGTGTGGGGATTTGGCATTTGGGGCTTGCCATAACCTGTATCTTGATCCAAGATGGCGCCCACAGTGGTCGCCATGGTGCTTCGCTGTGCTTTTCTTTGTTTGTTTTTGTTCATCAATTGTGTGTCTGCCTGCTCTTACACCCGTGAAGAGCTACTAAATATCAGGACTTTCACTCCCACGGACCTACTCCCAGTTTTTTTGGCTCCTGCCGCCGATCTGGTTCACTTTTTAGCCCAAAAAGTGAGACGGCGAAAGAGAGGAAGACGAGCGGGCGCCCTCGTGCGGCTTCGCAGGAGAGGCACGCGCAGGGCTTTGCCTGGGATATTTCTGTCCAATGTCAATTCTCTTTATAACAAGGTAGATGAATTGAGACTGCTGATGCGATTTAAGGACCTCTCCACCTCGTGTGCCTTCTGCTTTACTGAGACCTGGCTCAAGGAAAAGATACCGGAAAGCGCGCTCCTCCTCGAGGGATTTCAGCTGTTTCGTGCAGACCACGACACGAGGCTCTCTGGCAAGACCACAGGCAGAGGAGTCTGCTTCTACATCAACAGCAGCTGGTGCTCCGATGTAACTGTGATCTCTCCAACACTGTTCTCCCGCTCTGGAATATTTATTCATCAACTGCAAGCCATTTTATTCCCTGCGTGAATTTGCTTCATTCATCCTGGCTGCTGTTTACGTCCCGCCCGACGCGGACGTGTGCAAGGCTCAGCGCGCGCTCGTGAATCACATTCAGCAAGCGGAGCGAACTTTTCCGGACTCTCTGGTTATTGTGGATGGCGACTTTAACCAGAGCAACCTGAGCCACGATCTCCCCCGATACAAACAGTTTATTAAATAACCCACCAGAGGAAAGAACACGCTAGATCACTGTTACACTACAGTTAAGGACGCGTATCGCGCTGTTCCCCGCGCTGCGCTCGGACTATCTGATCACGTGATGGTCCACCTGATTCCCATGTACAGACAGAGACTGAAGCTCACAAAACCTGTTGTGAGCACTACGAGGAAATGGACCAGTGAAGCTGGGGAGAAGCTGAGCATGTGCTTGGAAATAACTGACTGGGGCATGTTTAAAGGAGCCACGCATGATCTGGATGAGTACACGGACACTGTGACCTCATATATCCACTTTTGTGAGGAGAGCATTCTTCCATCGCGCACCAGGGTGAATTACTCCAATGACAAACCCTGGTTCACAGCTAAGCTTAGACAGATCAGGAAGGAGAAGGAGGCAGCGTTGAAAAGTGGAGACAGGGACTGCTACAGGGAGGTCAAATACCGATTTAGCAGAGAGCTGAGGAGAGCTAAATCTGTGTATTCTGAGAGACTCCAGCAACAGTTCACTGCTAACGACTCTGCTTCTGTGTGGAGAGGACTGAGGCAAATCACCAACTATCGGCCTCAGGCTTCTAAGGGACAGGATGACAAAGCCCTTTGTCAAAGACTGTCCCAACACTATGCCCGTTTTGACACCTCGTCAGCTGTGTCCAACCCCCCCCTCCCCCCAGCGCCACTGCCTCCATGGTCCCCACTTTATCAAAGGCGGCCCCCCCTCCTCCCCCCCTGCTCTTGCCATCAGTGAGCAGGACGTGCACAGACACTTCTCCAGACTGAACCCGCGCAAGGCCCCCAGTCCGGACGGCGTGTCTCCCTCCACCCTGAGACACTGTGCGGAGGAGCTGATTCCTGTCTTCACAGACATTTTTAACACCTCCCTGAAGTCATGCCACGTGCCGGCCTGCCTCAAAACCTCTACTATCGTCCCTGTCCCCAAGAAGCCACGGATCACTGGACTTAACGACTACAGACCTGTAGCGCTCACCTCTGTAGTCATGAAGTCCTTTGAGCGCCTGGTCCTGCCCCACCTCAAGACCATCACCACTCCCCTCCTGGACCTGCTGGAGTTTGCCTACAGAGCCAACAGGTCTGTGGACGACGCAGTCAACCTGGCCCTCCACTCCATCCTGCAGCACCTGGACTCCCCGGGAACCTACGCCAGGATCCTGTTTGTGGACTTCAGCTCTGCATTCAATACCATCCGCCCCGCTCTGCTCCAGGACAAGCTGTCCCTGCTCAACGTGCCTGACTCCCTCTACAGGTGGATCACCGACTTCTTGACAGACCGGAGGCAGCATGTGCGGCTGGGAAAGACTGTCTCAGATTCTGTTAGCATCAGCACCGGATCACCCCAGGGCTGTGTACTTTCCCCCCTGCTCTTCTCCCTGTACACCAACTCCTGCACCTCCAGCCACCAGTCTGTCAAGCTGATCAAGTTTGCGGACGACACCACCCTCATCGGGCTCATCTCCAACGGCGACGAGTCCGTCTACAGGAGAGAGGTGGCCCAGCTGGCGTCCTGGTGCAGCCACAACAAGCTGCAGCTGAACGCTCTGAAGACAGTGGAGATGATCGTAGACTTCAGAAAAGTCACAGCCCCTCTGCCCCCCCTTACCCTCACAGACTCTCCCATCACCACTGCGGATTCCTTCCGCTTCCTGGGCACCACCATCACCCAGGACCTCAAGTGGGAGCCGACCATCATCTCCCTCATCAAAAAGGCCCAGCAGAGGATATTCTTCCTGAGGCAGCTGAGGAAGCTCAAGCTACCCACCAAGATGTTGGTGCAGTTCTACACGGCCATCATCGAGTCCATCCTCACCACCTCCATCACCGTGTGGTACGCAGGAGCCACCACCAGGGACAGACTAAGACTGCAGTGCGTTGTGCGCGCCGCTGAGAAAGTGATCGGCTGCAAGCTCCCATCCCTCCAGGACCTGTACATCTCCAGGACCCGGAGGCGTGCAGGTCGGATCATAGCTGACCCTTCACACCCTGGACACGCACTGTTTGCCCCCCTCCCCTCAGGCAGAAGACTTCAGTCCATTCAGACTAAAACCTCCCGCTACATGAACAGCTTCTTCCCCTCTGCCATCAGACTGCTGAACACTAAGTGACTTATTAGACTCTCGTGCACTACGTACAGCAGCTCAACCGGACTCATGATAATTATCACTGTTTTCTTTTGCACTACCGACTCACTATGTGGAGCTCCACAATATCTGCTGCTTGTTAATATATTTAAAAATTGCATAGATTAGTATTACTCATTCATATTCTACATTTTTTTGCATGCATAGTTTTTTATTTTTATCTTTAGTGCTACTCATGTTTAATGTTGCAGCATTGCACCGAGACAAATTCCTAGTTTGTGTACTACATGAACAATGGCAATAAATCTCATTCTGATTCTGTTTCTGTACCGGGAAGTCGGGGGTGATGACGTCAGGTGGGCTACGGCCAATAGATATATTGTGTTTTGTTCCTTAATAAAGTTAGTTTGGTGTTCAGCTCAACACGGCTCCGGTCTCATGTTATTCAGACATAGGATGATGGTGATGAGAATAAACCATGGGAGTGTGCATTCCACCGCCACCTCCATTTTTACAGTCTCCGGGTATGCCAATTATACCATGGCGCTGCTGGCGGGAGACGTCCGAGGTGTATGTTGCTGTGGCCGGCCAAAGTGGCACTTACAAAGAGAGATGGAGGAGCCTACTCGTTCGCTTCCTCAGTGAGGAGGGTCAACGGATGTTTTTCAAGCTGGGTGGCAAGGGCTCACTGAAGGAAGGTTTGGACTTAATGGACTATTTCTTTTGGGGCTATTCCAACATCACGGTGCAAAAATATAAAGTCTTTGCCAACAACGAGTTGGTGAGTCCACCCAATGCTTTATTATGGAACTCCGTAGACTAGCAAAAGAGTGCACCTTTGGGCTGATTGAGGAGGAGCTAGTCCGGGACAAGCTAGCACATGGTATGAGTGATGAGTGGTTAGAAGACAAGCTAACGCTGACTACGGACGTCCTCGCGCTGGAGAAAGTGGTTGAACTGACTAGTGTTAGAAAAATACCCGATTCTTTGAATGATCCAAGAACAAGCCGGAGATTTCTTCAATTTAAAGGATCGTACATTTAGTTAGAAGTCACATGTAAAGCAAGCAGCGCTGGGTGCAGCGTGACGCAGCTTCCTCTGGAGCGTCGCCACACTGACCAAGACTTCCGGGTGCACGTTACAATTATCTTCTCGGGTGGGGGCGACCCAGTACAATAGGATGGACTTATACGCAACTATCTGATTGGCTAATCTGCCTATAGCGGGAATAGGCCATCCACTGAACGCCACTTCGTTCTAGAATGTGCTATCAACAGTGTGCGTGGGTGTTGAGTCTGGGTGTGTATCTTATGTGAAAGACCTGATCTGAGAGAGAGAGAGAGAGAGAGAGAGAGAGAGAGAGAGAGAGAGAGAGAGAGAGAGAGAGATTTGATTTTTAAAAGATCTTTAATAAACACACTTGTCCATCAGTCAATACAATTTCTATATCATGCTATGTTACACAGAAAATTAATCCCCCAAAAAACGCCCCAAAAAAAGCTGTCCATCATGAACTGAACAGAGGACATTCTCCAGGGACCAGAGGGTCCTGAAACCTTCCACATCCCCATTCCCCATAAAAAACTGAAAGTCCAGCCTGATTCTGGCTTTAAGTAGCCTCACAAATAAAATTTTGACATCAACATCATTCTCAACATTTTCAAGTTTTCTTCTCCGGCTTACATAGATAGCCAACTTTGCCTGTCCTAAAACAAAGTTCAGTAGTTGACACTTCTGCTTAAAACGACGATTGTACATAAAACCACAAATGAAAACCTGCTTAGAGAAAACTTCCTTAAAAATATGAAAAAGTTTTGTGAGAAGTTCAAAGAGGCCACTCAGGCGCTGACATTCAATAAAACAATGAAAAACAGTCTCCCTAGAGGAACAAAAAACACACTGATCACTGACACTGCTGTTAATCACAGAAACAAAAGCATTGACAGCTATAATACCATGCAGGACCCTCCACTGTAAGTCTCCATGTCTCTTAGGGAGAGGGGCTTTGTAAAGAGCCCTCCAGGCAGGCCGATGCCCTTTTCCTAGTTTAAAATAGGCTCTCCAAGGAGTGTCCACACAGGTGTTCAATCGGTCCTTGTTGAGTGCCATCACCACCAGTCTGTAGAGTGCCTTACCACTGGCTCCTCCAAAGTCCACACCAGTGGGAGCACAGAATGCCAGTAAGGAGCAAGGAGCGACGTCAAAGTCCATATAGAGCGTGAGAGAGGGAAAGGGGTCAGTGCTTTCTGGCTGCAGCGTGCCATTGCTAAAGTCCAAGAGTAGGGAGTGCTCAAGTCCATGAAGCTCCTGTTTCCAGTGTGCAAGAAGACCATCGATGAAACGAATCGACCTGACACCAAGATGAGCTGCTAAAGCTGAGGTGTTGTTGAGGCCAGGACCAGCCAGTTCCACCACTTGCTTCAGAGTGAGAATGTTCCTGGAACACAGCCTATCAAGGAAGGTCCTTCCAACTCCCGGCAGGACACCAAGGCTACCACCAAAAACCAGCGGCTCCCTCAACAACCAGTAGAGGGAATCGCATGGCCCTCTTTGTTTTTTAAAAAGAGTCCACACTGAAAAGAGACTGCGGTAAAAACTGGGTAAAGACAGTGCATTAGAGTTCTTAAAATCCATTAAAAACACAGGGAGGTCTAGCCCAAGCCCAAGGACTCTCTGTAAAATAACACAGGCCAAAGGCCTCCATACCAGGTCCTGGGGGCCCGTCAGCAGTCTCTGTATGAAAGTCAGTCTAAAAGCAGCACCTCTACTAGCTAAATGAATCACTCCTTGCCCCCCCTCCTCTTTGGGAAGAAATAACAGGGCTTGAGGAACCCAGTGGAGTCCACCCCCCCAAAAAAAAGTCCACCAAAACAGACTGAATTTTGGACAACAAACCAGCAGGGGGGTCCATGCACATGAGGCGGTGCCACAGGGATGAGGAAACAAGATTATTTAAAATGAGCACTCTTCCTCTAAAAGATATTCTTGGCATTAGCCACTTCCACTTGTTTAGTCTCCCGTTAATCTTCTCTATGACCCCATCCCAATTTTTTTGCTCAAACTGCTGATTTCCAATAAAGACGCCAAGATACTTAAAACCTCCTTTTTTCCAAATCAACCCACCCGGCAGCGTAAGCTGATTTTCTAGTTTCTCCCCCACCATCAGAGCCTCGCTTTTTCCCCAGTTTATCTTTGCAGAGGAAAGTTGGCCAAAAAGATTGACACTCCTAACCAGAACGTCATTGTCACTCTGCTTGTTTAGCAGAATGACTACATCATCTGCATAGGCCGACAGCTGGAACGTGGTGTCACAGCCAGGAAAAGTAACTCCTGATAGATCCCTTCTCAGGCAGTGAAGCAAAGGCTCTATGGCGAGGGAGTACAGCATCCCTGAGAGAAGGCAGCCCTGCCGAACCCCCCTCTGGACTTTTAAAGGGGCAGACAGGCCCCCATTTATCTTCAGCAAACTCTCAATGTCACTGTACAAGACCCGTATCCTGGCTATGAAGCCTGGGCTGAACCCAAAAGCTGTTAAAACTGTCCATAAATATTGGTGTTCAACCCGATCAAACGCCTTTTCCTGGTCAATTGAAATCAAACCAGTTTCTACCGCCAATGAACCAGAGACCTCCAAAATATCCCGAATTAAAGTGACGTTGTCACTAATCAGCCTGCCAGGCACACAGTAAGTCTGGTCTACATGAATGAGCTCGCTCATCACCTTTCTCAGTCTTCGGGCCAGAGCTTTTGAGAGAATCTTGTAGTCTGTGCAGAGCAGAGAGACTGGCCTCCAGTTCTTTAGGCTCTGGAGGTCCCCCTTTTTCGGCAACAGTGTGATGATGGCCCTCCTGCAGGTCGTGGGTAGGGTCCCCCTTTCCAAGCTATCTTGGAGAACCTCCAGCAGGTCTGGACCAAGCAGGGGCCAGAATTCCTTAAAAAAGTCCACAGAGAGACCATCTATGCCTGGTGATTTTCCATTCTGGAGGCTCATTAGCGCCGTATGCAGCTCAGACAGAGACAGTGGAGCATCCAAGCCGGCAACAAGGTCCTCTGAGAGCACTGGAAGACCATCAAGGAAAACCTGGCCCAGTGCCGTGTCCTCCCTCCACTCTGCTCTAAACAATTCACTGTAAAAGCTAGCAGCGTGTTTCCTGATCTCTGCTGCTGTGGAGATTGTTCTCCCGTCATTGCCCAACAAGGAGTGAATGAGCTTTCTCTGTCCATTTTTCCCCTCCAGTCCAAAAAAGTACTGGGAGGGCGAGTCCATCAGAGCTACATCCATGTAGCGTGAGCGGACCAGAGCACCCTGTGCGGTGACCCCTAGCAAGCTAGCCAAGGCTGACCTTTTTGACTTGAGAGCCTCTAAGTGCTCCTGTTTTCCTGTAGAACTGAGCAACTCCTCTAGTTCTACCACCTCAGTCTCCAGAACTTTCAAGGATTGGGTCAAGCTACGAGTGACATTTTGAGTGTACTGTTGGCAGAGTTGTTTTATCTGGGCCTTACCAAAATCCCACCACAATTGGAGAGAACTAAAAGAGGGTTTTTGTTCCCTGTGTGACTTCCAAACATCATGAAAAACCTCTTTAAAAAACACATCATTTAAAAGTGTATTGTTAAAATGCCAAAAAGCACTCTTACACTTTACATTTTCAATAAACACAGAACAAAACAGCAGGCAGTGATCAGTGAAACCAACAGGACAGATACAACTATTTTTAAAAACACTCATTTGATGTTTAAAACCATAAAAACGGTCTAACCTAGCCATAGATAAAAGGTTATCTTTGACATGGCTCCAGGTGTACTGCCTCTGGTCCCCATGATGTGATCTCCACACATCGGCCATTTCATGTGTTTTCACCAGTTCTCTCAGCCTATTGGCAGAAGCAGGGTGAGGCTCCTGATGGTTCCTGTCTAGTCTGTGGTTTAATGTACAGTTAAAATCACCCCCCAGAAATAAAAAAACTATTTGGATCACAGGACTTAACCGTGTCCGAAAGCACGTCAAAGACCCTGATCCTCTCTGCTCTCTGTGTCGGCACATACACGTTTATAAAAACGAAGTTCACGTTTTCAAACTGTACCTTTAATAAGAGGAAATGACCTCTCACCACCTCTTCTACCTCATAAGAGACAGGCACACAGCCCCTAGAGAAAAGTACAGCCACCCCCCCACTGCTACTGGATTTGTGGCTAAAAAAAATGCAGCCATCCCACTCTTTTCTCCAATGGCTCTCAATGTCCACAGTGCTGTGAGTCTCCTGGACCATCAGCACGTCAAGTTTCTTTAAATTAAAAAAGCTTGTATAAAGAGGCCCTTTTTACATCATCCCTGGCCCCATTAATATTGAGAGTGCCAATTCTAAGGTGGGGCATTAAAAAGGATAAAAATAGGGTACAGTAAAAAAACACACACATAGCATAAAAGGGAAGAAACAAACTAAGAGTCAACATGACTGTTAGTAATTTGTGATTTCAGTTTGACAACCAGTTTCTTTAAACGAAAAATTTCCTGATCAGTAAAAGTCTCATTCCCATCATTCAGTTTCATCAGCTTGCGAGCTGATGCCACAAATAACTCCAGATCTGGAAAGTAATTTTCCACTTTCACAGCTCTGCTCCCCTTGGTCACCTGGAGAAATTGCCTAATTTTGGAAAAACAATAGGAGCTTTGCTCCTCCTGCGTCTGCGTCTGCATCATTTCAGACTCAGCTCCACTTTCGTCAGAGACGCTCTCATCTAGTAAATCTAACTTCCCAACCCTACTAGATTTAGCAGAGCTCTGTAAGTTTTCAGCACTTTTTCTTTTTTGTGCAGCTTTAAAAGGATCCTCTTCAGCAAAACTACATTCCTGCATTTCTTCATGAACTGCAACGTTTGTCATGCAGTGTTTGCTCTGTGTGTCCCCTACAGCCTCAAACCGCTCCTCCCCCGCCTGCAAAGTCTGTTCATTCACGTTCCTTCGTTTAACTGCACTTTTACTTACACCCTCCACCTGTTTACCCCGGGCGACAGGCTCGTCACAATGATCAGAGCTGCCGCCAGACAGAAATTCCCCACCATCACTGTTTGGGGAGGCAACTACCGCGCCCACCGCGGCCACCCCAGCAGAGGCGGCCGCGGCCGCCCCAGCACAAGCGGACGCGGACGCGGACGCCCCCGCAGAAGTAGAAGCGGACGCGGACGCGGACGCGACCGCCCCAGCAGAAGCGGGCGCCGCAGCGGCATCCGCCACACCACATGTAGCGCTACCCTCCGGACCACCAGAAACAGCGGCGTCACCTTTCTTACCGCCAGTGCTCTTTGTGTTCGCCTTTTCAGGACATGACCTAATAAGATGGCCTTCTGCGCCACACGCAAAACACTTCATGGTTTCAGATGTTGCAAACACCAAGTAGCTAAAGCCGTCAATCCTGAAATTAAAAGACGCGTTCAGTTCAGCAGAGCTGTCTTTCAACACCATGAAACACTGCCTCCTATGACATACAACATGCTTCAGCAGGGGTGATTTACTACCCAGAGAGACCATTCTGATAGGGGACACAACCTGGCCAAAACGGGACAACTCTCTAATCAGCTGATCATTTTTAACGAAAGGAGGAGCGTTTGAGATGGTGATCCTCCTAGACGGATTCGCCAGCGGTAAAACGGGAGTAAAAGTGTCACCTATGACCACTCCCTGTGCCACCACCTGATCAGCTTTTTCAGTCGAATCCAGAAAGATCACAATTGCGCTGTTCATCCTCGATGCTGATTTTATGCTGCCATGCCCAACCACCTGTCCTACAGCGAGGCTGGCCTCCTCCACAGAACAGGGAACTGTCGGGAGGATTCTCACACCATGACGCCGGGTTAAGCGCTCAAACTCCACACCACCATCAATCACCGGCATGATGCCGGCCGGGAAAAACCGGCAGCAGAAGCTACCGTTCCCCAACACACCCACTCCAACACTCACACCCCAGCACACACACACTCAAACCACTATATTAAACACACACACCTCAAACACACAAGATAGAGAAAAAGTTAGAAAATACAAAGTTTAAAGTACTCACTCGACACCACTCCACACCCCTGCTCCCACAAACGCCCACGCATGCGCCCGAGAGAGAGAGAGAGAGAGAGAGAGAGAGAGAGAGAGAGAGAGAGAGAGAGAGAGAGAGACTTTGACTTTTAAAAAAGGCTTTATTGTACAATTCAAAAATGCAAAAACACCAATATCACGGCCCCAAGTGTGTCACATCTCAAAAGTGCAAACATAACTCATCCCCCTGACCCACAGAACACAAAACGTTCCCTACAGTCCATCTATTGATGAATGCCTCCAAATTGTCCACCATTTGATAGTAAGAGAACTCCACCTGGAGTCTGACTTTCAACAAAACCTTGAAAGCAGACACAGGATCCACATTGCCAGCATTGCTAGCCCGTTTTTTCCTCGTCAGCCAGATGGCAAGTTTAGCAGTACCAGATAGGAAGTTCATCAAAGTGTGGGCAGCCTTCCTTGCCACTTTATACTTCGGACCGTAAATGAACAGACCAAAAGAGAATCGTTCACCCAAAGGCCGAAACCACTCGCGCAAAATCTCAAAAAGTCCAGATAAACGAAAACAGTGGACAAACAAATGGTCGAGGGTCTCAACTTGGGAACAAAACAAACATCCCCCCCCCCCCCACAGTCGGATCAAGGTGTGCCCTGTATTTATTTGTGGCTATTGCCCCATGCACAATCCTCCACTGGAGATCTGCTGTGCGTTTCTCAATAGGTTGCTTGTACATGCACCGCCAGCTGCCCTTTGGGGAGACCCCTGGCCCCAAACAACCCACCCACCTCGACTCCGTGACATCCTTCAGAGAGTGCAGATTCAGAACCTTCACACAGATGTGATACACCGCCCTTGTCCCGACAAACTGAAACTTGCCCAGGTGAGGAATCCTGAAGGTCAGTAGGTGATCCTCTCCTCCTTGCCACTCCCCCACATCTGGAGGTATGGAAATTGCAGGAAAGGTGGACGCAGTGTCGTCATCCCTTTGATTGGAAAGAGTTTGGTTCGTCGCAAACGCTCGAAGCAGCTGCGGCAGGGCGGCGCACACGTCCTCCACCACCCTTTGCAGCTGTCTGACAGATGTAATTTTTGCACTCCACCTCAGTGTATCCATCAATGTGGTCGACATCCTCATAAGATGACCCAGCTTGGTACAGCATGCCTCCCGCAAACAACTCCGCAGGCTGGCAGACTGCAGCACCTCTGCTGCGATGAATCGATTGAAAAACAGTGGTTCGTCGAACAGCCACGTGCCCGGCGCCTCGTCACGGAAGCGGGCCACGTTGAAGACTCGCCATGCATGCAAAACGGATGTGTAAAAAGCAGATAGTCCAGTAAGGTCCACCTCCCCAGATGCCACGAGGAAGAGCTGCTTATCATAGCCCAAGCGACCAACTCTCCTCAAAAGCAGCTTAGCAGTGTCCATCCAACAAGGTCCGCATCCGTAAAGGAGTCGTTGTGCAGTTCGAAGCCTGAAGCTGGCGATCTTGGAATGTATGTCCACCAGGCCCTGTCCCCCCTCGGCCACAGGCAGGTAGAGAACTGGCGCGCGGACCCAGTGGCGACCAGACCAAAAGAAGTCCACGATTGTCTTCTGAATCTCCTCCACGAGGCTCCTTGGCGGTGTCAAAGCCACCAGCCTATGCCAGAGAGCCGAGGCAACCAGATTATTCACGACCAGAACCCTGCCCCTATATGACAGCTGTGGTAGCAACCATTTCCATTTAGAACACTTTGAAACCGGCCGTCCCCCGCTGAAGGCCGCCGGGCAGGCGAGGGACGGCTTGACGCGACCAGTGGCCCACCAATAGACCCTCACTCTTGGCCCAATTAACCCGTGCAGAAGATGCCCTTTCATAAAGTGTCAAAGTGTCCACCAGACGCTGCACATCCCCGTTGGAGGTGATGAAAACGTCAACGTCATCCACATAAGCAGACAAGACAATCGGGCGGCCACAGCTTGATGGCCCCGGCAGAACCAGACCACCCAGCCGAGCGCACAACCTGCACAGCAAAGGCTCAATAGCCAAGCTGTACAGCTGACCCGAGAGTGGACACCCCTGGCGTATTCCCCGGTGTACAGGGATTGGCCGACTCAGTCCCGCCCCCACCTTCACCAAACACTCAGCTCCAGTGTATAGCAGATTGACCCACCTCAAAAACATATTTCCAAAACCAAACCCCCTCAGGGTAGAAAACAAATAGGAATGGTCAGCCCTATCAAAGGCCTTTTCCTGGTCCAAAGACACAATTCCAAACTGTAAGTCATGACATTTACTGAGCTGGAGAACGTCACGTATGAGGAAAACATTGTCCATAATGTTCCGGTCAGGAATACAATATGTTTGATCCCTATCCACAATCAAACCCAAGACAGTGTTCAGTCTGTTTGCCAGGGCCCTGGAAAGCACCTTGTAGTCCGTGCAAAGAAGAGCCACAGGCCTCCAGTATTTCAGCAGGGCCAAGTCCCCCTGCTTTGGCAACAGAGACAGCACTGCACAGCGGCAGGAGACAGGTAACGTTCCTTCCCTGTAACAGGCCGTCAGAACGTTATAGAAGTCTGGTCCAACAATATTCCAAAAATGCTTAAAAAATTCTGAAGAAAGGCCATCCAGTCCAGGCGCGCGTCCCAGCGCCAGCTGATTCACAGCCACAGTCAACTCATCCAAAATCAGGGCACAGTCCAGAGTGGCCCTGTCGTCCTGGCCGAGCACCGGAAGGGCCTCGAAGAGCTGATTTTGAGATTCTTTGCAACACGTTCCCACAGCAAACAGGGCCCCGTAGTAATCCACTGCATGGCGGCGCATCTCGGACGGGTCCGTAGACAGGCGACCATCTGGGAGTGTCAAGCAAGCCATCAGCTTCTTTGTCACAGTAGACTTTTCCAAATTGAAGAAGAAGGACGTTGGTGCATCCATGTCCTGCAGGCGAGTGAAGCGTGACCTCACTAGCGCCCCCTCCACTCTGCCCTGCAAGAATATGCGCAGGGCCGATCTCTTCTCCTGCAGCAAAGGACCAGCGGTAGAATCCCAACCCGTAACCAAGCTGGCCTCCAGCCTCTTTACAGCGTCCTCTAGTTCACTGACCTTGGTGTTGATGATGGTAGTTGAGTACGCAGCGTACCGTTGACAAAAAAGGTGAATTTGCACTTTACCAACGTCCCACCACTGTTCGAGGGAACCAAAACGAGCTTTCGTGGTCCTCCAGTGTTCCCAGAAGCACACAAAATACTGACAAAAGGCATTGTCCTGTAGGAGCTTGTTATTGAAGTGCCAATATGACTTTGCCCGTTTCCCTGGTGAGTTCAGTAACACCGCAGTAGCCAGGTGATGATCCGTGAAACCGACGGGACTTATGTTACTGTGAAGGAGGCCGGGGCTACAGGTTCTAGAAACATATATCCTGTCTAATCTAACAGCACTGACAACCCCGTCAGTGACCCTAACCCAGGTATACCGTCTCGCATTGGCATTTTTCAACCTTCACGTGTCCACTAAGGCTAACTGCACAGTGAAATTTTCCAAGCATCTAGAAGACTGCAGATGAGGTTCTGCATTAGTGCGATCTACAGTGAAGTCCAAGGTACAGTTGAAATCACCAGCCACAACAAGTTGGTCTTGGTGATAGCGCTGCAATTCAGTAGTCATTGTATTGAAAAAGGCAACCCTTTCCGCGCCGTGGTTTGGCGCGTAAACATTAACCAGGCAAAACACGGAATCCCCCACTTGCGCCCTAACTAGAAGAAGCCTGCCCCTCACTATCTCCACCACCGATAAACTTTGTGCATTTGCTGATTCCCCAAACAAAATGGCCACTCCCGCACTTAGATTTGTGCCGTGACTGAGTGAAAATGGGCCTTTCCACCGCAAGCCCCAGTTGACTTCATCCGCCGAAGTGGTATGAGAGAGAGAGAGAGAGAAAGAGACCTCTATAGCTTTGTTTCATTCCTGTTGTATCAGTTTACCATAACATAATTGTGCATAAGCATGCAAACAGAATTTGTATGGAATATGTGTAGAGCATAATGGGAGATTACCTACAGAATTATTATTCTGGCACTAACTTTACATTAACCCATTCACTAGGCAGATAGAGTCCACTGCCCAGCTTGGCCTGCCAGTGCTAGCTTAAAAGAACCTAGCCACCCAAGTTTTCCCTCCAAGTCTGGCCACTATCAACATAGCTAAGAGTTTGAGGTGAACTCCAAAAAGGTGGTGGACTGTGGCACGGGCAGGAGTGAGGACTAGGGGTCTGTGTGATGGCGGTGGTTTCCCTCGTCACCGGGCAGGCTCATCCACCTGCCCCGTCAGAGGGAAGAAGTGCTATAACTGCGTCCACCACCACTCCTAAACCATTGGCGGCATAGCCCGAAAGCATGACATAGGTGTGTGTGGCTTGCGCCAAGAAGGGACCATTAAAGAGGTACGTCCTGCAGCCCGACGGAGTTGATGTGCTACTTGTGGTGGACTCAGGAGCTGGTAAGTCCATAGTCAGTATGGTTACACTGAAAAGACTTTTCTCAGGCAAAACCATCAATGCAGGGGCAGTGAAAATATTTGGGTACGGTCATGCTGAAATTGAAATAGCAGGCACGGTCAGCTTCTTGGTGAAATGTGGCTTAAAGATTGTTCCCGCATTCACCTTCCAGGTATCGCCCCAGGAGGCTGGCTTGCTGGGAATCGACTGCTGGGTGAAATGGGATTATCCATCACGGGACCCAGAGGGCTCAACGGTGCTGACAATGTACCCTGAATGGCAATGTACCCTGAATGGCATGTCTGCTGGCCGGTATGTTCGTGGGCCTTGGATGCATTAAGGCGTTCTACTACCGCCCACTCATCGACCCAAACGTGACACAGAAAATCCAACCATTACGGCGGCTTCCCCTCGCTCTGCGTGATGATGTCACAGCGGAACTGAACAGACTGCTCAAAGCTGGCATCATCGAGAGGGTGGATGCTTCACCCTGGATATTGAACATGGCCAGGAAGAAGACAGATGGCATCTGTCCGTGTATTGACCTTAGGATGGTGACTATGGCAAATATCCGCTCCCCATGATGGAAGAACTTACTGCAACATTCAGCGGCTCAAGGGTATTCACAAAGCTGGATCTCCACCAGTTTTACCCACAGGTGCCTCCTTCACCCAGCCAGCAGGAACTTGACCGCATTCCTGACCCACATGGGAATTTTCAGGTCCGCCCGGTTGCCTTTTGGTCTGAGCTCAGTGCCTTGCTGCTTTCAGAAGATCATGTCCAAAATTCTGGCTGGCCTCAAGGATGTAGTGGTGTACCTGGATGACATTGTGGTCCACGGTGCGTCACAGGGAGAACACAACAGTCATTTGAGATGAGTGGTGGAGGTGCTGCCGGAGCATGGACTCACATTGAATGGGGAAAAGTGCATCTTTGCAGCGGATTCCACTGATTTTGTGGGATTCTGGCTGGCGGCGAAGGGTCTGAGGGCCCCTGCACTCGAACATGGAGGTGGTCCTGCGTCTCCCAGATCCCTAGACACCCGTACAAATTTCCTCGTTCTTGGGCATGGTGAACTTTTACAGATGTTTTATTCCCCATTATTCAGAGACAATCAAATCACTCCGGGATCGTCTGAAACAGGATGCACCGTGGCAGTGGACCCAGCCTGCTCAGTGGCAGTGCCTAGACTTAAGTTCCAACTCCCCTCCCCTCCAGTGTTGGCTCACTTTGATCAAAAATGGCCAACTTTTGTGACCTGGTTCAGTGGTGGGGGCGCTTATGTCACAGGTGCAAAAGCGTCCAGTGGCGTTTGCGTCGAGGTTTCTTTCAGGGGCTGAACAGAAATATCCCATGGGTGAGAGGGAGGGGCTCGCCTGTGTCTGGACGTGTGAACGGTTGCACATCTATCTCTACAAATGCACTTCACCCTGCGAACGGACCACCGGGAGCTGACAACGCTGCTGGAGATGACAGGCTCAGGATACAGGTCCCTACAGATCCTCAGATGGATGGAGCAGCTGAGAGACTACAACTTTACTCCCCAGTTCGCTCCTGAAAAAGAGAACGTAGTGGTGGACCTCCTGTCCCATGCCACAGCCAACACCCCGCAACCAGATGACGACGGTGACGACTACACGGAGGCGGATCTGGTCAACACGCTGCATGGACCCCTCCGGGACATGGTATCCCTCCAGGAGCTCCGGACAGAATCGGAACGGTACCCCACATTGTCACAACTGTTCTCGGTTGTTAGGGAGGGTTGACCCACGAAAGCATAGGGCGAGCTGGCACCTTTTCACCGGTTTAGGGATGAACTGAGCTGTTGCAACATTGTGTGTGTGGGGAGGGGACACTGCACGTTGATCCCGGTGTCTCTGAGATCATGAGTTCTGGCGATGCTCCACGAGGGTCACCTGGGCATGGTCATGGTGAAGTAGCGTTGCAGGGATTCAATTTGGTGGCCTGGTATTGATAAGGACATTGAAACCATGGTAAAGAACTGTGTCCCGTGCTTGGAGAGCGGAAAGACCGGCGCCCCCCCACCCACACACACACACACAATCCCTGCGACCATTACCGTACCCAGAGGGCCCTTGGAATCACATCCAATTAGACATCTGCGGTGAACTGCATACAGCCCCCGAACAGACGGTTTTTGCTTGTGGTCTACGATCTGTTCTCTAAATGGCCAGAGGAGTTGCCCACTAATTCAGTCACGACGGATGTGGATACAGGTTTCCTCTCATCACTGCTCAACAGATTGGGGGTCCCGGATGCCATCACTACAGAGAAAGGCCCACAGTTCACCTCTGGGGGCTTTGAGGAGTTTTTGGGTATTAGGGGCGTGGAACACATCAAAACCACATTCTATCACCCCCAAGCCAATAGGGATGTAGAGTGTTTCAACAAGACTCTGAAAAACTGGCTGAGAGCTCATTTGGCAGATGGCTTCACGTTCCCTGACACCCTCCAGAGCACACTCCTCCACTACAGGGCAACGGTCCATGCCACGACAGGGTGCTCCCCGGTGAAACTCATGCTGGGGTGTGAACTCCACTTCCCCCTGGACCGACTGAGGCCACCCACGACCCCTTCTCCGGGGAACACAGATCCTCCACGTGACCGCATTGTTGCCCAACAGGAGAAGATGAAACGACGGTTTGACAGGATGCACAGGGTGAATGCCCACGGACTCAAGGTGTCGGACCAGGTCTGAATTAAACATCTCAACCGCATGCAAAAACTGCAGCCTTTCTGGACAGGGCCCCTACAGATCGTGAGGGGGCGGGGCCGGGACATGTTCGAGAAATAGAATTGGTCACGGCGTTGCCTGCACAGAGTCCGGGAGCTACAGCAGAGTGGACTAAGTGTACGTTGGGACTCATCTGATGTGGGTGTTAGGGACTCACAGGTGCAGCCGAAGGAGCCTGGAGCAGTTTCCCCTTCTGTGGGCGCTCGACTAAAACGTGTCAGAGGCCCAAATACCTGGATGACTACGTCGTAAAAGTAGCTTTAGTAAATGCGTGTTGGGAATGGGCGGCAGAATCATCCGCCCAGACACAGGAGGGTGTCCTGGTAGTCTACCCAGGCGCCCATTCACGTAGTTGATTAGTTTTGCTGTTCTGTTAAAAAAAAAAAGAAAAATGTCTATGTTGCATGTGTTCTAGGGGTCCATCACATATGTATGTGTGAGTTTCTTGTGTGTGGGGGGGGGGTTCCATGTTTTGTTGGGGGGGGGGGGGGTGTTGTGTGGGGATTTGGCATTTGGGGCTTGCCATAGCCTGTACCAGGGGGTTGGGGGTGATGACGACAGGAAGGCTACGGCTAGTGGATATATTGTGCTGTGTTCCTTAATAAAGTTAGTTTGGTGTTCAGTTCAACACGGCTCCGTTCTCATGTTATTCAGACAACAGTCTCCTTTTTCCTTTTTTTTTTTAAGAAGATGACTGCCAGTCAAGAAAAAAGAAACAGCACAGAATTAATGGTAAACTGCATCATGCTGTTACCTGTTAAGTAATTCCTCCTTGATGAAGGCACAATTATATCACATACCTCAAGCAGATAGCATTTTGCGTGCTGTAATGCTGTAAAATCCCTCTTGGGATTCGGATTGATTGGAACGTCACTTTTGGTAACGTATCGTCACTTCCTGTTTTGCTGTCTGTCCATGTGGTTTGCTCTCCTCACTCTCCTGAGCTTTGGGTTAGCCACTAGCTATGGCTACTCACTCTCCTTCCTCTCCTTTTCTGGTGTGCTCTCTCTGTCAGATGTTTAGCTATACCTCTGCCTCTTTTAGTGATAACGGTAAATGTAATAAATGTTGTCTTTTTGAGGCACTTGAGGCGAGGTTGTCTGATTTGGAATCCCGGCTCCGCTGCATTGAAACACCATCTGCGCCAGTTACTCTCGACGGACGTCCCCTAGCTGCAGCAGAGCTAGCTAGCATAGCCCCCCCGTTAGCGGTCCTCCGGCTCTCCTCAGCAGCGAGGAGACTGGGTGGGTGACGGTGAGAAGGAAGCCTAGTCGCAAAGCCCCGGTACACCTCCAACCTGTTCACGTTTCTAATCGTTTTTCCCCGCTCAGCGACACACCCGCTGAGGAAAAAACTCTGATCATTGGCGACTCTGTAGTCAGAAACGTGAACCTAGAGACTCCAGCGGCCATAGTCAAATGCATTCCTGGGGCCAGAGCAGGCGACATCGAGTCAAATTTGAAAATGCTGGCTAAAAGTAACTGTAAATACTCCACAATTGTTATTCACGCTGGCATCAATGACATCTGTCTCCGGCAGTCAGAAGTCACGAAACTTAATGTAGAATCGGTGTATGACTTTGCCAAAACAATGTCGGACTCTGTAGTATTCTCTGGGCCCCTCCCCATTCTGACCAGTGATGACATGTTTATCCACTCGTCATCCTTGAACCGCTGGCTGTCTATGTGGTGTCCTGCAAACAATGTGGGCTACATTGACAATTGGAGCTCATTTTGGGGAAAACCAGGTCTTATGAGACGAGACAGCATCCATCCCACTTTGGATGGTGCGTCTCATTTATCTAACAATTTGATATCTTTTTTATCCAAATTTCCAAAACCTTGACAACTCAGAGTTGGGACCAGGAAGCAGAGTCGCAGTCTTACATGCCTCTCTGCAGCTCCTCTTCATCTGCCACCCCTCAACTTAGCCCCTGTCTTCCCCATCAAAGAATCATTGTCTGCTCCCTCCAAAGTGAATAAAAATATAATATATAAGCATCCCAAAGTGATTAAGCAAAAAATTGGTAAAACTCAAATTAAACATAAAGCCTCTAAATTGAATGATTTGGCCTCTCTTCCTCCTCATAATTTAAAAATTAAATGTGGTTTATTAAATATTAGGTCTCTAAATCCCAAGTTTCTGTTAGTCCATGATCTGTTAATTGATCATCAGAATGATTTAATATCCCTTACAGAGACTTGGTTAGGGCAAGAGGATTATGTTGGTTTAAATGAATCAACTCCCTCTGGTTATTTAAACTGTCAAAATCCCAGAAGTTATGGTCATGGAGGAGGAGTAGCAACAATTTACCATTCCAAACTATTAATTAATGTAAAGCAAAAAACATGTTATAATTCCTTTGAGGGCCTGGTCCTCAGTATTGGGCACTTTAGCAATTTTAGGTTAAACCCAATTTTATTTGCCATAGTTTATCGTCCTCTATCAACCTACTCAGAATTTATATCCGAATTTGCTGATTTCTTAGCTGATTTAGTGCTGAATTCAGAAAGAATAATTATAGTAGGGGACTTTAATATACACTACCGTTCAAAAGTTTGGGGTCACCCAGACAATTATTTTGTGTTTTCCATGAAAAGTCACACTTATTTACCACCATGAGTTGTAAAATGAATAGAAAATATAGTCAAGACATTTACAAGGTTAGAAATAATGATTTGTATTTGAAATAATAATTTTTTCCAGATACTCAACCTGCTCAAAGGAAGGTCAGTTTTATAGCTTGTCTAACCAGCTAAACTGTTTTCAGCTGTGCTAACATGATTGCACAAGGGTTTTCTAATCATCCATTAGCCTTCTGACGCAATGAGCAAACACATTGTACCATTAGAACACTGGAATGACAGTTGCTGGAAATGGGCCTCCATACACCTATGTAGATATTGCACCAAAAACCAGACATTTGCCGCTAGAATAGTCATTTACCACATTAGCAATGTATATTAGATATTAGAGTGTATTTCTGATTAGTTTAAAGTTATCTTCATTGAAAAAAACAGTGTTTTTCTTTCAAAAATAAGGAAATTTCTAAGTGACCCCAAACTTTTGAACGGTAGTGTACATGTAGATGTAGATAGTGACTGCCTTAATGTGGCATTTAATTCAATATTAGACTTGATTGGGTTTTCTCAGAAAGTAGGAAATTCTACTCATTATCTCCACCATACGTTGGACCTTGTTCTGACATATGGCATAGAAATAGAAAATCTTGTAGTATCTCCTCATAACCCTGTACTGTCAGACCATTGTCTGTTAACCTTTGATTTTACTATTTCTTACTATTTTGCTCCTAAAGAAAAATATTATTACAGTAGATGCCTCTCAGATGATGCTGTTACCAAATTTATGCAGATTGTTTCCTCTATGCCATGTGTCAACACAACGGAAATAAGCTATAGACAGCTTGCTCCTTCTGTAATTGATAACATGGTGGATAGTGTTACAGCTTCTCTGCATCAGACTCTAGACTTGGTGGCCCCCTTAAAAAAGAAAAAGTCTAATCAGAGATTTCTAACTCCTTGGTTCAACACAGAAACTCGTAGCTTAAAACAGAAGACACATCAATTAGAAAGAAAATGGCGCTCCACTAATTTAGATGAAATCTGTTTAGCTTGGAGAAATCATCTTTTAATTTATAAAAAAATCTCTTAGAAAAGCTAGAACGAGTTATTATTCTGCATTAATAGAAGAAAACAAGAATAATCCCAGGTTTCTTTTCAGCACTGTAGCCAGGTTGACAAAGAGTCAGGACTCTGTCAATCCTAGCATTCCCTTAGAGCTTACTAGTCAGGACTTTATGAACTTTTTCAATAATAAAATTTCATCCATCAGAGATAAAATCGATCAGATTCTTCCCACAGTTAACTTAAATACTGTAACTACTACAACTCCTTCAATTGATGTCTGTCTTGATGAGTTTACTCCAATCGACCTTTGTGAGTTAGACAAAATAGTTTCCTCATCCAAACCTTAAACTTGCCTTTTAGACCCTATTCCTACCAGGTTATTTAAAGAAGTCTTCCCACTTATTGGTAGCTTTATTCTTCAATTAATCAATTCTTCATTAACTTCAGGCCATGTACCGCAGGCTTTTAAAACGGCTGTAATTAAACCCTTACTCAAAAAGCCAACGCTAGATCCAGGAGCTTAAGCTAACTATAGACCAATCTGTAATCTCCCTTTCATTTCAAAAATCTTAGAAAGAGTTGTTGCTACGCAATTATTTGACCACCTGCAAGGAAATGGTTTACTTGAAGAGTTTCAATCTGGGTTTAGAATCCATCATAGTACTGAAACAGCCTTAGCGAAGGTCACTAACGACCTCCTCATCGCATCTGATAATGGACTGGTTTCTGTACTTGTCCTTTTAGACCTTAGTGCAGCTTTTGATACTATCGATCATAACATTCTACTTGATAGATTAGAACACTATGTTGGACTTAATGGAACTTCGTTGCAGTGGTTTAGATCTTATTTATCTGATAGGTTCCAGTTTGTTCATGTCAATAATGAGTTTTCTTTCAAATCAAAGCTTAGTCATGGAGTTCCACAGGGATCTGTGCTAGGCCCTACTCTTTTTAGTTTATATTTGCTTCCGTTAGGCAACATTATTACAAAGCACTTTATACATTTTCATTGTTATGCAGATGATACACAATTATACCTGTCAATGAAGCCAGATGATAGTAATCAATTAGCCAAGCTGGAAGCCTGTCTTAAGGAAATCAAAGCTTGGGTGACTTGTAATTTCCTGCTGTTAAATTCAGATAAGATTGGAGTCAGTCTTGTTGGTCCAAAAAACCTTAGAAATACCTTTCCAAATCAAACTTTCAGTTTGGATGCGGTTACTCCGTCTCTTAATAGCTCTGTGAGGAACCTTGGAATTATTTTTGATCAAGATCTGTCCTTCAATTCACATTTTTTTTTTTTTTTTTTTTTAGATTTAATATACTTTATTGATCCCCAGAGGGGAAATTGAGTGCATCCATACCTGGATGGATGAAGCAGCCACGATGCGGCGCTATCCCTTAACCATTCACACACACATTCACACCTAGGGCCACTTTAGATTCTCCATTTAACCTAACCTGCATGTTTTTTGCATGTGGGAGGAAACCGAAGACATCGCGGGGTAAACCCACGCAAACACGGGGAGAACATGCAAACTCCACACAGATCACTGTTGGTCGCGGGCTGGGATCAAAACCCACGATCCCACGATCCCCACAATCCCCCGGCCAAGGGTAAACTGTGCTGCCGCAGTGCTAACCACTGCACCACCGTGCAGCCCCAAATTTGTTAATATTAAATTTGTTTCAAAGACTGCCTTCTATCATTTGCGTAATATTGCCAAGATTAGGAACATCTTGTCTCAGAGTGATGCTGAGAAACTGATCCACGCTTTTGTTAGCTCGAGATTAGATTATTGTAATTCTATATTATCAGGCTGTCCTAAAACATCTTTAAAAAGTCTTCAGCTGATCCAAAATGCTGCAGCAAGAGTTTTAACAGGTACTAGAAAGAGAGATCATATCTCTCCGGTTCTGGCCTCCCTTCATTGGCTTCCCATAGAGTTTAGAATTAAGTTTAAAATCCTTCTTCTTACTTACAAAGCTCTAAACAATCAGGCTCCTTTTTATTTAAAAGATCTGATACTACCGTATTATCCTAACAGAGCACTACGCTCCCAAAATGCAGGATTACTTGTAATACCTAAAATCTCCAAAAGTACAATGGGAGGCAGAGCCTTCAGTCATCAAGCACCTCTCCTGTGGAACCAGCTGCCAATCTGGATTCAGGAGTCAGACTCGATCTCTGTTTTTAAGAATAGGGCTAAAACCTACCTTTTTGATATAGCCTACAATTAGGGAGGGATCATGTGTTTCTGAATCCTCCCTTAGTTATGCTGCTAATAGGTTTAGTCAGTCGAGGGACCTCCAATAATGCACTTGGCCTCACTCCTTTCTTCACTCTCAATGAATTTTTTTTTTTTTTTGCTGGTCATTAACATCTGTTTGTTCTATCCCATAGACTGAGTCCCCATTGTTCTGTTTGTTCTCTACATGTCTGTTCTTTTCATCTTCTGTCCCCTCACCCCCCAGCCAGTCGCAGCAGATGACTGCCCCCCCCCCGAGCCTGGTTCTGCTGGAGGTTTCTTCCTGTTAAAAGGGAGTTTTTTCCTCTCCACCGTCGCCAAGTGATTGCTCACAGGGGATCGCCTGATTGCTGGGGTCTTCCTGCAACTGTGGGGGTCCCCCCTATAGTTGAAAGTGCTATGAGATGACGGTTGTTGTGAAATGGCACTATATAAATAAAGTTGAATTGAATTGAATTGAATTAAAAACAGTTCTTCTGCTTGAAGAGAAGGCACAAAATACATCACAAACTTTAACCAGGTAAGTGTAGACATACCTCACGCCGCAAACTTGTCAACAGTTCTGGCTGAGAAGATGGCAAATGTATACTATATACCTCAGGCGAGCACAAACCGTGCAGGCCACGGTATGCAGCCTTTGCAAAAACCTTCTCTCATTCAGCAGAAAACCACAACAATTTTATGACACACTGCGCAGGGTAACCAAGCAAAGGCAGCCCGCACAGCACACACATTGACATAATGTCTGGCCCAGGAAACACGCACGCAGGCTCAGGATAGATTTAACAGCTTTATTCAACAAGCAGGTGTGTCTGAATGGATGTATGCGGTATGTGTATGTGTTGGGGGTGAACGCCGATGTGCAGGAAGCAGAGCAGAGCACCGTACAGCCGGACAACCCTATGGAGAGAGAGCAGAGGACAAGGGTAACGGGCACCACACCTGGACAGGGATAATGAGTCTGAGTGTTGCTTACTTGTGGGTACAAGTGGCTGGCATTGGCAAGGGGAGAGCCCGGGAGACAGCGTACTGCAGAGCCTCCGTAGATGGTGAAGATGGGTCGGCGATGACGGTGGAAATTCGCCGCCGGGGAATCCACCTGTGCACAGGGGTGAAGAACTTGGAGAAAGGTAAGGGATGCTTACGTGTAGTTGAAGTCTTGCTGGTGATCAGAGCTTGATTCACGAGCTACGAAGTGCCGATGCGAACAGACGGCTCCAGACCGCAGCACTGGGCCGAGTGGGCTAAATAGCCCGCTGCTGACGAGGCGCAGGTGTGCGCGCAGCTGAAGCCGCTGATGAGCGGTGAGTCGTGACAGTACTCCCCCCCCTAGCAGCGCCTCCTGCCGCTGGTTTGTCCGGATGCGCCCGGTGGAACTCCGTGATGAGACTCCTGTCCAACACCAAAGAAGATCGCACCCAGGACCTCCACTCAGGACCGAATCCCTCCCAGTCCACCAAGTACTGCAGCCCGCGACCTCGGCGCCGGGAGTCCAAGATGGAGGTGACTCTCCAGGCCGGGTGGCCATCGATCATCATAGGCGCGGGCGGCGCTGCGGGCGGGGGGCAGAGAGGGTCGGAGACATAGGGCTTAATTTTGGAAATGTGGAAGGTGGGACAAATGCGGAGGGAGGGGGGGGAGGGCCAGACGCACAGCCACTGGGTTAACAATTTTAGAAATGGTGTGGGGGCCAACGAAGCGTGGGGCCAACTTCTTCTTTTCTCCCTTAAGGTGGATATCTTGAGTGGCCAACCGGACCTGTTGACCCACCTGGTAGGCAGGGGCCGGTCTCCTGTGGCGATTAGCCGTGGTGCTGTTGCGCGTCGCCGTGCATAAGAGCACGTCGCGTGTCTTGGTCCACAGAGCCCGACACCGTCTCAGGTGCGCCTGGGTGGAAGGAACCACCAGCTCCGCCTCCTGCTCCGGAAACAAAGGTGGATCATAACCCAAGCACGCCTTGAAGGGGGACATCCCTGTGGCAGAAGACAGAGCTGTGTTGTGGGCGTACTCTACCCAAGACAGGTGCATGCTCCAGGAGGATGGTGTAGAGGAAGTGACGCAGCGTAGGGCAGCTTCCAGCTCCTGGTTGGCCCGTTCGCACTGCCCATTGAATTGCGGGTGGTGACCGGAGGAGAGGCTAACTGTGGCCCCCAGGGCATTGCAAAAACACTTCCACACCTCTGAGACAAACTGGGGCCCCCGATCGGAGACGACGTCCACCGGTATCCCGTGTAGCCTGACCACATGCTGAACCAGGAGGTCCGCTGTCTCCCGCGCCGTTGGAAGACCCCGAAGTGGCACAAAATGGGCGGCCTTGGAGAATCGATCCACAATGGTCAACACGGTCTTATAGGAGTTAGAGGTTGGGAGACTGGTGACGAAGTCGAGGGCTATGTGGGACCAGGGTCTGCCAGGGGTCAGCAGGGGCTGGAGCAAACCCGCGGGGGGAGAATTTGCTGACTTGGCGGTGGCACACACAGGGCACGCCCGGACGTAGTTGGCGGCATCCTTCTGCAGACCTGGCCACCAGAAGGAACGCTGGAGGAGTTCCTCTAGCCGGGATATGCCGGGGTGACAGGCGAGTTTGGAGGTGTGAACCCAATGGATGACCTCCCCCTGGACAGAAGATGGAACGAAGAGCCTTCCCTCCGGTCCGCCGCCAGGGTCCGGTTCGGTCTCCTGCGCCCTCTGGATCTTGTCCCTGATGGACCAGGAAATTGCCCCTACCACACACGAGCTGGGCAGGAGGGTATGGCCCGGCTCCTCTGACGTCTCAGGGGCGAACTGCCTGGAGAGGGCATCGGGTAGGCCGTTCTTAGAGCCAGGGCGATAGGTAATGGTGAAGCGGAACCGGGCGAAGAACAGGGACCAGCGCACCTGGCGGGCATTCAGACATCTAGCAGATCGAAGATACTCCAAGTTCTTATGGTCCGTCAGCACCACGAATGGTAATGCAGCCCCCTCCAGCCAGTGGTGCCACTCCTGCAGGGTGAGCTTGATGGCGAGAAGCTCCCTGTCCCCGACATCGTAATTCCGCTCGGCCGGGGACAGACGCCGTGAGAAGAAGGCGCAGGGTCGCTTGACCCCATTGGGGGGTGATCGCTGGGATAGCACCGCCCCCACTCCCGTATCAGACGCGTCGACTTCCACCAGGCACTGCAGAGCGGGATCGACCTGGGTCAGGACCCGGGAGGAGGAGAACTCCGTCTTCAATGCCTGGAACGCCGCAGCGACCTCTTCGGTCCAGCGGAAGGTGTTCTTGGGGGAAGTGAGACGGGTCAGCGGGGCAACAATGGCACCGAAGTTAGGCACAAAACAGTGGTAGAAATTGGCAAACCCAATGAATTGCTGGACCTGCTTCCTGGAGGTCGGCGTGGGCCATTCAACCACCGCTTTAACCTTCGCGGGGTCAGGTAGGACCTGGTTGTGTGAGATAACAAACCCTAAGAAGGAGGTGGTCTTGGCGTAAAACTCACACTTCTCGGCTTTGACATACAACCTGTTTTCCAGCAGCCACTGCAAGACCCACCTCACATGCACCTGATGTTCCTCTCGTGACCTGGAGAAGATGAGGATGTCATCCAGGTACACGAACACGAAGAGGCTGAGGAAATCACGCAGGACATCATTGATTAGGCGTTGAAATACGGCAGGGGCGTTGGTCAGTCCAAAGGGCATCACCAGGTACTCAAAATGCCCACTAGGCGTTCTAAAGGCTGTCTTCCACTCATCCCCCTCCCTGATCCGGACGAGATGGTATGCACTGCGAAGATCCAATTTGGTGAACCAGGTCGCCCCCTGCAGGGAGTGGAAGGCAGTGTCCATCAGTGGCAGGGTGTAACGGTCCTTCTCCGTGATGTCATTCAAGGCCCGGAAGTTGATACATGGGCGGAGAGACCCATCCTTCTTCGACACGAAGAAGAACCCTGCGCCGAACGGAGACGAGGAGGGGCGGATGATACCTGCGTTAAGTGACTCCTTGATATAACTGTCCATCGCTTCCCGCTCCGGTGCTGACAGGCTGTAAAGACGTCCCGACGGCAGGGGCGCCCCCGGGAGGAGGTTGATGGCGCAGTCGTAGGGCCGGTGAGGAGGAAGCGACATCGCCCTGGACTTGCTGAAAACGAGACCCAGATCATGGAACTCCGAGGGCACCGGGGTGAGATCCGGAGGCGCGGCGTCCTTAACCGGGGGAGGAGAAGACGGGGCGCAGGCTGCGGATTGTAAGCAGGTGCCCATGCAGAATAAACTCCAGGCAGCGATCTTTCCTGTCTGCCAATCCAGCACGGGGTTGTGCAGACGCAACCAGGGGTACCCAAGGATGACAGGCGTGACAGAGGAAGACAGGACGTAAAAGGTGCGATCCTCTCGGTGGTTACGGTTGCGTGCAATGAGTCACTTGTCCGAGGGGCGCACGGGAAAGGGTGATCAGGCTGAGAGGAGGGGCCAGAGGGTGGCAGGGAATGCCCAATCGGGTTGCCAGGCTCTTTGAAATGAAGCTCTGCTCTGCTCCTGAGTCCACCAGTGCGTGTGTGAGATGCCCCGTGGCGTTGTGACAGAATCGGATGGGCAAGGATAGACTTGTGAGGGGATTTGACCGGTTAGAGTCCGCGAGGCCCCCTACAGTGACTCGCGGACCTCCCCGTTTGGCTTCTCCGGGCAATGCCCCACGGTGTGTTGATCTCCTCCGCAATACATGCAGAGGCCCAACTCCCGGCGGCGCTGTTTCTCCGCTAGGGGGAGCTTTGACCGACCAACCACCATCGCCTCCGATTCCTCGGAAGACTCCGGTGGAGGTAACGCCAGGGGGCGGCCTTGAGGCGTGCGGACGGGGCCTCCATGCGAGCGGCTGATGGACTTACGCTCGGTAGACCGTTCATGCAGCCTGTTATCTAAACTAATGGTGGTGGAGATCAGCTCCGCAAGTGTCTCCGGAAGATCTCGACCAGCCAGCTCATCCCTCAGACCAGAGCTGAGGCTGCGGAGGAAGATGCCACAGAGTGCGGCCTCATCCCAGCCAACCTCCTCCGCTGCAACCCGGAAGTCGATAGCATAATCCGCCGCTGACCGGCTTCCCTGTTGGAGACCAAGGAGCCGGTCAGTTAGGACACTATCACGCCGGGAATGATCAAAGACCTCAAGAAAGCTCTGCACGAACTGGCTATAGCAGAGGTTCGCGTAACTGGGCTTCGCCATAACGGCGTAAGCCCAAGATAGCGCTCGCCCCTCCAGAAGATTACCGATGTAACCAATTCGGCTGTGGTCTGAGGGGAAATCCCCGGGAACGCGCAGAAACACTGACTCACACTGCATAATGAACCCCCGCGCTCCGCCGAGCTTCCCGCTGAAGTGGGCGGGGGTTGGGATCAGTGTGAGTCGAGTTGGCATCCCCGAGGTAGACTGACCGGGCACTGGAGCGGCAGGAGCTAGCCCACCCTGGCAAGCCGAGGGGAATGCCTGCTGGGGGTCCAAGCGGTCTAACCGGTGAGTTATGTTAACCAACTGGTTTAAAATCACCTGCTGTTGATGGGCTATTAAATCCACCCGAGCCTCGAGGGTGGAAAGACGGCGTGCGAGCCCGCTGTCTGCTGAGCCGCTTTGCTGGAGCCGTACTGACATAATGTCTGGCCCAGGAAACACGCACACAGGCTCAGGATAGATTTAACAGCTTTATTCAACAAGCAGGTGTGTCTGAATGGATGTATGCGGTATGTGTATGTGTTGGGGGTGAACGTTGATGTGCAGGAAGCAGAGCAGCGCGCCGTACAGCCAGACAACCCTATGGAGAGAGAGCAGTGGACAAGGGTAACGGGCACCACACCTGGACAGGGATAATGAGTCTGAGTGTTGCTTACTTGTGGGTGCAGGTGGCTGGCGTTGGCAAGGGGAGAGCCCGGGAGACAGCGTACTGCAGAGCCTGCGTAGATGGTGAAGATGGGTCGGTGATGACGGGGTGAAATCCGCCGCCGGGGAATCCACCTGTGCACAGGTGTGAAGAACTTGGAGAAAGGTAAGGGATGCTTACGTGTAGTTGAAGTCTTGCTGGTGATCAGAGGTTGATTCACGAGCTACGAAGTGCCGATGCGAACAGACAGCTCCAGACCGCAGCACTGGGCTGAGTGGGCTAAATAGCCCGCTGCTGACGAGGCGCAGGTGTGCGCGCAGCTGAAGCCGCTGATGAGCGGCAAGTCGTGACACAAATACAATATTAAACAGATCTCTATTAGCTCTTACCATACCAGGAGGAAAGAAAAAGGAAGAGGGACTGGATGCAGAGGGTATATATAGGATGTGCATCCACAGGTGCGGTTAATTTGGTATAATGCTGCTAACTAACTAACTAACTAGCCTGCACTTATATAGCGCTTTTCTAGTCACAAAGACCACTCAAAACGCTTTCATTAATACTAACCCTCTATTCTAAAGGCCTATAGGAAACAGATATCTAGGGACAATTTAGAACAGCCAATTAACCTAACATGCATGTCTTTGGATTGTGGGAGGAAACCGGAGCCCCCGGAGTAAACCCATGCAGCACAGGGAGAACATGCAAACTCCACACAGAAAGGTTCCTACCCCTGCCAACCTGGGGATTTGATCCTTGCTATCCCAAGGATCGGTGACACATGGTTAAAGGTTCACTGAAATGAAATAAAACTGGACAGAGTTTTAATCATTGGTGATTTTAATGGTCATGTTGATGATGTATCCTGCAAAACTGCATCAGAATTTTTACACATCATGAAGTGTTATAATCAAGGATGTAACTTTGTTTCAAACATTGGGGGGGGGTGAGATCTCTGCCCATATAAGGATTTAAAAAAAAAAATCTTTTTATTATAGGACTGTCGGGTCATCAGTACAGGCAGTTGTCTCCAATGTGCTCTTTTTCATTTTTAAAGGAAAATCATTTTTTTAAGAAAAAAAAATGACTGTAGACAGTATGTATCCTAGTGTGGAGGAAGAATGCAAAATCATCAACTTTGCTAAAGGGAAAAGGTTAATTTACACCTTTATTTAGGTGTTCCCAAATTAGTAAGAGTTGTAAAAAATATTTCCCTAATTTACCAAATCTATATTCAGCTTTGTAATAGTCCATGCCACTATGAAGCAGCAGGCCTACTTAATACCCATTATGTGTTAAGTACTATTTTAGCACTGGCAGAAATCAAGTTTTGACTATTGTTACCTGGTCATGTGTGCCTCCTGTGCCTCTCTGGTTACCTTTACCTCCTCTCCTACTTGGTTCACCCTGCTGCTGCCACATTCTTTCTCCTGATATAAAAAAGCTCAGTTAATGTTCAAATGGTTTAAAAGAGGTACTTCATGGACAATTTTGGGTGATGTAATTCATGCTAGATTTTTGCCCTTCTTCCCTCTTAATAGCATCTTAACAGTGCAATTAGTATTAACTGAGGTTAATCTAGCTGCTGAGTGAGGCTTAATCACCATTATTCTTAACTCATTTTATTTTGTTATTAATCAGTTGTGGTGATTAACACAATTATTCTGACAGGACTAATGTTTTTTTTTTCATTAATTTATGATGTCACCACTTGCCACCATGTGGCTATTTCTTACCAAGCAGATGAACTAAGGACACTACTGTGATTAAGTCAGCTAGACTATGACAAAAGTAACAGTTATCATATCTGCAGAGGCATTATGAACACAACACACCACACCTTAGGTGTGCTGTTTCACTCATTAAATAATAGCAAATCTGTGAGTAGATTTGTGAGTAAATCATCCTGGTACTAAAAACTTACTCTGGATTCATTATCTAGACATTTAATTTTTTACAATGACATTCAGTTTTCAAAATTAGGATTCAGGTATATATACACCCCCCCCCCCAAAAAAAAGGTAAATAACAAATTTACCTTTACTGTCATATGTGTGAGCATCTGTCCACAGCGCTCACACTCCCTTTTTAGTTTTGAATGTTTTTCTGGTCATTATTATTCTCCTGTTAGTTCTGTTACGTTGTTTGGGTGATACGAGCCCTTTCCTCCATTCCAGGCATAGCCACCTTTTCACTTGCAGTCTGTTTTCAGTCCATCAGCTGCAAGTGGTTGTGCTTTAGGTCACCTGCTATTTTCCCCTCTCACTGCTCTCTGTCTTCTCACCCATCAGCTGGGAGCAGTTAGACAATGAGTCCCTGCCAGCTCAGCGTTCACACCTGCTGTCCATTACATTTCTTGTATTTAAACACTGCCCTTTCCTCCCTGCACTTACTGCTGCCACAATTGTGTTTAGACTGAACCCCAGCTCTTTGGTCAGTCTCCCCCTCCTTTGCTCCAGGGATTTCTCAGCCCTGGAGAAGCTCAGCTGTGTGTTTATTGTTGCCTTTGTATGTCAGTCAACACAGTTATTTTTTGGACTGTTGTGTCTTTTTCCCGTTAATAAATGTTCAACTGCAGTCAAGTGATTGGGTTTGTTTTTGCCCCGGAGGGGCATTCATGACAGTTGGCAGCTGTCAGTGATAACCCAGCTTCTTCAGTGGGGCACTGTTTTCACCTCTTTTGTGTATTTTTTGACTCACCTGGTTGTTGGAGTCCATTATGCCCCAGGCTCGCCAACCTCGCCATAGCAAAAGAGGAGCGGCAGCAGGGGCTCCCAGCGTGGAGGAGGAATGGGCAACGGTGTTCATCCAGGACTTGGTGGATGAGGCACTGGAGGCTCAGAGACCAAAGAGGACTTGGGAGTGTCTGGATGGAGCAGTGTGGATTCTGGAAGAGCATCCTGGCTTGTGGAGTTACCCAAAGCACACAGAGTTGCCGTCCGCGGTCTGTGTGCGCCAGCAATCTTTCCTGGGCCTATTAAGGGGAGGGGGGGGGGTTCATGGCAGGGCTGAAGCAAGGGTGCTTTCCACGACAGAAGACCATCTCCTCTCCTGGTTTGCTGGCTTCACCTCCAGCCCTAGTGTGTGAGTCAACAATGCCATGGTGTCAGCGTCGCTCTGCCTCAGACTGCCGGAGGAATAATCTCACCCTGTTGGAAGCCTCTCCCCAAACACCGAGCCTGACATTCCCCGCAGCAGACTCTCATCTTTCCTCTTTGTCTTCATTGGCTGTTCTGTCAGACTAATTCTCCTCCGTAACTGCTGTGAAGCCTGTCCCCTCGGTGTCTCTCCCCGCTGCCAAGGGGTGCTCCATTCTTCCACCGGCTATGCCCATTCCAGTGTCTACAGGGCCAGCTCCTCGACAAGCCACAGAGGGGCCCCAGATTACCTTAGCAATGGAGAGGGGAGACACATCACCAGCTCCAGCAGGAGCATCATTAGCCTGGAGAAACGGCAAGTTCCCTTTAATTCTATTCCAAATTTTGATGATTTTCCTTGCCTGATCCCTGGTAGAGAGACTCATGGATTGCAGTCCCCTGAGCTCTCTTTACCTGCTGCAGCCACCTTTTACTCCTCAGCCCTCTCCGAGTCTGCTCCTTTCCCCTCTGAGTGTCTGCCGGCTCCAGAACAGGACCGTTTGACAACAGAGGAGGCCGTGGCCATGGAGGTTTCCATTCCAGAGCCAGCACGGAGCTGACCACCAGCTGATGAGCCACCAGCGTGGTCCCCTTCGCCTGGGAGTCTGAAGACTACAATAACCATCATGCCTGCTGCGGAGGCTGCCACAGCAGTGTCAGCTTCCGAGCTAGACCTCCAGAGGGCCGAGTCCGAGATGACACCACCTGGATTGCTGGAGTCCTGGACAGCGGTGAAGCTTGAGCTCAGGCAAGTGTTCTCCTTTGTCTTCCTTTTGTCTGTGTTAGAGCAATCTTGCCTGGCTCTTGGTGAGGAGAGCCAGGTGCAGCCACCCGCTGTTCCTGAGCTCGTCTTGTCAGGCTCTGCCACTGCTGGTGACCCTGAACCCCCTTCTGTCTGTCTGTCTGAGCTTTCTCCCAGGGTCACCAGAGATGCACCAACACAGCCAGAGGTCTGTGTGGGTCCAGGCTCGCCGCTGGAGGTCATTGTGGGTGCAGGTCCGACTGAGGCTGAGTCCTCCATTGGTGCAGCTTCCCCTCTGCCCGAGGCCGTCGTGTGGGTCCTTCCTTGGGTTGAGTCTCCATGGGAGCTGCTTTCCGGCCGGGGACCAACATGAGTGTTGCACCCTAGCATCAGCCCAATGTTGGTGCTGCACCCTAGAATGGGCCTGCCATGGGCGTTACCCCTCCGTGAAGGGTCCACCGAGGGTGTGGCATTGGCCCAATCTGGGTCCAACAAGGGTGCAGTGTTGGCCCAATGCGGGTGCACCAAGGGTGCAGCATTGGCCCAATTCGTGTTCACCGAGGGTGCTGCAGTGCTCCAGCCTGGAGTCACTGTGGGTGCTGCAGTGCTTCAGCCCGGAGCCACCGCGGGTGCTGCAGTGCTCCCGTGCACCAGCCCAGAGCCAAAACAGGTGCTGCTATGCTCCAGCCTGGAGCCACCATGGGTGCAATCATGTCCCAAGCTGGGACCACTGAGGGTGCTGCCGGCCAGCCTGAGGACGCCAAGGCCTTTTTTCCTCTGGTAGACGCCATCAGGGTTCTTCTTCCTCCTCTGCCGGACACCGTCGTGGTTCCCCTTCCTCCGCCACCAGACACCATTGGGGTCCCCCTCCTCTGGTCCAGCTTCCTGTTATTGAGCCTCCCTGTGGGAGGCTCAATAACAGGATTAGTCGCCTGATTGCTGGGGTCTTTCTGCAACTGTGGGGGTTCCCCCTACAGTTGATAGTGCTATGAGATGACTGTTGTTGTGAAATGGTGCTATATAAATAAAGTTGAATTGAATTGAATTGAATTGTGGGAAAGCCGCCTCCTGGTTCACCCCTCCAGTCCTGGTGGCTCAAGAATGCTGGCCGGCCGCCCAAAAAACTGAGTCTCCGGGTTGGGTGGTCCATTTTCTCTGGCAGGCCACCTGACTCTTTCCATAGGGCTCTCTGCCTGGCCTGGGACTTCAGCCGGCCACCCAAACCCTGGGGCTCTGGGACCATGGGGGCTTAGGGGTCTGTCGAGGCGCAGGTGTGAGACTTGAGCTATATAAATATATTGCACATAATTTAGGTACCTATTCATTAACTCCATTTTATATTTACTTATTTCTGTAGGATGTTACTTGGGTTCTAAATATTTTATTGGGTTTTAGACCTTTGAGTTTTTAACCTCTTTGGCTAGTGTTTAACTTTTAATATGACCCTTCTCTCTTACCTCTGGTTTTTCTCCCATCTCTTTGTCTTTTTATACCCTGATTGATGGAGCCTTGAGTATTTTTATCATGTTTATAGCCAGCTTCATATGTGCCTGTGTTTGTGTCTATGTTGAATGTAATTTGTGGCTTGTAAATATGGATGTCACAGACTGCAAAACAAATCTAACTACGGGTACAAATAAAGTAACCTGAACCTGAGCTGTTTTTTTTTTTCCTCGTAGCTGTTTTTCCCCCACCTCCCTCACAGGGTGGTTATTGCCGTATTCCTTCTTTGGGGGGGGGGGATTTCTTTTTTGGTGTTACCTTGGGGTGTCTTGAACCCATCTCTTGAGCAGAGGGCTCTGTCATATGTCTGAGCGTCTGTCCACAGCACTCACACTCCCTTTGTAGTTTTGAGTGTTTTTTTCTGCTCATTATTGTTCTCCTGTTAGTTCTGTTATGTTGTTTAGGTGATACGAGCCCCTTTCCTCCATTCCAGGCACAGCCACCTTTTCACTCGCAGTCTGTTTTCAGTCCATCAGCTGCGATGATTGTGCTTCAGGTCACCTACTATTTTCCCCTCTCACTGCTCTGTCTACTCACCCATCAGCTGGGAGCAGTTAGACCATTAGTCCCTGCCAGCTTGGCGTTCGCACCTGCTGCCCAGTACATTTCTTGTATTTAAACACTGCCCTTTCCTCTCTGCATTTACGGCTGCCACAATTGTGTTTAGACTGAACCCCAGCTCTTTGGTCAGTCTCCCCCTCCTTTCCTCCAGGGATTTTTCAGCCCTGGAGAAGCTCAGCTGTTTAAATGTTTCTTGTTGCCTTTGCATGTCCGTCAACACAGTTATTTTTTGGACTGTTGTGTCTTTTTCCTGTTAATAAATGTTCAACTGCAGTCAAGCGATTGGATTTGTTTTCGCCTCGGAGGGGCATTCATGACACTTTACCAATTTTAACAGAAAAAAGCTTGCAAATATAGAAGAAAATAGTATAAACTCACAAGAAGAAAGTAGGAACTTCATGATAGTCAAAAGAAAAATATTTTAAAAATTCAGAAATTTAAATTATTTTGCAAATGTATAAGGAAAATACATTGGAATCTGTTAATGAACTACATTCATTAACAGTTTCTTTCCAAAAGCCATTCACTTTCTAAATCACCAACATACACTATAGTTACCAGCACATTACATCTGTTAGGAAAGGATTTTTTTTTATTTTTAAATGTGTCTTTCTAATGCTTTCTGTTAATTAGACATAAAGATGACTGCATTTTATATAGTTAGCTCTTTTAATGCTGATATGTTATGTTTGTGTGCTTTGTTATGGTTGTTGATGATGTGCATGGATTGAGTGTTGTTTGTAGTTTTTATGTGGGAGGGGGCATGTGTGGTTTCGTTGTGTTTTTATGCAATGACAATTAAAGGCTCTATCTATCTATCAATCTATCTATCTATCTATCTAAAAAGGCTTATTTTCCATGACAGAAAAAGCAAATTTGAGAAAAATGCCACATTTTTGAGAAACTGTGAATTTAGGCGAAAAAAAAAAAAAACAAGTGAGAAATATTGCATTTTTATACAAAAAGTAGGCAAATTTACAAGAAAAAAATGTCTCTGATTTACAAGAAAATCTGTAAAACTATGATAAAAAAAAGTTGCACACACAAAAAAGTGACACTAGAAATATCACAGTGCTACATAAAAACACTGATGAAGTTTATTAAGGGAGAAAAAAGATTTGACAGAATATTTGCATCCTCAAAAGTTTGTAGTGAGGACAGCTCTCACTGTAAATGGGTTTATAATATGCTTTTAGTTGATATATAATATATATACATACACGTATATTTCTACACTTTCTTTCTTTCTACACTTCACTTTCTTTCTACACTTTAATACACTTTCTTCTTCTTGCTCTGAGAGAGAGCAGTCGCATTTTTTTCTTCCCTCCTTCTGTCTGCCTTCCTGACCTATTCCCAGCTTTGCAATGTTGCGTTTTTGTCTGTGTTTAGTCGCTCTTCTTTGCTGAATCTTAATCTAAACGGAAATTATGGATTTGGAAGCGGCTTAAATGTGCTATTGTCACTATTTTTCAACAAGAATCGGGCCAAGGGGGAGCCCAAGAATTGGAACCTGCAAAGAGACTCATGGACATTGGAATTCATGCGTCTGTGGAAACATCATTATTGGTTATGATCTCAGGACTTCTATTTTTGGCTGTGAAGTTCCCTGATGTATCAGAAATTGAAGGAAGGTGAGAGAGCTGATCAAAGCGGACCTGGCAAGCTCCTTCATCAAATTTGACCAGTTGGGGAGGGCACGAGTAGCGGCATACGGTGAACTGAATGACAGTGATTCAGTGGAGGAATACATCTGGAGCCCTGTGCTCTCGATGGGATTAAAGTTTAAGCCTGCATATGGAAATTATGAAAGCACAGAATTGCACGGGTGAGGAAAAATCTATTCTCTGAGTGCACTGTGCAGATTTGATTTGACCTTGTCTTGGTACCCTGTATTTACATTCCTCCTGATGAAGATAAGCGGAAGAGTGGCTCTGCTAACCCAAATATTGACAAACAATGGCTGTTGTTCTGCAGATTGAGCTCCTCAAGGACAGCGCTCATGTGTTTACAGAACTTGCCACCTGCATGAGGAGAGATAAACTCTGGACATGCCGTGTAGAACACATGACTATCTGTTGCCAGGGGGTGCCCTCTGCTGTTCACCAGCAATTGACACATCTCCACACTGCATTACATACTGATCATATGCTGACTACATAACACTGGTCTCTCTCGCTTGTTATTGTGTGATCTGTTAAATGTCTGCTAAATGTGCATTGAGGGTTTTTTTTGCCTGCAATCAAAATTTCGCTCAGTCACTGAGCGCCATTTTGATAAAACATGTTTTTTTTTTTCTCTCACCTACTGTGTCATATCCCTTCCCTTTTCTTTCTTCATGACTGGCGCCTAGCGGCTGCCCCGGCCTTGGATGTGCTCTGCAGAGTGTGCCCAAATGCCAAGTCACGTTTCGTTACCTTGTATTTATACATGTGTAATGACAATAAAGTTGAATCTCATCTCATCATCTCATATATTCAGTATTGAAGTGACCATACAGGAAAAGCAACAGGCTGGAGGAGATGACAAATGCTGCAAGAAAAAAAAAAAAATGCTGGAAGAAGCATTGCAACTTTTTATTTATCAAATTATTTTTTTTTGTCACTCCTTTTATTGCAAATGGACCCTTAAACACCAACATACTCAAAAGGTATGGTGTTAAAGTGATGAATCTTGTTATATTAGGAGCTAAATCACTATACAGTGATGATAATAAGCCATCAATATCTCAGCGTTTGATCACTGACTAATGCTGTCTCGTGATTAAATAAAATGGGAACAGAAAACTAGAAATGTGGTTTTAAGCTTAAACTTAAACTATATTTTTTTATTTATTTAAGCTCAATAATTAAAATGAACTCATTTTAACACATTATACATATGAATAAAATTTAGAGTGCTGTATTTTCCTTAATGAGATATTTTAAAAGGTTTAGGCTTATGAAATGCATCTATACTTTCATTCATCTATTTGGTGTTTATTTCTTATATAGTCATTTAGATACTCTTTTGTGCAGTTGTGGTATTTTAAGTGAAGATCGATCTGAAAATGATCTGCAGGGAAAATAATCAATTTCTTTTAACGTGAATATTTAAGAACAGCCTTCAGAGTTACTTAGTCTATAATTGAAAGTGGAAAAACTTGCTGTCTAATTGAATTTTATAATTATCAAAATCATGACATTTTAAAAATACATAACAGTTTAAGGTTAACTTAAATTTCGTGGAGATGATAAGCAATATTCAGAGGCATTTATATTTAAGGACCAGTGGTATAGAGAGTTTGTTTCCATTCATACATCCATATTCTACCACCTTTCCAGAGGTTCGGGTCACGGAGGCAGCAGTTCAAGCAGAGAAGCCCAGACTTCCCTCTCCCCAGCCACCTGGTCCACCTCGTTGGAGAGGATACCAAGGTGTTCCCAGGCAAGCTGGGAGACATAGTTTCTCCAGCGAGTCCTGGGTCTGCCCTTTGGTCTCCTCAAAGAGGGACATGCCCAAAACAGCTGAAGTGGGAGGCGTCGAGGAGGCATCTTGATCAGATGCCCATACCACCTCAACAGGATCCTTTCAATGTGAAGGAGCAGCGGTTCTACTCTGAGATTCTCCTGGATGACTGAGCTACTCACCCTGTCTCTGAGGGTGAGTCCAGCAATTCCATGAAGAAAGCTCATTTCAGCGATTTTGTTCTTTCGGTCATTACACAAAGCTCATGACCATAGGTGAGGGTAGGAATGTAGATTGACTTGTGATTCAACGGCTTTGCCTTAGAACTCAGCTCCCTCTTCACCACAGCAGACCGGTACAACATCTGCATCACTGCAGATGCTGCTCCGATCCGTCTGTCAAGATACTTAAACTCCTCCTCTTGGGGCAGGAGCTTGTCCCCAACCTGGAGATGACATGCCACCTTTTTCTGGCTGAGGACCATGGACTCGGACTTGCAGGTACTGATTCTTCTCCCAGCCACTTCACACTCAGTGGCAAACTGTCCCAGTAAGACCTGTAGGTCATTGCTGGATGAAGCCAACAGGACAACATCATCTGTAGACAACAGAGATGAGATCCTGTTGTCACCAAGCATGACATCCTCTGTTCCCTGGCTGTGCCAAGAAATCCTGTCCATAAAAATTATGAACAGGATCGGTGACAAAGGGCAGTCCTGGCGGAGTCCAACTCTCACTGGGAATGAGTCTGAACGAGTGTTGGCAATACAAACCAAACTCTCACAACAGTCGTACAGAGACCGAATAGCTTGTATCAACAAGCCCGATACTCCATACTCCTGAAGCACCCCCCACAAAAAACCATGAGGGACGTAGTTGAATGCCTTCTCCAAGTCCACAAAAGACATGTAGACTGGTTGGGCAAACTCCCACGAACCCTCGAGAATTCTTGAGAGGGTAAAGAGTTGGTCTGATGTGCCACAGCCAGGATGAAAACCACATTGCTCCTCCTTAATCTGAGGTTCGACCAACATCCGGACTCTCCTCTCCAGTACCTTGGCATAGACCTTCCCAGGGAGGCTGAGGAGTGTGATTCCTCTAAAGTTGGAGCACACCCTCCAGCCCCCTTTTTTGAAGAGAGGAACCACCACCCTGGTTTGCCATGCCAAAGGCACTGTCCGCAACCTCCATGCAATGTTGCAGAGGCGTGTCAACCATGACAGCCCTACAACAACCAGGGCCCTAAGGTACTCAGGGCCAATCTCGTTCACCCCCGGGGCCCGGCCACCAAAGAGATTTTTAACAACCTTGGTGACCTCATCCCCTGTGATAGGCAAGTCGACCCCGTCATCTACAAGCCCTGTTTCCTCTATGGAAGGCATGTCAGTGGGATTGAGGAGATCCTCGAATTATTTCTTCCACTGCCCGATGATGTCCCCAGTCAAAGTCAGTAGTGCCCCATGTGCACCATACACAGTGTGGACAGGGAGCTGCTTCCCCCTCCAGAGCCACCGGACAGTTTGCCAGAATCTCTTTGAGGCAGACCGAAAGTCTTGTTCAATGGCCTCACCAAACTCCTCCCATACCCGAGTTTTTGCTTCAGCAGCCACCCGAGCCACACGCCGCTTGGCCTGCCAATACACCTCAGCTGCTTCGGGAGCCCCACAAGTCAACCAAGCTTGATAGCACTTCTTCTTCAGCTTGATGGTCCCCCTCACCACTGGTGTCCACGTCTTGGTTCTGAGGTTGCCACCATGAGATGCCCCAACGACCTCGCGGCTGCAGCTCTGGGCAGCCGCTTCAACAATGGAGGTGAAGCCCATGGCCCATTCAGGTTCCATGTCTCCAGACTCCCTCGGAATGTGGTTGAAGTTCTTCCAGAGGTGGGAGTTGAAGACCTCTTGGATAGGGGCCTCAGCCAGACGTTCCCAGCACACCCTCACTATACGCTTGGGTCTAGCAGGTCTCAATGGCATCCTAACCTGCCATCGGATCCAACTTACCACCAGGTGGTGATCAGTTGACAGCTCTTCACCTCTCATTACCCAAGTGTCCAAGACATACGGTCGCAGGTCTGATGACACGATAACAAAATTGATCATCAACCTGCGACCTAGGGTGTCCTGGTGCCAGGTGCACATATGGACACCCTTATGCTTGAATATGGTGTTTGTTATGGACAAACTGTGGTTACAACAGAAGTCCAATAACTGAACACCACTCGGGTTCAGATCGGGCAGGCCGTTCCTCCCAATCATCCCCTCCAGGTTCCACATGTGCATTGAAGTCCCCCAGTAGGACAATGGAGTCTCCAAGAGGAACACTCTCCAGCACCCCAGTCACAGACTTAAAAAAGGGTGGGTTCTCTGAACCATCATTTGGTGCATAGGCACGGATTATGGTCAGGACCCGTTTCCCATCCCGAAGACGCAGGGAAACAACCCTTTCGTCCACCGGGAAAAACCCCAATACAGAGGAAGCAAGGTGGGGGATAGAAGAATACCTAACCCTGCTCGTCGCCTCTTGCCTGGGGAAACTCCAGAGTAGGCCAAGCTCCAGCCCCTCTCCAGAAGACTGGTTCCGGAACTGGAACTGTGTGTTGATGTGAGGCCAGCTATATCTAGCTCGTATCTCTCAACCTCATGCACTAGCTCAGGCTCCTTCCCCACCAGAGAGGTGACATTCCACGTCCCAAAAGACATTTTAGGAAGCTTGGGATCCGACCGCCAAGGACTCTGCCTTTGACCGCCACTTGATCCACATAGCAACGGACCCCCATGGTCCCTCCTGCAGGTGGTGAGCCCACTGAAGGGCAGACCCATGTAACTCCTTCGGGGTGAGCCCAGGCAGGTCCCATGCGTGGAAACCCGGCCACCAGACGCTAGCCATCGAGCCCCTCCTGCAGGCCTGGCTCCAGGGTGGGGCCCCGGTAACCCCATACTGGACGGGGTACATTGAATCCTTGTTTTAGCATTCATCATGAGAGTCTGTTGGATTGTTCTTAGTCTGGCCCTTCACCCAGGACCAGTTTGTCTTGGGTGACCCTACCAGAGGTAAACTGCCCCGGACAACATAGCTCCTGGGATCACTAGGGCATGCAAACCCCCACCACAATAAGGTGACGATCCATTAGGGGTAGAGTTTTTTTGTCCTTGATAAATGTTCACAACAGCTAACATTTAAATGAGCATTGAAACATATGTAAATTTCACTCTAACAGCTGACAAACAAATCCATTCTGATAACACTTCACGAATGATTAATACAATGTCAAGCCCAAATTTGCATGAGAAGAGCTAATCATTTCTCTGATAAGCTAAATCCTACCAGACAGCACATATGGTGTACTCCCATAGCTTTAACTTTATATTAGCAAACTAGCAACCAGCTAACGTCAGGCAGCAATTCACTACCTAAATCAAGAATATATTTATCTCCTTTTGGGTAGAGGGGTTTGTCCTTTTATTTGACAACCAACAATTTATAATGGTTTGTTGCCCTTGTGGAGCTCTTTTCATTCTGTCTCACTTGTGAGCTGCTCCTGCTGCATTGACAAGCAGGAGCAGCTCACAAGCAGCAGCTAACCTGCCACTGCTACAAATGACTGAGTATTGACCAGAGAAGACATGGACTGGTTGGGCAATACCAAGTCTGCGGGGGGGGAAGGGGGGTGTACATTGTTTGATTATTTGAAATGTTACTTTTCATTACTTGCAAATAAAAAAAAATGAAAACTTCTTTACTCACTTGTAGATATTTTTTATTAATAATAATTATATGATTATTGGGGGGTTATATTGGGTGGATTATATTTTTTGGGGGGGAACCCCCCCCCCCCCAATAAATTACACCTACGACTATAACTTTGTGCTCCAAGTCAGGCAACCAGCTCACAACAAAGGACATGTGTAGGACTTGGTTTTCTCCCTCAATCTTGTGATTGATGATCATATAATTGAAGAGTCACTTGTGAGCGAACGTACGTTTTCTTTAATCTCTCTTTTAATAGTGTAACGTCGGGGCCATTTTAAGGGAGCCAGGGATTTCCCAGCATGCTTTGCCAGTTTGAAACGTTACTGTGTGTGTTAAATATGTTACTTCTGAGTTATACTGCTGTGTCATTATAACTGCATTATAATGGCCCAGCAGTGTTTAGCAGGATTAGGGCAAGATGTATCATGTGTGTGTAACCATGATTGAAACGGAGGTCTGGGGGAATGACCTCCACTGCTCTGTGTACTAAGTGGCAGGTTGGGGGTCGGGGTGTGTGAAAATAAATCTGGTTGATCAGAGCCATCTGCTCCATTGTCTTTTTGTGTGAACCCCTGCAAACGTCACACTGGTGTCAATAGTGGGATATGGAGCGAGATGAGGATCCAGGCGGAGGTACAGCGGCCGGAGCGATTCATCGCTCAGCCGGGAACGGAGTATAGAGCAGAGACGCCGGCCCCTGGAGAGCTTCGCTGCGATGGACGGAGCAGAGCAAACCAGCCCCGTTTCCCGCCCTTTTCAGGGCAGGACGGGCTGGCGATTCCAGAGCAATTAGGAGCGGCAATCTACCGGGAGATGACCGTCCCATCCATCCAGCAGCGGGCCAAGATTCCCCGCTACAACGGCGAGAACCTGTTGGATGACCGCCTGGCCCAGGTCGAGTTGGCTGCCGCGCTGATCATCAGAGGAAACCACCGTGCTGAGAGCGAGTGGAGGAGGAGCTACGGCAGATCACAGCAGCGCGTGCACGAAGGAAACAGCCGTGGCGACGCGAGGAAGGACGGCTTCCGCTGCACAGTGCCAGGGTACATGGCATGGTACCGCCCCGCACACAGCGCACGACAAACTGGCCCCTCGCCGACGCTAAATTAGAGCGAGGTGGCATGGACGGGGAAAAAGCCGCCTCCTGCAGATGCTTCCCCCGGCAGATGACGTCACAGAGGCGCAGGAGCGATGCAGCGGAGCGAGCAGGACGCATGGACGCGGGCCAGCAGCCGCCTGGGACAACTGGCAGCGGTGGGAGTCGGCCGGAGCGGGCCTGGGACTCCCGCTGCCAGGGAAGGGACTGTGTGTGGTCCTACAGAGGCTGTCAGATGTGTCCATCCGCCCGCTGATGGCCAAACCGGAACCCTACCCCAACCAGATGCTCTGACCGAGACTCAGATGGCCCGTGCATGCCGCCCTGGCACCGGGCTGACTCGTGTTGGATTTCTGAAAGTGGACTTTGAATTTTCTGGGGACAGAAACCAGTCCGGGGGGGGCAGTGTAACGTCGGGGCCATTTTAAGGGAGCCAGGGATTTCCCAGCATGCTTTGCCAGTTTGAAACGTTACTGTGTGTGTTAAATGTGTTACTTCTGAGTTATACTGCTGTGTCATTATAACTGCATTATAATGGCCCAGCAGTGTTTAGCAGGATTAGGGCAAGATGTATCATGTGTGTGTAACCATGATTGAAACGGAGGTCTGGGGGAATGACCTCCACTGCTCTGTGTACTAAGTGGCAGGTTGGGGGTCGGGGTGTGTGAAAATAAATCTGGTTGATCAGAGCCATCTGCTCCATTGTCTTTTTGTGTGAACCCCTGCAAAAGTGAATCCCACTTCTGACACCAGTGTAACGTGCTGCTCGACATGGCGACGTCCCACCGGGGGATTCGAACTCACGCCTCCCACTCCGGAGTCCCGCACCCTACCTGTGTCGCCAATAGGGTCAACCCACTTGGCAAGCCAAGTAGGGTGCTCATATTGAGTTCGCTACACTACTCCCCTCTGGTTGTCAACATCGTCCCGATGTCAGCGCCCCATTACTGCTTTGGACAGGAGATCCCACTTCTGACACAAGTGTAACGTGCTGCTCGACATGGCGACGTCCCACCGGGAGATTCGAACTCACGCCTCCCACTCCGGAGTCCCGCACCCTACCTGTGTCGCCAATAGGGTCAACCCACTTGGCAAGCCAAGTAGGGTGCTCATATTGAGTTCGCTACACTAGTGATTCTTTGCCCCACTCACGATCCTTTCATAGATGTCTTATCTCCTAGTTTGCTGCTGACAGGTTTTCTCTTTTATTTAATTTTTGTCCCAAGTCTGAATTTACTGATGTTGAACATTTTGTTCAATCCTTTAATGACAGTTGTGTCTCAGTACTTAACAGAGGGGCTCCAGTTAAATTTAAACAAGTCTTTTCCATAAATTTTGCCCGCTGGAAAAATCACTCTGTACACAGATTTCGCCATATATACAGGAAGACTAAAAGACTGTGGAAAGCTACAAAATTGGAGGTTCAAAGGGTACACCTAAAGGATCTTTATATTTACCTTAAATAATATGATTAAAAACACTTGTAACAATTATTTTGCTGCCCTTATCTACTCAAGCAAGAGAAATCCTAAACTCTTTAATTAATAAAATCCATCGTGTCCCCTGCTTCTCCTACAACACCAGTATATTAAAAAAAAAAAATGATTGCAACAACTATTTACATTTTACCTCTATCTAATCCTCCTATTCCTAGCTCACACCATGATGCAGTTTGTGATTCATTTCTTCCTGTCTCATTAGTAGACACAACTGACCTCTTAAATAAATCTAAACCTTCATCCAGTCATTTAGATATTTTAGCTGCTACTTTGTTTTTAAAAGTTTTTAACTCCATTGGGCCTAGTGCTGCTAGACTGATAAATTGGTCACTTTTAAATGGTTACTGTCCTAAAACGCCTTTACTAAGGCTAAACAGAGGACACCAATTGCAGGCTTTGAGTTTTCGCACATTTATTAACTGAAAGACGTACGGAAACAAATGCACAAACACACACACACACTTACAGATAATGATGAATTCAAGGAAATGCCTAGAGGAGACAACACAGACAGGGGTTCTGTCTCGGAATGAGAAGAACATAGGAATAACTTCTAGAAATGCAAGACCGCTGCAAGGAATCAACTACACCAGTCTGCTTAAATAGAACTGCACCAGATGATCAACAGGTGTGGGTACATGAGTGAGAACGTAATCAAACTAACAAGTGACAGCTGTGCAGCCCATGAAACAGTTTGACAGCCAGAAGCTGCACAGCACTGTTAAAATATAAGTACAGACCAGAACTAAATAATACAGAATAAAATAACACAACCCCAAAAGATATAACTAATACCTGTGGTGGAAATTTATTATTCGCATGTTCATCATGGTGGAAATTTACTGCTATATACCAATCTGTTTTGTAATTTAGGTGATGTGCAGTTATGTTTAAATGTCTTTCTTCTTCTGAATAATTGCTGCTAATACATGCCCTGCGTGTAACTATGGTCAGCGGAATAGCTACTGTCACAATGTTCTAGTATTTGCTAGGTTTGAAGGCTACTACCAGAATGTTCTTGTACTTTCTCAGTCAGTTTCTATGTATCCATATAAGGTAATGTGAGGGAGCGTTCTGGGGGTGCCTATGAAAACCAGGAGCCTCCTTTGTTAGGCAGAGCAGTGCAGAAACTTCGGGTCGGCTGTTTCTTCACTTCTCTCCTGCCGACAGTAATAAAGGGAATTCAGCATGGTAGATACGTCTGATTTTTGTCTCCAGGACCTTATAAGTGGGCTAGGAAATATTTGGTTACATACCATAACTACAAAATGACACATGATATCTGGACAAGACTATAAGAACACAACTAGGAATACAACAACTCCTAAATGAAAAGAGACCATATACAATAGACCATGACAAACAATAGAACCAAACAAACAGAAAAGGAGTTAACAACACTGAGGCTGAGCACAGCCCTCACCATGCTCAGGATCATGACAGTGCCCATGACAGTGGTAGATACGTCTGATTATTGTCTCCAGGACCTTATAAGTGGGCTAGGAAATATTCAGTTACATTTCTTGGTGTCAGGAAGTGGGATAGTTGATCGCCAATCTTCACCCGCTGACGCAGGCTGATAACTCCGAACAGAGTTCGGCTTTTCCCGCCAATCAGTTCGACTTTTTCCACCTAGTTGACGAAGGGAGTGCGGAGGTGGCGAAGGGGCATCACACTATCCAGAAGAATCCAATTTACGGGTTTCCTAGAGTTAAAGTAAGTCAAATTTAAAGTCTCCTAAAGTTAAAGTAAGTCAAATTTATTGTGCTTTTTATGCAAATTGTATTGGTAAATCATCGGTTGTGTAGTTCACCTCACTGGATCAATATCTGTGGACAAATTCTGGAGTCTGGCGAGTCGATCTCGTGGCAGGACTAAATTAAAGGCAGTGTACAGTACCTGTTATAAATAGGTTTGTGGTCATTGCCAAAAATAGACGGTGTACAGTACTCATATACAGTATATGTGAGTTTGGGGACATAGTCTGAATTCACAGTGAGACACGTTGGGGCATGCCTGGGGACGCCTGGGAAGACCAGCAGTCAAGATAAGGACGCGTTAGCAGGCACTTAAGACATTTAGTGATGACTAACGATCATATTGGTCAGTAATGGGGTCTTGCAGGTCGAGACCCAAATGGTGTCCCTCAAGCGTGAGCAGCCCGAAGGTGAAGTTTATGACTGACAATTATGGTCCGAAGAGTCTGACCTAAGAGTGGTAGATTTGTCAAGCTGAATTTCCTCCGGGGGTGGGGGGGATTCAACCACTCTCCCCCAGTTCTCTGGGTAGTACATTGTGTGTGTGTGTGCGCTCTGATAGCGAGAGAGAGGAGGGAACGCCCCCTACCTCACTCTGCTCAGATATTTCTGTTTGCTGTTTAATGCATGCTTAAGAAGCGTGATTACATGCTGAATAATTAAAATGGGCCTGAAAAAAACAATGCGTGCTTCGTTGTCACGAGGACAAACATGCCCACATCCGCGCGTCACTAAATGGCTCCACACTGCGCATGTGTAGAATCAGCTGAGCGATGCCATTCTTAAGTGCACTTAAAGCAAGTGTCCTTTCTCCACCATCTTAAGAGTAGAGACCCTGGGCCTTAGTGAGGTCACTGGGTTTCCTCTTCCAGAAGTGCAGACGAAAACTGCCTCCATCTTGTGGTCAAACATAGGGACTGCATCTTTTATTCAAACGTAATCTTTAAAGCCGATTTATAACCAAATTAAGTCTTCAAAGTAACTTCAAAGCAATCCATATTATTCGGAATAACCTATATTTAACACCAATTTAAAGTTTCTACACAAGAAGAAGCAAAAAGAAACTTATTGGCTGCTCTCCATTCACTGCATACATATATACGTATATACTATATATACAGTATATATACAGTAGGAACATGTAAAATCATCCACATTATATTTAAGCACTTATGTAACCATATATTGTAATATTTTAAGTTAAAAACAAACATATTTACACATTTTTAAGAAAAATTGCAAACTTTGAAGCTATATGTGTGTTTATTTTGCCATTTTTAAATGTGACATAGTGTGATTCCTCCTACAGAATATCAATTTTAGCTTAAGGATTCTATCAAATGCTGATGTTTATTCAAGAGTGATCCTAAAGTAGGATCAAACCTGTAGATTTAGTGATTCAATGAATATTTATTCAAAAAAAAATTGTTGATGCAATTGCAGTTAGAAAACTGCTGTGGAAATGTGATTAACTGAAACAAAGACATGGAGAGATGCGCAGGAAATGGATGGAGAAAAGAGAAAAAAAAAGAATGAATGAACAGGTAAAGAAAGACAGACAATATAAAGCACACACCACACAAAAACAATTTTCATACTCCGCTGAGGATCCTACCCCCACCCTGTGGGCGAGATCGTCCTCTACCCCCCGCCCCAATCCTACTAATCCTTTACTGTAGCATTGTATCTAGCGCTGCCTGGGCCACATTCATTCACACCGGAAGATGACATGCCCCCTCCTGAGAGTAAACATAACCCGCTCACCCTGCAGACTGCTTTGAAACACAAAGGTAGGAAGGAACTTGATGGATTGATGAAAGTCTCAATTCATGGGCCACCAGCAGTGGCCAGTAGACAGGAAATCATCACACCTAAACCAGACCTGTCGACCACTATGCCTATGGTAGAAGTAAGGGGCCCCGATGGACCCCAAGTGGTGTTTAGGCCGTGGGCACCGGAGGATATTCCAAAGTTTGCTGCCACGCTGCCCCAATTGGAGAACGATTCAGTGTATTTCTGCGAGCAGCTCGAGATGTTCTGCCAGACATATCGCCCCATGTTCCATGAGCTGCGCCGTATAATGGCCCAAAAGCAAACTCCCACCAATATGACAAAATGAATGTCACACTTTGAAAAGGACATCAGGCCAGATCATAAGGATTGGGGCACCACAGAGGACGGACACGATAAGGACTAAAAGCGTGCTATTAACAGGCTCATGGAGGTCATCGTTGAACATTGTAAAAAGACCTCAGACCTGACCAGGGTAGCACAGTGTAAGCAGAAAGATGATGAGACCCCTGGTGATTATTTTCATCGGTTGAGGAAGGTATTCAATGGGGCAGCGGACATGAAATGCCCGACAGAGTACACGATGGACAAAGGGGCCCATGGTACTCATCTGAACATGTGGTTCATGGCAGGATTTCTTCTCAACTTGGCAGCAGACGTGAAACAAACCTGTATTGGATGGGAGTCTCAAGCCCCGGAAGAGGTACTCCATCATGCTGAACATCATTAAAGAAAGCATGAGACAGTTGCAAAGAAGAACGTAAGGGCAAAGGAAGATAACTCCACTCCAAATCAGCCACGCTTGGGCTCTTCTGCTGGCCCAAATCAGTGTCGCTACTGTGGCCAAGATGGACACTGGATGCGACAGTGCCCACAACTGTCAACCTGCAGCTACTGCAAGCAAGCTGGACACTGGGCTACAGCATACCTTGTAAGATCAAGGTCCGGGCCCCATGGAAGAGGAAGAGGAAGAGGCAGAGGCAACTTCTAGCAAGGCAGCCATGGACCCTGGGCCCAACAAAACTCTGGCCAGCCACCACACCCTTTACCTCAGCCACCACCACCGCAACCCCGGCCTCAACAGCCACAGCAGTGACGCCAGGCAGATAAGACTGGAACATATGCGCTCTCTCTCTACTTTCACCCCCAGCAGATGCCGCACATATGCTTGCCAACAAAAAATCACGCTACAGCCACACACACACCCCATACTGATACTTTGATTGCACTTACACCTCCCATGTCAGACATGTTCTCAATTCCACACAGTCACCCACATTTCTCTTACAAAACCCCATCCTCAGCATTCCCTCTCTCTCTCTCCAGATGTACAGAGCGGAGTACACAGTTTCACTTCCTTGTGAACATTTCACACAAACTCTGGATGTGGATGGACAGTATAGATGGGTACGCCCATTTACTGTCTGCTACATTTGAAGGGGAGGATCATATGCTATCACATATCCCTTCATCTTTGTGGGTAAAGCACAAATATGATGTTGGTCTCATAAAGAACTGCCCCCCCCCCCACTGGTAATCACACCAAAATCTGATTTCAGACCCAAATGCTCGCATTACCCACTCAGACCAGAGGCGCATGACAGCATCACTTCAGGGTTTGAATCTCTTCTGGGTTTACATTCCAGTTCAATGGGGTACTCTACACTTTCACCAGGGTAGCTCAAGGATATTATAATGAAAGCCCTACTATCTATAATGCTGCTTTAAAAGACTCAGTAAGCTCATTAACACTCACAGAGGGTTCTGTCCTGACTCAGTATGTTGATGACCTCTTGCTGTGTGCACCTAAGGAAGCACAGTGTCAGACTCCATCAAACTTATCTGAAATTTGGCTGATGAAGGCCACAAAGCCTCCAAGCCCAAACTACAGTTTTGTAAACCTGCGGTAACCTCTTTGGGTCATCAAATATTGGCTCAGGGCAAATCTCTCTCCCAAATGTGTGGATGCTATTTGTCACATGGCCAGGCCTAAAACTAAAAGGAACTCCTTTCTTTTCTTTGCATGGATTCCTATTGCCACTCTTTTATCCCTGATTTTTCATGCATTGAGAGACCAAAGCATGACATCATTCAATCAAAGGGTCCCTCACACTTCCCTCTTGAGTGGACACCCGCTACCAATAATTGTTTTGAAAACATTAAAAAAAAGTTATTTTGGCTCCTCCAACACTTTCACTTCCTGATCCATCTAAACCTTTTGTTCAGTATGTTGATGAGAAATCCGGATGCATGACCTCCATTCTCCTGCAGCCCCACGGTGACAGACTCCGGCCAGTTGCATATTACTCCTGCAAATTGGACACTGTAACAGCAGGATTCCCTCTCTGTCTCCGGGCCGTGGCTGCGGCAGAACATGCTGTAGAGGCATCCCGTGGCATTGTTCTGTATTCTCCGCTCACTCTGTATGTTCCTCATGCTGTTGCACTGCTTCTGAATGAGCAGATGTCGTCACATCTCTTCCACGCAAGGTGGCTTAGATATCATTCTACCCTCCTTGAATCACCAAACCTTACTGTCAAACGCTGTGCAGTCAATTAACACAGCCACCAATCTCCCCCCACCTTCTTGTGACGATGACACAGACTGTGACCATGACTGTTTGTCCTTGCTTGACTTTGTCACCTCTCCTAGACCCGACCTGTCTGACGCTTCACTTCCCAACCTAGACCTTTTCCTGTACGTTGACGGCTCTGCTTCTGTTGACCTCTCTGTAGGCCGCAACAAAGTGGGTTGGGCAGTATGTGATGACCACTATAGGTTGCTCTCTGGCTCCTTGCCATCTCATCTTTCTGCACAGGCTGCAGAACCAGCTGCCTTGGCAGAGGCATGCACTTATGCTACGGGGCAATCAGTCACTATTTACACTGACTCTCGTTACGCTTTTGAAGTGGTGCATGACTTTGGTGCCCTTTGGTGTGAAAGTAACTTCCTTACCTCTGCAAGCGCACCAGTAAGAATTCTATACATGTGTCACACCTGCTGAAAGCTATTCTCCTTCCTTTATCTGTGGCGGTGTGCAAATGCAGAGCCCACACTTCATCTTCTGACCCTGTGTCTAAGGGTAACGCACATGCTGATGCTGCGGCTAAAGCTGCAGCCCTGTCTTTTGCTGCAGCCCATGTCATGACCCCTTCTTCCTCTTCGTGTGTCTGCCCTCCTACTAACCAGCCCACCTCTCCTGTTGACTCACTTCTTACAGTGCAGTCTTTTTTCACCCCACAGGAACATCAGAAATGGGCCAAGAAAGGATGTCACAAAGACCAGGATTTCTTCCATCATTTTGCTAAATTGACACATGGGAAAGACCATGTGTCAAGAGAAGGGATGATGTGCAAACTGGTTCTGTTTATGCTAGTGCCTAATCTGTGATGCTGACAATTTTTGCAAAAGTGTCTAATCTGAGCCACTAAAGGGCCTTTTCCACTAGCACGCTTTAGCACAACACGGGACGGCTCAGCACGCTTTGTACGCTTTTCCACAAGCCCCAACATGGTTTAACAGCCACAATTCTCAGCCCTGCTCCAGGGCAGGGTACAGCAGTGCTGAGCTGTGCCGTGTTGTGACGTTAACAGACTGGTCGCCGCTGATTGGTCAGGTCGTAACCGGCGCTGATTGGTCAGGTTGTAACCACCCCTCTCCTCCTCCTCATCTACCAAATCTTCACAACCTTCTCAATAAAGTTTTTGGAAAAAAAAAAAAATCTTCACGACCGCCTTTACTCAGCACACAACCACTGTTGGCGGTTCCTTTTCAGTGTATTGCTGTGCTATTTTCATTTATTCTCTATCAAAAATGGCTTCGCGTAATAAGGGTGTTCCATGGACCAATAAGGAGCTGCAGTGTCTGCTCACTGCATCGTCAGACGAACGTATTCAGCGCGAGTTAGACGGAGCCGCCCGGAATGAAAAAATATACCGGGAGGTCTCGACATCGGAGTCCTTTAACAGTGAGTTTTAATTTTTTTTATTGTGCGTTTTTTCGCAAATATATTCAGTAAGACGCTCAGTTTATTTATGCAATAAAAAAGCTGTTCATTTGTGGATGGATCGCTGCTTTATTGCAGCACACTGCGGACTAAAGCTTTTATTTTAATTATTCATGTGAACAATACGCTGAAATAAGCTTATGCATTCTTGTTAAAAACTATTGTCTTTTCTGTATATATTGCACTTTCGTGCTGTATTTTATTGTGTGCATTTTCCTTGTAGAATCATCCCATGCGTCCGCCGCGACAGCCCGTCCGGATTATTCAACCGAGCCTTCCTGACCCACAGCTGGCAGAGACGGATTAATTCAACCAAGACTTCGTGACCCAGTTTGGGAAGCTGGTGTAGAGGCACTCAGTGGTCGGCGTGTATAAAATGTCGATTAACCTTCATGTTGTGTTGCAAAGTTTTTTTTTATTTTAATATTTTGTATATAATAAAATGGAATTGTTTTGGAAAGTGTGGTTTGTCTGTTATAACACTGAATTATAAAACAGTATAATTACATAGAAATTCCATTGCCTAATCTGTTCAAAATGATGCTGATCTTCCTGTCACGGGTCAACCATTGTAAAGGTAATGTAATTTTTAACTAGACCAAAAAAGAAATCTTTTTGTAAGCTTTCTGTTCTTTTTATTGAAATATCATAAAAAATTAGCACCAAGTCAAAGTAGGTACAAGTATATGTAAATTGAATGTTCTATCGGCATTCCAAATTCAGAGATTTACAATACTTTAGAAGGAGTGTAGCATCATCTAAACGGAAAATAATAATACTGTTGTTCCAAACGTTGACCTGAAGGTGAAAAACATGATTTTTTTTAATTCAGTACATCCAAAATGCCCTAGGATGTAAAAAATAATAAAATTTGGTGTTGGACAGTGTGCAACCGTCTCATTATTTAATACGAATAAAAACAAGTTTCAGCTCATTATTTCTAGGTCATTTGGCAGTTAATTCAAAACAAAAGTGACTTGTGTTGTTGCAGCTTAATTATGAGATAAAATTAATTGTGAGATAAAACCACAGAGCGAGCAAGGCAATAATCCTTGGATCCTTCATTTTTTGTAAATAAGGACTCAGTCGGGTGCCTAACGTCACGGGAGTGTGGCCCCGCCTCGCTAAGAATCCGCCGCCGCCCCGCTTCTAAAACCTCCTAACAAACCATCACAGCACAAGCACAACACCGTGCTAATGGAGACAGAAGCATTCCGAGCCGTACTGAAGTGAATCGAGCCGTACCGAGGTGTGCTGGGCTAGTGGAAAACAGGCTTAACAATGCTCACAGGGTCCCCAACACAGGTTCCAGCAGCTCACCCGCCCCCTGCAGGAGGGCACAAAGTACTGTTAGGTAATGGTTGAAATGTGGTCCAAATGGGTAGAAGCTTTTCCAGCCAAGCATGCAACAAGCACTGTTGTGGCCAGAGCTTTACTGTCAGAAATTATTCCCAGATTGGGAATACCAGAGAAAATCTCCAGTGATAATGGTAGACACTTTGTAAATGAAGCACTGACCAATTGAGTATTACATTGGCCTTTAATTTGAGAAAGCATTTTGCCTAACCTGGCCTACCCTGGACTAAGTGCCTCCCATTAGCACTCATGTACATGCGCATGCGAGTTAGAAAGAAATATGACATGTCACCCTTTGAGATTTTGTTTGCTCACCCCCCATTTTTTAGGTTTCTCTGCAGAAAGGAAGACACCGCCTCCTCTAACCACTTCACATTTTGAAAATGCCATGTTATCCTATTGCTCTGCATTGTTCTGCCAACTTCAAAACATTTCACAGCAGGTAAAGGCTGCCCTGCCCAGGGCAGCAGAGGGAGTCCTCCACAACATAAGACCAGGTGACTGGGTGGTGGTTAAGAGTTTCAAGCGGAAGAATTGGCACAGCAAACGGTGGCTGGGTCCATACCAGGTCCTTCTGACGACGTACACGGCTGTGAAGATGGCTGAAAGGGCAATGCGGATCCACGCAACACATTGCAGAAAGGTCCCAGGAGTCAAGCCAGGAGAACCCATCCATCCATCTTCTACCACTTTTCCGGAGGCCTTGGTCACGGAAGCAGCAGTTCAAGCAGAGAAGCCTAGACTTCCCTCTCCCCAGCAACCTGCTCCAGCTCTTCAGAGAGGATACCAAAGCGTTCCCAGACCAACTGGGAGATGTAGTCTCTCCAGCGAGTCCTGGGTCTGCCCCGGGGTCTCCTTCCAGTGGGATGTGCCCGAAACACCTCAAGTGGGAGGCATCTAGGAGGCATCCTGGTAAGATGCCCAAACTACCTCAACTGGCTACTTTCAATGTGGAGGAGCAGCGGTTCTACTCTGAGCCTCTCCTGGATGACTGAATTCCATCATCTGTAGACAACAGAGATGAGATCCTGTTGTCACCAAGAATGACACCCTCTGTTCCCTGGCTGCGCCAAGAAATCCTTTCCATCAAAATTATGAACAGGATCGGTGACAAAGGGCAGCCCTGGCGGAGTCCAACTCTCGCTGAGAATGAGTCCGACCATACCAAATTCTCACAATGTTCATATAGAGACTGGATAGCTCCATGAGGGACGCAGTCGAATGCCTTCTCCAAGTCCACAAAACATATGTAAACTGGTTGGGCAAACTCCCATGAACCCTTAAGGCTTCTCTAAAGGGTAAAGAGTTGGTTTGATGTGCCACGGCCAGGACGAAAACCACGTTGCTCCTCCTGAATCTGAGGTTCGATCAACGGCCGATTCATGGATTATCACCTTATCGTGGTGGCAGGTTTGTGTGGCCTAGTGATCCCAGGAGCTATGTTGTTTGAGGCAATTTGCCTCCGGTAGGGTCACCCAAGATAAACTGGTCCAGGGTGAAGAGCCAGACTAAGAATGATCCAACAGACTCTCATGATGAATGCTCGAACAAGGATTCAGTGTACCCCTCCCGGTATGGGGTTACAGGGGCCCCACCCTGGAGCCAAGCCAGGAGGAGGGGCTCAATTGCTAGCGTCTGGTGGCCGGGTTTCTGCCCATGGGATCTGGCCGGGCTCAGCCCGAAGGAGTTACATGGGTCCGGCCTCCAGTGGGCTCACCGCCTGCTGGAGGGACAATGGGGCTCCGGTGCTATGTGGATCAGGTGGCAAAGGTAGAGACCTTGGCAGTTTAATTCCAGATTTCCTAAACTGGCTTTATCACTAGCTGCTCATGTAAATCAGCTGACTCGCTCTGCTTTTTTTCACCTGAAAAACATTGTTAAACTGAGAGGCATGACGTCTGTGGCTGAGTTGGAAATGGTTATTAATGCTTTTATTACCTCCGCCAGGCCGAAAAGGCCAGGAGGAGGTTATGTTTTTGCCGGGGTTTGTTTGTCTTTCTGTCTGTTTGTCTGTTGGTTAGCAAGATAACTCAAAAACTTTTGGATGGATTTCCATGAAACTTTCAGGCATTGTTGGAAATGGTACAAGGAAGAACTGATTAAATTTTCGGGATGATCCGCATCACTGTCTGGATACAGGAATTTTTTAAAGCATTTTTTAACACTGTGACATACGGCCATTTTCAACATGTGCGCAGGCACAATGGAGGGCGCTGGTCGTCATGTCTGACCAGCACAAACTCCGCGTTCTTCAACGTTTTAGACACAAAAGCACGCGGAAAACACTGGTGGCCTGGGCCCGCCAGCGTGCCTGTGTTTGCGCGGCGCTGCAAAACCTGACACGGGCAGCTGTCCGCCGCCAGATTATTTGTCAGAAATTCCCCGCCCAGCCATAGGTGCTGCGCATTTGGCAGAAATTCACCGGCCAGCCATACGCGCTGCGCAAAAACGAGCTCTCTGTCGGGGAAGCTTCTAAATTCTGTTTTGCCTCGGAGCGCAACCCCAATAATATAATATAAAACCCACGGCAACATGTCTACCCAATCAGCATCCGTCAGTGGAGGAGATGGACACAACAGCAACACTTCAGTTTATTACCTCCGCCAAGGAGGCAATGTTTTTACTACTGAACCACTAATCCTATCACTATCACATTGATCGTCATTGATTAATTACCTCCGCCAGGCCGAAAAGGCCAGGAGGAGGTTATGTTTTTGCCGGCGTTTGTGTGTTTGTCTGTCTGTCTTTCTGTCTGTCTGTCTGTCTGTCTGTTTGTCTGTTGGTTAGCAAGATAACTCAAAAAGTCTTGGACGGATTTCCATAAAACTTTCAGGCGTTGTTGGAAATGGTACAAGGAAGAACTGATTAAATTTTGGGGGTGATCCGGTTCACCGTCTGGATACAGGAATTTTTTTAAAGCATTTTTCAACACTGTGACATAGGGCCATTTTCAACATGTGCGCAGGCGCAATGGAGGGCGCTGGTCGTCATGTCTGCAACACAAACTCTGCATTCTTCAACGTTTTAGGCACAAAAGCACGCGGAAAACACTGCTGGCCTGGGCCCGACAGCGTGCTTGTGTTTGCGCGCAACTGCAAAACCTGACACGGGCAGCTGTCCGCCGACGGATTCTTTGGCAGAAATTCCCCGGCCAGCCATAGGAGCTGCGCATTTGGCAGAAATTCACCGGCCAGCCATAGGCGCTGCGCATTTGGCAGAAATTCACCGGCCAGCCATACGCGCTGCGCAATAACGAGCTCTCTGCCGGCGAAGCTTCTAAATTCTCGTTTGCCGCGGAGCGAAACCCCAAAATAATATAATATAAAACCCACAGCAACCTGTCTACCCAATTTGCATCCATCAGTGGAGGAGATGGACACAACAGCAACACTTCAGTTTATTACCTCCGCCAAGGAGGCAATGCTTTTACTACTGAACCACTAATCCTATCACTATCAGATTGATTGTCATTGATTAATTGTGTGTTTATTGCACTGTCCCTGTCAAAGAAACAAGTAATCATTGTGAATCCAATTGCTAGTCATATGTTTTCATGGTCAAGGAATCTGAAAACGTACACACAAACACTGTATGGGGGGAACTGTGGCGCTTGGCGGAGGTCTGCGCTCTCCGAGTGCTTTTCTAGTTTCTTATCCTTTACATTATTGTAATTTACTTTTTAATATTCTTAACAAAACTTCCTTAAATCAGCTTCGGATGCTTCAAAATGCTGCTGAAAGGCTTTTAACAAAAGTTAACAAGAGATCTCACATCACTCCCTTCTTCTTCTTCTTGCGGCTGCTACCTTTAGGTGTCGCCACAGCGGATCATCTGTCTCCATCTCACCCTGTCCCTTGCATCTTCCTCTCTAACACCAACCCTCTCCATGTCTTCCTTCACTACATCTGTGAATCTGCTCTCTGGTCTTCCTCTTTTCCTCCTGCCTGGAAGCTCCATCTTCAAAATCCTTTGTCCAATATCTCCACTATCCCTCCTCTGCACATGTCCAAACCATCTCAGCCTTGCCTCTCTTACTTTGTCTCCAAACTGCTCAACCTGCGCTGTCCCTCTAATATACTCATTTCTAATCCTGTCCCTCCTAGTTACTCCCAATGAAAATCTTAGCATCTTAAGCTCCACCACTTCCAGCTCCACCTCCTGTCTTTTTGTCAGTGCCACCATCTCCAAACCATATATCATTGCAGGTCTCACTACCATCTTGTAAATCTTCCCTTTCACTCTTGCTGCTATCCTTCTGTCACATATCACACCTGATAATTGTCTCCACCCACTCCACCCTGCAAGCACTCTCTTCACCTCTCTTGTGTATTTTCCATTGCTTTGGCTGGTTGACCACAGGTATTTAAACTCATCTACTTTCACTACCGCTACTCCTTCCATCTTCACCATTACACCTGCCTCCCTCTCATTCACACGCATGTAGTCTGTCTTGCTTCTACTGACTTTCACTCCTCTTCTCTCCAGAGCATACCGCCATCTCTCCAGGTTCTCTTCCACCTGCTCCCTACTCTTACTGCAGATCACAATGTCGTCTGCAAACATCATGGTCCATGGAGACTCCTGCCTGACCTCATCTGTCAGCCTGTCCATCACCATGGCAAACAAGAAGGGGCTCAGAGCCGATCCCTGATGTAATTCCACCTCCACCTTGAATCCATCTGTAACTCCAACAGCGCACCTCACCACAGTCTTGCTGACCTCATACATGTCTTGCACCACCCTCACATAGACCATCCTCACATAGCTTCTTGGGTTCTCCAGGTGGGTCAGCGCTCTGTGGAGTGTGGTGGTGATGGCGTCTTCCATAGACCGGTTCTCCCTGTGGGCGAACTGGTGGGGGTTGAAGGAGGATTAAGACAGTCCCTGCCTAATATAAAGGGCTTTATAAAAAAAAGTTTTGATTGATTGATTGATTGATTGATTGATTAAACATCATTAGACATTTTATTTCCAAACGTCCTCTTCCCTCACTTTAATCACCACCAATAAAAGCTGCAGCTCTTCACCCCAAACCCCAATGAAGATTTTTATTTACCCTCATCATCATCACAGGACCCAGCTTTTGTCTCAAACTGATTTTATTCCATCAAGTTTACATTCAGACAGAATAAGCTCAGAGGAAACGAACAGCTCTTCCAAACAGATCAGCGACAGTCTGACCACAGCAGGAGGAGGAGGACGGACAGCGACATCTCTGTTCCCTCAGCAGGGGTAGAAGCTGATGTAGTTCCGGACCTTCAGAATGCAGTAGTGTGGAGCTTTTCCCTTCTCTGGCTCGTTGAACTGCGGTGCGATGTTGGCGGCCCGCCCCGGGTCCATGTGGGCCTCCTCGGGCTCCCATTTGGCCACCGGGAAGTAGTCCTCTTCCAGGGCCTCGTTCTCCACCTGCAGATAAGAACAACGCCACATCTTAAGTCAGCCGGATGAATGGTTCAAGAGATATGTGAGAAACAGACAGACAGCACTGTAGAGGTTGAAGGGATGGGGGGGTCAGCCTGTCAGTGCTCAGACCATTCGCCGCACACTGCATCAAATTGGTTTGCATGGCTGTCGTCCCAGAAGGAAACCCCTTTTAAAGATGATGCACAAGAAAGCCCGCAAACAGTTTGCTGAAAACAAGCAGACTAGGCAAGCAGACTAAGGACATGGATAACTGGAACCATGTCCTGTGGTCTGATGAGACCAAGATAAACTTATTTGGTTCAGAGGGTGTCAAGCGTGTGTGGTGGCAAACAGGTGAGGAGTACAAAGACAAGTGTGTCAAGCCTACAATCAAGCATGGAGGTGGGAGTTTCATGGTTTGGGGCTGCATGAGTGCTGCTGGCACTGGGGAGCTACAGTTCAGTGAGGGAGCCATGAATGCCAACATGTACTGTGACATACTGAAGCAGAGCATGATCCCCTCCCTTTGGAAACTGGGCGGTAGGGCAGTATTCCAACATGATAATGAGCCCAAACACACCTCCATGACGACCACTGCCTTGCTCAAGAAACTGAGGGTAAAGGTGACAAAATAGCCAAGCATGTCTCCAGACCTAAACCCTATTGAGCATCTGTGGGGCATCCTCAAACGGACGGTGGAGGAGCACAAGGTATCTAACATCCACCAGCTCCCTGATGTCATCATGGGGGACTGGAAGAGGATTCCAGTGGCAACCTGTGAAGCTCTAGTAATTCCATGCCCAAGGGAGTTAAGGCAGTGCTGGAAAATAATGGTGGCCATACAAAATACTGACACTCTGGGCACAATTTGCACATTTTCAATTAGGGGGTTACTCACTTTTGTTTCCAACGGTTTAGACATTAATGGCTGTGTGTTGAGTTATTTTGAGGGGACAGCAAATTTACACTGTTATACAAGCTGTACACTGACTACTTTACATTGTATCACAGTGTCATATCTTCAGTGTTGTCCCATGAAAATATATAATAAAATATTGATAAAAATGTGAGGGGTGTACTCACTTTTGTGAGGTACTGTAAAATGTCTATTTGTCCATATATGTTAAAAAAAAACAAATTGTATGTACCAGGTAATGTCAGGGTGATAATAAGCAAAACACCTGGAGAACACATGGAACGCTGCAGGTAATTTTGAGGGAGTTCTGAAATTAGAACCCAAGATGTTCTTGGTAATTTTGCAGTAGTTAGACTTAAGGTTAATCTGAACAGTTAAACTTGTCTCAAACGTGGAAACTGCAAAGTTTTTATATGGTTATTACAGATAATCTCCATGGTAAATACAGGGAAATTATATGTACTTATATGTAACAACAAAGTACTTTTATTTGTAAAAAAGAAAAACAAAAAACAGGCTAAACAGTGTTTTACACCACTGTCTTCACTGAAAGTACACAGTCATTTCTGCTACCTTTGGTTTGTCAGTAACAGACCTCTTTCCCCATTTTTTAAAAATTTATAACATTTATTTAAATAACAGATTTAACTTTTAGTCTTCTAAATTAGAAAAAAAAAAACTTTTGTAAATCCACATTTTTTGATAAAAAAAAACAAAACATTTTTCCTTGAAGTAAAACGGGACAAATTACTCTAAATTCAAATTTTGACACAGATGAGACAGAATTTAAACGTTTTCTGAAGCTCAGGAATTCTAAACATTTTATTATTTAAAAAACCTTCATAACTAGACTTTAAAACAGTTTTGTACGTTACTGATATTGAAAGCAAATCACTGATTTTTCTCAATAATTCTGGCGCTTTATAAACTGTGTTTGGAGCCGGACCTGTGTGGAGCTCAGCTGCGGGTTCCGCTGGAGCAGCAGGCGGAGTTTGGAGTCTCTCTGGGCGGCGGGGGAGCAGCTGATGGAGGCGGTGAGGGCTGCGAGGAGCAGCAGGAGGCAGCGGAGGCTGCTGGAGGAGAGCATCTTCATCACCGAGTCGGTCTGCGGCAGTTCTCCGTGGGTTCTGGTTCCGTCCCGTCTACCGAGGCTCTTATAAAGCCCCGGTGACGTCACACCCGCCGGTGCCGGAGGGGGGGGGGCGGTGTTTCACCTCCTCCCTCTTTAGGGAAATGAGCCGTTCTTCAAACACTTCTCCTCCTTGCTCCTCATGTTGACTGGTTCTCAGTGTGAGGCTGGCGGGCCGTGCAAGTGACGCACCACTCCTCTGATGGGTCCCATCACTGATGGACTCAGTACCAGCTAGAATGTCCATGTGGGCCTCAACAAAGGCTACACTGGGTAGGGCTGCCAACTTTCCCACAGCCAAATTAGGGACCGAGGGTTTTAACTGTTGCTCGGTGCCACGATGTTGTGGTCATTAGTGTTGTCATCATACTGGGATTTTTTACCTTGATAATACCTTTAAAAAACTGGTATTCAATGTCATGTTTAATACTTCAAGGAAAATAAATATAGAAATTTCAGAATTTTGTTATAAGATAAGATAAGATAAGATAAGATAAGCCTTTATTAGTCCCACAACGGGGAAATTCCAGGATTGCAACAGCACAGGGATAGCAACACTCAGAGCAACAATCAGAAGGCAAGAAAAAAAAGAAGCAAGCAAGAGCAGCTAATATACATATGTACATATTACTATAAAATATATATATACACACACACAGACACACAGTGCTGTCATAACCCGAGTGTCGGTTCTGGCCACACTCGGGCCTCATATCTTGTTGTTCCCTGGCTTTGGCAGCTGAGGGTTCCTTCCAGCTCCTCGGGCTCTTATTGTGAAGGCGCCCGGGGGAGCTCCCTGCTGTCAAAGTCAGCTGCTGCTCTGCTGTCATTAGCAGCAGCTGTGCCGCGTTGGGGTCATTAGCCACCAGATATAAGCGGGTGCTGAATGTCCTCCAGCGCGGCAGTCTCTGTTATGTTCCTGTTATGTTCAGCTATGTTCTGGTTATCCTGGTTAACCCCTGTTGTGTTCCTGCTGACCTCCGTTGTCCACTGTTAGCCGACTGGGGTATCTCGTAATCCCATCGGTTAACGGTCCTGTGTGTAAGGTACGTTCAGTGTGATTACCCTGACTATTACTCGTCTGGTGCATCGGGTGCTCCCCGGCTCAGACGTACCCATCCCGTTGTTTGTAATCTCTTCCTTGTCAACCTGCACTGTTAATAAACATCACTGCAAACTCACTGGTGACTGAGGCGTCTTGTGACGGTCCGTGAGGGCCGTTGTGACAAGTGCAGAGCATTGTAGCTAGATGGAACAAATATATGAATATATAAACACACAGTGCAGAGCATTGTAGCTAGATGGAATAAATATGTAAATATATAAACACCCACAGTACGGAGCATTGCAGCTAGGTGGAATAAATATGTAAGTATATAAACACACACAGTGCGGAGCATTGTAGCTAGATGGAATAAATATATAGATATATAAATATGAACACACCCAGTGCTGAGCATTGTAGCTAGATGGAATAAATATGTAAATATATAAACACACACAGTGCAGAGCATTGTTGCTAGATGGGATGAAACAGCATAACCCTCTACTTAGTTATCTTACATGGTATGATTATGTGCCCATACATATTCTCACCCTCCATAGCGACCGGTATTTTCCTAGTTGTATGCCGGAGGGGACCATTGTGTAAGTCTATTGCATCTTTTGCATTTAAAAACTATTAGTTTGTTACGTCTTTTTGCTATCTCTGCGAGCAGCCCTGCTTAGGTTGTACAGTCTGACAGCCATTGGTAGGAAGGACCTACGAAACCTCTCGGTTGTGCACCTGGGATGATGTAATCTGCTGCTAAATGAGCTCCTCAGTGCATTCAGTACGTCCTGCATAGGGTGGAACTCGGACTCCAGCAGAGATGACAGTTTAGCCACCGTCCTTCTCTTTCCTATCTCCTCCACCGGATCAAGGCGCTGCCCCAGGACAGAGCTAGTTTTCTTAATCAGTTTGTTCAGTCTCTTCCTATCGGCTGCTGTAATGCCACTGCCCCAGCAGACCACTCCAAAAGTGATGGCTGATGCCACCACCGTGTCATAGAATGTCTTCAGCAGCGCCCCTTGTACACCAAAAGACCTGAGTCTCCTCAGCAGGAACAGCCTGCGCTGTCCTTTCTTGTAGAGTGCGTCAGTATTGTGTGACCAGTCTAGTTTATTGTTCAGATGAACACCCAGGTACTTATAGGATGTCACCATCTCGATGTCTGTTCCCTGTATATTTACTGGTGCTGTGAGGGGCTGCCCATGCCTGCGGCTGTCCACCACCAGCTCCTTAGTTTTCCTTGCGTTGATCTGGAGGCAGTTCCGATGGCACCAGTCTACGAAGTCCTGGATAAGCCCTCTGTACTCAGCTTCATCTCCATTGGAGATGAGGCCAACGATCGCAGAGTCATCAGAGAACTTCTGTAGATGGCAGTGTGTTGTGTTGTGTGAGAAGTCCGCAGTATAAAGAGTGAACAGGAAGGGAGCCAGCACCGTTCCCTGGGGGGCCCCCGTGCTACTGATGATCGTGTCGGACACACAGTCCCGGGTTCTCACAAACTGAGGCCGGTTCGTGAGGTAGTCCAGGATCCATGATGACAGGTGCTGGTCGACCCCTGCGCGCAGCAGCTTGTCCTTCAGGATCATCGGTTGGGTGGTGTTGAAAGCACTGGAGAAGTCAAAGAACATGATCCTCACCATATTCCCCGGCTTCTCCAGGTGGGACAGAGAACGGTGAAGGAGGAAGATCACCGCATCCTCCACCCCAATGCCATGCTGGTAGGCGAAATGGAGTGGATCCATCGCTGGTTCCACCAGGGGAATATAATGCCCATGTGTCAACTTGCTGACAGAAGACACTGGGAAAGCTGCAGCTAGTATCAACATATCTACTGGGAGCAAAATGAATACTTCATATATCCTGAATGAAAATATATTGCTTTTTCAGTATTTTTGAAAACAGTAGTGGATATAGTTGGTGAGGTTTTGTGAATAAACCCTAAAAATAAATGTGGACATTTACAGTAAATAATAATAATAATAATAATAATAATAATAATAATAATAATAATAATAATAATAATAATAATAAACATTTCAAATCCACAAGGAATTACTCACCAAATGTATTTTTTTTCATGACTATTTTTCGTTGCCTCCTGGACACCCCCCCACTTGAGGTGTTTAGGGCATCGAGACCCCGGGGCAGACCTAGAACTCGCTGGAGAGACTATGTCTCTCAGCTGGTCTGGGAACGCCTTGGTATCCTCTCTGAAGAGCTGGAGCAGGTGGAGAGGGAAGTCTGGGCTTCTCTGCTTGAACTGCTGCCCCCGGACCTCCAGAAAAGCAGTAGAAGATGGATAGATGGATGGATGGATGGATAGAATTTTTTTGTTGCTCTTGACTGACTCCAGCAGTCCCTTGTCCTTTTGCACAGCCAGAGAGAAGTCCTTACATGACAAGTCACAGTTCACAGATACTTCGTGTTGTAGCTTTCTTTTCTTCTTCTTCACAGATTTATCCATGTTTACAAGTCACAAAACCAACCAAACAGCAAGAGGCATCACCAAAATGTTTTGTTTACTGGTATTTACACTAGATACAAGCGATGTGTATTACGGGAACTGTGATTGGTTAATTGTCACCCTTGATCCCAGGGGTGACCGGGGCGTGACCAGCACAGCAATCTTCTACTTCACCTGTGTTAGAGCTAGGATTTGTAAGGATGTCATCTAGTGGTTAGTGGCCTCAATAAACGGGACAATGCACATCCCGTTTGGGACAAACGGGATGTGCATTGATTCATGTGCATAATTTCATGTGCATTGATTCATGTGCACTGATTCATGTACATTGAAACGGGACAGTTGGCAACCATACACCTGGGTTGTCTTATGGGTCCCACAGCGGCCACTGCCATCGCAGTGGACCCCTCATCCATTGTTGTCCGAAGCTTGACTTTGGCACCGAAAATGTCCAATGCCTCCCTGGTGACACCCGTGGGAACAGACCCTCCGCTCGCTCACTCGGTTGCTCCCAGAATAGCTGGCCGAGTGTGGGCACTGGAGTTGTCTGGTTCCTCCACTGAGCAGTTTTCTTCCTGGGTGTCAGAAAGCTGTGCTTCAATTCCGGCACCGTCAGCGGGTACCTCATCTCACACCAAGACGTCATCCATCGGGTTCGGCGATCTCCACCGTCCACATCCGGACCACTCGAATCCAGCACTGTCCTTTATGGCGAACACCAGTCAATAAAACAGGTCACACCCCATAATATTTTCACCATGCGTTGTTACCTGGAATGTGAAGTTGTGCACCGCTTCATTGTTATAGTGAGCAGTCAACTCCACAGTCCCAGCATTGCAGTCAACCACCGCCATAGCCATACAGTGGCACCCGGCTCATCCTGATCCTGTAGTGTGGGAAAAACATTTTTACCGTGGCCCAATTAAGCACCGACCACACTGCCGCCATTTCGAGTATCAAAAGCAAAGTTACACCATCCAGTTCCACCATGCAGTAGGAAAGCCCATCAGTTTTAGTGCTCACCGAGTGGATGGTCATCGTAGGTGGGCGGGCTGGTCCACTTGGCGGACTACATGATGCTGGGGACCGATACATTCTGGCAAAATGAGTTATGTGCCCACACTTGCTGTATCACTTCCAAATCAAACCAAATCAAATCAAACCAAATCAAATCAAATCAACCTTTATTGTCATGTTGCTGTACATACAACTGTAGTGCAGGCAAGATGAAATTGCGTTTCTCTTGGCATCCATATAAGTAAAAAGAACATAATTTAAAACACACTCACACACACCCTCACCCTCAACCCCAACACAGCCATTCACACATCCCTGAGACATACTTGAAAACTAACTAGAACTATAATATACAAATAATATACATAATGTCCATAAGGTGCAGTAGTACGTATGAAAGATTCCGGATCAACTGTTCAGCATCCTAACAGCTTGTGGAAGGAAATTGTTAATCAGTCTGGTGGTTCTGCCTCTGATGCTCCAGAATCGTTTGCCAGATGGCAGCAGTTCAAAGTGTTTATGTAAAGGGTGAGAGTGGTCCTTGACAATGGTCAGTGCCCTGCTCCTACAACAGTTCTGAAAAAGTTCTTGGACAGAGGGGAGGGAAACTCCAATTACCCTCTCAGCCCCCTTAACTATCCTCTGCAGGGGTTTTTTGTCTGACATACTGCAGCTGGAGTACCATGTTGCAATTCAGTACGTCAGAACACTCTCCACCACACCTCTGTAGAAGGTCCTGAGGATGCAGATGGGGAGAGAGGCCTGTTTGAGTTTCCTCAAGAAGTGCAATCTCTGCTGGGCCCACTTCCTGATCCCCAAGGAATTCTTGCTCCAGGTCAGGTCTTGCGAGATCTGCATTCTGAGGAACTTGATGTTCTCCACTCTCTCCACCAAACGGCCGCCGATGCTGAGAGGGATGTGTTCAGGCCGTGACCGCCGGAAGTCGATAATCGTCTCCTTCGTTTTGTCCACGTTTAGCACCAGATTGGACCCAAAGTACGTGAACTGATTCACGACCTCCAGCTCGTAGTCGTCGATGGTGATGGTTGGTGGTGCTTCCGTGCCTTGCACCAAGACGTTAGTCTTCTTCAGGCTGATGGTAAGCCCGAAGTCCTTGCATGCCTGGGAGAAGCGGTCTATCAGGGTCTGAAGCTCCTGCTGTGTGTGGGTTGCAACAGCAGCGTCATTTGCGAACAGCATGTCTCTGATTAGAGCCTCGCGTACTTTGGTTCCGGCTTTCAGGCGGGCGAGGTTGAAAAGCCTGCCATCAGATCTTGTGTGTAGGTAGATTCCCTCTGTTGCGGTGCTGAAGGCTTGCCTCAGGAGCATAGCAAAGAAAATCCCAAAGAGGGTTGGCGCAAGTAGACAGCCCTGTTTCACTCCACTGTGTATGATGAATAGCTCTGAGACGTTGCCGTCATGTTGCACTATCCCCTGCATGTTGGTGTGAAACGATTCGATGAGGCTTTGCAACTTTGGTGGGCATCCTATCTTTGGCAGGATCTTGAAAAGGCCCTCTCTGCTGACCAGATCGAACGCTTTGGTGAGGTCGATGAAGGCGACGTACAGGGGCATGTTCTGTTCTCTGCATTTCTCCTGGAGTTGGCGGATGGAGAATATCATGTCTACCTTCAATCGCTCAGCGCGGAAGCCACACTGAGACTCGGGGTAGACACGTTCAGCAAGCTTCTGTAGACGAACGAGAACAACTCGTGCGTAGACTTTGCCAACAACGCTGAGGAGGGAGATGCCCCTGTAGTTGTTGCAGTCGCTTCTCTCCCCTTTTTTTTGTAGAGGGTGATGATCTTGGCGTCTCTCATGTCCTGTGGTACGGCACCTTCCTTCCAGCACTGGCAGAGGACGTCATGCAATAGCAGCAGTAGGGCGGTCTTGCAGTGCTTGATCAGGTCGGGGGGTATGCCGTCGTTGCCGGGTGTCTTGCCAGCGGCCAAGCTATCAATGGCCTTGCTGAGTTCGTCGATAGTTGGCTCGGCATCAAATTCGTCCATGGATGGCAGGCAGTCGATGGCATCAAGGGCTGACGGTGTCACAGTGTTCTGTCTGGAGTAGAGGTCGGAGTAGTGTTCCACCCATCTCTCCATCTGCTTGTTCTTTTCTGTGATCATCTCCGCAGTGGAGGATTTGAGGGGGGCTGTCTTGCTCTGAGCCGGACCAAGTGCTTTCTTGATGCCATCGTACATACCACGGATGTTCCCTGTTATGGCAGTGGTTTGAATGTCTTGGCTGAGCTGAGTCCAGTACTCGTTGGCACAGCGCCGAGGAGTCTGCTGAACTTTGCTTCTCGCAGCCCTGAGAATCTGGAGATTCTTCTTGTTTGGGTACTTCTTGTACTCAGCAAGTGCTGAGCGCTTGGCTTCAATGACGGGGGTCATCTCGGTCAACTTGGCATCAAACCAGTCCTGTGACTTCAAGGTCTTCCTCCCAAAGGTATCCAAGGCTGTGCGGTGGATGGTGTTTCGCAGCTCTTCCCACTTCTTCTTTGCAGATTCTCCTTCTTGTGGTACACCAAGTTCCTTCTCAAAGGTGGAGGCAAACTGCTCAACAAGTTCTGGTTGGGCCATCTTGCTGGTGTCAATCCGTGCCTTTCCAGGCTGTCTAGAATGATGGAATTTCTTCAGCTGCAGCTTGACTTTGCAACACACCAATGAATGGTCTGTGTCGCAATCTGCACTCTGGAACGAACGGGTGATTAGCATGTTCTTCAGTGAGGTGCGCCTGGTCAGGATCAAGTCCAGCTGGTGCCAGTGCTTTGAGCGTGGATGTCGCCAGGAAACCTTGTGTTGGGGCTTAGTCTTGAAGAACGGGTGCGGGCCGGTCTCTGCTCCGGGGGATGGGTCGCTGGCCTCCTGGTGCCTGGGGCCCGGGGGTGGACATTGGCTCCACTGGGGGGGAGGGGGGGATTGGGCGGGTCCGGGGGTGTGGGCTCACCGCGCTGGCCGCCAAGCAGCCTGGCCTCCCTTGATCGTCCCTCCGTGGGCGGATGCCTGGCTTTCCTGGAGCTTGCTGACCTCGGGGCTGGGGGTTGGTGGTGCTTCCTTTCCTGCTCGGGGTTCCCGGGGGGAGAGCTGCTGCAATTGGCCCTCTGCTTGCACTCACATGCACACACTTATTATGCGCGCGTTCTCATATATATGCACACAGACATACACGCACAAGTGTCTCTCCTTTAACAGGTCCGGAAACCAGACTCGTGTTGAGACATCTTTGGTGGAAGAAGCAGTTTGTCTTTTGTTTGTTTTAGTTGTTTTTTTTTTTGTCTGTTGCCCTCTCTTTTCTTTTCCCCCTTCACACACTTCTTTTCCCTCTTCCCCATCCTGATGGGTCTTCCATGGGTAAAACATTCATTCATTCATTCATTCATTCATCTTCTTCCGCTTAATCCTTTTCGGGTCGCCGGGGGGTCTGGAGCCTATCCCAGCATCTTTTGGGCAAGAGGCAGGTTACAACAATATACAATACACAGTTAGGTACTGTATAAACTCCTCTTGGCAAAGTAAATCTGTTGTGGCACAATAAGGGTGACAGATCCCTGTTCTGTTTGCCCAGCTGCCTGACAGGACAAGGGAAAAAAAAAAAAGACTGACACGAGACTTTATGTTCTTTTTGCTCAGCAGTGGTTTTCATCTTGGAACTCTGCCATGCAGGCCATTTTTGGTCTCTTTCTTATGGTGGAGTCATGAACACTGACCTTAACTGAAGAAAATGAGGCCTGCAGTTCTGTGGATGTTGTTGTGGGGTCATTTGTGACCTCTTGGATGAGTCGTTGCTGCGCTCTTGGGGTAATTTTGGTCCACTGGCCACTCCTGGGAGGGCTCACAGCTGTTCCGTGTTTTTGCCACTTGTGGATAATGGCTCTCACTGTGGTTCGCTGGAGACCCAAAGCTTTAGAAATGGCTTTGTAACCTTTTCCAGACTGATTGATCTCAATTATTTTGTTTCTCATTTGTTCCTGAATTTCTTTGGATCGCAGCATGATATCTAGCTTTTGAATATCTTTTGGTCTACTTCCCTTTGTCAGGCAGGTCCTATTAAAGTGATTTCTTGATTGAGAACAGGTGTGGCAGTAATTGGGCCTCGGTTTGGCTAGAGAAATTAAACGTAGCTTTCCAAAGATGTGATAAACTACAGTTAATTTATGTTTTAACTGGGAAGGGGGGGGGGCACTTTTTCACACAGGGCCATGTAGGTTTGGATTTTTTTTAACCATTAATTATAAACACCTTCATTTAAAAACTGCATTTTGTGTTTACTTGTGTTATCTTTGTCTAATATTTAAATTTGTTTGATGATCTGAAACGTGTGACAAAGACGTGATGAGAAATCAGGAAGGGGGCAACCCACTGTATACTCCATCCTGGTCACAACTGACCTTGGCACATCACAAAGTGCATTTAGTTGAATAAAAAATGAACTGTCAAACACTTCAGTGCAAAATCCCCCCAAGAAAAGATTGATAACATTAACAAACATTGCACATCCACTCTTGTGGTTTCTTTTGCTTTAAATCACCACACATGAGTCGGAACCTCTTTTGATAAAAAAAAACATTACCTCCTTGGCGGAGGTAACTACACATTCCATCACACATACATGTCAGTAAACCAGAAAGTTCTAGTAGAGTTAAGGATGCAAAAAGCACCCTCTTAAAAATGAATTGGGGGCCTGGTGGGGAGCCTGGGACCTATCATGTTGTCAAAATCCCTGGGTGCTACTGAATATATAGATACAACCAAGGAAGTGAGAGGGGGGCTGAATATGAGTCTAAGTGAGAGTGAGGGGGTGATGAATGGAGGTGGTAATGGTGGGTCGGTTTTGGGCAGCTTTTTGCATGCCGGGTGGCATCTTGGGGCGCCTGCGGTGGTCTGCTGGTTGTTCGCTCAGATGGGCACCAGGGGTGGGGGTCTGCTTCTGTGACCTGCGCCGGTGGTCTCCCTGGTCACTGCCAGGCACTGGTGCGTGTTCAGGCTCGCTGTATGTAATGAATTGTTTAAGGGTTTTCTCCAAAATTGAAACAATTTTCTTTTAGTTCTCTACTTTTCTTTGTAAATTTATCTAAATTTGAAACCATTTTTTTAAAATTTGTAATTTCCTCTTGTAAAATTGACTTTTCCTGTACATTTGAGACCGTACTATAAAATTGTCAATTTTTTTATAGTTAATTTTTGTCTATTTTTAATAATAAAAAAAAAAAAATAATTTCAAAAAGGTTGCAGTAAAATTTTGACTTTTTTCCTTACACAATTTATGCTTTTGACCATAGTTTTGCAGAGCCAGAACAGAACAATAATGTAACTCTGATTTAAAAAAAAATATTCATAAAATTATGTTTAATGAAATAAATTAACTTAAATGACCAAAGATGCAGTTTTTCTGTTATAACATTTCTATACATTTATAGTTTTTTTTTTTTTTTTTAGAAATCTCCTCACCAACCAGACAGCAGGAAAAACCTCCCTTATTTTGAAATCCCAATATTGGCAGGTTTAGTTTTTCTGAAGGCTGTTGACGGATTAAAGTCATTGACTTCCTGAATTTCCGTTATCTTAACTTGCCAGGTCCATAATAATAAAAAATAAAGTAGTTACCTCCGCCAAGGAGGTAATGTTTTTGCCAGGGTTTTTCTGTCTGTTTGTCTCTGTTTGTCTGTCTGTCTGTCTGTTGGTTAGCAAGATAACTCAAAAAGTTTTGGATGGATTTCGATGAAACTTTCAGGCGTTGTTGGAAATGGTACAAGGAAGAACTGATTAAATTTTGGTGGGGATCCGGATCACCGCCCAGAAGAAAACCGCCATTACGGAAAATGCCATTTTCCTGAATAACTACTGAACCACTAATCCTATCATTTTCAATCCAATTGCTAGTCATATGTTTTCATGGTCAAGGAATCTGAAAATGTACACATTTGTCGTTGCTGGTGAAGTCAGTAAGCAATTCAGTTACTCTTGCCTTTCCCTGCATATGAAGTCTAGCCACACCTGTTAGCTAAGCGATTCTTCATTATTGTCTCCGTTACCAGCGGGTTAAAACCACCATGAATGCCTTCATTGCTTAATTCCTCGTCTGATTTTTTTTCTTCCGCGGTTAAAGTTTTTTAATAAGCTCATGCTTTGCTCGGACAGTGACGCTAGAGACACTCTGCCTGCCGACTGGAACGATGATGCAGGTGGGGCATTTCTGAACTCCATGCAAATGATGGTCACACACATTCTTTGTGTGCGTGCTTGCAGACCGTCATTCCGTCATATTTTTTTCTTAAATTAATTATTTCCCTGGAGTGGCCTGGGCCTGTGGGTCACTCGGAAGATGGATCTGGGCCGCATGTGACCCGCGGGCCGATAATTGAATCGGCCTGATGTAGGCAATCACACATGTTAGACTTTGACAAATATAAAAGGGAGAAAATGGCACTAAGTGTTGTGACCTGAGCACTATGTTATTTGTGCTCGGGCTATTCCTGTCAGGTCTTGACAGCGGCGTTGTTATCCTGGCTCTCCGAGCATTTATTGTGACAGCGCTCGGGGAGGCTTCCGCTCAGCTGTCAAGCCCTGAACAGCTGTTCTGCATTTGCGGTCGTTAGCGGCTGGCTTCTTAAACCAACGCTAGCGGCTGCATTCTCGCAGCAGTGTCCGTCGCTGATCGTCTGAGCGATCGTATGCTTTGGACTAATTCTACATTGCCTGTCTGTGGTGTGACCGTCTCTTCCCGTGGACCCGTGAGTGAGCTTTTAGCCTTACGCCTCCCTGTGTGTGTAGACTTGTTGGTGTCATTGCCTCAGCAGCTTGTATCATTATTACTTCACCGTTAAAAAAGACTCTTGCACAACTGTCTGGTGACGGTGTGGCGTCTTATGGTGGCTCGCGAGGGCCACCGCATGACAGTACACTGCTGCCATAAAAGGGCGTTTACGGTGACGCCAACCCGAGACGCCTTTCACCAGTGAGTTAGTGTTTTTTGGACATCGCTTTTTCCTGTCTGGGTACGGTGTGCGGGAGGAATGCCGTCGTGGAGGGGCCGCACTCAGAGTCTGAGCCACGAGCTGACGGACGTCCCTCCTGGATTATGATCACGGCATACACTGGTACCTGGACTCCGCTGAGGACGCTCTTAGTCATCTCTCTCCCCACTACGCTGACCACCCGGAAGTCGACGCGAGGAGGGTTGATATCGCTGCACAACGCGAGATATTCCTTATGCTGGAGGAGGAGTACGGCAAGAAGCAGAGGAGGAGGCGCGCCTGCTCTTCGCCTTGGGATCCCGATCCTGTCCTCGATCCATTCCTGGAGTTCGCACCATCTGGGGGCCGGCGTAGACGTCGGCGCCGCGGCCGAGCACACCTTCAGCAAGCTCCTGTTCCGGATCCAGTTCCGGGCCGCCGGAATGACCCTGTCAATCAGTCAGCTGTCTCTTCGGCGTCACATCAGGAGGGAATTCCTGCAGCCCCCCTTCTTGGGCCACCACCCCCTGCTGTCCGGTCAGCATGATGTGCCCGGCCCGCTTCGGCTGCCGCTCCTCGTCCTCGACGCCCCCTCCCGCTGCTGTGTGTAATCAGAGTCCTGTTTCGGCGAGCTGCGTCCATGGGTCCTTTCCTACCACCCAGCGAGCGAGGGAAGGAGCAATGTCCTCTACAGCTGACACCATCCTCCCTCCAGGAGACAGGCAAGTTCAAATTCACTCCCCTACTTTTCATGGTGATCTGTCTTGTCTGACTCCTGGGGGTGAGGCTCGGGGTTTGCAGCCCCCCGAGCTTCCACCTCCAGCTGTAGTTACCTATACTGAACCTGCTGCCTCTGTGTTTCCCTCCGCTGAGCAGACCTCGGCGCTAGGTCCACGCCGTCGAACGAGGGGGAGGCCTGCGACTCTGAGAATAATCCCGGCCCTGCAGCCATGTTTTGGACTGAGGAGAAGAGGGGACTGCGGTGTGGAGCCTGAGCTGACGAGCAAGCATCCCCGGGTCTCCACAGAGGAGCAGCCCGAGCCAGCGGGCCGAGGGTCCCCTGCCACCACGCCGTGCGGGTTATCAGTGTGGACATCAGTGCGAGAGGATCCGGCTGCAGAGACCATCAGGCCGGCTGTGGAACCCGACGCAGCTGAGTGGGAGCCCAACAACGAGCTTCTTTTTGCCTGCCTCGCGGGGAGGCGAGCGAGGGGCAGCCGTCTGCTGCGCCCGAACTCGTCTCGCTGGGTTCTGGCCCTGCCGGTGATACTGATCCCGGTCCTCTTCTGTCCTCTGAGCCTCTCCACAGCGTAACCGATTTGGAGCCTGTCGAGGTCGCGGGGCTGAAGGTCCCAAGTTCGGGGATTGAGGTCATCACCGGTGCAGTACCGACCCAGTCGGGGTCCGTCCAGGCCCAGTTGGGATCCGACGCGTGGGCTGAGGTGACCCAATCGGGGTCCGATGCGGGTGCAGCGGTGACCCAATTGGGGCCTGACGAGATCCAGTGGGGGTCCAACGCAGGTGCTGCTGTGATCCAATCGGGGTCCGACGCGGGTGCAGCGGTGACCCAATCAGGGCCTGATGAGATCCAGCGGGGGTCTAACGCAGGTGCGGCTGCGACCTAATCGGGGTCCGGCGAGGTCCAGTGGGGATCCGACGTTGGCGCTGCTGTGACCCAATCGGGGTCCGACGCGGGTGCAGCTGTGATCCAATCGGGATCCTATGCAGGCGGAGCTGCGACAATCGCATCGGTGTGGACTGAGATCGGTGGAGGTGTAGGGAGCTTGGAATAAAGAAGCAATGTGATTTTATAAATCAAGATTTATTATCAGCTTCACCTCCCAAACATGTCTCATCTCGGTGCAGAAGCAGAAGGAGAGTTCGAGCGCAGTCAGACCTTCATACTTATACCCACACTCAACAAAAGACATTGCATATCAAAGCTGACATCCTGCATTAACATAATCTCCCCCCATTGTCCTCTATCTCCTCCACCTGACCCTGGGTGGTCAGGAAGTTCGATCCGGTCTCCACCGCTGCGACTCAGTCTGTTCTTTGATCTTCGCCGGTGGTTGAGACCTCTTGTCCTGTTCTGAGGCGTGAGGTCATTCCACATATGTAATCACTAAACATTCTAATATGTCTATACATACAGTGGGGCAAAAAAGTATTTAGTCAGCCACCAATTGTGCAAGTTCTCCCACTTAAAAGATGGGAGAGGTCTCCAATTTTCATCATAGGTATACCTCAACTATGAGAGACAAAATGAGAAAAAAAAATCCAGAAAATCACAATGAAGGATTTTTAATGAATTAATTGGTAAATTCCTCAGTAAAATAAGTATTTGGTCAATAACAAAAGTTCATCTCAATACTTTGTTATATACCCTTTGTTGGCAGTGACAGAGGTCAAACGTTTTCTGTAAGTCTTCACAAGGTTTTCACACACTGTTGCTGGTATTTTGGCCCATTCCTCCATGCAGATCTCCTCTAGAGCAATGATGTTTTGGGGCTGTCGCTGGGCAACACGGACTTTCAACTCCCTCCAAAGATTTTCTATGGGGTTGAGATCTGGAGACTGGCTAGGCCACTCCAGGACCTTGAAATGCTTCTTACGAAGCCACTCCTTTGTTGCCCGGGCGGTGTGTTTGGGATCATTGTCATGCTGAAAGACCCAGCCATGTTTCATCTTCAATGCCCTTGCTGATGGAAGGAGGTTTTCACTCAAAATCTTACAATACATGGCCCCATTCATTCTTTCCTTTACACGGATCAGTCGTCCTGGTCCCTTTGCAGAAAAACAGCCCCAAAGCATGATGTTTCCACCCCCATGCTTCACAGTAGGTATGGTGTTCTTTCTCCTCCAAACACGACAAGTTGAGTTTTTACAATAAAGTTCTATTTTGGTTTCATCTGACCATATGACATTGTCCCAATCCTCTTCTGGATCATCCAAATGCTCTCTAGCAAACTTCAGACGGGCCTGGACGTGTACTGGCTTAAGCAGGGGGACACGTCTGGCACTGCAGGATTTGAGTCCCTGGTGGCATAATGTGTTACTGATGTAGCCTTTGTTACTTTGGTCCCAGCTCTCTGCAGGTCATTCACTAGGTCCCCCCGTGTGGTTCTGGGATTTTTTCTCACCGTTCTCGTGATCATTTTGATCCCACGGGGTGAGCTCTTGCGTGGAGCCCCAGATCAAGGGAGATTATCAGTGGTCTTGTATGTCTTCCATTTTGTAATAATTGCTCCCACAGTTGATTTCTTCACACCAAGCTGCTTACCTATTCAAGATTCAGTCTTCCCAGCCTTCAGTCTTCCCAATTCTACAATTTTGTTTCTGGTGTCCTTTGACAGCTCTTTGGTCTTGGCCATAGTGGAGTTTGGAGTCTGACTGTTTGAGGTTGTGGACAGGTGTCTTTTATACTGATAATGAATTCAAACAGGTGCCATTAATACAGGTACCGAGTGGAGGACAGAGGAGCCTCTTAAAGAAGAAGTTACAGGTCTGTGAGAGCCAGAAATCTTGCTTGTTTGTAGGTGACCAAATACTTATTTTACCGAGGAATTTACCAATTAATTCATTAAAAATGCTTCAATGTGATTTTCTGGATTTTTTTTTCTCATTTTGTCCCTCATAGTTGAGATATGCCTATGATGAAAATTGGAGACCTCTCTCATCTTTTAAGTGGGAGAACTTGCACAATTGGTGGCTGACTAAGTACTTTTTTGCCCCACTGTATGTAGGTATGGAATATATGATTAACATAAGCCACAGCCCCCCCCCCCAAAAAAAAGGACGAAGAAAAGGGCAATCAAATTAAGTTTACAGTTTAAGATAATCTCCATGACATATTATACTGTTAAACATCTTGACAGGGAAAACAAGGAAGAAATCTTTCCAGCAGTCATGTTACCCCTCAGGTTATGCAGCATGATCCTGTAGAAAATTCAGTGGTAACAACAACAGTATAGTAATGTCACAAATCAGCCTTAAAACTGTCACGGCACAATCTGATAACATAGTTAATAACTCTTTGTCAATTTTGCATCAGTCCCTGTGCCGTCTGGGTTTTAATCTTCTCCCGAATCTGCTGTAGGTCCGCTTTGGTGTCCTGGTGGGACCATCCTTTAAGAAATCTGCAGTTTGGGGAGGAGAGTGGTTATTTGTTCCCTGCAGGAGGGCTGAGTTTTTTCTCTTGGGGGGTCTACCCCGCCGAGGTGCTCTCGCCACTCGTCCAGGCTCGTCGCTCAACAAGAAGGCAGGTTTAAGTCTGTCAATGCTGAGTGTTTCTTTTCTGTCCCCTAAATCAAGCACAAAATGCTTATCACCAGGTTCCAGCACTCTGAATGGTCCGTCGTATGGTGGACGGAGGGTTGATTTTAAAGCTTCGTGTCTAACAAAAACGAACTCGGCGTTTTTTAAAGCTTGGGGGACAAAAACCCGTGGAAAAGAGTGATGTGCAGGTCCAGGGAGCGTGTCCGGTCCGGTGCTGCTTAAGGGCCTCAGGGCTGGAAGGTGCCCGGGCTCTGGATGTTCTGGTAAGAACTCACCTGGGAGTCTGAGTGGTTGTGCAAAAACTAATTCTGCTGGGGAGGCGTCTAGATCCTCTTTAGGCGCAGAACGCAACCCTAATAAAACCCAGGGAAGTTTATTCACCCAATCTGTATCCGTTAGTGAGGCCCTGAGGGCAGCCTTTAAAGATCTGTGAAAACGCTCGCATAACCCATTAGCCTGAGGGTGATACGCGGTGGTGTGGTGAATTGTCGCTCCTAAGCTGCTGGCCATGGCTGACCACAGCTCTGAGACAAATTGAGGCCCCCTATCGGACGTGATGTCCGATAGGACGCCGAAACGTGCCACCCAGTTTGTTAAAAAAACACGAGTGACTTCCGCGGCTGTGGTTGACGCCAAGGGGACTGCCTCCGGCCAGCGCGTAGTACGGTCTATCATTGTTAACAGGTGTGTGAACCCTTGAGACCAAGGTAGTAGTCCCACGAGGTCGACATGAACGTGGTCAAACCTCCTGGCTGGGATTCGAAAAGGCTCTAGAGGAGCTTTTGTGTGTTTGTGTATTTTGGCGCGTTGGCAAGACATGCAAGTCTTTGCCCATTCCTTTACATTTTTGCGCAGGCCCGGCCAAACAAACTTTTCCGCGACCATTTTAACCGAGGCAGGGGTGCGCGAGGGAGTGAACCGAGTCAAAAATGTGGCGGCGCCATGCAGCTGGAACTACCGGGCAAGGTCGGCCGGTTGACACGTTGCAGATTAGGGGGGGGGGTACACCGTCGCGTAAACCCCTTTCCTCCAGTCTTAACCCTGTTGGTCCAGACAGGAACGCGCGCACGTCCGCGTCACTGCTTTGTTCCTCTGCCATGGCTGCGTAATCTATCCCTACGTGAATTGGGGCCGCGTACGCGTCCGCGTTGGCGAAGAGTTCTGCGGCTGAGGTAGTATAATCTGTCTCCTCGTGCTCTGGCGATGTCACAGCGCGAGAGAGGCAGTCTGCTACCACGTTAAGTTTGCCTGCCACATGTCGAATGTCTGTGGTGAACTCTGAAATTGCAGCTAGCTGTCTTTGTTGCCTGCCTGACCATGGTTCTGAAATTTTAGCCATCGCAAAAGTGAGTGGTTTATGGTCTACAAAAGCTGTGAAACGCCGCCCCTCCAGCCAGAACTGGAAGTGGCGGATGGATAAATGAAGCTCTAACAGCTCCCTGTCAAAAGTGCTGTATTTGAGCTCAGTTTGGTTTAAAGATTTGCTAAAGAATGCTAACGGTTGCCAGGTTCCGCCAACGTGTTGTTCCACAACTGCCCCTATGGCCAGGTCTGAAGCGTCTGTGGTTAGCTCTATGTGGGCCGAGGGATCAGGGTGAACCAACAATGTGGCATTCGCTAGAGCACTCTTTACTTCCGCGAAGGCGCTTTCACGCTCCGGGGTCCATTCGACCGCGTTGGAAGGCTTTTGTTTTCTGAGCACGGCATACAGGGGTTGCATGAGTTGAGCTGCACGGGGGAGGAAACGGTTGTAAAAATTCACCATTCCCAAAAATTCTTGCAGCGATCTGACCATTTGTGGTCATGGAAAATTTTTTACCGCGCGGACTTTGTCTGGCAATGGGACTGCCCCCTTTGGTGAAACTCTGTGTCCCAAAAAATCAATTTGTGACATGCCGAATCGGCATTTGGCTGGGTTGATTATTAACCCGTGCTCTTCTAGTCTCTGAAAAACTGTAGTGAGGTGTTATTCGTGCTCTTCCTCTGACGGGCTGGCTACCAGCATATCGTCGAGGTAGACGAACACAAAGGGGAGGTCGCGTAATACCGCGTCCATCATACGCTGAAAGGTTTGAGCAGCGCCTTTGAGGCCGAACGGCATTCGCAAAAATTCAAAAAGACCAAAAGGGGTTATTGCAGCCATTTTAGGAATGTCTTCCGCTCGAACTGGGACTTGGTGATAGCCGCGGACCAAGTCTATTTTAGAAAAAATGCGCACACCCGCCAGATGTAGTGAAAAATCTTTGATGTGAGGAATTGGGTAGCGGTCATGCGCTGTCGCATTGTTTAATCTGCGGTAATCGCCGCAAGGTCTCCAAGAACCGTTGGTTTTCGGGACCATGTGTAGTGGTGATGCCCAGGGGCTTTTTGAGCGCCTAATAATGCCTAATTTTTCCAGGCTGGCAAACTCATCACGTGCTATGGCGAGCTTGGTTGCGTCTAAGCGCCGAGCTTTGGCAAACACGGGTGGGCCTGTTGTGGGGATGAAGTGTTCAACCCCGTGTTTCGCTACTGTTGCTGAAAATTTGGGAACTGTGAGTGCTGGAAATTGGGTGACGAGTTGGTCAAACTTACCTCCTGCTGTAGTGACGCTGGCCTGCACGGGTGGTGGAGAAACTCGAGCTGAGCAGGGGATAGAAGAAAATGACAGTGCATTAACCAAGCGTCTGTTTGCCAGATCGACTAACAACCCATGTGCACACAAAAAATCAGCACCCAACAAGTTAAAACTCACCGCCGCTATAATAAACGTCCATCTATAGTTGCGGCCGTGAATGCAAAGAGGCAGGTTCCTTTCACTGAAAGTGTCGATGGTCAAGCCGTTGGCTGCCATCGCTCCGTTTCCCCGTGGTCCCATGGCCCGGTCTGCGTTGGAAGGGGTGATGAAGCTCACCGGAGCGCCGGTGTCGATAAGGAACTGTCTCCCGGTGTGTCCGTCAGTCACATAAAGCAGCTTATTCGTCTCGCCGAGAGCCACAGCTGTTAACGGTTCCCGGCTTTGGCGTTTCCCGAGTTTTTGAAATTGCAGGGGGGCATGCATTTGTATGCCCTCTCGGCGAAACGATGGTGATAATAGCAGAGGTCGTTCCGCCTGCTGCGCCTTGGTCGTGTCGCTGCCGTGGTGGGCGGGTTCTGCTCTGTTGTCTGTGGTTCTCTGCTGCTCTGGGCTTCTGCGCTGACATCTGCAGATGCTGTGGCCATCTGTTCGCCGCAGGCATTGATGAGCTGCTGCGCTTCTCGGGCCAGCGTGCGGAAGTCCTGCTGGGTGTTGCACCGCATGTTGGCCAGTGTCCCTCTCATGTGTGGCGGCAGAGTGCTGAGGAAGATATGCTGGAAAAGGAAGTTGTTGTTGTCTGCTTCCTTAAGCTGCAGCATGTCCTCCATGAGGGCCTTTGGTCTGCATCCTCTGTGACCGTAGATCGCCAGAATCTTCTCTGCTCTCTCCTCGGCTGAGGGAACGAAGTTCTCGATGACGGTTGCCTTTAATTCTCTGTATTTGTCGTGGGCGAGCGGTTGTTGAATTATGCTCCGCGCGCATCTTGACGTGGCGGTGTCGAGTTTGGCGACGATGTGGTAAAATTTCGTCTCCGCCGCCGTTATGCCCGCCAGTGCAAACTGAGCCTCAGCTTGCTGGAACCACGAGCTCGGGTCGTTTTGCCAGAACTCTGGCAGCTTGACGGTGACGGCGCTTGTGTGGGCCGTCTCTGATGTGTCCGCCAGGTGAGAACACCTTTCTTCTGTCCTCACGGCGGAGCTGGGGATGGTGCTCGGTTGAGCCCACTCTGTGGATTCTGCCGTGGGGGAACGTCTTCCATCCGTTCCCCTGTCTGCATGGGCGACGGCGGTTGCCTGGGTCGCCTCCGATTAGTTCGTCGCGGGAGAACGTCTCTGTTCCATCCTCACGTCTGGTCACCAGTGTAGGGAGCTTGGAATAAAGAAGCGATGTGATTTTATAAATCAAATTTATTATCAGCTTCACCTCCCAGAGGTGAGAGGTAAGAGGTAAGAGGCTCTGGTACCCCACTATAGTTCCTGATGGACCTGCGATAAAAGTTTGCAAACCCCAAGAAGCGCTGAAGCTTCTTGCAGGAGTGGGGTGTATGCCAATCTAGCAAAGCCTTCACCTCTCAGCTCCCCTCCACCACAATAAACCCTAGAAAGGAGGTGGAGCTTGTGGAGAACTCACATTTTTCTGCTTTCACATAAAGTTGGTTCTCCAAAAGCCGTTGTAACACAGCCCTAACATGGATTTTGTGTTCCTCTGGCGAGCGGGAAAAAATAAGAATACCGTCGAGGTAGACGAAAACAAATTGATTCACCATATCACAAAGGACGTCATTAATGAGTCACTGTAAGATGGCAGGAGCATTGGTGAGCCCAAAGGGTATAACTAAATACTCAAACTGGCCCAAATGAGTTTTAAAGGCTGTCTTCCATTCATCCCCCTGGCGAATACGGATTATGCAGAGTTTATCAGAGGCAGAGGATATTTATCTTTAATAGTAATGGCGTTTTTTTTTTCTCGGTAATCAATGCATGGACACATAGATCCGTCCTTCTTTCCAACAAAAAAAAAAAAAAAAAAAAAACATGCCCCAAGAGGAGCCAAGGAGGGCTGAATTAGGCTGGCATTCAACAAGTCTTTGATGTATCTCTCCATTGCCTCCCTCTCCGGACTAGAGATGCTATAAAGCCGGCTGGACGGCAGCCGCACACCCAGGAGGAGATCTATAGCACAGTCGTAAGAGTGGTGAGGTGGAAGAGAGTGCGCTCTCGACTTGCTAAAGACATCCCCAAGGTCATGGTAGACCTCAGGTACGAGGGTAATGTCCGGGGGCTCAACCGGAGAGGAGGAAATGGGCAGAGAAGGTTAACACTCGGCCGAACTTAAACATGATGCCAAACAAAATGGACTCCCGGAGGAAATGGAGTTTTGTGCCCAGTTTATGATGGGCTTATGCCTCCGGAGCCAAGGATAACCCAGAACTTCCGAGGAGGATTAATTTGTGAAAATGAGGAACGATAATTCCTCCTGGTAGTTCCCAGAAAGAAGGACAGAGATTGGCGTTGTGTGTTCTGAGACTATTGTGATTCTTTGGCCCAGTAGGGTGGTAACATTCACAGGAGTGGGCAATTTGGAAGTGGGAATACCCATCTCCCGAACAAGCTGGGAGGAGAAAAAATTCTGCTCTGCCCCTGAATCCAGTAATGCCGTAACCCTCCTTTCGACTCTGGGCAATTGAATAAGGACCAAAATAGAAAAAAAATTACCGGGGGGACGAAAGTGAGTCCCACCAGTCAGACCCCCCACGGCTACTGACGAGCTGCGTCTTTTTGGAGCCAGGGGGCAGTCGTCCAGTCTGTGCTTTAAAGAGCCACAGTACATGCACGCACCAGCCCTCCTCCACCACTGGTGCTCTTCACAAGTCAGCCAAGACCAGCCGAGCACCATCGGTTCGGAGGAAGGGTTGGCGCCCCCTGTGTCAGTAGCCGGAAAGGGCACCCGCATGAAGGACGGGCGAGAGGAGGATTTGTGCTCCTTCACGTGCTTGCGGTACCGGTTATCCAGACCGACTGCCTGATCAATAAGACCATCCAGAGAGGAGGGAACAGTGTAAACCGCCAGATCATTGTGGAGGTAGGGGTTTAAACCATGAAGGAAGGCGTTGCGTAATGCAACATCGTTCCATCCAGAGTCCACCGCTTCGAAACTCCACTGAGTAGTCGGCTACAGACCGACTTCCCTGGCGGAGAGGAAACAGGCTGCTCATTATGTTCCCCTCATTCTCTGTACGGTCAAAAGTGCGGGAAAACTCGGCCACAAATTGATCAAAGGTGCAATCGGACCCCCACCCCCCACCCCGGGCTGTCAAGAACGGACCGAACCCAACTAAGAGCCCGGTCTCAGAGCAGGAGGGTCAAAAAATGAATTTTTTGACGTCTCATCCGGGTATTCCCATCCCACCTGGCCAGGTATAGCCATACGTGACAAAGAAAGTCCTTGCATTCCCCCACCTCCCCCGCATAAGGAGCAGGCGGGGGGAACAGAAGTGGTATGGCGTACAGCTGAAGAAACTGGGGCAACAGGTGGAGCGGGGAAACCCGAGTGAAACATCTGAGCCAAATGTTCGGTGACCGTGCTCAGTGACTGCGTAATTGTTTGCAGCTGTTGTGTGAGGACAGCCACCTGCCTCTCAGTGGCGTCTAGGCGATGGAGAGCAGAGTGTTCCTCTGATGCTGCATTCGCTGACTTGCATTCTGGCTGGCTTGTTCTGTCATGTTTAGTGTATGATTAGCCCACGAGCAGAATGCAACACCAGAGAACGGCACTCACGACACTGGAAGCAGGTTTAAACAGTTTATTAAATTTCAAAAACAGGAGCACAGCTAGGGAAAACATCACGCCAGAGGAAAGCAGCCTGTGGGGAGAGAGACGAGAGCTGTTAACAGGAGAAGGGAGGCAGGGAAATGGAGAAAGCAAATTGGCCACTTACGTGGGCTGAGCAGCAAGCCCGACAGAAAATCCCAGCAAGAATAGACGAAACAGCAGGGTGACGCTGGTGGGGAGTTGAGGGGGAAGGAGCTGTGAAGTGTCTGAACGGGTGGAGATCAGCAGCTTCAGCAGGGTGAGGATGATGGGGCAGGTGAGCTCACAAAAATCCCTGGAGACTCGCCACACAAATGGCAGCAACCTGGAAGAAAGGGAGAGACAGAGGATGAATGGCGATAATTCACCTCAAACACAAATGTACTTAGCTTGTCGTTAACTGAAGCAGTATACTCAACGAGCCAGTGCTGAAGCTTTTGCTTGCTGGTCCTTATAAGCGCTGGCAATGAGGAGGGGGCAGGTGTGTCCACTCACACAGGTGCAGTAACTATCTGTGGAGCCGAGGAAACAGGATGGAGGGGGCGCTCGCTCACCTGAATATGACAATTTTCAAGCATGAACCGCCTTTTTGAGGTCATTCCACCGCATCTCAATCGGATTAAGGTCAATACTTTGACTAGGCCACTCCAAAGTCTTTATTCGTTTTTTCTTAAGCCATTCAGAGGTGGACTTGCTGGTGTTTTTTGGATCATTGCCCCGCTGCAGAACGCAAGTGTGCTTAAGCTTGAGGCCACCAACAGATGGCCGGACATTCTCCTTCAGGATTTTTTGGTGGACAGCAGATTCATGGTTACATTTACCGCACCAAATCTTCCAGGTGCTGAAGCAGTAAACCAGCCTCAGACCATCACGCTACCACCACCATATTTTACTGTTGGTATGATGTTTCTTTTCTGAAATGATGTGTTACTTTTATGCCAGATGTAATGGGACACACACCTTCCAACAAATTCAATTTTTGTCTCATCAGTCCACAGAGTATTTTCCCAAAAGTCTTGGGGATCATCAAGATGTTTTCTGGCAAAAATGAGACAAGTCTTTATGTTCTTCTTGCTCAACAGTGGTTTTTGTCTTGGATCTCTGCCACGCAGGCAATTTTTGCCAAGTCTTTTTTCTTATGGTGGAGTCATGAACACTGACCTTCAGGCTACAGTTTGTCCGGCTGAGCAGTGTCTTGTCTGATGTGGTGGTTAGTGAGATAGGAGCTCCACAGGGGACTATGCTTTCTCCTTTTCTTTTCACCTTATATACCACTGACACCGACACACAACACCGAGCCATGCCACCAACAGAAATTCTCTGATTACTTGGCTATTGTTGGGTGTATAAGAGGTGGAGTGGAGGGGGAGTACAGGGCACTGGTAGACAGATTTGTGGAATGGACCGAGCAGGATTGTCATGATCAGCTGAGCGCCCGCTCCCCCTCCCTTCCTGCGAGATTTTCCCCGGCTCGGCAGGTAATCATCTCTCCTGCATGAGTAGATGCACCTGCTGCCTCTTCTCTGCCAGTGCTGAAAAGGACCAGTTTGTGAATGCTCCAGCACTGGCTCGTTGGGTATACTGCCTAAACAGCAAGTAAGTTTATGTCTCGCTTCTCCACTTTTCTCCCCCAGGTTGCTGCCATCTTCGTGGTGCATCTCCGGGGTTTGTGGTGCGCTCACCTGCCCCATCATCTTCATCAACACTTCAGCTGCTTTGTTCCACCCAGTCAGACACCTCACCCAGCTCCACTCCTGCCCTACTGGCATCCTATCCACTTGTTCACCTTTTCCCTGCTGGGTTCTGCTGCCAGGATCGCTGCTCATCCCATGTGAGTGTTATCCTATTTTTCCCTTGCCCAATCGCCCTCCTTTACTAATCAGCTCTCCTTTACAGGCTGAGTCCTCTTCTTTCGAGTGGCATCTTTTCTTTACTGTGTGCTCTTTGGGATCAATAAATTGTGGTTATGCAGCTTCTCTGTGTCGTGTGAGTGATTTCTCTGGTGTTATTAACTGTACGTGAGCTGATCATTCTTTCAATATGACAAAGTGAGCTTCAGCTTGATGTCACAAACAGATGGCTGGGCATTCTCCTTCAGGATTTGTTGGTAGACAGCAGAATTCATGGTTCCATTTACCACAGCAAGTCTTCCAGGTCCTGAAGCAGCAAGAGAGCCCCAGACCATCACATTACCACCACCCTATTTTACTGTTGGTATGATGTTCCTTTTCTGAAATGCTGTGTTACTTTTATGCCGGATGTAATGTGACACACACCTTCCAAAAAGTAAAACTTTTGGCTCTTCAGTCCACAGAGTATTTTCCCAAAAGTCTTGGGGATCATCAAGATGTCTTCTGGCAAGACTGACATGAGATTTTATGTTCTTTTTGCTCAGCAGTGGTTTTCGTCTTGGAACTCTGCCATGCAGGCCATTTTTGCCCAGTCTCTTTCTTATGGTGGAGTCATGAACACTGACCTTAACTGAGGAAAATGAGGCCTGCAGTTCTTTGGATGTTGTTGTGGGGTCTTTTGTGACCTCTTGGATGAGTCGTTGCTGTGCTCTTGGGGTAAATTTGGTCCACTGGCCACTCCTGGGAGGGTTCACCACTGTTCTGTGTTTTTGCCACTTGTCGATAATGGCTCTCACTGTGGTTTGCTGGAGATCCAAAGCTTTAGAAATGGCTTTATAACCTTTTCCAGACTGATAGATCTCAATTATTTTGTTTCTCATTTGTTCCTGAATTTCTTTGGATCACAGCATGATGTGTTGCTTTTGAGTATGTTTTGGTCTACTTCCCTTTGTCAGGCAGGTCCTATTTAAGTGATTTCTTGACAGAGAACAGGTGGGGCAGTAATCGGGCCTGGATGTGGCTAGAGAAATTAAACGCAGCTTAAAAAAAAAAAATGTTTTTTTTTTTTTTTTTTTAATATGAAACAGGTTGCAGTAAAATTTCGACTTTTTTCCTTATACAATTTACGCTTTTGACCATAGTTTTGAAGAGCCAGAACAGAACAGTAATGTAACTCTGATTTAAAAAAAATCATAAAATTATATTTAATGAAATAAATTAACTAAAATGACCAAAGATGCAGTTTTTCTGTTGTAACATTTCTATACATTTATATTTATTTATTTATTTATTTTTTTTAGAAATCTCCTCACCAACCAGAAAAACCTCCTTTGTTTTGAAATCCAAATTTGGCACGTTTAGTTTTTCTGAAGGCTGTTGATGGATTAAAGTCATTGACTTCTTTAATTTCCATTATCTTAACTTGCCAGGTCCATAATAATAAAGATAAATTAGTTAATATTGTCTTTGCTGGTGAAGTCAGAATCAGAATCAGAATCAGAAAAAGATTTATTGCCAAGTACATTAACAGATCACTGATAACATACGAGAGAATATGACTTGACACAGTAATGAACCTGCATTTCCGTGCCGCGGCGCATCTGAAACGCGCCTATCAGCAGGAGGGTACAGGTAGCATAAGGATAATACAATAGGAAGGAGCAAAAAAATCATTGATTCAAAATACTGGTTACATAATTAATCAATATTAGGAGATCAAGGAAAAAAAAAGCTCTCTGCACATACATTCACTACACAGGATTCACGAGACACAAGAGAGCAGTGTATATCTTTATTCAGTTCATGGATCAGTGTGTGTGCGGTGTTGAGCAGTATTAATGATAATAAGAGAGACACCAAGGACTCTTGGCAGAGATGTTTTGTCTGGCTGGCGCCCAGTCCTTATCTGGCGCTGTGCAGCTGGCTGTCCAAGGCCTTGTGCTCGATGATTTTGAAAACACAGTTTGCAGACAGCCAGGAGGAATTTTCATGGGGAATGAGCCAAATAGGACTGATCACAGAGAAGGCTTATATTTCTTCTGTAGATTCAGTACTTAATCCTTCATTCATTGCGGGGCTTTAAATCCGTCGTGGAAAGACCTAAGCGAAATCATGATGTAATCCACCTTACGAGACAGTTCTTCAGTAGTCGCTATCAGGGTCTTCTCCAGTTTTTCAATTTGATGGATGCACCTCGCCTGGCCAGCATTTTGATAGGTTTAATCCATCTTCAGCAATTTGCAGTAAACCAGGACAATTCCAGTCCCAATCAGAAAGATCCCGATCACCAATATTACGAAGATAAACAAATCTTCAATATCTTCGATAGAGAGATTAGTGAGACACAGCATTCTCCAATTACCTGTGTCACGTAAATAGCCCGCTTGAGCCGTTCCAGCGGGGCAGACAGCTTCCCCCGGAGCACTTTTCCTTGTTGAAAAAATAGTGTCAATTGTGTTCAAAGCCCAGCTTATTAACTCCATAATTTCTTTTCGGCGGTCGCAGTTAGACGCAGACAGACAACAGCAAGCTGGGATCCAGTAGTTAGGAGGGGAGGAAAAAGTCAGAGCAGGAGAGAAGAAAAAAGCGTCTACTCTCTTGGGAGGGCGGAAGTGAAGAAGTCAGTCAGCAATTCAGTTACTCTTGCCTTTCCCTGCATATGAAGTCTAACCACACCTGTTAGCTAAGCGATTCTTCATTATTGTTTCCGTTACCAGTGGGTTAAAACCACCATAAATTACTAACTAACTAACTAACCTGCACTTATATAGCGCTTTTCTAGTCACAAAGACCACTCAAAGCGCTTTCATTAATACTAACCCTCTATCCTAAGGGCCTATAGGAAACAAATATCTAGGGACAATTTAGAACAGCCAATTAACCTAACATGCATGTTTTTGGCATGTGGGAGGAAACCGGAGAAATCCCGGAGTAAACCCACGCAACACGGGGAGAACATGCAAACTCCACACAGATCACTGTTGGTCGGGGGCTGGGATCGAACCCACGATCCCACGATCCCCACAATCCCCCGGCCAAGGGTAAACTGTGCTGCCGCAGTGCTAACCACTGCGCCACCGTGCAGCCCCAAAATGCCTTCATTGCTTACATTCCTCTTCTGATTTTTTTTTCTTCCACGTTTAAAGTACTTTAATAAGCTCATGCTTCTCTTGGACAGTGACGTTGGAGACACTCTGCCTGCCGACTGGAACGGTCATGCAGGTGGGGCACTTCTGAACTCCATGCAGATGACGGTCACACACGTTCTTCATGTGCGTGCTTGCGGACCGTCATTCCGTCATATGTTTTTCTTAAATTAATTATTTCCCTGGAGTGACCTGGGCCTGTGGGTCACTCGTAAGTTGGACCTGGGCTGCTAATTGAATTGGCCTGTTATAGGCAATCACACATGTTAGACTTTGACAAATATAAAAGTGAGAAAATGGCACGAAGATTTATTTGATTGTGTGAATATTAATTACAGAATAATTGAAAATGAATGGGACATCCAATATTAGCCACTGTTTAAGAACCACTTTTTTATGTTTTTGTCAGATCACTTATTTGTGTGATCTTTTATGAATTATATTCAAAATAGTGTAGCTTGCACTTTGGGGAATGGGAGTTGTTCAGTCACCATGATAATTTAGTTTATATGTGTCGTTTGTAGTCGATCATCAATAAACTCATGCAGTACTATAACAGGACACGTTTACAAACATTTGAGATCCATTGTAGCGCATCATTTTATATTTTAGCAATATTATAAGTACAAAATATCTGACATTATTTTTTATTTTTTTTGTAATTGTATTTTACTTTCTTTATTGCTCCCCAGAGGGAAATTAAGGGTATCCACCTGGATGGATGAGGCAGCCATGGTGTGGTGCCAATCCCTTCACCATTCACACCTAGGGCCACTTTAGAGTGTCCAATTAACCTAACTTTGACATGGCTGTTTGACCCAGGAGACAGGCACTGACACGAGTAGACTGTTTTAGACAATTATTTATTGAAATTAAGTGTGTAATGTGTTTGAAGGTGTGAGTGAGTGTGATGCTGTGGAACCGCTGGGGCTGAGCGAGTCCTGCCTCGACCTGGCAACCTTGCAGGTGGCGCTGGAAGGCTCGCGCTGGCTCTGCGGCTCATAGTGGCTCGGTGTGGGTGACGCTTGGTGCTGTGGAGAGGTGGAGGAGTTCCGAGGAGGGGGAGGAGTGGCTCCGTCATCTGGGGAGACTGGTCCGCCACCAGGACGGTCCACCTGTGCACAGGGAATTACACTTTGACAAGATAAGTTACTCTGATGCTTACGTGGCGAAGCTTGGCGAGACTGCGTCGTAGATGCTTTGGCGAGGGGCTGAGTCCGTGACGCGTTGCGTGGCGAAGTAGGCAGACGACTCCGTGCTTAGCCATCAGAGACGCTGGCTTTTAAGACCTGCTGATGATTGGCGGCAGGTGTGTGCACAGCCGGGGCTGATGACGGCCCAGCGGCCGCCATGACAGTACTCCCCCCTCTAGTGGTGCCTCCAGGCACCTGCCCTAACTTACCTAGATGCGCCCGATGGAAATCGCGGATGAGCTGTTTATCCAGAATCAACGCTGGGCGAATCCAGGAACGGTGCTCAGGACCAAACCCCTCCCAGTCCACCAAATACTGAAGACCTCGGCCCCGCCGACGGACATCCAAGATGGCAGTAACCCCCCAAGCCGGGTGGCCGTCAATCATCCTCGGAGGGGGAGAAGCTGCGGGGGGCGGGCACAGTGGGTCGGAGATGCAGGGCTTCACCTGGGAGACATGGAACGAAGGGCAGATGCACATAGAAGGGGGGAGAGCTAGGCGCACAGTCACAGGGTTAATAATATGAGTAATCTCGTATGGACCGATGAAACGCTTAACCAATTTGTGTTTCTTGGCCGGCACATTGATATTTCTTGTGGATAACCAAACCTGCTGCCACACCTGATAATCCGGCGCAGGTGTCCTATGACGGTTAGCCACCTGAATGTTGCGCTCCTTAGTCTTGAGGAGGGCTCTGCAGGTGATGGTCCAAATCCGGCGGCAGCGTTTGGCCTGAGCCTGCACAGACGGAACGGCCACCTCCTTCTCCTCCTCCGGGAACAGTGGGGGGTCATACCCCAGAGATGCCTTGAACGGAGACACTCCTGTTGCTGAGGACACCGTGGCATTGTGTGTGTACTCAATCCAGAGCAAGAATGTACTCCAAGATGAAGAACAGGACGAGATGACGCAGCGGAGCGCAGCCTCCAGCTCCTGGTTGGCTCGCTCACACTGACCATTACTCTGTGGATGATACCCTGAGCAGAGACTCACTGTGGCCCCCAACATTGTGTAGAATGCCTTCCAGACCTGGGAAACGAATTGCGGGCCCCGATCCGAGACGATGTCCGCAGGGATGCCGTGAAGGCGCACCACATGCTGAACCAGGAGGTCTGCCATCTCCCGGGCCGAGGGCAACCACTGGAGTGGAACAAAATGGGTGGCATTGGAGAAGCGATCCACTATTGTCAGCACAACTGTGAAATGGTCCGAAGGGGGCAGGCCTGTCACAAAATCCAGGGCGACATGGGACCAGGGGCGAGAAGGGACCGGCAGGGGATGGAGAAGACCTGCCGGGGGGGAGGATGACGATTTCCCAGTAGCGCACTGAGCGCAGGCCTGGACATAGTTGGTCACATCCCTCCTCAGCCCTGGCCACCAGAAGGCTCTCTGGAGCAGGTTGACGGTGCGAGCCATTCCCGGATGGCATGCCAACTTGGAGGTGTGGCGCCACTGGATAACTTCACCCATGACCGACGAGGGGACGAACAAATGTCCCCGGGGACCCCCACCCGGGTCGGGCTCATTCTTCTGTGCCTTCCTGACTTTATCACGCCCACCACACAGGATGCTGGCAGGATGGTCTCATCATGGTCCCCAGACGGCTCTACCTCGAACTGCCTGGAGAGGACGTCCGGCTTGGTATTCTTGCTCCCTGGCCGGTAGGTGATGGTAAAGTTGAATCGCCCAAAGAAGAGAGACCAGCGCGCCTGGCGGGAGTTCAGCCGCTTGGCCGTCCGGAGATACTCCAAGTTCTTATGGTCTGTAAACACAATGAACGGCTGGGCAGCCCCATCCAGCCAGTGCCTCCACTCCTCCAGGGCGAGCTTGACAGCCAGCAACTCCCTGTCACCGATGCCGTAGGTCCTCTCAGCGGGCGTCAGCCGATGGGAGAAGAAGGCGCACGGGCGAATCACCCTGTCCACGGGAGAGTGCTGGGACAGAACCGCCCCAACTCCAGAGTCTGAGGCTTCCACCTCCACCAAGCACTGCAGATCCGGGTCCACCTGGGTCAAAACACGAGCGGAGGCGAACTCCTCCTTCAGCTTCCTGAATGCTGCGGCAGCCTCCTCGCTCCAGCGGAAGGGGGTCTTAGGGGACATGAGGCTGGTCAGGGGGCGAGTGATGATCCCGAACCTCGGCACAAACCGACGGTAAAAATTGGCAAATCCCAAGAACCCCTGTAACTGCTTTCTGGACATAGGAGTGGGCCAATCCACCACTGCCTTGACCTTGGCCGGATCCGGGCGCAATTCATTATAGGCAATGATGAACCCCAAAAAGGACGTTGTATCCGTGTGAAATTCGCACTTCTCGGGCTTGACGAATAGCTGGTTCTCCAGAAGGCACTGCAGGACCCGCCGAACATGCACCTGCTGCTCCTCCAATGTGCATGAGAAGATCAGGACGTCGTCCAAATACACAAACACGAAGGAGTTCAGAAAATCCCGGAGGACGTCATTGATCAAACGCTGGAAGACGACCGGAGCGTTGGCTAACCCAAACGGCATCACAAGATATTCAAAGTGGCCGCTTGGGGTCCGGAAAGCCGTCTTCCATTCGTTGCCCTCCCTGATGCGCACCAGATGATAAGCATTGCAAAGGTCCAGCTTCGTGAACCACGACGCCCCCTGGAGGGAGTCAAAGGCCGAGTTCATCAGGGGCAATTTATACTTGTCCTTGACGGTGATTTCATTCAAGCCCTGGAAGTCGATGCAGGGGCGCAGTGAGCCGTCCTTCTTTTCCACAAAGAAGAAACCTGCCCCCACCACTGAAGAGGAGGGGCGGATGATTCCAGAGCTGAGGGACTCCTTAATGTACGTGTCCATGGCCTCCCGCACCGGGGCCGACAGGCTGTATAATCGACTCGCCGGTAATGGGGCTCCCGCCCGGAGGTTGATCGCACAGTCATAGGGCCGGTGGGGGGGGGGAGGGACAGCGCCCGTGACTTACTGAATACCTTTCCCAGATCGTGGTAGACCTCTGGTACCCTGGACAGATCAGGAGGTGGAGGTGTGGGCGGGGTCACCGAGACCAAGGGAGCACACGCTGCAGATCGGAGACAGGCGCTGAGACAGAAAGAGCTCCAAGCTTTAATGTTTCCCGCCTGCCAATCAAATGTGGGGTTGTGAAGGCGTAGCCATGGATAACCCAGGATAACAGGCGACGTGGAGATGGGCAGCACCCAGAACCGGATATCCTCCCGATGGTTTCCAGAGGTTCCAGAGGCCAAGCGGAGTGCAGCTCGGGTGGTTGCTGAAGCAAAAACCCGGGTATGGGAGGAGTTCGGTGAGGCCATGGAACAAGACTTTCGGTCGGCTTCAAAGAGATTCTGGCAAACTGTTCGGCGGCTCAGGAGGGGAAAGCAGCTCCCCGTCCACACTGTGTATGGTGCGGATGGGACACTGTTGAATTCAACTGGGGATATCGTCGGGCGGTGGAAGGAATACTTCGAGGATCTCCTCAATCCCACTGATACGCCTTCCACAGAGGAAGCAGGGTTTGGGACAAGGGGGATGACTCGCCTATCACAGGGGCTGAGGTCGCCAAGGTGGTTAAAAATCTCCTTGGTGGCCGGGCCCCAGGGGTGGACGAGATTCACCCCGAGTACCTCAAGGCCCTGGATGTTGTTGGGTTGTCATGGTTGACACGCCTCTGCAACATTGCGTGGAGGTCGGGGGCAGTGCCTTTGGCATGGCAAACCGGGGTGGTGGTTCCTCTCTTCAAAAAAGGGGACCGGAGGGTGTGCTCCAACTTTAGAGGGATCACACTCCTCAGCCTCCCTGGGAAGGTCTATGCCAAGGTACTGGAGAGGAGAGTCCGGCCGTTGGTCGAACCTCGGATTCAGGAGGAGCAATGTGGTTTTCGTCCTGGCCGTGGCACATCGGACCAGCTCTTTACCCTCTCGAGAATTCTTGAGGGTTCGTGGGAGTTTGCCCAACCAGTTTACATGTGTTTTGTGGACTTGGAGAAGGCATTTGACCGCGTCCCTCGTGGATTTTTGTGGGGGGTGCTTCGGGAGTATGGGGTATCGGGCTTGTTGTTACGAGCTATTCGGTCTCTGTACGACCGTTGTGAGAGTTTAGTTCGTATTGCCAACACTCGGTCGGAGTCATTCCCAGTGAGAGTTGGACTCCGCCAGGGCTGCCCTTTGTCACCGGTCCTGTTCATAATTTTTATGGACAGGATTTCTAGGCGCAGCCAGGGAATGGAGGGTGTCATGCTTGGTGACCACAGGATCTCATCTCTGTTGTTTGCAGATGATGTTGTCCTGTTGGCTTCATCCAGCAATGACCTACAGCTCTTGCTGGGACGGTTTGCCGCTGAGTGTGAAGCGGCTGGGATGAGAATCAGCACCTCCAAGTCCGAGTCCATGGTCCTCAGCCGGAAAAAGGTGGATTGTCCTCTCCGGGTTGGGGACAGGCTCCTGCCCCAAGTGGAGGAGTTTAAGTATCTTGGGGTCTTGTTCACGAGTGAGGGGAAAATGGAGCGAGAGATCGACAGACGGATTGGAGCAGCATCTGCAGTGATGCGGACGTTGTACCGGTCTGTTGTGGTGAAGAGGGAGCTTAGTTCTAAGGCAAAGCTGTCGATTTACCAGTCAATCTACGTTCCTACTCTCACCTATGGTCACGAGCTTTGGGTAATGACCGAAAGAACGAGATCGCGGATACAAGCGGCTGAAATGAGCTTTCTCCGTAGGATTGCTGGACTCACCCTCAGAGATAGGGTGAGGAGCTCAGTCATCCGGGAGAGGCTCAGAGTAGAACCGCTGCTCCTCCACATTGAAAGGAGTCAGTTGAGGTGGTATGGGCATCTGATTAGGATGCCTCCTGGACGCCTCCCACTTGAGGTGTTTCAGGCACGTCCCACTGGGAGGAGACCCCGGGGCAGACCCAGGACTCGGTGGAGAGACTATGTCTCCCAGCTAGTCTGGGAACGCCTTGTTATCCCCTCTGAAGAGCTGGAGCAGGTGGCTGGGGAGAGGGAAGTCTGGGCTTCTCTGCTTGAACTGCTGCCTCCGCAACCCGGACCTCCGGAAAAGCAGTAGAAGATGGATGGATGGATGGATGGTTTCCAGAGGTAATCAACGAAACAGGGGCTGTCTGGTGGGAAACAGTGGTGAGCGGGGTCTTAGACAGCATGACAAGGTTGACAGGCGGGTGGAGTGGTTGACAGCTGAGGCCCAGCCGGGTTGCCAGGTCTTCACTTCCACCCTCCCGAGAGAGTAGACGCTTTTTCTTTCTCTCCTGCTCTGACTTTTTTCCTCCCCTCCCGACTACTGGATCCCAGCTTGCTGTTGTCTGTCTGCGTCTAACTGCGACCGTCGAAAAGAAATTATGGAGTTAATAAGCTGGGCTTTGAACACAATTGACACTATTTTTTCAACAAGGAAAAGTGCTCCGGGGGAAGCTGTCTGCCCCGCAGGAACGGCTCCAGCGGGCTATTTACGTGACACAGGTAATTGGAGAATGCTGTGTCTCACTAATCTCTCTATCGAAGATATTGAAGATTTGTTTATCTTCGTAATAATGGTGATCGGGATCTTTCTGATTGGGACTGGAATTGTCCTGGTTTACTGCAAATTGCTGAAGATGGATTCAACATATCAAAATGCTGGCCAGGCGAGGTGCATCTGTCAAATTGAAAAATTGGAGAAGACCCTGATAGCGACAAATGGAGAACTGTCTCGGAAGGTGGATTACATCATGGTCTCGCTTAGGTCTTTCCACGATGGATTTAAAGCCCCGCAATGAAGGATTAAGTACTGAATCTACAGAAGAAATAAAAAGCCTTCTCTGTGATCAGTCCGATTTGGCTCAATTTCCCCATGAAAATTCCTCCTGGCTGTCTGCAGTCTGTGTTTTCAAAATCATCGAGCATAAGGCCTTGGACAGCCAGCTGGACTCTGCCAAGATAAGGACTCGGCGCCAGCCAGACAAAACATCTCCTGCCAAGAGTCCTTGTTGTCTCTCTTATTATCATCAACACTGCTCAACACCGCACACACATTGATCCATGAACTGAATAAAGATACACACACTGCTCTCTTGTGTCTTGTTAACCCTGTGTAGCGAATGTGCATTGAAGAGCTTTTTTTTTTCCTTGAAATCTTAATATTGATTAATTATGTAACCAGTATTTTGAATCAATGATTTTTTTGCTCCTTCCTATTGTTCCTCGTATTATTCTTATTCTCATGCTTGTACTCACTATCCTGTTGGCAGGCGCGTCTCTGATGCTGCCGCGTCACTGGAAATGCAGGTTCATTTTCTGTGTCAAGTCAAATTCTCTCGTATGTTATCAGTGATCTGTTAATGTACTTGGCAATAAATCTTTTTCTGATTCTGATTCTGATTCTTCTGAAATGAGGCTTTGCTCAGCCCCAGAGTCAATAAGAGCATGTGTTGTGTGTTCTCTGTGTTTGTAGAGTAGCCTGATGGCAACGAGGCAACGGGTGAGGGGCTTTTTCTGGTCTTTGTCCGTGAGTCCCCCTACTGTGACCCACGGACCTCCCCTTATAACCGATAGTTACACTCAGCCACCCCATGGGACTCACTACCACAGTAAAAGCACAGGCCCAAATCCCTTCGGTGCTGCATCTCAGCCGCCGACACACCCAACTGTCCTATAATCATCTCCCCCTGCCCCAGAGGTCCCTCCGGCGGAGGAAGAGCTGGCAGGGATGGCAGGGAGGAGCGGAGGCGTGGTCTCACCCCGCGACTGGCAGCCCTACGTTCTGCTGTCTGCTCCTTCAGCCTGTTATCAACACTAACGGCTAGAGAGATTAGTTCACCCAGTCTGTCAGGTTTCTCCCGCCCCACCAGCTCATCCCTCAGCTCTGAGCTAAGGCCGCGGAGAAAAATACTACACAGCGCTGAGTCCCCCCACCCCACCTCTGCAGCTAAAACCCGGAAATCCACGGCAAAATCGGCGGCGGACTTAATGCCCTGCTGAAGATTTAATAGGCGGTCAGCTAACACCGCATCCCGATCTGTGTGATCAAAAATTTCTAGGAAACCTGCCACGAATTGTTGATAAGTTAATTGAGCGTAGCTGGGTTTCGCCATAATTGCGTAAGCCCAAGCTAACGCTCTGCCCTCGAGCAGATTGGAAATAAACCCGATCTTGCTATGATCCATGGGAAAATCTCTGGGGACACGATGAAAAACTGTCTCACACTGCAACAGAAAACCTCGTGCCTCCCCGAGCTTGCCGTTAAAGCGGGTGGGGGTAGGCACGGAGGTGAGGCGAGGTGAGGAAGGCTGGTGAACCTGACTAGCCGGAAAATTAGCAGAGGCTGGTGACGCCCCGGCGACCGGGGGAAACGCCTGGAATCCTTCCAGGCGATCCAGCCGGTTGTTAATTAAGGTTAATTTATTCAAAATAACTGTCTGTTGGTGGTGAATCAGGTCTACCCGGGCGCTAAGGGTGTTTAGACGGCGCGACAGCGCACTGTCTGCTGGGTCGTCTTGACGGGGTCGTACTGACATGGCTGTTTGACCCAGGAGACAGGCACTGACACGAGTAGACTGTTTTAGACAATTATTTATTGAATTAAGTGTGTAATGTGTGTGAAGGTGTGAGTGAGTGTGATGCTGTGGAACCGGTGGGGCTGAGCGAGTCCTGCCTCGACCTGGCAACCTTGCAGGTGGCGCTGGAAGGCTCGCGCTGGCTCTGCGGCTCGCAGTGGCTCGGTGTGGGTGACGCTTGGTGCTGTGGAGAGGTGGAGGAGTTCCGAGGAGGGGGAGGAGTGGCTCCGTTATCCGGGGAGACTGGTCCGCTGCCAGGAAGGTCCACCTGTGCACAGGGGATTACACTTTGACAAGGTAAGTTACTCTGATGCTTACATGGCGAAGCTTGGCGAGACTGCGTTGTGGATGCTCTGGCGAGAGGCTGAGTCCGTGACGCATTGTGTGGTGAAGTAGGCAGACGACTCCGTGCTGAGCCATCAGAGACGCCGGCTTTTAAGACCCGCTGATGATTGGCGGAAGGTGTGTACACAGCCGGGGCTGATGACGGCCCAGCGGCCGCCATGACAAACTTGTATGTTTTTTATGCAAAGAAGAATGACCCATTTGGCTGCAACTGTTGCATCAGTGTTGCCCATTTCTCTGGAAATATTTAAATAAAAATGATTTATTTCGGTTTTTGGGAATTTTTGCATCTTGTTGTCTTGTTGTCGCATATGTGTCCTCATGTGATATCTAGTTGATCTGGCCATTCCACTCCAAAATGAAGCAGCAGTCGGGACTGCCATCTACTGACCCAGAAGGCTGGGCGTGTTTCCCCGCAAACAATTGTGGAATGCCCCATTGGACACTGGTGTTGGAGAAGCAGCTGAACCAGTGGATTGCAGTCCTTCGCAGGGAGCCAAGCCCAGCGTGCCCGACTAACGGGAGTCTTGGCTGCTCCTTTTCCTGTGTGCCAGTGATGTCCTTTGTGGCACCACGGCTCCCTGCAAGCCCCCCCCCCCCCCCCAGCACACCAGTGCACCTTGTGTTCTCCACGCCGAATTATCCATTAGACCTACACAATAACAACAACTTTATGATATAATTTTTTAAGCATTAATTCTTAAGTATTATCTTGTTCGAGTCAAATTTGTCACTTTTCGCTTCCTTGCTTTCCAGTAACCACAGCACCAGAGTGCTATGATTACTGATGCCATAAAACCCCATATTATCCAATCAGCATGGAGTCAATCTGAAACCCTGCCCACACTTCTAGAAGCCTGGGCATGAGATAGAGCTTTGGCTAAACTTTTATCGATAAGAATTATACATCTTGACCAAGCGACTCCATACTTGGGGATGCACACCGTCATAACCTCAGCAAAAGACATAAAATCTTAGGTCAGTCTCAGGAATGGTTCAAGAAATATGTGTAGAAAAGACAGAGATTTTGTGCATTTATAGATAGATATTTTCCCCAAAATAAATTCCTGTTTGTTACAACGGGGAAAATAAGTATTGAACATGGCAATATTGTTCTCAATATACAGTATATATGAGATTCCATTTATGGAAACAGGAACAGAAACTTTCCTGTGGAGCTTGGATGTGTGTGTGCATGTGTGTGTATGTGTGCATGTGTCTGTGTAAGCAACTGATGTGTATGTGTGTCTTTGTGTGTGTGGAGCTAAAAGCTATGTGTTGCAAGCACTTTGTGTAATATCTAATTAACTAATCTTCACTATTTATTTATTATAACATACTTTATATAAAAAATATATATATGTATACATCTGATAATCCTTTCTGTGCTTCTAATTCCCCTCTGGGTGGTTGAGGATGTGTGTGTTTGCATACTGTGTTTGAGGAGAAAGTGTCACCTCCTGGGAACATCTCTCTAGCCCAGGGGTCTGCAACCTTTACCAAACAAAGAGCCTTTTAGCCCCTCACTGACTAAAACAGAATTAGCTAAGAGTCACAACAGCTATTTGGCTATTAAAATATTGATTATGCTGATTATATAATTTTGTATATACAGTATATATCAATGAATGTACATGAAATGTAGTTTATGTAGCATTTATTAATTCATACTACAACAGTGAAGAAAACTGATGGAACTTTTCTTTTATGTGCCACAACAAATGAAAACGCCAGAGTCTTCTGAAAAAATGTTATATGGTGCAGTCAGTGTGGAATCTAGTGTAATCCATGTGTCGGCATCAAAATGCAAATATTTTCATTCATACTGGTTATTACCCTTATTAAACATTTAAAACAGCCTACAAATGTTTTTTTTTTTTAAGTTGAGTTATGCATAAAAAATTGGAAAGACATTACAGTGATCCAAGATTGCCACCTACATAGTGAAGGTCCCTCTTCCTGTGTATAAAAAAGTAATCTTACAATACAACAAACAAAATTTCTACTTAAAATTTTTATTAAACAATTAATACTATGCAATGATTTTATGATGCATTAAATTTCATAATTCAGATTACAGAAAATATTTCACACTGTACCTCTAACTGAAAACAAAATTCTTCAGGCTGACATTTAAATCCTTCTCATATTTGAGAAAAAATAAGCCACTTTGCAATAAATAAACCACAACAAAACAGTTGTAGGCTATCACCAAAAGAGAAATTGTTGTGTTGTTTTTTTTGTTTGTTTTGTTTTTTAAATACTCTAGTTTAGGTTGTGCAGTCATTTGATGGTGATGTCTTTCTGTTTATTTGGGTTTTTTTTGTTTGTTTTTTTTAATCTTCAGCCATGTACAGCAATCAACCTGCATAAAGTTTGAACAGAATCAACTGTATTGACTATTAGCATTTAACCACAAGCAGGGTCATGGGAGGAGACCTTTTTTTGACAATGTTGGCGTAATTTGTATGATAATTAATCTGAGTCAATAATAAGGCAGGGTCTTGAGATATGAGAAGATTTATTCCTCTGGCTAGAGGAAGAAGCAATACAGGCAGTAGCCCTGAGTCTACATGCACACACACTTCTAAATCAGTCATCTATTGCTCAAAGTTTTAGAGTCCTCAGTGTTGGTGGGAAGTTGAAGAGAACATCCTTGACAGTCTAGCTCAGTACATCTGGAGAACAACAGATAGTCTAATCTCCCAGGAACTAGGGAGTCATTCAAACAAGAAACTAACAAGATGAACCCAAACAAGGATAGACAGTATGTCATCTATAGCATCATTATTTTTCTGCTGAACCCAGTCTCAAACACACACACACACTGACTCTAGGGCATGCTGAAGGCCACATGAAGAATAAACAATATAAAATCACACACACACACACACACACACGCACACGTGTGTGTGTGTGTGTGAATGAATGAATGTGTGATTCATGAATGAATGTGTGATTATATATGAATTATATATGAATGTGTGTGTGAATGAATGAATGTGATATTATATATATATATATATATATATATATATATATATATATATATATATATATATATATATATATATATATATATACGTATATATACACTACCGTTCAAAAGTTTGGGGTCACTTAGAAATTTCCTTATTTCTGAAAGAAAAGCACTTTTTTCAATGAAGATAACTTTAAACTAATCAGAAATACACTCTATACATTGCTAATGTGGTAAATGACTATTCTAGCTGCAAATGTCTGGTCTTTGGTGCAATATCTACATAGGTGTATAGAGGCCCATTTCCAGCAACTATCACTCCAGTGTTCTAATGGTACAATGTGTTTGCTCATTGCATCAGAAGGCTAATGGATGATTAGAAAACCCTTATGCAATCATGTTAGGTCTGCAATGCTGTAATTGCTGCAAATGGAGGATTCTTTGACGAAAGGTCAAAGAAAGGGCAGCACGGTGGTGCAGTGGTTAGCACTGTTGCCTTACAGCTAGAAGGTTCCTGGTTCGAATCCCCAGGCTGGCAGGGGTTGGAACCTTTCTGTATGGAGTTTGCATGTTCTCCCTGTGCTGTGTGGGTTTACTCCGGGGGCTCCGGTTTCCTCCCACAATCCAAAGACATGCATGTTAGGTTAATTGGTTGTTCTAAATTGTCCCTAGATATCTGTTTCCTATAGGCCCTTGGAATGGAGGGTTGGTGCTAGTGAAAGCGCTTTGAGTGGTCTTTGTGACTAGAAAAGCGCTATATAAGTGCAGGTTAGTTAGTTAGTTAGAAAGCAAAGTTTGAAGGAAAAAATTATTATTTCAAATACAAATCATCATTTCTAACCTTGTCAATGTCTTGACTATATTTGCTATTCATTTTACAACTCATGGTGGTAAATAAGTGTGACTTTTCATGGAAAACACAAAATAATTGTCTAGGTGACCCCAAACTTTTGAACGGTAGTGTGTATATATATACGTATATATACATATATATATATATATATATATATATATATATATATATATATATATATATATATATATATATATATATATATATATATATATATATATATATATACAGTATATATACATATTGTGGAGAATGTGGAAAGACGAGGCTGAATTTATTTCACAAGTCAGGTTTATTCACATTCTCCAACATCATCAAAAACAGAAAGAGAAAGAATCCCCCAACATCTGTCCCTTTTATATCCCAGGACATCAAAGCACACAGTCACATTGTCTTTTAATCCCTAGTCACAATGCGTCTTCTTCCAGGTCTTCTCACCTCCACCTAAAATCACTGGTGGTCAGGAAATCCCTCAAGGTCATCTCTTTGCATACAAAAGGCCAGATTTCACATCCTCCTGTTATCTCCTAGGAGGTCCAGTCCTTTTGTTCCTCCTCATGTGTCCCACATGACCCCCCCCCAAACATCTAAGATGGAACAACGTAATAACAGTTTGCATGTCATAATAAAATCACTACACATCAGTCCACATGCTGCTTGGGCCTCAGTCTTCTCCCGTATTTGCTGTAAGCAGGCTTTGCCACCTCCGCGGCGCCCTCCTGCTGGGGAGCTGCTGTCTGAGGATGAGAACTGTTAGTCAATCTCTGTGGGTGTTCTGGGGAATGCTCTCTAGGGGGTCTGCCGCGCCAAGGAGCCTTAGCCAACTGCACACCTTCGTCAGCCACCACAAAAGTGGGTTTGAGCCTGTTTATGCCAATCATTTCTTTTCTGCCCCCCAAATCTAGCAAAAAATGCTTATCCCCTGTTTCCAGCACTCTATATGGTCCATCATAAGGTGGTCGTAACGGTGGGCGATGGGTATCATGTATGACAAAAACAAACTCCGCACATTTTAAAGCCTTAGGCACAAAAACGCATGGAAAACTGTGGTGAACGAGGCCAGGTAGCGTGCTCGAGTCCGTGCTACTCTGTAACTGCTGAGCTGGGGAGCACTCTGGCGCCGGATTATCTGGGAGAAATTCCCCGGGCAGCCGAAGTGGCTGTGCGAAAACTAGCTCAGCTGGGGAGGCTTCTAAATCCTCTTTAGGTGCAGAACGCAACTCCAATAAAACCCATAGTAACCTGTCCACCCAATTTGCATCCGTAAGCGACACTCTGAGGGCCGCCTTCAATGACCTGTGAAAACATTCGCATAACCTGTTAGCCTGCGGATTGTACGCGGTTGTGCGGTGGATCGTTGCCCCCAGGCTGCGGGCCATCGCTGACCAAAGTTCGGAAACAAATTGAGGGCCTCTGTCGGACGTAATGTCTGACGGGACTCCAAAACGCGCTACCCATGCCGTTAAAAACGCGCGCGCCACCTCCTCGGCTGTGGTTGACGACAGTGGGACCACTTCCGGCCAGCGCGTGGTGCGGTCAACCATTGTCAGAAGATGTGTGCACCCCTGTGAGGGCGGGAGGGGGCCTACGAGGTCCACGTGAACATGATCAAACCTCTTAGCCGGAATGTGAAATGGCTCCAAGGGAGCTCTCGTATGTCTATGTACCTTGGCTCGTTGACAAGCCATGCAGGCTGCCGCCCACTCTCTAACTTGTTTGTGCAGGCTCGGCCATACAAATTTCTCTCCTACCATTTTGACCGACGCGCGCACTCCCGAGTGCGCCAGAGAATGGATCGAGTCAAAAACGCGGCAGCGCCACGCGGCCGGTACCACAAGACGCGGTCGCCCAGTGGAGACATCGCAGATTGGGGGGGCATACCGTCTTGCAGCACCCTGTTCTCCAGCCTTAACCCTGTTGGTCCAGACTGGAGCGCGCGCACGTCCGCGTTGCTAACCTGATCCGCGGCCATGGCTGCATAATCTATCCCTACGCGGACTGGGGCCGCGCGCACTTCTGCGTCGCTAACCCGATCCACGGCCATGGCTGCAAAATCTACCCCTACGCGGGCTGGAGCCGCCACGGCACGCGTAAAGGCAGTCTGCAACTACATTAAGTTTACCCGCCACATGCTGGATATCAGTAGTAAACTCCGAGATCGCGGCCAGCTGTCTCTGCTGCCGGCCCAACCAAGGTTCTGAAATCTTGGCCATCGCGAAAGTCAGCGGCTTGTGGTCAATGAACGTGGTGAAACGGCGTCCCTCCAGCCAGAACTGGAAGTGGCGAATGGCCAAGTGGAGAGCTAACAACTCCCTGTCGAATGCACTGTATTTTCGTTCACTATCGCGCAAGGTCCTGCTGAAATAGGCGAGCGGTTGCCAGGATCCGGCTACATACTGTTCCACGACCGCTCCTATGGCCACATCTGACGTGTCAGTAGTGAGCGCCATGCGGGCCGTTGGGACTGGATGTGCTAACAACGCAACGTTTGCCAGGGCTATTTTGACTTCAGAGAATGCTCTGGAGACCATTCGATTTTATTTGTGGGTTTTTGCTTTTTTAGTGCAGCATACAATGGTTGCATGAGCTGCGCTGCGCGGGGGAGGAAACGGTTATAAAAATTCACCATTCCCAAAACCTCCTGTAACGCTTTGACCGTTTGTGGCTGGGGAAAATTTGTTACTACGCGCATTTTGTCAGGCAGAGGAACCACTCCTTCTGGAGAGACGCGATGCCCCAAAAAATCAATCTGCGTCACCCCAAACTAACACTTCGCTGGGTTGATTATTAACCCGTGCTCTGCCAACCTCCGGAAAACTGCCGTGAGGTGGTTTTCGTGTTCATCTTCGGACGCGCTGTCTACCAATATGTCGTCCAGGTAGACGAACACGAAGGGGAGATCACGCAACACCGCGTCCATCATGCGTTGGAACGTCTGCGCCGCGCCTTTAAGCCCAAACGGCATGCGCAAGAACTCGAATAGCCCGAACGGAGTTATTACCGCTGTTTTGGGTATGCCCTCAGAGCGCACTGGGACCTGGTGGTAACCGCGTACCAAGTCTATCTTAGAAAAAATGTGTGCCCCCGCCAAATGAACTGAAAAATCTTGGATGTACGGGATCGGGTAGCGGTCGTGCGCTGTAGCGTTGTTCAACCTGCGGAAATCACCGCAAGGTCGCCACGAGCCATCAGCTTTCGGGACCATGTGAAGCGGTGAAGCCCATGGGCTTTTCGAACGCCTGATGATGCCCAACTTTTCCAGGTTGGCAAACTCCTCGCGCGCTATGGTCAGTTTAGCTGAATCCAAGCACCGAGCTTTTGCAAAAACGGGCGGTCCGGTGGTAGTAATAAAATGTTCCACCCCGTGTTAAGCCACGGTCGCCGAAAATGTTGGGACCGTGAGTGCTGGGAACGGAGTGAGGAGTGTGTGGAACTTACCACTTGCAGCTGTGACGTTGGCTTGTGATGTTGGCGGGGCCACTCGAGCTGTACAGGGAATAGAATAAAAAGAGAGTGCATTAACCAGGCGTCTGTTAGCCAGATCAACCAACAAACCATGTGAGCACAAAAAATCAGCCCCTAACATGTTGGAATTGACTGCAGCTATGACGAAAGTCCACTCGAATGTACGGCCGTGTAGGGACAGAAGCAACGTCCTCTCACCGAAGGTCTTAATCGCCAAGCCGTTCGCTGCTGACACCCCGGGACCACTGGAAGGCGCCAGCCGGTCAGCGGAGGAAGGTGTGATGAAACTCAGCTGGGAGCCTGTGTCGACGAGGAAATGCCTCCCCGAGCGCGCATCCCTCAAGTAGAGCAGCTTATTCTCCTCTCCGAAGGCCGCAGCTGCTACCGACCCCCGGTCTTGGCGTTTCCCGAGCGCTTGAAATGGCATGGTGGTATACATTTACGTGCCCTCTCTGCAAAGCGGCGATGATAGAAACAAAGAACGTCGTCTGCTCCGTGTTTCCTGGCCCCTGCCTCCGCCATCGTCGGTGAGTCTGGTACTGCAGCCTCTGGTCCCCTGCCATCTCCGGACATTGCGCCGAGCTCCGCTGCCGCGGCCGCACACCGTTTATTGGCATTGACGAGTCGCTGAGCCTCCTAGCCCAGCTCGCGGTAGGCTCGTCGGGCCAACAGTGGTGAATTGGCCAGGGTCACTCTCACCGCTGACGGTAGGGTCCTGAGGAAAAGGTGGGTGAAGATGAAGTGGTCATCGTCAGAGTCTTTCAACCTCAACAGCTTCTCCATCAGGTCCGCAGGCCTGTTGCTTTCAAATTCAGTCAGCGCCAGGAGCCCTTCTGCTCGCTCCTCCACCGAGGGGGTGAAGTAACGGATGACTGCAGCCTTCAATGCGCTGTACTTGTCGCTGTCCGGCGGCTGGTTGATCAGGCTCTCCACCCGCTGGGCTGTGTGGTTGTCCAGCTTTGCAACCACATGGTAGAACTTTGTGTCGTCTACCGAAATCCTCCGGAGGTCAAACTGCGCCTCGACCGCATTAAACCAGGAGCGCGGATTGTTCTGCCAGAAGTCTGGTAGCTGAACTGTGGCTGCATTCGTTTGGCTGGCTCCTAACGAGTCTGGCTCGGGAGAATTTCTTCCACTCATGATACGTCTTAGGGTCACCAGTGTGGAGAATGTGGAAAGACGAAGCTGAGTTTATTTCACAAGTCAGGTTTATTCACATTCTCCAACATCATCAAAAACAGAAAGAGAAAGAATCCCCCAACATCTGTCCCTTTTATACCCCAGGACATCAAAGCACACAGTCACATTGTCTTTTAATCCCAAGTCACAATGCATCTTCTTCCAGGTCTTCTCACCTCCACCTAAAATCACTGGTGGTCAAGAAATCCCTCAAGGTCATCTCTTTGCATACAAAAGGCCACATTTCACATCCTCCTGTTATCTCCTAGGAGTTCCAGTCCTTTTGTTCCTCTGAGACGTGAAGCATACAATAAGCATACAGTAATATACATGTGAAGCATATGAAACCCACATATGTGTCCCACAATATATATATATATATATATATATATATATATATATATATATATATATATATATACACACACACACACACACACACACACACACACAGAGTGTGTGTGTGTGTGTGTGTGTGTGTGTGTGTGTGTGTGTGTGTGTGTGTGTGTACGTGTGTAATGAGGATATATGTGTGTTAGCAACTTGAATATATGAGTACCAGTATCTAAATGTTTAAAAGTGTAATTGATCAATCTGAAAAGGAATAAAAAGGCAATCACATCAATAAAACTGTGCGTAGTGAGTATATAGTGATTAATGATGTGGTGATTATAAGTGTAATGTGATAAAGGCAAAATGAAATGAAGACCCTAAACCAAAATGAAAGCAATATTTCAGAACCTCAAAAATGTGTTTTGCAAATAGTACATTTCAAATTCACATCATGATCATGCATCTCCTGTCGGTTTTCTGCATGTCAGTCATACTTTTACTCTGTACTTTTGAGTCATGGAGAGACACTTTGGGTTGGTACTGCTTTTCCATCATCTCCATCACCCCCAGTGGCTGCATCATGATACATCACCAAGTTAACATGAGCAAATCTCATCATCACACTACGGATGCAGGGAATGACAGGAAAAAAAAAACAAAAACAAAAAACAAAACAAGACTATCACCACAAGAATCACTGCCAGGTTTATGATGAGACTTCTCCATGAAGAGAACAGCCAACTTAACTAAGTCTGTGCATCAGTAAAATTATCCTTGGCCTCAGCAGCCTGTAAGACAGTAAGGTTGTGTATGGCCGAAACAATAACATGACCATCTGCATCATTTTCAGGGATGAAAGTACAACAATATTCACCCACAATAGCACACATGCCCCCACGGGCGGCAGTAAATTGATCAAGAACCATTCTATTTTGTGTATCATAAGTCCCATAGCCGTCATCTCTTCCCTTTCACCCGTCCAAGCAGATAAGGAAAAATTTACAAATGATTGTAGCCTATAATTAAGTGTTCCAATCCATAAAGTGTTTTTACCCACTCCCACCCAAGGAAACAGTGAATGAAGGACGTTCACTCCTGTGCTCTTTATCTTGAATTGCTCTGGCATGTCCGTGCCCCAAATGGCATCATGTGGTGCAAAAGTAGCATCCTGTGGTAAGAAAGCATCTCTCTTTACCCTGCCCACCTGGCCTGCCGACATAATGAGAGTGTGGTCAGTGGAAAGAACAGGGGCACAGATTCCTCCCTATCCCATGGGCAATGTGAAAATGACTGCAGAGCCACCAACCCCCTGTCACCATGTGTGTGCCATATCTATGAGAGATACAAATGGCAGAACTACAGAGCTGTTGCAGGGTGACAGTTTCAGAATGACAAAAAGGATCTTCAGGGCAGCACTTGCCCGCTTCGTTCATCAAGCAGGTGGCAGTACAGGGGAGAGGCGCACTGTAAGCCATTGCACACTTAGAGAGTGGTAAGAGGGACATCACCGCTTCCCTTTAGACAGAAGGAGGAGCTCCCTGATAAAATTAACCTTGCCTTCACATAGTAAGGAGTGTCATCATGTTTCCAATCAGTGGAGTGATAAGTGCTGTGACAGGTGTGAGTCAAAGTAATGTTTGCTGTGTTATTTCAGTATATAGCCTCTCTTAAGAAACTGGCAGCCTGTGGTAGCTGCATTATTTTAGCAGTAGCAGATAATTTGCCCAGCTGATAATGGCATTAAGGAACAAACAACAATTCAAACAATTTGCTGATTTAGCTGTGTACTTAACATATCTCCATCAGACATTGCCAGCATAAACATGATCATGATGACCTGGAGCTTCCAACCATTCATGGTGTGTGTGTAATGAATCCAGCTCTATGGTGTATAGGCAGTGGAACAACTAAGAATAACCAAACTAAAAGTACTACTATAAGAATGATGAGGATGAAAATGAAGCAATACCAACCGCACCCTTCAGTGGCCAACCTTCTTTCTCTTGCATTTTGCCCCTCCATGATAAACAAACAATTGCTTCATCATACAAACTGTTATTGGACACCAAAGGGCACCGTCAGCCGACACTTGTATAGCAAAACAGTTAAACAGTCACTTGCTGAGCATTTTTAATGATTTCGCAGTGTGTATTTACCTTCCGGCGCCACACGAGTAGGCTGCCTTTTGCAACAGCGGATCAATTTCTGCCTATTTCTATTTACTATCTGGCTTTCTTGCCAGTCTTTATGATCCAGTGTCACCTTTATTCCATCCAAACACGTAGATCGCCCAAATGTCTCCTGAGCCAGCAGACAGAGCCATTGTTTCTGGCAGGAGGCAGTATAATAGAGACCAGCTGTTAGCACTTAACCGGCCCATGATGGTAACGCAAAAACTCGACATACCGAGAGAAATAAGACGGAAATGGTGTGGGTGTCGAGCTGGAGTAAGACGGCGGGCGAGGACTATAAGGTACAGACCTGTCCTCCCATCCGTTATTATGGGGAATGTTCGATCGCTACTCAGTAAGACTGATGAGCTAGTGGCTATCTCCCATTACAAGAGTGTCTTCAGGGAGAGTAGTTTGATGTTGTATACCGAGATGTGGCTAACAGAACTAGCAACGGATGCTAACATCGAACTGGAGGGCTTCCACACAATACGGGCAGACTGAACACCAGACAGTGTGAAGACAAGGGGCAGAGGAGTGATAATGTATGTCAATAACAACTGGTGCAGACCGGGACATATCACGGTTAAGGAACAGCAGTGTAGCAAAGACATCGAGTCGCAAGCTGTTAGCATGTGGCCTACCTATCTCCCGAGGGAATACTCACACGTGATCTGCATTGTTATTTTTGCAAATCCAACGGCAAATGCTGGGACAGCGCGTGACGTCATCCACTCAGTAACTGGCAGGCTGCAGACAGAACACCCAGATGCTCTTCTCCTCATCTCAGGTGATTTCAACCATATTTCACTGTCCCCCATTCTACCCACGTTCACCCAGTATGTCACATGCCACACTAGAGGCAATAAAACACTGGACTTATTTTAGGAAAATACCAAGGAGGCGTAAACCTCATCACCACTCCCCCCACTCGGGAGATCGGATCACAACTTTGTTCATCTCCTGCAGGTGTACAAACCCCTAGTACACAGACAACCTCTGGTCAAGCGCACGGTGAAGTTATGGTCTGAGGAGGCAATGGACGCTCTAAAGGACTGTTTTGAAATCACTGCCTGGGAGCAGCTCTGCGATCCACATGTTGAGGACATCAATGCCCTCACTCACACCATCACGGACTACATCGGCTTCTGTGTGGACAACACCGTACCCACCAAGACAATACGGTGTTGCTCGAACAACAAACCCTGGATCAACCCTGAGATAAAAACACTTCTGAGAGAGAAGAAGAGGATCTTCAGGTCGGGGAACAGGGAGATGCTGAAGTACGTACAGAGGGAGCTGAGGAGGAAGATCAGAGAAGGCAAGGACAGCTTCAGGAAGAAGATGGAGGACACGCTGCAACAGAGCGACATCGGCGGGATCTGGAGAAACCTTAAAACCATCTCTGGGCTCCAGAATACCTCCCCTCAGGCCAAGGGGGGCAGGGAGTGGGCGAACAATCTGAACCTGTTTTTTAATAGGTTTGACCAATCGCCCTCCCCCCCACTGCACAACGACCACTGCTGCCTCCGAAGTCACCGAGACCTGCTGTCTACACCCCACTCCACAAACACCCCCCCATTCCTAGCGCACAGCCCCCCAACCTGGCCCTAACTAAGACCTAGGTGAGGACGGAGCTGAGAAAGATCAAGGCGAGGAAGGCCTTGGGACCGGACGGCATCAGCACGAAGCTCCTCAAATCCTCGCAGACCAGCTGTGTGGGATTGTGGAGCACATCTTCAACCTGATCCTGAAGCTGGGGAGGGTACCACAGTTGTGGAAAACATCTTGTGTGGTACCTGTACCAAAGACTTCCCACCCCAAAGATCTGAACAGCTACAGACCAGTGGCCCTGATGTCTCACATGATGAAGACCCTGGAGAGACTGCTCCATGCTCACCTCTGCCCCCCTGGTGGGACCAGCGATGGATCCACTCCAGTTTTCCTACCAGCATGGCATTGGGGTGGAGGATGCAGTGATCTTCCTCCTTCACGGTTCTCTGTCCCACCTGGAGAAGCCCGGGAATGTGGTGAGGATCATGTTCTTTGACTTCACCAGTGCTTTCAACATCATTCAACCGATGATCCTGAAGGACAAGCTGCTGTGCACAGGGGTGGACCAGCACCTGTCATCATGGATCCTGGACTACCTCACTAACCGGCCACAGTTTGTGAGAACCCGAGATTATGTGTCTGACACGATCATCGGTAGCACGGGGGCCCCCCAGGGAACAGTTTTGGCTCCCTTCCTTTTCACCCTTTATACTGCAGACTTCTCACACAACACAACACACTGCCATCTACAGAAGTTCTCCAACGACTCTACGATCGTCGGCCTCATCTCCAATGGAGATGGAGACTTGGAGACTTATCCAGGACTTCGTGGACTGGTGCCATCGGAACTGCCTCCAGATCAACGCGAGGAAAACTAAGGAGCTGGTGGTGGACTGCCGCAGGCAAGGACAACCCCTCACAGCACCAGTAAACATACAGGGAACGGACATTGAGATGTTGACATCCTACAAGTACCTTGGTGTTCATCTGAACAATAAACTAGACTGGTCACACAATACCGACGCACTCTACAAGAAGGGACAGCACAGGCTGTACCTACTGAGGATGCTCAGGTCTTTTGGTATAGAAGGGGCGCTGCTGAAGACATTCTACGACACGGTGGTGGCATCAGCCATCACTTTTGGAGTGGTCTGCTGGGGCAACGGCATTACAGCAGCCGATAGGAAGAGACTGAACAAACTGATCAAGAAAGCTACATCTGTCCTGGGGCAACGCCTTGACCCAGTGGAGGAGATAGGAGAGAGAAGGATGGTGGATAAACTGTCATCTCTGCTGGAGTCCGAGTCCCACCCTATGCAGGACATATTGAACGCACTGAGGAGCTCATTTAGCAGTAGACTACATCATCCTAGGTGTGCAACCGAGAGGTTTCGCAGGTCCTTCCTACCTACGGCTGTCAGACTGTATAACCTAAGCAGGGCTGCTCGCAGAGATAGCAAAAAAAAACGTGACAACCTAATAGTATTGAATGCAAAAGACGCAACAGACTTACACAAATGGTCCCCTCCAGTAAACAACTAGGACAATATCAGTCGCTATGGAGGGTGACAATATGTATGGGTACATATTCATACTATGTAGGATAACTAAATAGATGGTTATGCTATTTATTCCATCTTGCTACAATGCTCCGCACTTTGTATATATATTTATATATTTATGTCTATGTATGTATATCCACTGCTCTTATTTATATTTTCCATATCTTCTTAATTATTGCTCTGAGTGTTGCTATCCCTGTGCTGTTGCAATCCTGGAATTTCCCCATTGTGGGACTAATAAAGGCTTATCTTATCTTATCTTATTAAACAGTCTCGTGCCGAGGGTTCCGAGTGGGATCAAGCGTTAAATGCACCCAAGAGTCACGTCCTTCGGCTTTCACAGCTGTTGGTGTCGCCAGGATAACCTTTGTGTTTTTCTTGCCAGGGAGTATTGGTCCAGCTTTCCTCTTTGATGACCAGATCCCCTGGTTTGGCCAAAAGATGGGTGCACCCTCCATGGTTCCTTTGTCACATGGTCCCTCCTGGGAAGGGCAGCATGCATAGCATCTCAGTCCGTTGACATTTTTTTTACATATAATCAACCAAAAACCCTTCCTCATCACCTAAGTTAAATGGCTTTAATGGTGAGAGTAGTAGGGTTTGCCATTCATTATTTTTCTATTTTCTTTGTCACTATTTTCCTAAGCCTTCTTTAATAATCTTATTTGTGCGTTATGCTAATCCTATAGATTGTGGATGGTAAGCTAAATGGTTTCCTAGGTAAATGTTGAGTACTGTACCTAAGTGTGATTTGATTTGATTTACAAAGTGTATTCCATTATCTGAGTAAATCAGTTCATTTGTTTCAAATTTTGATATTATTTCAGTTTAGGGTTTCAGCACTACCATAGCAATATTTGGATTAGTGCAAGGGAAGGCCTTTGTCTATTTAGTAAATATGTAAATAATCATTAAACAATATTTTTGCTTTCACACTTATATAACTCAATGAAATCCATGCAAAGGTTTTGGAAAGAATAGGTGTATGCAGGGAAGGTCAAATTATTTTTGCTTTAAGTTCCCTTAAGCATTGTTTTCTTCTTACATAGTTAAGTGAAAATTTGCTTGAGTTAAAATTTGCTTTGTCTACGTAGAAAATTTTAAATTGAGTCCCACAGTACACTTCATCACCATAAATTGGACTTTCCTTAGACATTTGGAACGTTTCCCATAAATTTGCACTTTTCTTTTTCCTTATTAGTTTACTTTATCATTTTTTGCTCTCCTATATTTTAATAGTCTGCAATTTTTTTTTAATCACATAATTTTCTTCAATAGCTGCAAATTTATTTACGTAAATTTAACTTCTCTTAGTAAATGTTGTAACTCCATTACCAAGCTGCAGAGATATTGCTGGAGATATATTTCGGAAAAAATGAATTTAATATTGTTTGCCAATGACACTAATTTATTATGCAGTGGAAACAATTTGGAACAACTTGTGGATACACTGGGAAAGGAATTAGGAAAACTTAAACTGTGGTTTGATTCAAATAAATTAACGCTCAGTTTAAGTAAGACAAAATTTATAGTTTTTAACAACCATCACAACAACTCAGTATCTAAAATCAGTGTAAATGGTGTAGAGATTGAAAGGGTATCCAAAACTAAATTTCTTGGAGTAATAATTCATAATAAACTGTGTTGGAAGTCAAATATTAATTATATTAAAAGTAAAACATCTAAATCAATTGCAATACTACACAGAGTGAAATATTTGCTTAATCAACCCACACTATATACTTTGTATCATTCATTAATACTCCCTTACATGACATATTGTACTGAAGTATGGGGAAATACATATAAAACAAATATATATCCAATCTTTATGCTTCAGAAGAGAGCTATTAGAATAATAAACAAAGCTGCTTACAGGGAACCAACAAACCCACTTTTTCTTAAATTAAAAGCTCTCAAGCTGAAAGATCTGGTTGACTTTAAAACTGCAGTAATAATGTTTAAAGTGAAGAATCTATCACTGCCCGCAAATATCCAGAAGTTGTTCCAAATAAGGGAGAAACAATATAATTTCAGAGGAACATGTATATTTCAAAATCCTTCAGTGAGAACTACCACCAAGCAACACTGCGTCTCATTGCAAGGAGTTAGATTGTGGAATGCTTTTGGACTTGAATTAAAATCATGTACAATGCTTGGACAATTTAAACAAAAACTAAAGGAAGAAATACTCCAAACATATATACAAGATGACATGTAAAATCACATAAGGATTATATTCAGTCTGTGTTGTGTTGTTGCTTAGATTTTTGTCACGTTTTGTCTTAACTTTGTTCTGAATTGTAATCGTTCTTGTTTTTCTTTTGAATTCATGGATGTAATATGGGTGGGCAATGGGTGGGCAGAACGGATGTCCGCATTTGCCTCCATCATTGCTGCAGCAGCGTTGATGGAGGCAGGGAGATGGCATGACGTTGTGATTGCGAAACGTTCCATGACTGTTGAGCAATAATCCAAAATGGTGACTCGTGTCGACCGAGTATAAACAGACTTTTCCACAGGGAGCATTTTTTTTTAATTCATCTGCTAATTGACTATCTGTTCCTATCTTTGTTTTTTCATATATCATTTTGCCATCTTCTCGACGGAGCTGAAGGAACTTGAGAATTTTACAAACAAGTTTTATTATCGCAGCTGTAACATGGAGGATAATGTATCTCCCAGTCATTCCTCCTCCTCCGTGTCCACACGACCTACAGTAGATCCGCGAATTCTCAGAAATTAATACCCGAGAAATCACGGGATGGCTCAGAGGTTAGTGACATCCTTTGTTCTTTTGAAAATAAACTTACCAGCACAGATGATAGACTACCGTTTCTCAAGCTGCTCCATCAAGAATTCCAGAGCGTATGTGAGAGTTGGAATACAGCCAGGCACAACTCGTCACTGAAAACAGTAGCTTGAAAAAGTCAGTAAACATGCTAATCATACAACTTGGCATCGTTGTAAGAGAGAACAGGAAAATGAAGGAAATAGTTCTCATCTTGCAGTCACGCAGCATGAGAGATAAACTTGTTTTTTCCAGAATTGCTGAAAAAAATAATGAAAATCCAGAACAGCTGGTCTGTGAAATCATGTCCACACAGCTGAAACTGTCACCCGACCTTACAAAATCAATTATCTTTCACTGAGTCCACTACACTAGACCAAAAAAAAAAAAAAAAATCCCCAAAATAAACGTCCCTGACCTATTGTTGCCAAATTTGAACATTTCAAGCAAAAAATTATGTTACACAGGCAGGGCAGGCAGCTTCAAAACACCAATTATGGTCTAAATGATCAATTTCCACAGGAAATCATGGAAAAGAGAAGGAAGCGTTTTCCCATTAGGAAACAAAAAATCCAAGAAGGTAAACAAGCTATTGTCTCTGTGGATAGACTGTTTATAGATGGCAAGCTGTTTATGGATGGAACTATAACCCCCTGGTTATTCTAGAACCCCTTTTGTTTCCTTAGCTACATGTGGAAAAAGAGTGCGACTGTGAGCAGGTCTCTTATTTGATCTCAGTTTAATTTGTTAACATTTGTTTAATGTTTTTTTTTTCTTTTTTGCTGAAGTTGTTGTTTGCTTGTTTGTCTGTTATAACTAATTTTGTTGAAGATGTTAGTTTGTTGTATGTTACCTGTATCCTGCTTTAATTCCAAACAAAATGGAGTAGCTACATTGGTAAACAGAAGAAAAAAGCTTTGTTGTGAGTAAGACCACAGCAGATCCAGAAGGTAGATTTATAATTTTAAAAAGCTCACTTCAAAATTTGGATCTATGTACTGCAAGTGTTTATGTCCCAAATCTTGACGACCAATCCTATTTTCACACTTTCTTCACTTCTCTTTCTGAACACTTGGACACCACACTCACAATAGGAGGAGACTTCAACCTGTTATTAAACCCTGCAATCAACAGGCTCAGTACATCGGGGAATTATCAAAAATGGAAGGCTACTGACTTTCTCAAACAACACATGAATGATTTTGGTCTTTGCGATGAATGGCATTCTCTTCACCCAGCTCTTAGGGAAAACACATTTGTTTTCATCAGTTCATATTTGACATTCCCGTTTAGACTTCTTCTTAGCCAGTAACTCTATTGTGAGGGATATCATAGACACTGAAATTTGTTCAAATCAAGCTATCAGCAATCACCATCCAGTATCTCTTACACTAGTAAATACAAAAGCTATCAGGAAAACTAGGAGCATGAAATTTAATACATCACTACTAAAAGACAAAGACTTTAATACTTTAATATAAAGAGTGGGAATCATATCTGGAATATAATGACGTGCAAGGAAAATTGCTGTGTGTTCTCTGGGAAGCAGCAAAAGCGGTTATGCGAGGTTAAATAATCTCTTACTGTTCGTAAAAGAATGAAAAAGAAAAAGCACTGGTACTGGAGTTTGAGCAGAAAACTTAATCACTGGAGACAACCTGAACCGTTTCTCCACAGGAACAGGCACTTTACAGTCTGAGAAAATTCAAGCTGGAATTAAAAGAAATTACAAACAAAAAGACACAGTTTTTAATACAAAGACTGCGTCTTGAGAAGTTTGAACACAGTAATAAATTGGGGCAATAATTTTTCTCACCAGCTTAGACTGAAAAAAGAGAAAAAAAAAACAAAAAAAACGTCTGTTCATTTTATTAAGGATATGACTGGAACTATAACCCATGAGCCCGAGAAAATAAATGACTCCTTCAGAAAGTTTTATGAAAACCTCTACTCATCTCAGATTAACCCATCTGACTCAGAGAAAAATAAATTTCTGGACAATATTAACTTACCACGATTAAATAATGAACAAATTGCAGCTCTGGATGCACCTCTTCTGGTGTCCAAACTCCAGGATGCACTTAACCCCTTGACGTTGATTGTCGCGAATTTGGGTCAAATTAACTTTCTCAACTTAATTTAGCATCTACTTGAAAGCAAAAACACAAGTGATTTTTTTTTTCATAATTGGAAATAAATTCAGGTGTCAAGGGGTTAAGCACATCCCAAACAACAAAGCTTTGGGACCAGATGGATTTCCAGTTGAATTTCATAAATAATTCTGGCCTGTGGTGGCACCTACATTCTTTAAAATGGTGAACCAAATTAAAAAAAGATAATGTAATCCCTCCAAGTATGAATTTGGCTAGTATAACCTGCTCCGAAAACCTGGAAAATAACCTATGCTTTCATCCAGCTACCATCCCATCTCACTTATGAGTGTCTATCTTAAAATAATTTGCAAAGCTCTTGCCAAAAGACTGGAAAGGGTAATTCCATTTATTAAACACCCAGATAAAACAGGTTTCATCAAGGGTAAGCACTCAGCTAACAATACATGCAGGCTATTTAATTTAATAGACTACTGTAAGATCAATAAATTAGAAACCACAATTTTATCTCTGGATGCAGAGAAAGCCTTTGACCGTGTTAACTGGAAATTTCTTTTTATGGTGTTAGACAAGTTTGGGTTTGGTTCATCTTTCATAAACTGGATTAAAATACTATATAGCTGTCCAACTGCATCTGTCTGAACAAATGATCAAACTTTTCTAAGCTTTAATTTCCAGAGAGGTACTAGGCAGGGTCGTCCACTCTCTCCCTCACTTTTGACCATCTTTATCGAACCATTAGCAGCAGCCATACGACAGAATGTTGATATCAAAGGTATCCAAACTGGAGAAAAAGAACACAAGATAAGTCTTTATGCTGATGATGTGTTGATTTTCCTTGAAAACACACAAAGATCTCTTCTTCAGACAGTTGCACTCACTGACAAATTTTCGTCATTATATGACTACTCTATTAACTGGCGTAAATCAACAGTCTTAGCTATAAATTGTAATTTTTTTCAAATATATCCACTATTCCAATACAATCAGATAATGTTAGATATTTAGGAATAGATATTTCCCCCAGGCTGTCAGAGTTATTGCGACTAAATCACATTCCCCTTTGAAAAACAATACATGACAGTCTTACGCACTGGAGGACACTACCTATAACACTAATGGGAAGAGTTGCAACAGTTAAAATGATGGTCCTTCCTAAAATCAACTATTTATTTCCAATGATTCCGACCCAACCATCTTTGGCCTGGTTTAAGTCTCTAGACTCCAGAAAGTCTCTAGACCTCTAGAGGTTTAGAGCTACCAATTTATATATATATATACAGTATATACACTTCTTAGCCAACAGACTGCAGTTTGTTTCTAAATGGACAAAATCAACCCCACTAGGAAACCCATGGTTAGATACTGAACAGGTTCTCTGTGGGTCGTGAAATATCTCTGACTTACCTTTTATGAGTCCCTGTTTTAAATGCCATGACTGTTTTAAAAGCATTAATATCAGCTCCTTTCTGACAGCCTGGTGGAATTTTTTTTTAAAATAATGGGGTCTTTACTTGTCCCTTGTAAACTCACATCCATTTGGAATAATCCTGATATCCTGCAACAAAAGAGGACGTTAAACTTTCCACTATGGTATGAGAAGGGAATAAAAAAACTTAGAGCATCTTATTTGAGGTGGAAATTCTATCCAACTTCAGGAACTAGTATCACAGTATGACATCAGTGTTAAAACGTTTCTTGAATACCAACAGCTTTAATCCATAATAAAAGCAAGATTCAATCTTAATCAGACAGATTTAGAGGTACCAGTTAAGGTGACAGAGTTTCTAAATTTTTGTTCTTCTAAAATGATATTGAAAATACACTGACTATTATCAAAACTGGATGAGTCAGTATCTCTTCCAAAACCAAAATGGGAGACAGACTTAACAATCAATAAGGATGAAAGCTTCTGGACACAAATATGTTTAAACACTTTTAAGATGACTAAAAACTCTAATTTACAACTCATACAGTACAGAGTTCTACATGGAACTCATTACAAAGGACAAAGGAAGTTCAAAATGGGCCTGAGTCACATAAATATCTGCTACTACTACACCAGCAATGTCCCGGTTATATGCATGCTATTTGGTCCTGTGCACCAGTCCAAAAGTTCTGGCAGAAGACATGTGAAGACTTTTGGGCTTGCCTTTGGTATTGTATCCCATCCTCACCCACACTTTGCATACTGGGTGATTTAAGTGAAATAAATATTGAGGCAAGGATGTCACACATGGTTATCACTACCTTAAGTATCGCAAAGAAAACTATCCTCATGAACTGGAAATCAAGAAATAATTTATGCACGACCCACTATAATAACCAACTATTAGAATATATTAGCCTGGAGAGAATGTCTGCCTCCTCAAATAACCAACTGGCTGAATTCAATTCTCTCTGGTGCCCGCTTATTAGTTCTTTAACCTGAAGGGTTGGCGGGTGTGGTTTGCTCTCCTTGGCACCTCTGGTGGCTGGCTGCACCCTGACCACGAGGAGTTTCTGTGACCCACTGGGGCCGGTGTCCGGGGAGTCTGTTCCGGAGTGGCTGTATGTCTGGCCTTGGGGAAGGTTGGTTGGGGGAAGGGGGGGCTGTGGGGTGGGCTGACAGGGTGGGTCATGGCCCCGGGCTGGGTCTGGCCATGGGACCCTGGTGCTGGGTGGGGGGGCTTCCTCCTCTTGGTTGGGGTTGGGTGTGCACCGGTGGTACGGACCAGCCCTGGTGCATCCTTGCGCGGTGGGGCCGTGCCTTCCCCAGGGCCCTGGTGGTGCTCTGGGACTGGTGCCTGCATCCTGGGGTCCTCACCCTCCCCGTCCTCTGGGGCCTGCGGGTGTGGGTGTGCGTGTATATATGTGTGTGTACGTTTGTGATTGTGTGTCCACACGCAGGTGCGTGTGAGTGTGGGTGTGATTGGGTTTGTGTGTGTGTGCGGGTGCAGATGTAGGTGAGTGCACGTGTGTGTGGGCATGTGGGGCTGTGTGTGGGTGTAGGTGGGCATGTGTGATGGTGAGTGTGTGTGTGTGTGTGTGTGTGTGTGTGTGTGTGTGTGTGTGTGCGTACATAATGTGTGCATGTGTGTGCGGGTGTGGATACCTGTGGGTGGATGTGTGGGGGTGGAGGATGTGTGTATTTATATAGCGCCATTTCACAACAACAGTCATCTCATAGCACTATGTGTATATGTGTATAATGTATGGGTGGAGGAACGTTGTTGAGTTGCGGGGGTGGGGCGGACCATCTAGTGGCCTGGGATTGGCGATTCAGGGCCTGCTTTTCATGGCCACCCAGCCGTTGTGTCACAGGCCGGGGCACTTTGTTGCATTGCCTCTGGTGTCTTTGGCGCCGGGTGTGTGTGGGTGGTTGGGGTGGTCAGGGGGCCGTTGGTGCAGGCTGGCTACGGTGTTGCCGTCGGTTTTCTCCGGGGTGGCTGTGGCTGCAGGACAACCTGCTGCAGTCAGTGTATATTTGGGGTGGGTCGTTGGTGGGCTTGTGGTGGGTGCTCGGGGGTGTTGCTTGGCGTGTGGGGCGCCGAAAGGGTCCGGCCCATTGTTCACTATTGTTGTGTATGTTTGTGTGTTCATGATGAGTTGGAGTGGGTGTGGCTGCTGCATCATGTTTGTGGTGCTGGGAGCACTGGGGTGCGATGCTGGTGGGTCTGTGGTTGGGATTTGGGGAAGTAGGTGGCCTCCTGAACCAGTTGGCTTCTGGGGGGGGATGGGCTCCCTTTTTGCCCACCTCCCTCCCAGTCTTACCCCCCCTTCCTGATTCTGGGTGGAACATACATCTTCTTGGATACAGTTAGGGGTGGGGGTGAGCTGCACTGTGTCAGTGAAGAGGATACCTCTGCTGCGCAGTTGGGCTGTCCTCATTTCAATTTTAATTACATTATAGACACTGAGGGCTTGGGGGGATGGGAGCCTCACTGCCTATCGCAGTGGCTAGTGGTACTCCAACATTATCCCCCCTATTTTAACTACACTATGGTAGTTCACACACCTGCACACAATCACATCATACAACTGACACACACTTATCATGATATGTACGGGGGGGGGGGTCTTCCCTCACACCTGTTGCCCTCCTTCTGCCGGGGGCCTGGGGGCCCAGTGGGAGGCCTGGGAGCTGTCATGTCAAAATCCCTGGGTGCTGCCAAATGAATAGAAATGAGCACGGGAGTGAGAGAGTGATTAAACAAGAGAGTAAGCGAAAGTCATGGAGTGATGAATGGAGATGGTGATGGTGGGTCCATTTTGTGTGGTGCTTTGCATGTTGGGTGGCATCTCGGAACGCCTGCGGTGGTCCACTGCTCAGTTGCTTGGGTGGGGGCTGAAGGTGGTGGTCTGCTTCTTTGGCCGTGGCCGCCCTGTGGTAGGTCGACGGGGGGGTGGCTGCTGGCCTGCACTGGTGGTCTCCCTGGCCCCTACCTGGGGCTGGTGCACGTTCATGCTCGCTGCATCTGCATCACGGTCACCCTAAGTAATAAGGATGAATGGGGGTGGGTGAGTGTATAGGGGAGCGCATGAATGGATGTGAGTAGGACAGAGTGTGAGTGAGAGTGCGTGTATGGGTGAACATGAGTGAGTGTGGGTAGCCTCGAGGGCGAGTGGGAATGAGATTGAGCGGGTACAGGATTGACAGAGAATGGGTGGGTCCGGGAGTGCGAGTGTGGGATTGTGTGGGGGAGAGGGTGAACGAGAGTGAGTGAGTACATGTGGGTGTGTATTGGAGCATGAGGGTGTGAATGTGTGGGAATGGGTGTGTCTGCTAGTCGGGAGGTGCTGGATTGAGGGGGTAAGCCTCTTGTCTATGTGGGCTCCCCTTGATGGGGGGCTTCTTTAGGCATGGTGGTCCCTGGGTTGTGCGGCAGCGCCGTTGGGGGGGGGGGGGGTAGGGGGCGCTGTGGGGGTGCCTGGAGGGGCTAAAGCCATGGGGTTTGGGGTGCTGGCCTCCTGGGGCCCAGGGGGTTGCCGTTGGCCCCACTGGGGGGGGGGGGGATTAGTGGACCCAGGGCATGGGCACGTCGCTCCGGTGGCCTGGCCTCCCTCGGCCGTCCCTCCTTGCGTGGATGCCTGAATTTCCTGGGGCTTGTTGGCCTCAGACATTTGACCCCTGTGGGGGTTTGTGGCATTGCCCTGTTTGCTCACGTTTTCTGGTGTGTGGGGAGGGGGTGCTGAGATCGGCTGTCCTTATCGTATGTTTCCTGACAAATCACTCACATGCATATACTTATTTTGCACGTGCTCTCATATACATGCACACAGATGCACACACACAAATGTCTCCCCTTTAACAGGTGCAGATTCCAGATTTGTGTTGTGATCTCTTCAGTGGAAAAAGCAGTCTGTCTTCTGTTTGTTTTAGTTGTTGGTTTGTTTGCCTTTTTTGTCTGTTCCTCTCCCTTTTCTGTCCCACTCCCCACATTTGCTTTCCCCATTCCCCATCCTGTCGTGTCCTCCCTGAGTAAAATAATTTAAACAACTAGTGCCTACCTTTGCATGCCCGTAGAAAGCAGGTGTAAGCAAGGGTGTAAGCAAGTACATCAGCACTCATTTAGTGATTCCTGCCTTTGATCTTTGATGTCCTATGATTGTGAGTGAGTGTGAGTGATGCCTGCCTTTGATCTTTGATGATGTCATAACGAGTCCTATGATCGTGAGTGACGCAGTCCAAGGACGGAATTTTTTTTCACACATAAGGAGTCGTTATACAGAGGAACATCATAGGACGTCATGCAATCATCATAGGAACATCATAGGCGGTCCTATGATCTTTGGTTGTGACACACACACAGACAGACAGAGATTTCTTGAATTTATAGTGATGTATTTAAAGTTTTTACAAGAGGAGTTTACAACAATATGTAGTAAATAGGTGCCTACTGTATAAAGCTCCTTTTGGCAAAGTAAATCTGTTTTGGCACAATAACGGTAGCAGATTTCTGTTCTGCTCAGCTTGCTCCCTGACAGGACAAGGGAAACAAAACAAACAAAACAAAAAAACGCTGCAGCAGCCGTCCAATGCTCTGCAGCTTCTTCAGGATTAGAGCTGCATCGAACAGCGGTCACGCAGTGCAGCACCCTGGTAAACAACGCTGAGTTGCTCCCTTCTCCATCTCTTTCTTTCCTTGCTGGTTTGCCCGCTGAGTCCTTTGCGTGGTGATCTGAGTGCTGAGCTCATCCGCGCTCAGGTTTCTCAGTATTTTCCCTTTTTCTCCCGTGTTTTTTCTGCTTGGTTATTATTGGTGTTCCCAAGGCTTTTACTGTGACAGTGCCACGGCCGAACGTCCGGCTGTAAAAGTCTAGCCGGCACTGTCACAGCTGATCATGATTTTGGTCATTACGTTTCCTCCTCTCCTGTTTGGTTCATTGCTTTTTGTTATCAGTATTTAAGGGAGCAGCTGAGGCTCACTCCTCACTGCGACCTGTGTCTACCAGGACTGGAGTCCCTATCCCCGGCTCCAGTCTTCCTTCTGTGCTTGGTTTGTCCTCGCTTCATCATTCGTAAGTGTTTATTCTATAGCGTCAGGTTGCGCCCTCGCTACGCTCTTGCATTAGTGCTATTAGTTAGTGTTCTTTATTTTGTGTTCTAGTTTGTGTCCACCACCTGCTGCAGCCATTGAAATTGAACCTGCTACCTTTGTGTTTCGTCCCCTTCTCTCCGAGTGTCTCCCGATGCCAGGAGTAGACCGTCGGATGGAAGAGGAGCCTGTAGCCCTGGACAGCCTGGTTCCAGTCTTGCAGCCGCGTCATGGGCAGAGGAGGAGGGCTGACTTTCATTTGGAGCCTGCGCCGACGATTAAGCGTCCCCAGGTCTCCGTGGAGCAGCAGTCAGCTCCTGCAGGCTATGGATCCCCTGCCACAACGCCAGGTGGGCCATCGGTGTGGGTTTCAGCACCAGGGGGTTCTCGGACTGTGGAGACCATCATGCATGCTGCGGAGGTCACCGCAGTCAAGTGGGAACCGGAAACGGACCTCCAGATTGTCGAGCCTGGATCGTCGGTGTCCTGGACGGCAGTAGAGCTCGAGATCAGGCAAGTGCTCTATTTTGTCATGCTACTTTCTGTCTTGGAGCATTCTTGCCTGTCTCTTGTGGAGAAGAACTGGGTGCAGCTGGCCGCTGCATCCAAGCTCGTCTTGCTGGGCTCTGCTGCTGCCGGTGGCCCTGACCCCTGTTCTCCCTCTTTGTCCAAGGCTTCTCCCAGGGTCACCGGAGATAAGTCAGCTCCGGTCATGTTTGTCGAGGTTCCGGGTTCGTGTTTGGAGGTCATGCCAGGGGCTACGCTGGCCTGGTCGGGGTCTGCCGAGGGTGCTGCACTGGCCTGGTCAGTGTCCACTGAAGGTGCTGCGCTGGCCTGGTTGGGGTCCACCGAGGGTGCTGCGTTGGTCCAGTTCGAGGTTGGCGAGGGAGCTGCAGATCCGCTTCTGCCTGACACCAGACTGGTTCCCCGTTTCCCCCCCTTTCCACCATATTCTCCACCACCGGGCGCCGTTGGGGTCCCTTTCATTTGGTTCAGCTTCCCCTCGTTGTGCCTCTTGGTAGGGAAGCCGCCTCCAAGCTCCCCCCTCCGGTCCTGATGGTCTAAGGACGCAGGTCGGCCCCCTGACGGACTGTTCCGCCGGTTCTGCATCCTGGGTCAGCCGCCTGACAGACTGCTTCGCTGGTTGGGTGACCTGGGTTGGCCGCCTGAGGTACTGTTTCCCCAGTTCTGGGACTTGGGCTGGCCACCCTGTTTTGTTTTTTTTTTTTCCTTTTTTCCTGATGTGGAGTTGGGATGCCTGTAGGCCACCTGAACTGCTTTTTTTCCCCCCTCTCTACCTGCTGGTATCCCCCATACTTGTGTTTTCATGTTTTTTTTTTTGTTTTTTTTGCCCTCGGATATTGTCAAAGTGATGTTTTTTTCTTCTCCTTGCCTGGTTATTTGAGTTGATGTGTACTTATTTATCTTTGTTTTCACCTATTTATTTGGTTTTAGACATTTCTGCGAGGAAGTTCTCATTTCATGTTTTGCATTTTGCCACTTTTCATTTATGTTTGTAAGGCGAGTATTAGTCATGCTGTTTCGTGCTTGAGACTTTATCATTTGATCTTTGTGGGGTTTTTTCTGTATTTTGCTGTTAGACATTTTGTGATTGTTTCCTTTCCGGTTTCTCTCCCTCCTAGCCTGTTTCCCCCTCTGCCCACCCAAGGTCAGTCGGTAGCTTTCTGGTTGTGGTGGTGGGGGGCTTCATGCGTGTCACTATGGACCCCTGGAATGCGCCTTTTGAACGGGGGGTACTGTGGTGATCCGAGCGCTTAGCTCATCTGCACTCGGGTTTCTCAGTATTTTCCCTTTTTCTCCCGTTTTTTTTCTGCTTGGTTATTATTGGTGCTCCCAGGGCTTTTATTGTGACAGCGCCGCGGCCGAACTTCCGGCTGTCAAAGTCTAGCCGGCACTGTCACAGCTGATCATGATTTTGGTCATTACGTTTCCTCCTCTCCTGTTTGGTTCATTGCTTTTTGTAATCAGTATTTAAGGGAGCAGCTGAGGCTCACTCCTCACTGCGACCTGTGTCTACCAGGACTGGAGTCCCTATCCCCGGCTCCAGTCTTCCTTCTGTGTTTGGTTCGTCCTCGCTTCATCTTTCGTAAGTGTCTATTCTATAGTGTCAGGTTCTGCCCTCTCTACGCTCTTGCATTAATGTTAGTGTTCTTTATTTTGTGTTCTAGTTTAGTACAGTATATGTGTTTTGCCCCACGTGGCTCATTATTTGGTACTTTCTTGAATAAACAAGCAAACTCACTGTTGGCATCTGAAGCCTCATTTATGCCCTGAAAGGGGCAAACACGACACTTTGAGTGCATCTTACTTTCATGTTTGTGTCATAAACTTTCCCTGTGCTTCTCAACAGCGCACGGAGGAGGAGAAAAAGGACAAATGGACTTAAGTGCAGGGTTACATCAAACACATTTATTAACACAAAAAGGCACATACAAAAGACACGACAGCTCGGGTACGCTAAAGAGTCCTTCACGACGCCCAACACACACACCGGAGAATTAACTGGGCAAACAGCCAAGGCGTAGCGGCCGTACTGCATAGAGGAACGCTGCAGAAAGTGAAGCAGCACAGCAGCAAGAAAACACACTGCAGTTTACTCACGGTGTGTGTGTGTGGGGGGGGGGCAGTCAGAGAAGTCCTAGTCTCCCAGTGAGCACACACAGAAACAGTCCTTAGTGATGTGACAGTTAGACAGGGAAGAACTACCATCCAACACATACAATGGTCCAGCAGTGTTTGTCTAGCAAAGAGCTGCTTTAGTACAAGCGCCGCTGGCGAGGCAAATTGGGAGCACCTGGGCGAGGCGTGGGAAAGATGACTACCGGGATGAACAACTGACTGTCAGAGAAAGAGGGGGCGTGGCCGGACAGGCCAGGGCAGCAGCTACAGGCAGGAACAGAAACCATACACAGACATGAGAAAGACGAGAAAACAAAGCATAACACCACATAATAAACCCACTGCCTGAGCCACCAGGGATGATCAGAACTGAGCCCACAGGAAACACGGGCTCAGGTCATGACAGTTTGCCCCTATGGGGCTTATGGACGGACTCACTCACTTAGCAACATTTAAACATCATCACTCTATAAATTCAAGAAATCTGTGTGTGTGTCTATCACGTTTATAGGACATCATAGGATGGCCTATGATGTCTGTCTGATGTCCTATGATGATCCTATGATCTCAGGCATCATAGGACTTGCGATGCCGTCATAAAGATATGATGTCTATATGATGGCACATAGACAGAGCACATCATAGGATGGCCTATGATGTATGCATGATGTCCTATGATGCATGATGTCCTACGATGACCCTAAAAGTGTCACGACTCGCCGCTCATCATCTGCCTCAGCTGCGCGCACACCTGCGTCTCTTCAGCCACGGGCTATTTAGCCCACTCAGCCCAGTGCAGCGGTCTGGAGCCGTCTGTTCCCATCGGCACATCCTCGCAGCTGGATCGTCTCTCAATGACAGCTAAGCTACGCTTCTACGTAAGCATCATATCCCTTACCTTTTGCAAGTCTTCTCCCCTGTGCACAGGTGGATTCCTTGGTGGCGGATACCCCGTCATCGCCATCCTACCCTCGCCGTCGTCACAGGCTCTGCAGGACGCTGTCTCCCGGGCTTCTCTCTTGGCCAACGCCAGCCACCTGTCACCTACAAGGTTGCCCGGCTGTACGGTGCACCGCTCTGCTTCCTGTGCATCGGCGTTCACCCTCATCACATATTTATATCTCACACATCCATCCATACACGCCTGCTTGTTGAATAAAGCTATTAAATCTACCCTGAGCCTGCGTGCGTGTTTCCTGAGCCAGACATTATGTCAGTACGGCTCCAGCAGAGCAGCTCAGCAGACAGCAGGCTCGCACGCCGTCTTTCCACCCTTGAGGCTCGGGTGGATTTAATAGCCCACCAACAGCAGGTGATTTTAAATCAATTAACTAACATCACTCACCGGTTAGACCGCTTGGACCCCCAGCAGGTGTTCCCCCCGGCTCGTCGGGGGGGGGAGGGGTAGCTCCTGCCGCTCCTGTGGCCGGCCAGTCTGCCGCGGGAACGCCAACCCGACTCACGCCAATCCCAACCCCCGCCCGCTTCAGCGGTAAGCTCGGCGGAGTGCGGGGGTTCATCATGCAGTGCGAGTCGGTGTTCCTGCGCGTTCCCGGGGATTTTCCGTCGGACCACAGCTGAATTGGCTATATAGGCAACCTTCTGGAGGGGCAAGCGCTAACTTGGGCTTACGCTGTCATGGCGAAGCCCAGTTACGCAAACCTCTCCTACAGCCAGTTCGTGCAGAGCTTTCTCGAGGTGTTCGATCATTCCCGGCGAGATAGCGTCCTCGCTGACCGTCTCCTTGGTCTCCAACAGGGAAGCCGGTCAGCGGCGGATTACGCTATCGACTTCCGGGTCACAGCAGAGGAGGTGGGCTGGGGTAAGGCGTCACTCTGTAGCATCTTCCTCCGCAGCCTCAGCTCTGGTCTGAGGGATGAGCTGGCCAGCCGAGATCTTCCGGAGATGCTCTCGGAGCTAATCTCCTTTACAATTAGCTTGGATAACAGGCTGCGTGAACTGTCCACCGAGCGGAAGTTAATCGGCCGCTCGCGTGGAGGTTCCGTCCGCACGCCTCAGGCTCACCCCCTGGCGTTACCTCCTCTGGAGTCTTCTGAGGAGTCGGAGGCAATGGTGGTTGGTCGGTCAAGGCTCCCCCTAGCGGAGAAACAGCACCACCGGGAGCTGGGCCTCTGCATGTATTGCGGAGGCGATCAGCATACCGTGGAGCATTGCCCGGAGAAGCCAAACGGGGGGGGTCCACAAGTCACTGTAGGGGGCCTCGCGGACTCTAACCGGTCGAATCCCCTCACAAGTCTATCTCTGCCCATACGATTCTGTCACAATGCCACGGGGCACCTCACACACGCACTGGTGGACTCAGGAGCAGAGCAGAGCTTCATTTCAAAGAGCCTGGCAACCCAATTGGGCATCACCTGCCACCCTCTGGCCGCTCCTCTCAGCCTGGTCACCCTCTCCCGTGCGCCCCTTGGACAAGTGACTCATCGCACCCAGCCGGTCCCTGTAATAATCTCAGGTAACCACCAGGAGGACCTCACCTTGTATGTCCTATCCTCTTCTGTGTCGCCTGTCATCTTAGGCTACCCCTGGTTGCGCCTGCACAATCCAGTGCTGGATTGGCAGACAGGAAGAATCGCCGCCTGGAGCTCCTTCTGCATGGGCACCTGCCTTCAGTCCGCAGCCTGCGCCCCGTCCTCTCCCCCTCCGGCCTCGGACGCCGCGCCTCCGGATCTCACCCTGGTGCCCTCAGAGTTCCATGACCTGGGCCTCGTGTTCAGTAAGTCCAGGGCGATGTCTCTCCCTCCTCACCGGCCCTACGACTGCGCCATCAACATCCGCCCAGGGGCGCCCTTGCCATCCGGACGCCTCTACAGCCTGTCAGCGCCAGAACGGGAGGCCATGGACAGTTACATCAAGGAGTCACTCAACGCAGGAATCATCCACCCTTCTTCGTCTCCGCTCGGCGCAGGGTTTTTCTTCATCTCGAAGAAGGATGGGTCACTCCGCCCCTGTATTGATTTTTGGGCCCTTAATGACATCACAGAGAAGGACTGCTATACCCTGCCATTAATGGACACCGCTTTCCACTCCCTCCAGGGGGCGACCTGGTTCACTAAGTTGGATCTCTGCAGTGCTTACCACCTCGTCCGGATCCGGGAGGGGGATGAGTGGAAGACGGCCTTTCGAACGCCTAGTGGTCACTTCGAGTATCTGGTAATGCCGTTTGGGCTGACCAACGCCCCGGCTGTGTTTCAACGCCTCATTAACAATGTCCTACGTGATTTCCTAGGCCTCTTCGTGTTCGTGTACCTGGATGACATCCTCATCTTCTCCAGGTCACGGGAGGAACACCAGGTCCACGTGAGGCGGGTCCTACAGCGGCTGCTGGAGAACAGGCTGTATGTCAAGGCCGAAAAGTGTGTTTTACGCCAAGACCACCTCCTTCCTAGGGTTCGTAATCTCGCACAACCAAGTCCTTCCCGATCCCGCGAAGGTCAAAGCGGTGGTTAAGTGGCCCACGCCGACCTCAAGAAAGCAGGTGCAGCAGTTTATTGGGTTTGCCAATTTTTATCGCCGCTTTGTGCCCAATTTCGGAGCCATTGTTGGCCCTTTGACCCGCCTCACCTCTCCCAAGAACCCCTTCCGGTGGACCGAAGAGGTTGCAGCGGCTTTTGAGGCATTGAAAACGGAATTCTCCTCCTCCCGGGTCCTGACCCAGGTTGACCCCGCGCTGCAGTGCCTGGTCAAAGTCGACGTTTCTGATACGGGAGTGGGGGCGGTCCTCTCTCAGCGATCACCCACCGATGGGGTTAAACGTCCCTGCGCCTTCTTCTCACGGCGCCTGTCTCCGGCTGAGCGCAACTACGATGTCGGGGACAGGGAGCTACTTGCCATCAAGCTCACCCTGCAGGAGTGGCGCCACTGGTTGGAGGGGGCTTCTCAGCCGTTCGTGGTGTTAACAGACCACAAGAACCTTGAATTTTTAAGATCTGCCAGATGACTGAATGCCCGCCAGGCGCGCTGGTCATTGTTCTTCGCCCGGTTCCGTTTCACCATCACCTACCACCCTGATTCTAAGAATGGCCTGCCCGACGCCCTTTCCAGGCAGTTTTTCCCTGAGACCTTGGAGGAGCCGGGTCATACCATCTTGCCTAGCTCGTGTGTTGTGGGGGCGATTTCCTGGTCCATCAGGGACAAGATCTGGAGGGCGCAGGAGACTGAACCAGATCCGGGCTGCGGACCGGAAGGGAAGCTGTTTGTTCCATCAACTGTCCAGGGGGAGGTTATTCATTGGGTTCACACCTCCAAACTTGCCTGTCACCCTGGTGTCTCTAGGCTTGTGGATCTCCTTCAGCGTTCCTTTTGGTGGCCGGGGCTTCAGAAGGATGCCGCTAACTACGTCCGGGCATGCCCTGTGTGTGCCACTGGCAAGTCAGGTAATTCTCCCCCCGCGGGTCTGCTCCAGCCCCTGCCGGTCCCTGGCAGGGCCTGGTCTCACATAGCCCTCGACTTCGTCACCGGTCTCCCGGTCTCCAACACCTACGACGCTGTGCTGACCATCGTGGATCGATTCTCCAAGGCTGCCCACTTCGTGCCGCTCCGGGGCCTCCCTATGGCGCGGGAGACAGCGGACCTTCTGGTCCAGCACGTGGTCTGGCTGCAAAGGATACCGGTGGACGTCGTCTCTGATCGTGGGCCCCAATTTGTCTCGGAGGTGTGGAGGTGTTTCTGCAACGCTCTGGGGGCCACGGTAAGCCTCTCCTCCGGCCACCACCCGCAGTCCAATGGGCAGTGTGAGCGTGCCAACCAGGAACTGGAAGCTGCCTTACGCTGCGTCACCTCCTCCAACCCGTCGTCTTGGAGCGCGCACCTGGCCTGGGTGGAGTATGCCCACAACACGGCACGGTCTTCTGCCACGGGGATGTCCCCCATTAAGGCGTCCTTGGGGTACGACCCACCTTTGTTCCCGGAGCAGGAGAGCGAGCTGGCCGTTCCCTCCATCCAGGCGCACCTGAGACGCTGTCGGAGCATGTGGACCAGCGCGTGCAATGCGCTATTACGTACGGTGGCGCGCAACAGCTCCACGGCGAACCGCCACAGGAGACCGGCCCATGCCTACCAGGTGGGCCAAAGAGTCTGGTTTTCCTCCCATGACGTTAACCTCAAGGCTGAGAAGAGGAAGCTGGCCCCATGCTTCATTGGCCCTTTCACCATCTCAAAAATCATCAACCCGGTGGCTGTGCGTCTGGCCCTTCCCCCCTCCCTCCGCATATGTCCCACCTTCCACGTGTCAAAGATCAAGCCCGTGGTCTCCGATCCTCTCTGTCCCCCGCCCGCGGCGACGCCCACGCCTCTGATGATCGACGGCCATCCGGCCTGTCACGACTCGCCGCTCATCATCTGCCTCAGCTGCACGCACACCTGCGCCTCATCAGCCATGGGCTATTTAGCCCACTCAGCCCAGTGCAGCGGTCTGGAGCCGTCTGTTCGCATCGGCACATCCTCGCAGCTGGATCGTCTCTCAACGACAGCTAAGCTACGCTTCTACGTAAGCATCTTATCCCTTACCTTTTGCAAGTCTTCTCCCCTGTGCACAGGTGGATTCCTTGGTGGCGGATACCCCTTCATCGCCATCCTACCCTCACCGTCGTCACAGGCTCTGCAGGATGCTGTCTCCCGGGCTTCTCCCTTGGCCAACGCCAGCCACCTGTCACCTACAAGGTTGCCCGGCTGTGCGGCGCACCGCTCTGCTTCCTGTGCATCTGTGTTCACCCTCATCACATATTCATATCTCACACATCCATCCATACACGCCTGCTTGTTGAATAAAGCTGTTAAATCTACCCTGAGCCTGCGTGCGTGTTTCCTGAGCCGGACATTATGTCAAAAAGATGCGATGTCTATATGATGTCATATAGACATAGCACATCATACAACACCCTATGACGTCTGCATGATGTCCTATGATGATCCGATGATATCAGGCAACATAGGACTCGCGATGCCATCATATAAATAAATGCGTCTTTATGATGGCATGCCTAGAATAATGTGTCTTTATGATGTCATATGGCTCAAAATTGTCAAGGAGAATAAGTCACAGGGCCAGTCTTTACAGCGTGTTCGTGTATTTTGCACAACAGATTTCTGCAGCCATGGCCAATTCTACGCTGCCGCGAGCAGAGTTGCCAGATTGAGCAGTCTTCGTATTCTTGCTCAAGATGAAGAAACTAAGTAAAAGCGTCACTTTCTCAGCAATGTCATTTTTAAAGAGGTGCTGACACAGTAAAAATGTGAAACCTTGAAGAATGCCAGTCTACACTACAAATGTGTAAAATGCCAAGCAAAGCGCTGATTTTCTGCGGGTGCTCTGGTTTCTTGGTTTCTACGGGCATGCACAGACCTTCCTAAGCAGGGTCGAAAGCCACTTTTTTCTTAGATCTATTTTCATGATCCTGCCCATGAACTGAAATGACGACACACCTATCCCTCAAACAGTGGTCTGAATGAAGAAGAAGAAGACCCACCAGATGGAGAGGAATAGAATGAGGAGAACTGCTGCATGTCAGAAAAGATGCCGTGAACATGAAAAACCTCAGGTTCCAGCAGTACGCCGCAAGCATGACTGTAAACAACACAGCCGTCTGAGACAGGAGGAGACCCTTCAGCAGCGGGCATGCAGAAATACTTGCTTATACTTGGTTTCTACAGGCATGGACAGGTATGCATGGGTATGTACTAGTATTTATTTAACAAAAGAACACAGCGTAGGGGCTGAACAGAAAATAAAACCATAACGGCAGAAAACTACACGGATTGAACGTGGCAAATAATTATAACTCCAGATCTATGATTGAAACTGACGGCGACTAGACGAAAAAGAGTGATGTCTGAAGATAGAGCTGAGGTTTGATTGGACACAGCAATGATGATAGAAGGACAACAGCTCCTGACCAGATAGAGTGATGATACAGAGTGAAGTACGTGGCGGTAATGCACCTGTAAGCTGGTTGCCACCGCCAATCAAATCTAAAAGAAGAAGAAGAAGAAGACACCCTGCTGAAGGCATCGTGTGAGATGAACAAATACTGATCAGCAGCTGAGACACAGCCATGAGCAATTAACAACAAAAGACCAATGACTGAGAAACAGGGAATGAACTGAGAATGCTGTCACACCAGTATACAACAAAATGATGAGTGAGACAGGAACAAAGATAGTACTAATGAAAACGATAATGACAACTGAGAGGAAGCAGAACTTGAATAGTGGGACATGTCCGCAACATGTCCCCTCATGACATTATTTACTCATACTGTATATTTGCTACTTTTTATTCATTTGCAAGTTTTCTAATTTTTTTCCTCATGAATTAGTGGGGATTTTTTGTATATTTGCAATTTTTTTTCTTCTCTGGATCCCTTTTCAAGTAACTTTACTATTTCTTCTTGTAAATCTGCAACTTTTTTCTCATAATTTTGTGACTTTTTTCTAGGAAATTTGTTTTTTTTTTTTGCTTTTCCTCATAAGTTTGTTACTATTTGTTGGAAATTTGTCCTGTTTTTCTTATAATTTTTTATATATTTTTTTTTTTTTCACATAAATGTTTAACTTTCTTCTGATCATTTTGCCTATGGTGCCAGTTTTTCTGAAACCTGCTCACCCTCATTAAACCCATGTGGGGCCCACATGGGTTTAAAGGGGTAAACAGATTAACCTGCTTACCTGCACCACTGGGAAAGTCCATGTGGGCGAACACAGATGGGGCCAACATGAAACCCGTGGACAAACATGGAACCCGTTGGGGCAGCTCGTTGGCACAGTGGTTAGCACTGTGGCAGCACAGTAAGAAGATTGTGGGTTCAATCCCACCCCCTGACCATTAGTGACCCTTCTGTGTTGAGTTTGCATGTTTTCCCCGTGTCTATGTGGGTTTACCCTGAGTACTCCGGTTTCTTCCCACAGGCCAAAAACATGCAAGTTTGATTTATTGGAAACTCTAAAGTGGCCCTAGGTGTGAATGTGTGTGTGAATGGTGAAGGGATTGGTGCTGCACTGTGGCTGCCCCATCCATTCACGTGGATGCCCTAAATTCCCCTCTGGGATTAATAAAGTATATAAAAAACTCTACAGAAATCCCTACATGGGACCCATAAGCAATCCCTCCAGGATTTTGTGATGCTATGATCGCATCAGTTCATGCAAAATCATTCAATCGGCACAACTATTGCAGAACCTTGCAACTTTGTCCAATCACTACAACTTTCCCACAATTCTGGCCAATCCTCGTCAACTTCCGTTAATTTCACCTATCAAATTTGCCACTCACTGGCGTGCAAATGCTCAGTCTAACCAATCAAATACATTGCTGCACCACGTTCACCAACGTGTTTATAGTGAGTATTAACCAAACACATCAGCAAAAACAGTGTGTGATTTAAAAAAAACCACTCACCCGCAAGGTTTCCAACACCGTCCCTTCCTCTGTCTCTGCTAGCCTGCTGGTGGACGTCTCACCACATCTCCACCTTGACTGTGTTTACGAAGTGCTGGGTTTGTGTTGAAAAACGTCCGCCTGCCCCAAAAGCACCCCATTGCGGGAGCGCGCATGAAGACAAATGCCATAAAACCATAAACAAAACAAGCAAATGTAACACTAGAGGCAGTGTTTGAACATTTTATATGTCTTTAGAGGTAAAATCATTACTACAGCTTGTCAATGAGCTTTAAAACTGTGACTCTCCGGTCTGGACACGGAGAAACTTACCCCACCGACTCCAATGTAAATGAAAGATGAGTGTCTGAAGAGACAAATGTGTGTGTGTGTGTGTGTGTGTGTGTCAAGACGTGCAGCAGACAGACTGGTAGGAGTTTGGCATGGAAAGAGAAATAATATTGTCTGTAATTTTTTTTTCAGAAAAACACAGAATCCAATAGAAAATACTGACCAACAGAATTTTTTTTAAATTTATTATATATTTATTAAATTATTTATTTTTCCTCTCCGCTCGGTACCGTGTGGTTGGGGACTGTAGGGAGTTTTCAAATGAAGGTGCTGCCAATAATTTCCAAATCTATACTCTTTAGCATGCATTCAGTGCAATTTAGCTGTTGTAATGTATATTGTGTTAAAGTCTGTATTTGCTGTTGCACAAAAAGAGTTTTTCTGTATAGCAGAAGTTTCTGCTTAATTTACATAATACTGTAATAGGAAATTTTTTGGCAATCCTGTGTCATGTGCGTGCGCCGCAGCGCACAGGTGAAAGGATTTGAGCCCAATCGCTGGTGAAGTGAGCGTGTTTATTAAACAGAAAATCAACATACACAGTGTTCCATGAAAACAGTCGCGAAATAACAAGGGCGAAATAACAATGAGAAAATAGCCCCCCGGCGGAACGGTGAGCAAATGTCTTACAGAGGATTGGAGCGCAACTGGGCTCTGGGAACATTGACACTATCAAAGTCCAAAGGAGGAGAAGCAACTGTGAGTGAGCCTGGACATCAAATGTTGACTAATGCCGCCACACAGAGTGCTCACACTGTCACCCATAAACACCCCATGCACTTAATGAGTGACGAGTGGATGCAGGCGTGCAGCGGCAGCCAGTGCGTGAGTGCGTGTTAGCGAATGTGAGTAAGAATGAATGTGTGTGTGTGTGTGTGTGTGTGTGTGCGTGCGCAAGTATGAGAATGTGTACTGAATGATGCATGTATGTGTGGGTGTGTGCATGTGTGTGTGTGTAAGTGGGTGAGAGTGCTCAGGGAGTGGACAAATGAAAATGAAAATCCGCTGGTGGATGCCTGGCAGGGAAAGAGGAGTGGCTGTAGGCTGGCAGGGAGCCCAGGACCCAGAGGCTCCTAAAGACTGCCTCTGACAATTAAGAAAACAATGATCAGAGAAAATACAGCCACAAATCATGGATGGGGTTGGAGAGGTCCAACCCACCCCATGACAGAGCCCCCCACCCCAAGGGGTGGATGCCATACACCCACCGTTCCATCAAAAGAAAACAAAATACAAAGGAAAACCTGCTGCCCCCCCACCCAGAGAGCTATCACAAGTAACCAGGGCGGGAGGTTGGGGGAAAGAGGTCAGGAGGAAATAAACAAGCAAAAATTAATGCAACAATACAACACGAAAAAAACAAACAAACACCCATCCCAACCAAAGACTATGCCCCCCCCAAGACCCAAGAGTCCCAAAGTTCAGGGGGCCGACCAGAGTACCAGGCCCAGCAGGCGGCCCGCTGAACAGTGTCAGGCGGCCTGCCAGAGCCATTGGCCCACCCGACCCACAGACTCAGTCTTTCAGGCGGCTGGTCCGCATAATTGAGCCACCAGAACCAGAGGGGTGAACGAAGAGGCGGCCTACCCACTGGAAAGCTAAGAGGTGGGTGGCCAGATCAGAGAAGGGGGACCCAGTGGCTTCTGGTGGCAAGGCCTGGCGGACCACAGCGCTGCACCCTCGGTTGTCCCGGCTTGGGACTGGAGCACGGCCGCACCCGCGGTGGACCCAGGCTGGGCCATGGCTGCACCCGCAGTGATCCCAGCCTGGGACAAAGTTGCACCAGCGGTGGTCCCGACCTGGGACCTCATTGCTACCGCGGTGAGCCCCGGCTGGGCTTGCATTGCACCACGGGAGGACCCCGACTGGGCCATGGTTGCACCCATGATAGAACCCGGCTGGGCTCCTGCAGCACCCGCAGTGGGACCCAGCTGGGCCTCTGCTGACCCATTGCCGTCTTAACTGTGGGCCAGCCAACCCACATGAGCACCCGAGCCAGGAGGCGATCAATCACGGGCATCCAGGGCTGAAGCTGAGCACCCATGATGACCTCCTCAGCGGGGACAGCAGCAGCTATGATGACCGCCAGTGGTGAGCCTGGATCCTCAGACTCATCCGGTGACGGTGGACTCTCTCCAGCGACCCTGGAAGGGGACTCAGACAGAGAACAAGAGGGATCAGGGTCGCCGTCAGCAGCGAAGCCCAGCGAGACGAGCTCAGGTGCAGCGTACAGCTGCACCTTGCTCTCCTCACCTGGAGCTAGGCAAAAATGCTCTAAAGCTGAGAGAAGAAAAACAACAGAGAGCACTTGCCTTAGCTCGAGCTCTACCACCGTCCAGGACTCCGACGAGCCAGGTGATGTTCTTGCTGGCTCTGCCTCCTGGAGGTTCAGCTCCAGCACTGACTCTGCCGCAGCGGCCTCTGCAGCAGGCATAATGGAATTAGCTGTCTTATTTGCCCCAGCTGCTGTGCTCCATGCAGGGAATTCCTCCGGCATGACGGCTGGGGTCTGGCTCACCATTGCTGCAGGGGAAGAATCCTCCCAGACCTCTGGCTCCTCCTGCTTCCAGCGGTCCAGCTCCGGTGCCGGCATACTCTCGGGAAAAACAGGAGAGAGCATGGAGAGGGCTGGTGAGCAGTTCAGAGCAGAAGCAGGTGGGGAGCACTCAAGGGACTGCTTTTCTTGAGTCTCCGTATTGGGAATCAGACGGGACATTTCATCATTAATAGAAGTGGAATGAAATAATACTTGCCTACTTTCCCGGATTTGAATGTTGCCTTCTGCTGTGTGGGCATTGTCCTCCTTCTGCGTGACAAGGGTGGTGTTGGGCCCATCTGTAGAATGTTGAGGAGCCACCCCTCTCACCACAGGAACGGAAGCTGCCGGTGAAGAATTCAAACGCTCCTTGACCGTCTGAGAATGCACCGAGGCAGGAGGCCTCGCAGCGGCAGTGGAGGAAGGTTTGGCAGACGAAACTGCCCGAGAGGAAAAACATGAGTGCAGGTCTGTTGTGTGGATAGCCGGGCTCAGTGTAAGGGGGGGGGGGGGGCACTGTAAGAGGGGCTTAATTATTTTTCTGAGTAACTGGGACAAGACAACGTTGTTGTTTGGGTGCCGGGACTGGCTGTGTAGGAGTGGGATTCCGGTGAGTCATAGAAACGACGGAGACCCCGGAGTGTCCTTCCTTCAGCGCGAACCCAGCCATTTTGGGGACTTCCTCCCCATTTTGCTGTTTTCACGCCATAGCTCTGCTAACCGGGCAATCCGCTCAGCTCCCTTGGGATGTTCCGAGAGCTGAGGACACCGCTGAACCTCTACCCCCGCCAGACTCACATACCAAAGAATATTTTCCGGGGTGGAATATGCACTAGCCGAGAAGATTAGCCGGTCGATGTCCATGACGGCCCAGCAGCAGTCCCATCCCAGGCTTATCAGGTAGCCCCGACCCATCACCAACTCCAAAAACAGGTTAGTGGAAAAACACAGAGAGAAAGGTGAAAAAACAACACACACTTCACCACTGGGCTCTTCTGGTGGCAGCGTACTGTCATGTGTGTGCATCGCAGCGCACAGCTGACAGGATTTGAGCCCAATTGTTGGTGAAGTGAATGTGTTTATTAAACAGAAAATCAACATACACAGTGTTCCATGAAAACAGTCCAAGATGAATAATGATTAAGATGACTGGCTACAGACTCCGTTGGCTGGAAGAGAAAGGAAAAGCCCCACGCACTCCCAGACAGAACTGGGCAGCTGAGGAAAAGGGCAAAATAACAATCAGAAAATAGCCCCCGGCAGAATGGTGGGCAAATGACTTACAGAGGGTCGGAGCACAACTGGGCTCTGAGAGCAGCGACACCATCAAAGTCCAAAGGAGAAGAACCAACTGTGAGTGAGCCTGGACATCAAATGGTGACTAACGCCACCACACTGAGTGCTGACACTGTCATCCATAAATACCCGTGTACTTAAAGAGTGACAAGTGGGCGAGAGTGCACAGGGAGTGGACAAATGAAAATGGCAATCAGCTGGTGGATGCCTGGTAGGGAGAGAGAGGCGTGGCTGTAGGCTGGCAGGTAGCCCAGGACCAAGAGGCTCCTAAAGACTGCCAGCTGACAATTAAGAAAACAATGATCAGAGAAAATACAGCCACAAATCATGGGCAGGGTTGGAGATGTCCAACCCAGCCCATGACTCTGTGCTTTTCTTGTATTGTTATATAGAATATCACTGCAGTAAAAGTGGATAAAAACATCTGCTTTAAAATTTGTAATTCTTCCCACAACTTTTAGTACAAAAAAAACCCAAAAAATTCTCAAAACATCACAACTTTTTTAAAAAAGCTCCCACAAATTCAGGCTTTTTGGGCATCAACAATCACAAAAACATCCCGCAAAATCCTGGCGGGTCTGTATAGCTGTCATGTTCGGAGTTGTTCAGGTCATGGGTGGGGTGAACCTGTAGGTTCACCTACAACCTGTAGGTTTTGATTACTTCTTATTAATTCCAGCTGGCAGATTGAGCCTTGCTCTCTGCCAGTCCTTCAGTCATGCCTTCCTCCTCTTACCAGACACTCACCAGCTGTTTGGGATCACCACATGCACAAATACACACACTCACACATGCTCACACACGCATACACACATTTCCTATTAATCATGCACCTGCTTGCCACACGGCTGTGTCCACTTGCCTTCATCAGTATATTGAGTACTTATTGGGAGGCAGTGGGCTCAGCCAGTGTGGCAGCTTATGTCGACATGGGACAACCTGACCTGACTCCCCGGATTATTGGCTTCCTTCTCCTGGATTTTGTATGTTGTTCCTTAGAGCTGTTCCACTCCAACATAAGTCTCCAACGTAAGTCTTTTTGTGCCTTTTCCCTCCGCTCCAGACTGTCCGGAGTGTGTTAGGCATTCCCTCTAAGCCTACCAGGGTTGTAGCAGGTTGTCTTATTCTTTTACACAGTGATTGCTATTTGGACATTTTGTACACTTTTCCTTTGTAAATAAACACAAAACTTACACTGCGTTTTGGGCTTGCTGCCAATTTATATGTTTGCTGCGAAATTACGCAGCAGACATGAAAATAAGACTAGTGGTGATTTTAATTATAAAGAAATAACATTTAACGAGTACACCACCTTTGAATATCAGGTTCAGGTTCAGGTTCAGGTTACTTTATTTGTACCCGTAGGTAGATTTGTTTTGCAGTCTGGTGACATCCATATTTACAAGCCACTAGATACATTCAACATAGACACAAACACAGGCACACATCATACAAAATAAGTAAATATAAAATATGTACAATATATTTTTTATAGCTTGTTCAACTCTTTGACAGCAGCAGGGACAAAGCTGTTTTTGTAGCGCTGGGTTTTGCTTTTTGGGACAGCAAACCTCCGTCTGGAGGGAAGAAGCTGAAAGTTGCAGTGCAAAGGGTGGGAGTCATCATTTAAAATCGAGTCAGCCATCCTCTGTACTTGTCTGGTGTACAGGGATGTCAGGCTCAGCTGTGACTCACCAAGCAAACGACTGGACCATCTAACTACCTGATCCAAGGATTTCCTCTGTTTCAGTTTTATCTGACCAAACCATGACATTAAAGAAAAGGATAAAATAGATTCAATAAAAGCCCGATAAAACATAGTCATTATGGTTCGGTCAATTTGAAAGCGTGCCAGTTTCCTCAAACAATGCAAATTTTGCTGACCCTTTTTGCACACCCTTTTACAGTTCACTTCAAAGTTTAATTTACTATCAATAATCGTCCCAAGATATTTGTACGATTGTACACATTCGGTGGTCTGGCCTTTTAGTATGGTGACTTTGTGCCTGGGAGTTTTCCTCCTAAAGTCAATAATCATATCTTTCATTTTTGTTGTATTCAGCTGCAGGTAGGAATCCTCACACCAGTGAACAAAGTCATCAACTACTGGGCCGTGGCCGCTCTCACCATCCTGGAGGAGACTGACAATGACTGAGTCATCAGCATACTTTATAATGTGTCTGTTGTCATGTCTGCTCCGACACATGTTTGTGTACAGGATGAAGAGTAGTGGTGACAACACACACCCCTGAGGAGAGCCAGTAGAAGAGCACTTTAGGTCAGACAATGTGCCATTGACCCTTACTCTCTGCGTCCTGTTGGTTAAGAAATCGAGAATCCAACCCACCAGATTATTGCTCAAATCAAATTGTTGCAGGAGCCTTTCAACTAAAATATGAGGTTGGATTGTTTTAAAGGCAGAAGAAAAGTCCACAAATAAAAGCCTGGCATGTGTCCCATTAAAATCCAGATGTTTAAAAAGCATGTTAAACATAGTGACAGTGGCATCCTCTACTCCTCTGTGAGGCCTATAGGCAAACTGCAGGGGATCCAATGCATGTTCAGTCTGCCTTAGGACTGTCACGATGGCCCTCACGGACCATCACAAGACGCCTCAGTCACCAGTGAGTTTGCAGTGATGTTTATTTACAGTGCAGGTTAGGCAGGCATAGGAATCCACACAAGGAATGGGCACGTCTGAGCCGGGGAGCGCCCGATGCGCCAGACGAATAACAATGAAGGTTAGTCACACTGAACGTACCTTACAAACAGGACCATTAGCAGGAATCAACAGAGATTAACAGCGATAACCAGACGTAGCTGAACATAACAGGAACATAACAGAGACTGCCGCCTTGGAGGACATTCAGCACCAGCTTTTATCTCTGGTGGCTAATGACCCCAATGCGGCGCAGCTGCTCCAAATGACAGCAGCGCAGCAGCTGACTTTGACAGCAGGGAGCTCCCCTGGGCACCTTCACAATAAGAGCCCGAGGAGCAAGAAGGAATCCTCTCCTGCCAAAGCCAGGGAAATATGATATGAGACCCGAGTGTGGACAGAACCGACACTCGGGTTATGACAAGGACCTCATATCTGACCAGTTTATCAAAAATTTTCATTAAAATTGAAGTCAAAGCAACTGGTCTAAAGTCATTTACCATTTTAGGACAGCTGGATTTTGGAACGGGAACAACCACGGCATCTTTCCAGATCTTAGGCACATGTTGTGTCTGTAAGGACTTATTGAAAATGTAATGAAATATAGGACTCAGTTCATGTGCACAGGACTTTACCAGAATCAGAATCAGAATCAGAATCAGAATCAGGTTTATTGCCATTGTTCATGTAGTACACAAACTAGGAATTTGTCTCGGTACAGTGCTGCAACATTAAACATGATAAGATAAGAGAAATAAACTATACATGTAATAAAGTGTAGGATAAGATTAAGTGATACTGGTCAACAGTTAAAATATATATTAGCCAGCAGCAGATACTGTGGAGAACTATATAGTGCAGTCGGTAATGCAGGAAGAAAACAGTGATGATTGACATGAGTCTGGTTGAGCTGCTGTACATGGTGCACGAGAGTCACTTAGTGTTCAGCAGTCTAATGGCAGAGGGGAAGAAGCTGTTCATGTGACGGGAGGTTTTAGTCTGGATGGACCGAAGTCTTCTACCAGAGGGGAGGGGGGCAAACAGTACATGACCAGGGTGTGAGGGATCGGCTATGATCCGGCCAGCACGCCTCCGGGTCCTGGAGATGTACAGATCCTGGAGAGATGGGAGCTTGCAGCCGATCACCTTCTCAGCAGTGCGCACGACGCGCTGCAGCCGTAGTCTGTCCCTGGCAGTGGCTCCTGCGTACCACACGGTTATGGAGGTGGTGAGGATGGACTCGATGATGGCTGTGTAGAACTGCACTAACATCTTGGTGGGTAGCTTGAGCTTCCTCAGCTGCCGCAGGAAGAACATCCTCTGCTGGGCTTTTTTGATGAGTGAGCTGATGGTCAGCTCCCATTTGAGGTCCCTGGTGATGGTAGTGCCTAGGAAGCGGAAGGAATCAGCAGTGGTGATGGGAGAGCCTGAGAGGGTGAGGGGGGGCAGAGGAGTAGTGACTTTCCTGAAGTCTACAATCATCTCCACTGTCTTCAGAGCGTTCAGCTGCAGGTTGTTATTGCTGCACCAGGACGCCAGCTGGGCCACCTCTCTCCTGTAGGCGGACTCGTCGCCGTTGGAGATGAGCCCGATGAGGGTGGTGTCGTCCGCAAACTTGATCAACTTGACAGACTGGTGGCTGGAGGTGCAGGAGTTGGTGTAAAGGGAGAAGAGTAGGGGGGAAAGTACACAGCCCTGGGGTGATCCGGTGCTGATGCTAGTATAGTCTGAGACAGTCTTTCCCAGCCGCACATGCTGCCTCCGGTCCGTCAGGAAGTCGATGATCCACCTGCAGAGGGAGTCAGGCACGTTGAGCAGGGACAGCTTGTCCCGGAGCAGAGCGGGGCGGATGGTGTTGAATGCGGAGCTGAAGTCCACAAACAGGATCCTGGCGTAGGTTCCCGGGGAGTCCAGGTGCTGCAGGATGGAGTGGAGGGCCAGGTTGACTGCATCGTCTACAGACCTGTTGGCTCGGTAGGCAAACTGCAGCGGGTCCAGGAGAGGGGTGGTGATGGACTTGAGGTGGGACAGGACCAGGCGCTCAAAGGACTTCATGACTACAGAGGTGAGCGCTACAGGTCTGTAGTCATTAAGTCCAGTGATCCGTGGCTTCTTGGGGACAGGGATGATGGTGGAGGATTTGAGGCGCCCACATATATTATCAGGGCCCTGACTTTTGTTCACTTTTACAGCGCAGAACTCCCTTTTAACATCCTGCATCTCAATATTACAGTGCTGATTGTCTTTGAGTTTCTGTTTCAAATCTTGGATTTCTGTGCTGTAATCAAAGGAGTCAAAACGACCATAAAAACAATTAAGAACATTAGCCAGCTCTGTGTCTGAACTAAAACCATCTAAAAACACACGATTACTGCGCTCTGTGCTCTGAAGGCCTGCAATAGTTTTCATACTGGCCCAGGCCGAACCAAGTTTATTTGCTGCCATCTTGCTTTCCAACTCTGATTTATAATTCTGTTTTGCTCTTAAAATTTCGGCCTTCAGCTCCTTAGTGGCAACCTGTAGCTCAGAAACAGACCCCTGTTTAAAGGCAAGTGCTTTCCCCTGTAAGCAGGATTTAACTGATTTAGTAACCCATGGTTTGTTGTTTGGATATATTTTGACACGTTTACGTGGAACAATCTTATTTTGACAGTAAGCCATGTATGAGCATGTGAGCTCAGCCAGAGAGTCCAAATCATCCCCGCAGGCCATTATGAACATCTCCCAGTCTGTACAGTCAAAGCATTCCTGGAGGCTGTGCTCTGAATCTTCTGTCCACACATCAGTGTCTCTCATCTCCACCTTGCCTCTTCTAAGAGCAGTTTTATATGTGGGCAGCAAATGTACACCTGAGGCGGCATGAAAAAATAAGCAGCAGTGCTGTGGTTTTAAGCAGGTTTTATTATATCATGTCGCCTTCACGGGATCCCCTCTCCGGTGCATAGTGGAGCAGCCCGGAGCGGGATCCCTAAGCTCTCAGAGAAGGAGAGGCGGACACGCGTGTGTCTACCAGTTGCAGGATCAGAGTGAGAGAAGAAGAGAGAGTAAGAGAGAGATTGCGTTACAGAGTTGCACCTTAAATACTTGATCATAACAATACATCAAAAAGACATACCCCACAGTCTAGAATGATCAAAGGGACAACAGAACAGGCAGGAGGTATTTGCATTTGTAAGCCATACATCACAATGGGCAGATTAGCTAGACCTCGCTCTAAGTGCAAGACAAAGAGGCTAACAAGCACATCTACATATTGATCTGAGTCTCTAGGTCACAGTAAGGACAGGATGCATGAGTACAAAGGATGAAAGGCATCGATTAACATCACATAGGTGAGACAGAAGAAACTCGTCTACCTGTAGACATTAATACACCAAAGCACATCTAAGATGCTCAGAAAAAGCATAGTAAGGACAAGCCATATGCACACTATACAGAATGGCGCATTACATCACAACACATGCATGTTTGCATCACAAATACATGAATGGCACATTGCTTCTCAGTAATGCAGCAGAAAAACAGAAAAGAGGGCTGAGTGTCCTTAGTCTGTTGTGGGGTTAAAACGAACCGCCACACACCGTTGTGATCTGAGAATCCTAAAGGAGGAAGGGGGAGTTATTTATAGGCCCTCTCAGTGGATCCATAGCACAGGTCCAATGTCTTTTTTCACCTGGTTGGGCAGGAGGCATACTGATGAAAGTTTTTAAGTGTCTTCTTTAAAGAAACATGGTTAAAATCCCCAAGAATGAAGTTTGGCGCCTCTGGAGAAATTGACTGCAGCCGCTGGATCACATCAAAGATGGTTCTGGAGGCGGAGTCAGCATCTGCCCTCGGATGAATGTACACGGTTGTGATGAAAATTTGGGGAAACTCGCGAGGCAAATAAAAGGGGCGTAGTGACACAGACAGCAGCTCCACATCGGGTGTACAGATGCGCTCTCTGACCGTGACAGATGTGCAGTACTGCTTATTAATGTATAAACATACACCGCCCCCCGACGCTTCCCCGTTACCTCTTCCTGCCGATCCGAGTGCAGCGGGGCTCCAAAGCCGTCAATCCACAGGTCTGCATCTTGGTCATGCGCAGTAAGCCAAGATTCAGTGAAAGCCATGACGCAGCAGTTCTTAAAATCCTTCTGGTAGCGTACATTTCCTTGAATTTCATCCACCTTGTTTCTCACAGACTGTGCATTCCCAAAAATTATCGAAGGAAGAGGAATGTTACCAAACTGACGTCTCCTAAGGCACAATTTCACACCTCCACGTCTTCCACGCTTCCTTCTGCCGCCTCTTTTTTCACCGCTGTGTCTGTCTCTCAAAATAAAGTCCGGCAGTTGCGGCTTAGGCTCAATCACAGACGCTGCATCAGCTGTGTTTAAGCGTAGCAACACGTCCCTGGAATATTGTATTCTGCCCGCTATTCTGCTCGCCATGGAGCCGAACGCGTTTACTTCAGAGACAAAGAGCCACAGCACAGATAGCAGCAGTGCGAGAGAGGAGAGGAAATCCATGTTGTAGATACCAGGGAGCTCTTCGCCATATATTCCCACAAACACTCCAGGGCAGAAACAACACAGAGGATTTTATAAAAACGTATAAATGTACACAAAAGCACACACACACACACGCACTAATTCACCAGCTGCCGGTCGCTGCATGCGCATGCGCCCGAACCCCCCCCCCAATTTTATACCTTACAGTTTATATACCACCAAAATCATGTGCATAATTTATCAATGAATTCTCTGACATGCTGTCAGTCATCTATACAAAATATAACAAGGTTGTCATAGTTAGTGATTTTAATCTTTACATAGATGATGCTTCTATCTCCTTTTCTAGTAAATTTTTAAACCTTCTTAACTGTATGGATTTTAAACAGCACTTCACACAGTCAACTCACAACAGAGGACACACCTAGACCTTGTCATCACCTATGGCCTGTCCACTAGTGTGTCTTCTGTTGTAGACTTGGCTGTCTCAGATCACTTCTGTGTTTTTTTAATGTCACCAGTTTTATTTAGCGAGAGACCCTGGTGAGAACTGTGAGGAAGTGCCATCTGACTCCTAAAGTGGCTGCAAATTTTATCAGGGTTATAACTGATGTTCCTGCTGTGGTTTTTCCTGCATCATGTGATTTTATTACTGACAGTTTTAACCATAAACTAAAATCAGCTCTGTACTTGGTTGCACCTTTAAAAACCAAAGCCACAAAAACTTAACCTGTCCCATCCTGGTGGAATAAGGAGGTGAAACAGCAGAAAAGAAAATGCAGAGCAGCAGAGAGAAGGTGGAGAAAAACAAAATTAACTGTTCACAACCAAGTTCTACGAGAAAAATTGAAACTATATAATAACACTGAAGCAAGCCAGAAACTCCTACTTCTCCAAAATAATACTCATGGAAACAATCTTAGAATCCTTTTCTCCACTATAGATCACTTGATCAACCCTGATTTTAAGAAGTCCAGCATGATGTGAACATACTCATTATATGAGGACTTTGCTGAGCACTTCAGAAGTAAAATAGATATTATTAAAACTAATCTTTTATCACAAGATACTGTTTTTAGAATAGAATAGAATAGAATAGAACAGTCTTTACTGTCATTGTGCAGTTGTATAGTACAACAAAACTGTGGGTGCTCCACGAGGCTACTGTGCAATGATGTAAGAGAGAAGGATTAGATAAAAACACCATTACAGAACACATGACTATGACATGATTGAAAAATTGGAGAAGACCCTGATAGCGACAAATGGAGAACTGTCTCGGAAGGTGGATTACATCATGGTCACGCTTAGGTCTATCCACGACGGACTCAACACCCCGCAATGAAGGATTAAGTACTGAATCTACAGAAGAAAATAAAGCTCCTTCTCTGTGATCAGTTCTATTTGGCTCAATTTCCCTATAAAAATTCCTCCTGGCTGTCTGCAGTCTGTTTTTTCAAAACATTGAGCACAAGCCCTTGGACAGCAGCTGCTCAGATAATCGCAAGGACGATTGTAGTAGCCAGACAAAACATCTCCTGCCAAAATGTCCTTGTTGTTCTTCTGATACAACACTTGCTTCAACAGTGCACTCATATTGATCCACGAACTGATAAATAAAGATCCACACACTGCTCTCTTTGTGTCCTGTGAAATCTTGGTCCGCTGATGTGCATTGAGGGCTTTTTTTTTCCCTTGTAATCATAATATTGATTGATCATGCAACCAGTATTCTGAATCAATGATTTTTTTGCTCCTTCCTATTGTATTATTCTTATGCTACCTGTACCCTCCTGCTGATTGGCGCGTTTCAGATGCGCCGCGGCACGGAAATGCAGGTTCATTTACTGTGTCAAGTCAAATTCTCTCGTATGTTATCAGTGATCTGTTAATGTACTTGGCAATAAATCTTTTTCTGATTCTGATTTCTGATGACTAAACACATGACTGAAATAAAAATAGCCCAGGAGAGTGTCAGGGAGAGGTTGAACAGCTTGGTGAGGATCTCTGCCAGCTGGTCTGCACATGCTTTGACCACCGCTCCTGGGATGCCTTCAGGACCCGAAACTCTGCAGGGCTTCACTGCTCTCAGTTTCCTCACCTCATGCACCTGTAGAGAGAGAGAGGAGAGGGGAGAAAGGGGGGAGGAGGGGGAGAAAGGGGAGGGGGTGAGTTGGTAGGGAAGGTGAGCTCAAACCAGGCAAAGAAGCTGTTAAGCTCCTCTGTCAGAGTGAGGATGCTGTCCAGTGTTGGGGGACCCTGGCCCCTGTAGTTGGTGAAGGGCTGGATGCCGCTCCACATCTGTCTGGGGTTGTTGTCTGTGAGGAAGCCCTCCACTTCCCTCCTGTAGGTGTTCTTAGTATGTTTTGTGCCTCTCCTCAGGTTGGCTCTGGCAGTGCTATACAGAGAGCTGTCCCTCTGCCTGACGGCTGAGTTGCAAACTCTGATCAGAGCTTGGACCTCACTGGTAATCCAGGGTTTTTGTTTTGCAAAGACCCGGATGTGTTTGGTGATTGTCACATTTTCAACACAGCATTTAATGTAGAACAGGACAGACTTGGTGTAGGAGTCTAGGTCCTGCTGATCAAAGATGTTCCAATCTGTGCAATTAAAGCGGTCCTACAGCTGGAGGAGAGCATTTTCAGGCCAGGTTTTAATGTTAGTTTGGTTGGGGGGGGGGACTCTTCCTTCTGTGTGTGTGTGTGGGGGGGGTAAGCATGTATTAGAAGCAGAGAGAGATTGTCTGATTGTACAAGGCGAAGGAGGGAGGGTTGCTCTGTAGTCGTGCTTAATGTTGCTGTAAACATGATCCAGTGTTCTTTCCCCTCTTGTGAGACATTTAACGTGCTGGTGGAATTTGGGGAGTACAGTTTTTAAGCATACTTTGTTAAAAGCCCCTGCAATAATGTGGACTGCATCGAGGTGATCTTTCTGTTGCCTGTTAACGATGTGCTGGAGGTAGCTGAGTGCTAAGCTAATGCTAGTGTCTAGAGGGACATAAACAGCTGTTACAATTACGGCCGTTAGCTCGCAGGGTAGATAGAAGGGCCTACACAGGAAGGACATGGCCTCTAAGTTCAGTGAACAGTGGCTTTGAATTATTCTGCTATTATTACACCAAGTCTGAAGCACATAAAGACAGAGCCATTGAAATTGGGACAGAGTGTAGCTCGCTCAGTGACGAAGGCTGCAGTGAACAGTCGAAACATGTAAAGAAGGCAAAAACATCTCCTTTCTATTTTTGTCTTTAATAAGAACAAAAGGTAAGTAAAGGAGTGTAGCTTGGCCAGGTAATTCCACAGTGGCGTCTGGGATAAGCGGGTGAAGCCAAGACTGGGTCACAATCAGATTACAACAGTCCCGAATGTAGCGACTGTAGGCGATCTCTGATCGTCAGTGCCATGGCAGGACTTCCACCTGTCAAACCTGCTCGTGGCCTGTCACAGCTGTTTGTGTTTAATTCATTACGTTGGGTACTCACCTGTTGGTAGTTCGAGTTTTCCTGACTATTTAAGATTGCGGTCGAGGCTCAGTCCTCGCTGCGGCCTCACCCTTCCTGGCTGGCATCCCTACCCCTGATGCCTTCCTTTCTACAGCATTAGGTTTCACCCTCACTATTCCTGTGTAAGTGTTGATTCTACAGCGTAAGGTTTCGCCCTCGCTGCTTTATATGTAAGAGACTATTTGATACTTTACTTTCTCTTCTGTTATTTACCCCTCTGGGTTGCATGTATAGTTGTTTGTGTTTTGCCCCTCGTGGCACATTCTTTTGTTACTTTTCTTTAATAAACAAACAAACTCACTGCTGGCTCATGGTGCCTCATTTATGCCCTGAGAGGGACATACATAACACTGTCAGCCTGAATGGACACAGACTTCTCTTTTGAATGTCAGATGTCCCGGGTTGGTCAAGCTAATCAGTTTTATTGCATTTTAATTTATCACCCTCCTGGTTCTGCTGGGCAGTTTTTATCTGAGTTTACAGAATTTTTATCAGCTTATAAAACTTACATTTACACACGTAAATGCGGTTTTATAAATGAAAGTGAACCTGTAACCACGTGACACCGGTCCTCAGGGTAGGAGCATTATACCAAATTAACCGCACCTGTGGATGCACATCCTATATATGCCCTCTGCATCCACTCCCTGTTCCTCTTTCTGATGACTGGGAGGAGCCTGCCTCCACTGACGAAGGACAATGAATGGTTTCAGGTTCACTTTCATTCATAAAACTGCATTTACATGCATAAACATACATTTTATTTCATTTCAGTGAACCTGTAACCACGTGACAACTGTACATCAAATGAGTCCTGAGGGAGAATGGAGCGGGCAACACCAACAGGTCGAAGGAGCACAATGCATAACACAGCCAGATGCGTTTGGCTCCTTTATTGCACTCACCTGAGTTCGTACAAGTCAAGCCGGTTCCTATCGGGAACCAGAGCTGAAACAAACGTTTTCAAGCACATGGCACACTTGCCAGCTCACATAAGGAAAACTAAGACGCAACCTAAGAACCTGTTGCGATCCCCAGAAGAGATGAGTTCATTCATTTATCATACTCAACTGGATACCTACAACTTAAGCTGGTTCCCACAGGTAACCGGAGATGAAACAACCCTCTCTGAGCACAAGGCATGCACGCCGGCTCACATGAGGGAGATTAAGATACAATTTAAGAATCCGCTGCAACTCCCAGACAGATGAGTTCGACTCCTTATTGCACTCAACCAGACACCTACAAGTCAACCCAGTCCCTCCAGGCAACCGGAGCTGAACAAAAAACCATTCCGAGCACAAGGCACACCTGCCGGATCAGCGAGGGAACAACTAAGACACAATTAAGAATCTGTTGTGACCCCTAGAACAGATAAGGGGATGACTGAGGAGGCCAAATTGAGCCTATATAAGTGGGTGAACATTTAGGAAGAGGCCAGTCAGCGGCCGCACATACATCCTCTGGGGGTGCACCCCTGAACAATGCCCACGTAGTGGCCATTCTTCATTTTGAGTGAGCCACCAGCCTATCTGGTGGTCCCATTCCAACCTGTACCTATGCGAAACAATCAGGTTACTATCCAATGGGACAGGTGCTGCTCAGGATTAGGCCTGCTCATTGTGGATTCCCCATATGGCACAAAAAGCATGTCTGAAGAATGGACAGGCCTTGTACAGTCAACATAAACTTAAGGGCCTCACTGGGCACAATTATGAAGCCTCCCAGCCTCTGAAGGCTGGGTCTCAATCTGGGTTTAGAATCCATCATAGTACTGAAACAGCCTTAGCAAAGGTCACTAACGACCTCCTCATCGCATCTGATAATGGACTTGTTTCTGTACTTGTCCTTTTAGACCTTAGTGCAGCTTTTGATACTATTGATCATAATATTCTACTTGATAGATTAGAACATTATGTTGGACTTAATGGAACTTCATTGCAGTGGTTTAGATCTTATTTATCTGATAGGCTCCAGTTTGTTCATGTCAATAATGAATTTTCTTTCAACTCAAAGCTCAGTTATGGAGTTCCACAGGGATCTGTGCTAGGCCCTACTCTTTTTAGTTTATATATGCTTCCGCTAGGCAACATTATTAGAAAGCACTTTATACAGTACATTTTCATTGTTATGCAGATGACACACAATTATACCTGTCAATGAAGCCAGATGATAGTAATCAATTAGTCAAGTTAGAAGCCTGTCTTAAGGAAGTCAAAGCTTGGATGACTAGTAATTTCCTGCTGTTAAATTCAGAGAAGACTGAAGTCATTCTTGTTGGTCCAAAAAACCTTAGAAATACCTTTCCAAATCAAACTTTCAGTTTGAATGCGATTACTCTTTCTCTTAATAGCTCTGTGAGGAACCTTGGAATTATTTTTGATCAAGATCTGTCCTTCAATTCACATATTAAATTTGTTTCTAAGACTGCCTTTTATCATTTGCATAATATTGCCAAGATTAGGAGCATCTTGTCTCAGAGTGATGCTGAGAAACTGATCCATGCTTTTGTTAGCTCTAGGTTAGATTATTGTAATTCTTTATTATCAGGTTGTCATAAAACATCTTTAAAAAATCTTCAGCTGATCCAAAATGCTGCAGCAAGAGTTTTAACAGGTACTAGAAAAAGAGATCATATCTCTCCGGTTCTGGCCTCCCTTCATTGGCTTCCCATAGAGTTTAGAATTAAGTTTAAAATCCTTCTTCTTACTTACAAAGCTCTAAACAATCAGGCCCCTTTTTATTTAAAAGATCTGATACTACCGTATTATCCTAATAGAGCACTATGCTCCCAAAATGCAGGATTACTTGTAATACCCAGAATCTCTAAAAGTACAATGGGAGGCAGAGCCTTCAGTTATCAAGCTCCTCTACTGTGGAATCAGCTGCCAATCTGGATTCGGGAGTCAGACTCCATCTCTGTTTTTATGAACAGGGTTAAAACCTTCCTTTTTGATATAGTCTACAGTTAGGGAGGGATCTTGTGTTTCTGAACCCTCCCTTAGTTATGCTGCTAATAGGTTTAGACAGCCGGGGGACCTCCAATAATGGACTGGGCCTCACTCCTTTCTTCACTCAATGAATTTTTTTTTTTTTTTTGCTGGTCATTAACATCTGTTTGTTCTCTCCCATAGATTGAGTCCCCATCGTGCTGTTTGCTCTCTATATGTCTGTTCTTTTCATCTTCTCTGTCCCCTCACCCCCCAGCCAGTCACAGCAGATGACTGCCCCTCCATGAGCCTGGTTCTGCTGGAGGTTTCTTCCTGTTAAAAGGGAGTTTTTCCTCTCCACCGTCGCCAAGCACTTGCTCACAGGGAATTGCCTGATTGCTGGGGTCTTTCTGCAACTGTGGGGGTTCCCCCTACAGTTGAAAGTGCTATGAGATGACTGTTGTTGTGAAATGGCCCTATATAAATAAAGTTGAATTGAATTCTGCTTCCGGTGCAGCTTCCGGTGAAGTTGCAATGACTGTTACGAGCCGAGAATTCTAAGCAAAACCTTCAAAAATAAGGACTTTTGCTGGCCACCAACAAATGTGTGGAGTACTCTTGGGACCCAGTGCTGACCCGGTGATGGTTCTGACAGCTCTGGCCCCGTTTCGCCCCGTTTCCGACTTTTAAAGTCTGATCCTCACCCCTGCTGCTACCCCAGAGATACAGCGGCAGTGAGAAGGTATTCACGAGGTCCGGCAAATGGTCACCTGCACGAGATGAAGTAAAATCTGGTGTCGACTACCGTTATTCCCCGGAGGGCGATCTGATCTGCAGTAAGGTGGAACCATTGGCGCACGTGTATTAATTCACATATGAGTACAATTACAGTCTATATTATGCTAATGCTAAGCTAATGCTAGCCCTAACTAATGCTAGCTAACGCTAGCCCCGCCAACCTAACGATCAGCCTCGTTGAACGACTCTCCTGTTGGGCTTCAAAGCTATCTTGATAAACTTAAGTTGGTGCGCTTTATATCCCATTGTTAGCATCCTGCTATACTGGTACAGAAGGCAGTCTATGGCTGTTAGATGGGGCAATGTGAGGGCCTATCGGAGGAACCAATCGAGGCAGCAGTTGGGACCTCGAGCGCGGCGTTGGTGAGAGACGGGGCCACCTGGACCCAGCAGGACAGTGGCCTGAGTCGGAACCCAGTTGCGAGGTCCAGCTGAGGAACTACCAGACTGACGGCGGTCGGTGACGGGGCCTAGCGGAGGTGCCACCCAGCCAGACGGCGGCGAGCGGCGGCGGTGATCGGTGAAGTTCGGCTGCACCGGCGGTGTGCGGCATAACCGGCCAGGCAGACGGTGGCAGGCGGTGGCGAATGACGGGGATGATCTGCGGAGCTGAGCAGCGCTACTTGGCGGAGGAGCTGTGCAGGAGCTGTTGCGGCGAGTTCAGCAGCGGCCGGGCTAGTTGAGGCCTAGCCGGATTCTCTGTTTACTTCTATCTACAGGTCAGCAAGATGCCACCAAAGAAAGAGGAAATGGAAGAAATCAAAAAAGCTCTGAGCTTTATGTCAGAAGAATTGGCCAAATTGACTAGCCAACAGGACAAAATAATAGGCCTAATAGAACAGGTGCAAGCCCTAAATTTAATAATTCAAGAAAAAGACAAAAAAATTATGGACCTGGAGCAACACGGGCGTCTTTTGGAGCAACGCGTCGAGGATCTTGAACAAGGTTCTCGTATTGATGACCTAGTTATAAGTGGACTAGACATCAGATATCAGTCATACGCCCATGCCACAGTAGGTCTGAGTGGTGAAGATGCACCCATGAGGGAGTCATTGTCCTTAGAAAATCAAGTGCTTCAGTTCCTTAATGATAAAGACATTAAGGTAGAAGCCAATGCAATCTCAGCCTGCTATGCTCTACCGAAGAAAGATAACAAAACAAAGAAATCAATTGTGATGCGCTTTGTGAACAGAAGGGTAAAGAATAACATACTGAGGCAGGCCAAAAAGCTAAAGGAAACTCAAGTTTACATAAATGAACACCTGACAAAAAAAACGCTGAATTAGCACGACAGGCACGGATGCTAAAAAAACAAGATAAGATACAAGCAACCTGGACAAGAAATTGTAGAATTTGGATTAAACTAAATGGATCACCTGAGCAAGCAAAGAGTATAATGATCAGAGATGCTACTGACTTAGATAAATACAGATGAACACTGATTAGAAAATTATGAGCCAATGATAATCCATATTCATACACACGATAAGAATAGTTCTTTTGATACACCATGCCAAAGTACTTTAATAAAAATAACCAAAACAAACAAAAACTTATGACCGACTCAAGTAGACATCAATCATCCCCAGTTGGAGGAAGTCATTTGACACAGAATGAGGAAACTCAAACTCTGAAAACATACCATTATGCTGAACATAAACCACAAGAGATGGAGAATGATATTGATCCTGATAACCACTTTTTCAACAATATTCATAACCACTGTGAATATTACACTGAAAAACAATTCAAAAGTCAAATGCAATTAGATGGTAAACTGTCAATAATACACTTCAATAGCAGAAGTCTTAACAAAAACTTTCCACAGATTCAGGACTATTTAAAACAGCTAGACAGAAAATTCACAGCTATTGCAGTCTCTGAAACTTGGCTTAACGAAGATCAGGCTCCCCTGATGGCAATAGAGGGATATCAGATGTTTTATATTAACAGAACTCAAAAAAAGGGTGGTGGTGTTGCACTGTATATTGATGACCTGTACAGGTGTAAGCTTGTAAATGAAATGTCCTTAGCACTACCAGGGATTTTGGAATGTGTTACTGTTGAGATTGACCTAGACAAAACAAAAAATCTAATCATAAGCTGCATATATAGAATGCCGGGAACTTGCATTGAGACATTCAGAGATAAATTAGTCGAGCTGTACAATAATATTACTAGTAAGAAAATGGTAGCAATTTATGGAGATTTCAATATTGACTTACTGAATCCTCATCAACAAAATGTAGTTACAGAGTTCATGAACTCTATGTACAGCATGAGTCTATATCCCACAATAACACATCCCAGTAGAATCACAGTTCACTCTGCTACACTTATTGACAACCTGTTTGTCAATGTTTTCGATAAGAAAATAGAAAGTGGATTATTGATAAATGATATAAGTGACCACTTGCCAACCTTTGCACTTATCCATGGCCACACGGGGCCCAACGCAGAAAAAACTTCAAAATCGTTCAGACACAAATCACCAAATGCAATCAGTTCTCTTAAAGAGGACTTGCTGAAGCAAGACTGGACAGAAGTCTATGTATCAGATGTAAATGAAGCCTATGACACATTTATAAACATTGTAACCACTCTTTATGAAAAAAACTGCCCATTAGTAATAAAAAAGCTTAAACACAAATTTGCTAATAAGCCATGGTTAACCAAAGGACTACAAAAGGCGTGTAAAAAGAAAAATTTATTATATAAAGCTTTCCTAAAGAAAAGAACAAAAGAAGCAGAGCAGCGGTATAAAACATACAAAAATAAGTTAACATATATAATAAGATGTAGTAAAAGAGACTATTACAGTAAAGAACTGGAGAAAAACAGAGACAATATTAAAAATACATGGACAATACTCAACAGTATCCTTGGAAATAAAAGCAGAAATACAAGCTACCCAACTAATATTCCAAAAAATAATAAAACGACTCAGAGTGTGAATATTGCTTCACCTGCAGATGAATTTAATAATTTTTTTGTTAACATTGGACCTAAACTGGCCCGAGAAATACCCACTACAGTGCCAACAGGTGATACAATATGCAATAACACTGCTGTAAGAGACTCCATCTTCATAAAGAACACAGACGAAAGAGAGGTCATTGAAATTGTTAAATCGTTCAAAAGTAAAACATCTACTGACTGTGATGGTATCGACATGCTACTAGTCAAAACTGTTATCGAATGCATAGTAAAACCACTGACGTATATCTGCAACCTGTCTCTCCAATCAGGTATATTTCCCAATGCAATGAAAATAGCTAACTAACTAACTAACTAACCTGCACTTATATAGCGCTTTTCTAGTCACAAAGACCACTCAAAGCGCTTTCATTAATACTAACCCTCTATTCTAAGGGCCTATAGGAAACAAATATCTAGGGACAATTTAGAACAGCCAATTAACCTAACATGCATGTTTTTTTGGCATGTGGGAGGAAACCGGAGAAATCCCGGAGTAAACCCACGCAACACGGGGAGAACATGCAAACTCCACACAGATCACTGTTGGTCGGGGGCTGGGATCGAACCCACGATCCCACGATCCCCACAATCCCCCGGCCAAGGGTAAACTGTGCTGCCGCAGTACTAACCACTGCGCCACCGTGCAGCTATTGTTAAGCTATTGTTAAGCTATTGTTGTTTAGCTATTGCAGCTAAAGTAATTCCGATATACAAGACGGGCGACAGAGGGGAACTCTCAAACTATAGACCAATTTCACTATTACCGCAATTTTCCAAGATACTTGAAAAAATATTCTATGAGAGAATTGACAACTTCATACTGAAGAATGATTTATTATGTGAGCAGCAATATGGGTTCAGACACAAGAGGACAACTGCATATGCCCTAATGGAATTTACAGAAAAAATATCAACAGCCATTGAAAATAAAGAGTATTCAGTTGGAGTATTCCTAGATCTTAAAAAAGCATTTGATACAGTAGATCATAATTTATTATTAAAGAAACTACAAAATTCTGGTATTAGAGGGGTAGCACTGTCCTGGTTAAGTAGTTACTTAAAGAATAGATATCAGTATGTATGTGTTAGCAACAAAAACTCAGAGTTGCTGAAGGTCACCTGTGGAGTCCCACAGGGTTCAGTTTTGGGACCATTATTATTCAATATGTATATAAACGATATATGTAAAGTCTCAGAAAAAATGGACTTAATATTGTTTGCCGATGACACTAATCTGCTATGCAGTGGAAACAATTTGGAACAACTCCTGGATACACTCGGGAAGGAATTAGGAAAGCTTAAACTGTGGTTTGATTCAAACAAATTAACGCTCAATTTAAGTAAGACAAAATTTATAGTCTTTAACAACCATCACAACAATCCAGTACCCAAACTCAGTGTAAATGGTGTAGAGATTGAAAGGGTATCTGAAACTAAATTCCTTGGAGTAATAATTGATAACAAACTGTGTTGGAAGTCACATATTAATTATATCAAAGGTAAAGTTTCCAAATCAATTGCAATATTACACAGAGTGAAATATTTGCTGAATCAACCCACACTATACACCTTGTATCATTCATTAATACTCCCATACATGACATATTGTAATGAAGTATGGGGAAATACATACAAAACAAACATATATCCACTCTTTATGCTTCAAAAGAGAGCTATTAGAATAATAAACAAAGCAGCTTACAGGGAACCAACAAACCCACTTTTTCTTAACCAAAAAACTCTCAAGTTGAAAGATCTGGTTGACTTTAAAACCGCAATAATAATGTTCAAAGTGAAGAATTTATCACTGCCCGCAAATATCCAAAAGTTGTTCCAAACAAGGGAGAAACGATATCATTTCAGAGGAACATGTATATTTCAAAAGCCTACAGTGAGAACAACCACCAAGCAACACTGTATTTCAGTGCAAGGAGTCAGATTATGGAACGATTATGGACCTGAATTAAAATCATGTACAACGCTTGGACAATTTAAACAAAAACTAAAGGAAGAAATACTCCAAACATATTTACAAGACGACATGTAAACTCACATAAGGATTGACATATCCAGCCTGTGTTGTGTTGTAGCTTAGTTTTTTTTTTTTTTTTCTCTCTCTCTGTGACATTCTGTCGTAGATTTGTCTTGAATAGTAACCGCTTAACTTAGCTTAGCTTAGATTTCTTTTTTTTTTTTTTCTCTCAGTCACACTTTGTCTTAGCTTTGTTCTAAATTGTAATCACTCTTGTCTTGTTTACTCTTTTTTCTTTGAATTCTTGGATGGAATATGGGTGGGCAATATAAGCTGCGGCTTCAGCCATCACCCATTTCGGATAACTCACGTGGAATTGTTTAGTAGAAGGAGTCTTTGTCTAATTTGACCTTGTTGTTATATTATACAGTTTCTTTTAACCTGTACTGTATTATCCGAAATAAATTCATTCATTCATTCATTCATTCATTCATTCATTCATTGAATTGAATTGAATTGAATTGAAAAGGTGTGCGAGGTGGGTAAAAGGCTCAAGCACAAGAAGGCAGGAAACAACCCATTAGCCAGCACCCTGGGCTGAAAGCTGGGTTGGGCCGCAGGCAAACCACCTGATCATCATCAAACCTAAAGCATGCTGCATCTACAGAAAGTGCATTCAGTTCACCAACCCTCTTGGCTGAGACAATTGCCAAGAGAAAAGCCGTCTTCCAGGAGAGCAGACGGAGGTCAGCACTGGGGAGTGGCTCAAAAAAGGGCAAGCACAGAACCCTAATAACTGTCTGGAGATCCCAAGTGGGCAGCAACGGACCCCAAGATGGATGGCTCCGTTCCACGCCTCTCCAAACCGCTTAGCTAAGGGAAGCACCCCATGAGATAAGCCATCTCATTTCTCATGGACAGTTGACACCACCACCAGGGAGCCCCTTATAGTTGACTCCGCCCAACCTAGGGCAAAGAGGTACTGGAGGCACGACAAGATGACAGAGATGTGACATGAAAAGGGATCCTTCCCCTTGGTCCAATACCAGTTCAAACACTGTTCACTTCACACTGCATCCCTGCTGGGTAGATGGGGCCTATGAAGCCTACAAGGTGTCTATAGCCTTCTTCTCCAAGCCCGGTTTCCACAATTGGTCCTGTCCAAGGGCCATACATGAGACCTCCGGAGCTTGAAATTCAGATGCAAACTCTCACTCTGTGCCTGCGAGAGTATATCCCATGTGGTCGGGACAGGCCAAGGATGCCCCCCCGCAACATCTCATGGATCTCTGCCATCCATGGTCTTGTGGCAAATTCGGGCTATCAAAATAACTTGAACAGACAGCAGTCTTGCCTTTGAGAGGAAAGCTGGCAGAAGAGGCAGTAGTGGAAATGCAAGCAGTTCACTGGAGACCAGGCATGCTCAGAGCATCTGTAGCTAGTGGACCTGACAGGCTCAAGGCCACACAAGCAGATGACACAACCTTGCATGGAGAGGGGGACCCCGGTTCATCCTGCTGGTTGATGTACGACATCACAGCCGTGCTGTCCGTCTGTCCCAGAATTTTTCTGCCCTGAATGACTGGAAGAAAGGCCCCAGAGCCAAACGCACCACTTCCATCTTGGGATGGTTCATATACCAAGACTGCTGTGCTGGAGCCCAGTGTCCCCGAACAACCTGCCCTCCCAGACTGCACCCCAGCCTGCTTGGGTGGTATGGGTTACAATGCTCACCCTCTTGGCCCAGGGGAACACCATCTCGGACTGCTGATGAGCGTCTCCACCACCTGAGGACCATGAAGCTCCTTCGGAAGAACTATCCTCCTCCTTTGTGTCTGGACAAAACCACCTTCTGAAGCACGAACCACCGCTGAAGGGGACGAGTATGCAAACGATCCAGCGGCACCACCTGGGCAGCTGCAGCAAAGAACACCAAGACCTTCTGGCACTGCTGCACTGACACAGTCCTCTGTGAGTTGCAGCTCTAAATACATTCCCTTAAAGCATGCCTCCTCTTCAGAGTCAGGAATGCCCTCATGGCAACTGAATCCAGTGTGAGCTCCAAGTACTCGACAACCCTGGTTGGAACCAGGCAGCTCTTGTCCACATTCAAATCCAATCCAAGAGCTGACAGGTGAGCCAATATGGCCTCCATATGGCTCCTTGCTATGGGTTCCGATGGTGCACAAACCAGCCAATCGTCCAGATAATTGAACTCGACCGCCCCTCTGCTGCAGTGGACGAGTGCAGAGTCCATGCAATTGGCAAACGTCCGAGGAAAGGGACAGGCAGAAAAGCAGGATGTTGTAACCAAAGACTGCACTGAAAGAATCCTAAAGAACTTTCTGTGACTGGAATTATGGGAATATGGAATCAGCGTTGCAAAGGTCCATTGCTGTGAACCAATTGCCTTGCCCTATAGCCTGAATAATGTCCTCAGCCTGAGCACCGGACAAGGGAGTGCCTTGAGACACGTGCTCAGCCGCCTCAGGTACAAAAACTGGACGGAGACCCCCAGTTTGTTTAGTTAGTTAGTAATTCAATTCAACTTTATTTATATAGTGCCATTTCATAACAACAGTCATCTCATAGCACTTTCAACTGTAGGGGAAATCCCCACAATTACAGAAAGACCCTAGCAATCAGGTGATCCCCTGTGAGCAAGCACTTGGCGACAGTAGAGAGGAAAAACTCCCTTTTAGCAGGAAAAATCCTCCAGCAGAACTGGGCTCAGGGAAGGGCAGTCATCTGCTGTGACTGGCTGGGGGTGAGGGGACAGAGAAAAAGAAGAAAAGAACAGACATATAGAGCGCAAATGGCACGACGAGGACTCAATCTATGGCAGAGAACAAATGGTAATTTCCTCCCACAGCACGTGGGACACCATACAGTATATAGGGTGGCACTTATCCCATTCCTCTGGCCCTGGGCCACACAGCCACTGTAAGTAGTGGAACTACAGTGTGTGTGTGTGGGGGGGGGGGGGAGTCCTCAGGTAGCTCTGTGTGTCATGCACCAATCCACTTGGGAACAAGGAATAGGCAGTGTAAAATCCTCGCTCCTCTTCTCCTGGAGACAGAGACCAAATCACGCTCTCTCCCAGCAGGGCAGAGACCTTGCTGCCCAGAACTGTGGAAGAGAGTCCTTCTAACTTTTGCTTCCAACCCCTTGAAGTTGGAAAAACAGATATCAATTGTAGGTGGTATCCACACACCAGTGTATCCATCGCCCATGGACCTGAGGTGCACTGACGCCAACTCATGAGGTGCACCGTGGTAAAAGTTGATGTCAGGGGAAACGTACCATCACGGACACTGGCGGGGCTTGACAGAACCACAGCCTACACACTCATGAGAGTGCAGATGTGAGTGCTGCTGAACCTGCACCCACTGCCGAGAGGCCCTCTGCTTCGGGTGACCCAAGCTGTGCAAGGGACCTGGCTCTGTAAAAGACGCCTTTGTGGGTTTTCACACCCATCAAGAGGTCTCAGGACACTCAACACGACACCTGTCATTAGGACGGTGTATAGACTCATTGCCTGTGGGGGGAGCTCCAGTCAGCAAAGTTAGGGCCAAGCTTCAACGCACCATCCAAGCCCTGCTCTGCAGCACCACTCAGAACACTGAGCCCAGAGCGAGGAGCAGCAGCCTCCATTGGACGAGCCCACGACTTCTGCAGATGACTCACAAAATCAGGATATACTGGCAAGGACACGTGCCTGCAGGCTGCAGGACCCCTGTCCAAAGCTGAAGCCCTAGGTGGAGAAGATGGAGGAGAAAGCCCAGCAGCCAATGCTGCTCTAGAGAGCAATGCCTTAAGGGATACATCATAGGGCTGTGGACGGTACTTCCTGGCTAGAGGGTCACTGTCATCATCATCCTCTTCCTCAAAGACATCCACTCGCCCACTGGCGCCACAGCCGGAGCCAGTGGTCTGACCCAAGTAATCAGAGGCCATACGAGACAAAGCATCAATATACAGTCCTGGGGCACATACAGGAGCTTGAGCGGCATACCCAGAGGCGATGTTGATTTGCCGCCATATGCCAATGGTCTTACGCACTGCTTTGCTGCCATATGTTTAGTGGTCTTACACATTGATCTGCCACCATTTGTTCAATGGTCTTATGCATCTCCTCCAACTGCCTCTGCATGAAGTCCACCCGTGGGCCATGCAGCTGACTTTCTTCAATATGCTTCCGCCTCCTGCTGGACTCCCTGATTCCAGCTGGAGCATCTAAAAGCTGGAATAATAGCCATTTCCTCCTCCTTCATTCCCGCAGAAGCTATTACTCCTCCAGGAGAACAATAGGAGAGAAAACAAGACAGTTATTCTTGTCATTATTGTTATTATTATTATTGTTATTATTATTATTATTATTATTATTATTATTATTATTATTACACAGGGCTACAAAAATAATTTTTTTGTAAGTTGTCTGTGTTTTTTCAACTGATTTAAGACAATTTTTCACCGCTGAATCCGAAAATGACATCCATTTCTCTCAATCAAGTGCTAAGTAAAAACCTGTACTTACTTAGTACTTACTTAGTACTGTGCATGTACTTACCTTTATATAAAGGTAACTACATGCAAATTGAATGTTACATCATCATTGTTCAAAATTCAGAGAATTTCAAGACATAAAAACGAATTTTGCATCATAAAAAGCGAAAATACCTGTACATGTAAACAAAAGATGTATAAAACAACATGTGGCCATAATTCAAAAAGTTGACCTGATTGAGCAAAACCAATGTGATTTTTGGATCCAGCACATCAAAACTGTCCTAAATCAGCAAAAAAATCTTAGACAATAATTTTGGTGTTGACCAGTGTAATGTCAATGTTGTTTTCCTCCTATATTTTGTATCCTGAACTTGGAGAGAGAAATAGAGAGAAGAGGGGAACTGAATTACCATTTTACGCACATCAAAAATAAATACTGTAAATACAGAAATATGGATAGAGAAAGAAAAAAAAACAACAAAGAAAATTGGCAATGTGGAAGATTTTGCTTCAAGAGCGAGAGAGAGCTGAGACTCCAGATCCCAGTATAACCTTGGCAGAACAGAAAAAAAAAAAAGAGTCATTATCGGCTGACACATCTGTATGTCCCCTGCAGGTATTAGGGCTCCTATTGTATCCTATTTTATGGTTAAAAATTCATGTAGTAGGCTATATACAGTATCAACAAATGAAAAAGAACTGCCGGCTGATATCCAGTTCAGCATAACACCAATCACTGTGAGACCGTTGATAATCTGTTCTTCTGTCATGCCAAATAAAGTCACAGGCAGAGAGAAGCTTCTGCCACGTGACCTCAGTTCTCACCAGTGTCAGACAATAAATTTGGTGTTGACCTGTGATGTTATTATTATTATTATTATTATTATTATTATTATTATTATCATTATTATTATTATTATTATTGTTGTTGTTGTTGTTGTTGTTATTGTTGTAGTTGTTATCGTCATCATAAACAGGGCAAAGGGCTGTTCCATGAGGTACAAGCGTGCTAGTCAAAGACAACACTGAGTATAAGATTTCAGTACCACTCCCTCACATAAGGTGGCGAGAGTGCACCAAGCACAGGAACGCTCAGTACCAAGACAAAGAAGACGTCCCTGTTGTGTGGGGATCTGGCATTTGGGGCTTGCCATAACCAGTACCGGGAAGTTGGGGGTGATGATGTCAGGTGGGCTACGGCCAGTGGATATATTGTGTTTTGTTCCTTAATAAAGTTAGTTTGGTGTCAGCTCAACACGGCTCTGGTCTCATGTTATTCAGATATATCATGATGGCGATGAGAATAAACCATGGGAGTGTGCATTCCACCGCCACCTCCATTTTTACAGTCTCCGGGTATGCCAATTATCCCATGGCGCTGCTGGCGGGAGACGTTCGAGGTGTATGTTGCTGCGGCCGGCCAAAGTGGCGCTTACGAAGAGAGATGAAGGAGCCTACTCGTTCACCTCCTCAGTGAGGAGGGTCAACGGATGTTTTTTCAAGCTGGGTGGCAAGGACTCACTGAAGGAAGGTTTGGACTTAATGGACTATTTCTTTTGGGGCTATTCCAACATCACGGTGCAAAGATATAAAGTCTTTGCCGACAACGAGCTGGTGAGTCCACCCAATGCTTTATTATGGAACTCCGTAGACTAGCAAGAGAGTGCATCTTTGAGCTGATTGAGGAGGAGCTAGTCCGGGACAAGCTAGCACATGGTATGAGTGACGAGTGGTTAAAAGACAAGCTAACGCTGACTACGGACATCCTCGCGCTGGAGAAAGTGGTTGAACTGACTAGGCAGATAGAGTCCACTGCCCAGCTTGGCCTGCCAGTGCTAGCTTAAAAGAACCTAGCCACCCAAGTTTTCCCTCCAAGTCTGGCCGCTATCATCATAGCTAAGAGTTCGAGGTGAACTCCAAAAAGGTGGTGGACTGCGGCACGAGCAGAAGTGAGGACTAGGGGTCTGTGTGACGGCGGTGGTTTCCCTCGTCACTGGGCAGACTCATCCACCTGCCTCGCCAGAGGGAAGAAGTGCTATAGCTGCGTCCACCACCACTCCTAAACCATCGGCGACATAGCCCGAAAGCATGACACAGGTATGTGTGGCGGGCACCAAGAAGGGACTGTTAACCACTTGCACTCCGGGCAATTTTCCTAAAAATGCCAAAAAATAACGTGCCCAAAGTAAATCGAAAGCTGTTATTCAACCCTTTGCAGCATCTTCATGGAGTTGGTCTCATTTAAAAGAAAACACTTTGAATTTTTTGGCAAAATAAAACATAATCTCTCTACGTGCTCCGGCCACTGAGTTACAGTCATCTAAACATACTGAACTTGAAGAAAAAAAAATTGAACACAGTGTTTTTTTGGATACAAATGCTTGTAAATAACACACAGCTGTCCGATCCGGCTGGAAAATGCAACAGAAATGTAGAACCAAGTGTTATCCAGCTGAGATCCAAATTTGGTAACAATACCACAAAAAATGAATATTTTACACAGCTTTGTTCTCAGGCTGTTCCCAGGCGTTTTGGAACTGTGCCAAATTGTGCCAAATGGCACAGTTTGGAAAAATGTCTGTAACTTTTGAATAATTCAATGTAGAAGCTTCATTTTAGGCTCTAATGAAAGGTCACACTCAGGGCTGTGTCTGTGTGTGTGTGTGTGGGCGGGGGGTCGTCCCCCACCGCTACCAAGGACCGAGTTCGGCCCTCGCTACATGACGGATTACACTCCTTGCATGTTTTCACAGCGGCCCCCCCTCCTCGCTACTGTGTGTGTGTGGGGGGGGGGAACCGTGAACGGACCGTGAACGCCCCCCCCCCCCCTCGCTACAGAAGAGGGCCATCGCTACATGATGGAATAGACTCATATGCTTCCCCCCCGCAGACCGGGGGGCGTTCGGACCGTGAACGCCCCCCCCCGCTCCTCTTCTGCAGCGGGGGGGGGGGGCGTTCACGGTCCGAACACGGCAAATGAACCGTTTATCGCGGCGCACGCACTTCGTACTTCGTGCGCAGTACAGTTGTAATTTACCCATCGGTCAAAAGTCATTTTTGGATTACAATTTTCAGGGAGAAATAATAATTTAGCTTATAACACCTTACCTCTTCACAGCAGCAGAGTCGTGGTGAACATCTCTTCCCCATTGTCAGACGAACGCGACGCTGGTCCGCTCATGGATCCCGATCAAAACATAATTCCATTATTGCCGTTTTGGCGAATGATTTACGACTTTTGTCGTCGGCTTCGGTCGGTCTATGATGACGGAAGAGAATCCTAAATGTCTATTCTGCTGGAATGAGTGCAGGTCCCACTTGTGGGTGGTCTCCATGCTGCTGGGTGAGCCTGGGTCTGTAACAGGTTCGTCCAGCTTCCTTTGTTTTCATCTGCTGCAGCAGTAAATCTCTCTTCACCCAGCCTGAATTTCTGTGCTTCAGTTGGCTCCTGCATTCACAGTAGGCGGGTCCTCCTTCCTAGGTTTTCATTCATTGGCTCTTCACGGTTTCAGAAACCCAATTCAAGGCTCTTATTAGTCGAATGAGAGGTCATTCAGATGAACTAATCTGTTCGCGGCTGTGACTGCAGCTTTTTTTTCCAGTGGCGCTTGGAAGCCACACCACCTACATCACCACCATCATGCGTCATGCGTCCAAGCGCACACGAGTGCGCTCTCGTGCGCCCTCGTGTGCCTTAGGATGCAGAGACTTGCCCGCCCGCGGAACAATGGAGTGCACGTGGTTAAAGAGGTACGTCCTGCAGCTCGACGGAGTTGATGTGCTACTTGTGGTGGACTCAGGAGCTGGTAAGTCCATAGTCAGTATGGTTACATTGAAAAGACTTTTCTCAGACAAAACCATCAATGCAGGGGCAGTGAAAATATTTGGGTACGGTCATGCTGAAATTGAAATAGCAGGCACGGTCAGCTTCTTGGTGAAATGTGGCTTAAAGATTGTTCCCGCATTCACCTTCCAGGTATCGCCCCAGGGGGCTGACTTGCTGGGAATCGACTGCTGGGTGAAATGGGATTCTCCATCACGGGACCCAGAGGGCTCAACGGTGCTGACGGTGTCCCCTGAATGGCATGTCTGCTGGCCGGTATTGTTCGTGGGCCTTGGATGTATAAAGGCATTCTACCACCGCCCGCTCATCGACCCAAGCGTGACACAGAAAATCCAACCATTACGGCGGCTTCCCCTCGCTCTGCGTGATGATGTCACAGCGGAACTGAACAGACTGCTCAAAGCTGGCATCATCGAGAGGGTGGATGCTTCACCCTGGATATCGAACATGGCCAGGAAGAAGACGGGTGGCATCTGTCCATGTATTGACCTTAGGATGGTGAATATGGCAAATATCCGCTCCCCATGATGGAAGAACTTACTGCAACATTCAGCGGCTCAAGGGTATTCACAAAGCTGGATCTCCGCCAGGGTTACCCACAGGTGCCTCCTTCACCCAGCCAGCAGGAAGTTGACAGCATTCATGACCCACATGGGAATTTTCAGGTCCACCTGGATGCCTTTTGGTCTGAGCTCAGTGCCTTGCTGCTTTCAGAAGATCATGTCCAAAATTCTGGCTGGCCTCAAGGATGTAGTGGTGTACCTGGACGACATTGTGGTCCACGGTACGTCACAGGGAGAACACAACAGTCATTTGAGATGAGTGATGGAGGTGCTGCTGGAGCATGGACTCACATTGAATGGGGAAAAGTGCATCTTTGCAGTGGATTCCACTGATTTTGTGGGATTCTGGCTGGCGGCGAAGGGTGTGAGGGCCCCTGCACTCGAACGTGGAGGTGGTCCTCCGTCTCCCAGATCCCAAGACACCCGTACAAATTTCCTCGTTCTTGGGCATGGTGAACTTTTACAGATGTTTTATTCCCCATTATTCAGAGACAATCAAACCATTCCGGGATATTCTGAAACAGGATGCACCGTGGCAGTGGACCCAGCCTGCTCAGTGACAGTGCCTAGACTCAAGTACCAACTTTCCTCCCCTCCAGTGTTGGCTCACTTTGATCAAAAATGGCCAACTTTCGTGACCTGGTTCAGTGGTGGGGGTGCTTATGTCTCAGGTGCAAGATGGTACAAAGCGTCCAGTGGTGTTTGCGTTGAGGTCTCTTTCAGGGGCTGAACAGAAATATGCCATGGGTGAGAGGAAGGGGCTCGCCTGTGTCTGGGCGTGTGAACGGTTGCACATCTATCTCTACAGATGTCACTTCACCCTGCGAACGGACCACCGGGAGCTGACAACACTGCTGGAGATGACAGGCTCGGGATACAGGCCCCTACAGATCCTCAGATGGATGGAACAGCTGAGAGACTACAACTTTACTCCCCAGTTCACTCCTGAAAAAGAGAACATAGTGGTGGACCTCCTGTCCCATGCCACAGCCAACACCCCGCAACCAGATGACGGCGGTGACGACTCCACGGAGGCGGATCTGGTCAACACGCTGCACGGACCCCTCCGGGACATGGTATCCCTCCAGGAGCTCCAGACAGAATCGGAACGGTACCTCACATTGTCACAACTGTGCTCGGTTGTCAGGGAGGGTTGGCCCACGAAAGCACAGGGAGAACTGGCACCTTTTCACCGGTTTAGGGATGAACTCAGCTGTTGGAACATTGTGTGTGTGGTGAGGGGACACTGCACGTTGATCCCGGTGTCTCTGAGATCATGAGGTCTGGCGATGCTCCACGAGGGTCACCTGGGCATGGTCAGGGTGAAGTAGTGTTGCAGGGAATCAGTTTGGTGGCCTGGTATTGATAAGGACATTGAAACCATGGTAAAGAACTGTGTCCCGTGCTTGGAGAGCGGAAAGACTGGCGGGATCCCCTCCCCACAACCCCTGCGACCATTACCATACCCAGAGGGCCCTTGGAATCACATCCAATTAGACATCTGCGGTGAACTGCATACAGCCCCCCGAACAGATGGTTTTTGCTTGTGGTCTACGATCTGTTCTCTAAATTGCCCGAGGTGTTTCCCACTAATTCAGTCACGACGGATGTGGTTACAGGTTTCCTCTCATCACTGCTCAACAGATGGGGGGTCCCAGATGCCATCACTACAGAGAAAGGCCCACAGTTCACCTCTGGGGGCTTTGAGGAGTTTTTGGGTATTAGGGGTGTGGAACACATCAAAACCACATTCTGTCACCCCCAAGCCAATGGGGATGTAGAGCGTTTCAACAAGAGTCTGAAAAACTGGCTGAGAGCTCAATTGGCAGATGGCTTCACGTTCCCTGACGCCCTCAAGAGCACACTCCTCCACTACAGGGCAACGGTCCATGCCACGACAGGGTGCTCCCCGGTGAAACTCATGCTGGGGTGTGAACTCCACTTCCCCCTGGACCGACTGAGGCCACCCACGACCCCTTCTCCGGGGAACACAGATCGTCCACGTGACCGCATTGTTGCCCAACAGGAGAAGATGAAACGACGGTTTGACAGGATGGACAGGGTGAATGCCCACGGTCTCAAGGTGTCGGACCAGGTCTGAATTAAACATCCCAATTGCATGCAAAAACTGCAGCCTTTCTGGACAGGGCCCCTGCAGATCGTGAGGCGGCGGGGCCGGGACACGTTCGAGATATAGGATTGGTCACGGCATTGCCTGCACAGAGTCCGGGAGCTACAGCAGAGCAGACTGGTATACGTTGGGACTCATCTGATGTGGGTGTTAGGGACTCACAGGTGCAGCCGAAGGAGCCTGGAGCAGGTTCCCCTTCTGTGGGCGCTCGACTAAAACGTGTCAGAGGCCCAAATACCTGGATAACTACGTCGTAAAAGTAGCTTTAGTAAATGCGTGTTGGGAATGGGTGGCAGAATCATCCGCCTCAACACAGGAGGGTGTCCTGGTAGTCTACCCAGGCGCCCATTCACGTAGTTGATTAGTTTTGCTGTTCTGTTAAAAAAAAAAAAATGTATATGTTGCATGTGTTCTAGGTGTCCGTCACATATGTATGTGTGAGTTTTTTATGGGGGGGTTTCCATGTTTTGTTGGGGGGGGGTGTTGTGTGGGGATTTGGCATTTGGGGCTTGCCATAGCCTGTACCAGGGGGTTGGGGGTGATGACGACAGGCGGGCCACAGCCAGTGGATATATTGTGCTGTGTTCCTTAATAAAGTTAGTTTGGTGTTCAGTTCAACACGGCTCCGTTCTCATGTTATTCAGACAACAGTCTCCTTTTTCCTTTTTTTTTAAGAAGATGACTGTCAGTCGAGAAAAAAGAAATGATACAGAATTAACGGTGAACTGCTTCATGCTGTTACCTGTTAAGTAATTCCTCCTTGATGAAAGCACAATTATATCACATATCTCAAGCAGATAGCATATTGTGTGCTGTAGTGCTGTAAAAACAGTTCTTCTGCTTGAAGAGAAGGCACAAAATACATCACAAACCTTAACCAGGTAAGTGTAGACATACCTCACGCCGCTAACTTGTCAACAGTTCTGGCTGAGAAGATAGCAAATGTATACTATATACCCCAGGCGAGCACAAACCGCGCAGGCCACGGTACGCAGCCTTTGCAAAAACCTTCTCTCATTCAGCAGAAAACCACAACAATTTTATGACACACTGCACAGGGTAACCAAGCAATGGCAGCCCGCACAGCACACAAATACAATATTAAACAGATCGGTATAAGCTCTTACCATACCAGGAGGAAAGAAAGAGGAAGAGGGACTGGATGCAGAGGGTATATATAGGATGTGCATCCACAGGTGCGGTTAATTTGGTATAATGCTGCTATCCCAAGGATCGGTGACACATGGTTACAGGTTCACTGAAATGAAATAAAATTGGACAGAGTTTTAATAATTGGTGATTTTAATGGTCATGTTGATGATGTATCCTGCAAAACTGCATCAGAATTTTTACACATCATGTAGTGTTATAACCAAGGACGTAACTTTGGTTCAAACATTGAGGGGGTTGAGATCTCTGCCCATATAAGGATTTAAAAAAATATATATCTTTTTTTTATAGGACTGTCAGGTCATCAGTACAGGCAGTTGTCTCCAGTGTGCTCTTTTTCATTTTTAAAGGAAAAGGATTTTTTTTTAAGAAAAAAAAAATGACAGTAGACAGTATGTATCCTAGTGTGGAGGAAGAGTGCAAAATCATTAACTTTGCTAAAAGGACAAGGTTAATTTACACCTTTATTTAGGTGTTCCCAAATTAGTAAAGTTGTAAAAAATATTTCCCTAATTTACCAAATCTATATTCAGCTTTGTAATAGTCTATGCCACTATAAAACAGCAGGCCTACTTAATACCCATTATGTGTTAAGTATTTTAGCACTGGCAGAAATCAAGTTTTGACTATTGTTACCTGGTCATGTGTGCCTCCTGTGCCTCTCTGGTTACCTTTACCTCATCTCCTTCTTGGTTCACCCTGCTGCTGCCACATTCTTTCTCCTGATATAAAAAAGCTCAGTTAATGTTCAAATGGTTTAAAAGACGTACTTCATGGACAATTTTGGGTGTTGTAATTCATGATAGATTTTTGCCCTTCTTCCCCCTTAATAGCATCTTAACAGTGCAATTAGTATTAACTGAGGTTAATCTAGCTGCTGAGTGAGGCTTAATCACCATTATTCTTAATTCATTTTATTTTGTTATTAATCAGTTGTGGTGATTAACACAATTATTCTGACAGGACTAATGTTTTTTTTTTCATTAATTTATGATGTCACCACTTGCCACCATGTGGCTATTTCTTACCAAACAGATGAACTAAGGACACTACTGTGATTAAGTCAGCTAGACTATGACAAAAGTAACAGTTATCATATCTGCAGATGCATTATGAACACAGCACACCACACCTTAGGTGTGCTGTTTCACTCATTAAATAATAGCAAATCTGTGAGTAGATTTGTGAGTAAATCATCCTGGTACTAAAAAGTTACTCTGGATTCATTCTCTAGACATTTAATTTTTTACAATGACATTCAGTTTTCAAATTTAGGATTCAGGTATATATACCCCCCCCCCCCTCCAAAAAAAAAAAGGTAAATAACAAATTTACCTTTACTGTCATATGTCTGAGCATCTGTCCACAGCGCTCACACTCCCTTTGTAGTTTTGAATGTTTTTTCTGTTCATTATTATTCTCCTGTTAGTTCTGTTACGTTGTTTGGGTGATACGAGCCCTTTCCTCCATTCCAGGCACAACCACCTTTTCATTCGCAGTCTGTTTTCAGTCCATCAGCTGCAAGTGGTTGTGCTTTAGGTCACCTGCTATTTTCCCCTCTCACTGCTCTCTGTCTACTCACCCATCAACTGGGAGCAGTTAGACGATTAGTCCCTGCCAGCTCAGCATTTGCACCTGCTGTCCATTACATTTCTTGTATTTAAACACTGCCCTTTCCTCCCTGCACTTACGGCTGCCACAATTGTGTTTAGACTAAACCCCAGCTCTTTGGTCAGTCTCCCCCTCCTTTCCTCCAGGGATTTCTCAGCCCTGGAGAAGCTCAGCTGTGTAAGTGTTTCTTGTTGCCTTTGTATGTCCGTCAACACAGTTATTTTTTGGACTGTTGTGTCTTTTTCCCGTTAATAAATGTTCAACTGCAGTCAAGCGATTGGGTTTGTTTTTGCTCCGGAGGGGCATTCATGACAGTTGGCAGCCATCAGTGATAACCCAGCTTCTGCAGTGGGGCATTGTTTTCTCCTCTTTTGTGTATTTTTTGACTCACCTGGTTGTTGGAGTCCACTATGCCCCAGGCTCGCTGACCTCGCTGTAGCAAAAGAGGAGCGGCAGCGGGGGCTCCCAGCGTGGAGGAGGAATGGGTGACGGTGTTCATCCAGGACTTGGTGGATGAAGCACTGGAGGCTCAGAGACCCAAGAGGACTTGGGAGTGTCTGGATGGAGCAGTGGGGATTCTGGAAGAGCATCCTGGCTTGTGGAGTTACCCAAAGTACACAGAGTTGCTGTCCGTGGACTGTGTTCTCCAGCAATCTTTCCTGGGCCTGTTGGGGGGGGGGGGGGGGGGTTCGTGGCAGGGCTGAAACAAGGGTGCTTTCCACGGCAGAAGACCATCTCCTCTCCCGGTTTGCTGGCTTCACCTCCAACCCTAGTGTGTGAGTCAACAATGCCATGGCGTCAGCGTTGCTCTGCCTCGGACCGCCGGAGGAATAATCTCACCCTGTTGGAAGCCTCTCCCCGAACACCGAGCCTGACATTCCCCGCAGCAGACTCTCATCTTTCCTCTTTGTCTTCATTGGCTGTTCTGTCAGACTAATTCTCCTCCGTAACTGCTGTGAAGCCCGTCCCCTCGGTGTCTCTCCCCGCTACCAAAGGGTGCTCCATTCTTCCACCGGCGATGCCTATTCCAGTGTCTACAGGGGCAGCTCCTCGACAATCCACAGAGGGGCCCCGGATTACCTTAGCAGCGGAGAGGGGAGACACATCACCAGCTTCAGCAGGAACATCATTCGCCAGGAGAAAAGGCAATTTCCCTTTTATTCTATTCCAAATTTTGGTGCTTTTCCTTGCCTGATCCCTGGTAGAGAGACTCATGGATTGCAGTCCCCTGAGCTCTCTTTACCTGCTGCAGCCACCTTTTACTCATCAGCCCTCTCCGAGTCTGCTCCTTTCCCCTCTGAGTGTCTGCCGGCTCCAGAACAGGATCGTTGGACAACAGAGGAGGCCGTGGCCATGGAGGTTACCATTCCAGAGCCAGCACGGAGCTGGCCACCAGCTGACAAGCCACCAGCGTGGTCCCCTTCACCTGGGAATCTGAGGACTACAATAACCATCTTGCCTGCTGTGGAGGCTGCCACAGCAGTGTCAGCTTCCGAGCTAGACCTCCAGAGGGCCGAGCCTGAGATGACACCGCCTGGATCGTTGGAGTCCTGGACAGCGGTGAAGCTTGAGCTCAGGCAAGTGTTCTCCTTTGTCTTCCTTTTGTCTGTGTTAGAGCAATCTTGCCTGGCTCTTGGTGAGGAGAGCTAGGTGCAGCCGCCCGCTGCTCCTGAGCTCGTCTTATTGGGCTCTGCCGCTGCTGGTGACCCTGAACCCCCTTCTGTCTGTCTGTCTGAGCTTTCTCCCAGGGTCACCGGAGATGCACCAACACAGCCAGAGGTCTGTGTGGGTCCAGGCTCGCCGCTGGAGGTCATTGTGGGTGCAGGTCCGACTGAGGCTGAGTCCTCCATTGGTGCAGCTTCCCCTCTGCCCAAGGCCGTCGTGTGGGTCCCTCCTTGAGTTGAGTCTCCATGGGTGCTGCTTTCCGGCTGGGGACCAACATGGGTGCTGCATCCTAGCATCAGCCCAATGTTGGTGCTGCGCCCTAGAATGGGCCCGCCATGGGCGTTACCCCTCCGTGAGGGGTCCACCAAGGGTGTGGCATTGGCCCAAACTGGGTGCACCAAGGGTGCAGCATTGGCCCAATTCGTGTCCACAGAGGGTGCTGCAGTGCTCCAGCCCGGAGTCACTGTGGGTGCTGCAGTGCTCCAGTCCGGAGTCACCGCGGGTGTTTGAGGCGGGTTTGAGTCTGTCTATGCCAATTTCTCAAAGCTCGGACTCTCCCATTCTTTTTGGTGATGTCCAGTCTCTTGATTTCCCTTTTCTTCAAGCTTTGTTTTCTTCGCCGGCGGCGCACTGCATGAAGCCATTTTGAAAATCACAAAAAGACTGCTTAGGTGCACTCAATTTCGCCAGGCTTCGAATTACTGTTTAGTTGATTTTAGGTTCTCTCAATATTTTTTTTTTCGCTGTATATTTTTCTTTTTGGCGTACAGAAATGGCAATACGCCCATATTTGCTAAAATTGCATTTTCCCCGTATTAAAATACGGCAAAACCGTATCACTTGATGGGTATGTAAATGGGTACACCCATTTACTCTGTCTGCTACATCTGAAGGGGAGGATCATATGCTATCACATATCCCTTCATCTTTGCGGGTAAAGCACAAATATGATGTTGGTCTCATAAAGAACTGCCCCCCCCCCCAGTGGTAATCGCACCAAAATCTGATTTCAGACCCAAGTGCTCGCATTACCCACTCAGACCAGAGGCACATGACAGCATCACTTCAGGGTTTGAATCTCTTCTGGGTTTACATTCCAGTTCAATGGGTCACTCTACACTTTCACCAGGTTAGCTCAAGGATATTATAATGAAAGCCCTACTATCTATAATGCTGCTTTAAAAGACTCAGTAAGCTCATTAACACTCACAGAGGGTTCTGTCCTGACTCAGTATGTTGATGACCTCTTGCTGTGTGCACCTAATGAAGCACAGTGTCTAACAGACTCCATCAAACTTCTCTGAAATTTGGCTGATGAAGGCCACAAAGCCTCCAAGCCCAAACTACAGTTTTGTAAACCTGTGGTAACCTCTTTGGGTCATCAAATATTGGCTCAGGGCAAATCTCTCTCCCAAACGTGTGGATGCTATTTGTCACATGGCCAGGCCTAAAACTAAAAGGAGCTCCTTTCTTTTCTTTGCATGGCTTCCAATTGCCACTCTTTTATCCCTGATTTTTCATGCATTGAGAGACCAAAGCGTGACATCATTCCATCAAAGGGTCCCTCACACTTCCCTCTTGAGTGGACACCTGCTGCCAATAATTGTTTTGAAAACATAAAAAAAAAAAGTTCTTTTGGCTCCTCCAACACTTTCACTTCCTGATCCATCTAAACCTTTGGTTCAGTATGTTGATGAGAAATCCGGATGCATGACCTCCATTCTCCTGCAGCCCCATGGTGACAGACTCCCTCCAGTTGCATATTACTCCTGAAAATTGGACACTGTAGCAGCAGGATTTCCTCTCTGTCTCCGGGCCGTGGCTGCAGCAGAACGTGCTGTAGAGGCATCCCGTGACATTGTTCTGTATTCTCCGCTCACTTTGTATGTTCCTTATGCTGTTGCACTGCTTCTGAATGAGCAGATGTCATCACATCTCTTCCACGCAAGATGGCTTAGATATCATTCTACCGTCCATGAATCACCAAACCTTACTGTCAAACGCTGTGCAGTCAATTAACCCAGCCACCAATCTCCCCCCACCTTCTTGTGACGATGACACAGACTGTGACCATGACTGTTTGTCCTTGCTTGACTTTGTCACCTCTCCTAGACCCGACCTGTCTGACGCTCCACTTCCCAACCCAGACCTTGTCCTGTACGTTGACGGCTCTGCTTCTGTTGACCTCTCTGTAGGCCGCAACAAAGTAGGTTGGGCAGTATGTGATGACAACTATACGTTGCTCTCTGGCTCCTTGCCATCTCATCTTTCTGTACAGGCTACCGAACCACCTGCCTTGGCAGAGGCATGCACTTATGCTATGGGGCAATCAGTCACTATTTATACTGACTCTCGTTACGCTTTTGAAGTGGTGCATGACTTTGGTGCCCTTTGGTATGAACGTAACTTCCTTACCTCTGCAAGCTCACCAGTAAGAATTCTATACATGTGTCACAACTGCTGAAAGCTATTCTCCTTCCTTTATCTGTGGCGGTGTGCAAATGCACAGCCCACACCTCATCTTGTGACCCTGTGTCTAAGGGTAACGCACATGCTGATGCTGCGGCTAAATCTGCAGCCCTGTCTTTTGCTGCAGCCCATGTCATGACCCCTTCTTCCCCTTCGTGTGTCTGCCCTCCTACTAACCAACCCACCTCTCCTGTTGACTCACTTCTTACAATGCAGTCTTTTTTCACCCCACAGGAACATCAGAAATGGGCCAAGAAAGGATGTCACAAAGATCAGGATTTCTTCCATCATTTTGCTAAATTGACACATGGGAAAGACCATGTGTCAAGAGAAGGGATGATGTGCAAACTGGTTCTGTTTATGCTAGTGTCTAATCTGTGATGCTGACAATTTTTGCAAAAGTGTCTAATCTGAGCCACTAACAATGCTCACAGGGTCCCCAAACAGGTTCCAGCAGCTCACCCGCCCCCTGCAGGAGGGCAAAAAGTACTGTTAGGTAATGGTTGAAATGTGGTCCAAATGGGTAGAAGCTTTTCCAGCCAATCATGCAACAAGCACTGTTGTGGCCAGAGCATTACTGTCAGAAATCATTCCCAGATTGGGAATACCAGAGAAAATCTCCAGTGATAATGGTAGACACTTTGTAAATGAAGCACTGACCAATTGAGTATTACACTGGCCTTTAATTTGAGAAAGCATTGTGCCTAACCTGGCCTACCCTGGACTAAGTGCCTCCCATTAGCACTCATGTATATGCGCATGCAAGTTAGAAAGAAATATGACATGTCACCCTTTGAGATTTTGTTTTCTCACCCCCCATTTTTTAGGTTTCTCTGCAGAAAGGAAGACACCGCCTCCTCTAACCACTTCACATTTTTAAAATGCCATGTTATCCTATTGCTCTGCATTGTCCTGCCAACTTCAAAACATTTCACAGCAGGTAAAGGCTGCCCTGCCCAGGGCAGCAGAGGGAGTCCTCCACAACATAAGACCAGGTGACTGGGTGGTGGTTAAGAGTTTCAAGCGGAAGAATTGGCACAGCAAACGGTGGCTGGGTCCATACCAGGTCCTTCTGATGACGTACACGGCTGTGAAGATGGCTGAAAGGGCAACGCGGATCCACGCAACGCATTGCAGAAAGGTCCCAGGAGTCAAGCCAGGAGAACCCATCCATCCATCTTCTACCACTTTTCCAGAGGCCTAGGTCACGGAAGCAGCAGTTCAAGCAGAGAAGCCCAGACTTCCCTCTCCCCAGCAACCTGTTCCAGCTCTTCAGAGAGGATACCAAGGCGTTCCCAGACCAACTGGGAGATGTAGTCTCTCCAGCGAGTCCTGGGTCTGCCCCGGGGTCTCCTTCCAGTGGGATGTGCCCGAAACACCTCAAGTGGGAGGCGTCTAGGAGGCATCCTGGTAAGATGCCCAAACTACCTCAACTGGCTACTTTCAATGTGGAGGAGCAGCGGTTCTACTCTGAGCCTCTCCTGGATGACTGAATTCCATCATCTGTAGACAACAGAGATGAGATCCTGTTGTCAACAAGAATGACACCCTCTGTTCCCTGGCTGCGCCAAGAAATCCTTTCCATCAAAATTATGAACAAGATCGGTGACAAAGGGCAGCCCTGTCGGAGTCCAACTCTCGCTGAGAATGAGTCCGACCAAACCAAATTCTCACAATGTTCATATAGAGACTGGATAGCTCATAATTCCAAGCCTGATACCCCATACTCCCGAAGCACCCCCCACAAAAAACCATGAGGGACGCAGTCGAATGCCTTCTCCAAGTCCACAAAACACATGTAAACTGGTTGGGCAAACTCCCATGAACCCTTAAGGCTTCTCTAAACGGTAAAGAGTTGGTCTGATGTGCCACGGCCAGGACGAAAACCACGTTGCTCCTCCTGAATCTGAGGTTCGATCAACGGCCGATTCATGGATCATCACCTTATCATGGTGGCAGGTTTGTGTGCCTTAGTGATCCCAGGAGCTACCGTGGGGTAAAAAAGTATTTAGTCAGCCACCAATTGTGCAAGTTCTCCCACTTAAAAGATGAGAGAGGTCTCCAATTTTCATCATAGGTATACCTCAACAATGAGAGATAAAATAAGAAAAAAAAAATCCAGAAAATCACATTGAAGGATTTTTAATGAATTAATTGGTCAATTCCTTGGTAAAATAAGTATTTGGTCAATAACAAAAGTTAATCTCAATACTTTGTTATATACCCTTTGTTGGCAATGACAGAGGTCAAATGTTTTCTGTAAGTTTTCACAAGGTTTGCACACTGTTGCTGGTATTTTGGCCCATTCCTCCATGCAGATCTCCTCTAGAGCAGTGATGTTTTGGGGCTGTCGCTGGGCAACACAGACTTTCAACTCCCTCCAAAGATTTTCTATGGGGTTGAGATCTGGAGACTGGCTAGGCCACTCCAGGACCTTGAAATACTTCTTACGAAGCCACTCCTTTGTTGCCCGGGCGGTGTGTTTGGGATCATTGTCATGCTGAAAGACCCAGTAACGTTTCATCTTCAATGCCCTTGCTGGTGGAAGGAGGTTTTCACTCAAAATCTCACGATACATGGCCTCATTCATTCTTTCCTTTACACGGATCAGTCGTCCTGGTCCTTTTGCAGAAAAACAGTGCCAAAGTATGATGTTTCCACCCCCCATGCTTCACAGTAGCTATGGTGTTCTTTCTCCTTCCAAACACGACAAGTTGAGTTTTTACCAAAAAGTTCTATTTTGGTTTCATCTGACCATATGACATTCTCCCAATCCTCTTCTGGATCATCCAAATGCTCTCTAGCAAACTTCAGACGGGCCTGGACATGTACTGGCTTAAGCAGGGGGAGGACACGTCTGGCACTGCAGGATTTGAGTCCCTGGCGGCGTAGTGTGTTTCTGATGTAGCCTTTGTTACTTTGGTCCCAGGTCTCTGAAGGTCATTCACTAGGTCCCCCCGTGTGGTTCTGGGATTTTTGCTCACCGTTCTCATGATCATTTTGACCCCACGGGGTGAGATCTTGCGTGGAGCCCCAGATTGAGGGAGATTATCAGTGGTCTTGTATGTCTTCCGTTTTCTAATAATTGCTCCCACAGTTGATTTCTTCACACCAAGCTGCTTACCTATTGCAGATTCAGTCTTCCCAGCCTGGTGCAGGTCTACAATTTTGTTTCTGGTGTCCTTTGACAGCTCTTTGGTCTTGGCCATAGTGGAGTTTGGAGTCTGACTGTTTGAGGTCGTGGACAGGTGTCTTTTATACTGATAACAAGTTCAAACAGTTGCCATTAATACAGGTAACGAGTGGAGGACAGAGGAGCCTCTTATAGAAGAAGTTACAGGTCTGTGAGAGCCAGAAATCTTGCTTGTTTGTAAGTGAACAAATACTTATTTTACTGAGGAATTTACCAATTAATTCATTAAAAATCCTTCAATGTGATTTTCTGGATTTTTTTTTCTCATTTTGTCTCTCATAGTTGAAGTATACCTATGATGAAAATTAGAGACCTCTCTCATCTTTTAAGTGGGAGAACTTGTACATTTGGTGGCTGACTAAATACTTTTTTGCCCCACTGTATGTTGTCTGAGGCAATTTGCCTCCGGTAGGGTTACCCAAGATAAACTGGCCCTGGGTGAAGGGCCAGACTAAGAACGATCCAACAGACTCTCATGATGAATGCTCGAACAAGGATTCAGTGTACCCCTCCCGGTATGGGGCTACAGGGGCCCCACCCTGAGCCAAGCCAGGAGGAGGGGCTCAATTGCTAGCATCTGGTGGCCGGGTTTCTCCCCATGGGATCTGGCTGGGCTCAGCCCGAAGGAGTTACATGGATCCGGCATCCAGTGGGCTCACCGCCTGCTGGAGGGACAATGGGACTCCAGTGCTATGTGGATCAGGTGGCAAAGGTAGAGACCTTGGCAGTCTAATTCCAGATTTCCTAAACTGGCTTTATCACTAGCTGCTCATGTAAATCAGCTGACTCGCTCTGATTTTTTTCACCTGAAAAACATTGCTAAACTGAGAGGCATGACGTCTGTGGCTGAGTTGGAAATGGTTATTAATGCTTTTATTTCTTATCCTTTAGACTATTGTAATTTACTTTTTAATATTCTTCACAAAACTTCCTTAAATAAGCTTCAGATGTTTCAAAATGCTGCTGAAAGGATTTTAACAAATGTTAACAAGAGATCTCACATCACTCCCTTCTTCTTCTTCTTGCAGCTGCTACCTTTAGGTGTCGCCACAGTGGATCATCTGTCTCCACCTCACCCTGTCCCTTGCATCTTCCTCTCTAACACCAACCCTCTCCATGTCTTCCTTCACTACATCTGTGAATCTGCTCTCTGGTCTTCCTCTTTTCCTCCTGCCTGGAAGCTCCATCTTCAAAATCCTTTGTCCAATATCTCCACTATCCCTCCTCTGCACATGTCCAAACCATCTCAGCCTTGCCTCTCTTACTTTGTCTCCAAACTGCTCAACCTGAGCTGTCCCTCTAATATACTCATTTCTAATCCTGTCCCTCCTAGTTACTCCCAGTGAAAATCTTAGCATCTTAAGCTCCACCACTTCCAGCTCCACCTCCTGTCTTTTTGTCAGTGCCACCATCTCCAAACCATACATTATTGCAGGTCTCACTACCATCTTGTAAATCTTCCCTTTCACTCTTGCTGCTATCCTTCTGTCACATATCACACCTGATAGTCGGCTCCACCCACTCCACCCTGCAAGCACTCTCTTCACTTCTCTTGTGTATTTTCCATTGCTTTGGCTGGTTGACCACAGATATTAAAACTCATCTACTTTCACTACCATTACTCCTTCCATCTTCACCATTACAGCTGCCTCCCTCTCATTCACATGCATGTAGTCTGTCTTGCTTCTACTGACTTTCACTCCTCTTCTCTCCAGAGCATACCGCCATCTCTCCAGGTTCTCTTCCACCTGCTCCCTACTCTCACTGCAGATCACAATGTCGTCTGCAAACATCATGGTCCACGGAGACTCCTGCCTGACCTCATCTGTTAGCCTGTCCATCACCATGGCAAACAAGAAGGGGCTCAGAGCCGATCCCTGATGTAATTCCACCTCCACCTTGAATCCATCTGTAACTCCTACAGCGCACCTCACCACAGTCTTGCTGACCTCATACATGTCTTGCACCACCCTCACATAGACCATCCTCACATAGCTTCTTGGGTTCTCCAGGTGGGTCAGCGTTCTGTGGAGTGTGGTGGTGATGGCGTCTTCCATAGACCGGTTCTCCCTGTGGGCAAACTGGTGGGGGTTGAAGGAGGACAGTCCCTGCCTAATATAAAGGGCTTTATAAAAAAAAGTTTTGATTGATTGATTGATTGATTAATCATCATTAGACATTTTATTTCCAAACGTCCCCATCCCTCACTTTAATCACCACCAATAAAAGCTGCAGCTCTTCACCCCAAACCCCAATAAAGATTTTTATTTATCCTCATCATCATCATCACAGGACCCAGCTTTTGTCTCAAACTGACTTTATTCCATCAAGTTCAGATTCAGACAGAATAAGCTCAGAGGAAATGAACAGCTCTTCCAAATGGATCAGCGACAGTCTGACCACGGCAGGAGGAGGAGGACGGACAGCGACATCTCTGTTCCCTCAGCAGGGGTAGATGGTGAATGTTTTCCCGACCTGCATAACGCAGTAGCGTGGAGCTTCGTTGAACTGCGGTGCGATGTTGGCGGCCCGCCCCGGGTCCATGTGGGCCTCCTCGGGCTCCCATTTGGCCACGGGGAAGTTGTCCTCTTCCAGGGCCTCGTTCTCCAACTGCAGATAAGAACAACGCCACATCTTAAGTCATCCGGATGAACAGTTCAAGAGATATGTGAGAAACAGACAGACAGACAGCATTGCTGTAGAGGTTGAAGGGATGGGGGGGTCAGCCTGTCAGTGCTCAGACCACACGCCGCACACTGCATCAAATTGGTCTGCATGGCTGTCGTCCCAGAAGGAAACCCCTTTTAAAGATGATGCACAAGAAAGCCCGCAAACAGTTTGCTGAAGACAAGCAGACTAGGCAAGCAGGCTCAGGACATGGATAACTGGGACCATGTCCTGTGGTCTGATGAGACCAAGATAAACTTATTTGGTTCAGATGGTGTCAAGCGTGTGTGGTGGCAAACAGGTGAGGAGTACAAAGACAAGTGTGTCAAGCCTACAATCAAGCATGGTGGTGGGAGTTTCATGGTTTGGGGCTGCATGAGTGCTGCTGGCACTGGGGAGCTACAGTTCAGTGAGGGAGCCATGAATGCCAACATGTACTGTGACATACTGAAGCAGAGCATGAGCCCCTCCCTTTGGAAACTGGGCGGTAGGGCAGTATTCCAACATGATAATGAGCCCAAACACACCTCCATGACGACCACTGCCTTGCTCAAGAAACTGAGGGTAAAAGTGACAAAATAGCCAAGCATGTCTCCAGACCTAAATCCTATTGAGCATCTGTGGGGCATCCTCAAACGGACGGTGGAGGAGCACAAGGTATCTAACATCCACCAGCTCCCTGATGTCGTCATGGGGGACTGGAAGAGGATTCCAGTGGCAACCTGTGAAGCTCTAGTAATTCCATGCCCAAGGGAGTTAAGGCAGTGCTGGAAAATAATGGTGGCCACACAAAATACTGACACTCTGGGCACAGTTTGCACATTTTCAATTAGGGGTGTACTCACTTTTGTTTCTAACGGTTTAGACATTAATGGCTGTGTGTTGAGTTATTTTGAGGGGACAGCAAATTTACACTGTTATACAAGCTGTACACTGACTACATTACATTGTATCACAGTGTCATATCTTCAGTGTTGTCCCATGAAAATATATATAAAATATTTATAAAAATGTGAGGGGTGTACTCACTTTTGTGAGGTACTGTAAAATGTCTATTTGTCCATATATGTCAAAAAAACAAATTGTATGTACCAGGTAATGTCAGGGTAATAGTAAGCAAAACACCTGGAGAACACATGGAACCCTGCAGGTAATTTTGAGGGAGTTCTGAAATTAGAACCCAAGATGTTCTGGGTAATTTTGGAGTAGTTAGACTTAAGGTTAATCTGAACAATTAAACTTGTCTCAAACGTGGAAACTGCAAAGTTCTTATATGGTTATTACAGATAATCTCCATGGTAAATACAGGGACATTATATGTACTTATATGTAACAACAAAGTACTTTTATTTGTAAAAAAAAACAACAAAAAAAAAACCAGGCTAAACAGTGTTTTACACCACTGTCTTCACTGAAAGTACACAGTCATTTCTGCTACCTTTGGTTTGTCAGTAACAGACCTCTTTCCCCATTTTTTTAAAAAATTATAACATTTATTTAAATAACAGATTTAACTTTTAGTCTTGTAAATTAGAAAAAAAAGAAAACTTTTGTAAATCCACATTTTTTGATAAAAAAAAACATTTTTCCTTGAGGTAAAACGGGACAAATTACTCTAAATTCAAACTTTGACACAGATGAGACAGAATTTAAACGTTTTCTGAAGCTCAGGAATTCTAAACATTTTATTATTTAAAAAATCTTCATAACTAGACTTTAAAACAGTTTTGTACGTTACTGATATTGAAAGCAAATCACTGATTTTTCTCATAATAATTCTGGCGCTTTATAAACTGTGTTTGGAGCCGGACCTGTGTGGAGCTCAGCTGCGGGTTCCGCTGGAGCAGCAGGCGGAGTTTGGAGTCTCTCTGGGCGGCGGGGGAGCAGCTGATGGAGGCGGTGAGGGCTGCGAGGAGCAGCAGGAGGCAGCGGAGGCTGCTGGAGGAGAGCATCTTCATCACCGAGTCGGTCTGCGGCAGTTCTCCGTGGGTTCTGGTTCCGTCCCGTCTACCGAGGCTCTTGTAAAGCCCCGGTGACGTCACTCCCGCCGGTGCCGGAGGGGGGGGGGGTGTTTCACCTCCTCCCTCTTTAGGGAAATGAGCCGTTCTTCAAACACTTCTCCTCCTTGCTCCTCATATTGACTGGTTCTCAGTGTGAGGCTGGCGGGCCGCGCAGGTGACGCACCACTCCTCTGATGGGTCCCATCACTGATGGACTCAGTACCAGCTAGAATGTCCATGTGGGCCTCAACAAAGGCTACACTGGGTAGGGCTGCCAACTTTCCCACAGCCAAATTAGGGACCGAGGGTTTTAACTGTTGCTCGGTGCCACGATGTTGTGGTCATTAGTGTTGTCATCATACTGGGATTTTTTACCTTGATAATACCTTTAAAAAACTGGTATTCAATGTCATGTTTAATACTTCAAGGAAAATAAATATAGAAATTTCAGAATTTTGTTATAATGCCCATGTGTCAACTTGCTGACAGAAGACACTGGGAAAGCTGCAGCTAGTATCAACATATCTACTGGGAGCAAAATGAATACTTCATATATCCTGAATGAAAATATATTGCTATTTCAATATTTTTGAAAACAGTAGTGGATATAGTTGATGAGGGTTTGTGAATAAACCCTAATAATAAATGTGGACATTTACAGTACATAATAATAATAATAATAATAATAATAATAATAATAATAATAATAATAATAATAAAAACATTTCAAATCCACAAGGCATTACTCACCAAATGTATTTTTTTTTCATGAATATTTTTCATTGCCTCCTGGACACCTCCCATTTGAGGTGTTTTGGGCATCGAGACCCCGGGGCAGACCTAGAGCTCCCTGGAGAGACTACGTCTCCCAGCTGGTCTGGGAACGCCTTGGTATCCTCTCTGAAGAGCTGGAGCAGGTGGAGAGGGAAGTCTGGGCTTCTCTGCTTGATCTGCTGCCCCCGGACCTCCAGAAAAGCAGTAGAAGATGGATGGATGGATGGATGGATGGATGGATATAATTTTTTTGTTGCTCTTGACTGACTCCAGCAGTCCCTTGTCCTTTTGCACAGCCAGAGAGAAGTCCTTACATGACAAGTCACAGTTCACAGATACTTCGTGTTGTAGCTTTCTTTTCTTCTTCTTCACAGATTTATCCATGTTTTCAAGTCACAAAACCAACCAAACAGCAAGAGGCATCACCAAAATGTTTTGTTTGCTGGTATTTACACTAGATATGAGCGATGCGTATTACGGGAACTGTGATTGGTTAATTGTCACCCTTGATCCCAGGGGTGACTGGGGCGTGACCAGCACAGCAATCTTCTACTTCACCTGTGTTAGAGCTAGGATTTGTTAGGATGTCATCTAGTGGTTAGTGGCCTCAATAAACGGGACAATGCACATCCCGTTTGGGACAAATGGGATGTGCATAATTCATGTGCATTGATTCATGTGCACTGATTCATGTGCATTGAAATGGGACAGTTGGCAACCATACACCTGGGCTGTCTTATGGGTCCCACAGCGGCCACTGCCATCGTAGTGGACCCCTCATCCATTGTTGTCCGAAGCTTGACTTTGGCACTGAATATGTCCAATGCCTCCCTGGTGACACCCGTGGGAACAGACCCTCCGCTCGCTCACTCGGTTGCTCCCAGAATAGCTGGCCGAGTGTGGGCACTGGAGTTGTCTGGTTCCTCCACTGAGCAGTTTTCTTCCTGGGTGTCAGAAAGCTGTGCTTCGGTTCCGGCACCGTCAGCGGGTACCTCATCTCACACCAAGACATCATCCACTGGGTCCAGCGATCTCCAATGTCCACATCCGGACCACTCGAATCCAGCACTGTCCTTAATGGTGAACCCCAGTCCATAAAACAGGTCACACCCCATAATATTTTCGCCATGCGTTGTTACCTGGAATGTGAAGTTGTGCACCGCTTCATTGTTATAGCGAGCAGTCAACTCCACAGTCGCGACATTGCACAGTCAACCACCAACATAGCTATACAGCGGCACCCGACACGTCCTGATCCTGTAGTGTGGGAAAAACATTTTTACCGTGGTCCAATTAAGCACCGACAACCACCATTTCGAGTATCAAAAGAAAAGTTACACTATCCAATTCCACCATGTAGTAGGAAAGCCCATCAGTTTTAGTGCTCACCGAGTGGATGGTCATCGTAGGTGGGTGGGCTGGTCTACCTGGCGGACTCCACGATGTTGTGGACCGACACATTTTGGCAAAATGAGTTATGTGCCCACACTTGCTGTATCGCTTCCCTCTTGCCGGGCATGTGCATGCATAATACTGGTGCATCGGGGACCCACAACCATTGTAGACGGGGTCCTTCAGAGCAGACCTATGGCTCACTATGTATGCCTCGTAGTCATCCACCATGTTCCCTTCATCCTCTGAGTCCACTGCATTCACCAACGTCGTCCCTTCTGGTGTCTTCTTAAACTGGCGCCCATTTGGCTCCTAGGCTAGTTTATCAATGACCTCTAGCTGCAAAGCTAGCTCAACTGCCCAAGCTAGCGGTATGTCATCTGGCACCGTTGGAAACCTAGCCCTTATCGCGGCACTACACATGTGCTTGGCTAACTGGTCCCATACCATCTTGCCCTCTAACCGCCCAAACCAGCACACAATGGCTAACTGTCTTAGGTGAGTGACAAATTGTTGAATGGGCTCACCGACTCCCTGGGGTCTCTGGGGAAACCGAATCCGCTATACTTCACGGTGTCCGGAGTGGTGAAGTGATTAGCCATTAGCTCCATGATGTCCTCGTACAAGTCCGCCGTGCCGAGCATTTGCAGAATCCTCTGACCTTCGATGCCAAGGTTGTGGACAAGTAACGCTCGAGTCCTCAACTTATCCAGCTTCCCTCGGTCCAATGCTGTGAGGTAGTATTCAAAAGCCTCCACCCAGTGGGGCCACGGGATTGGGTGTCATGTGCCTGACTGGGAGAAAGAAACAACAATTGATGATTGGAATCACCTGATGATAATGAGGGGGGAGTAGTTGGACTGTCAGAATGACAGGCAACGCCCCCTCAAAGTGCAGACCGGAAAATGCTGCCTATCAGCTGCCAGCCCAAAGAACCAATGTCAGAAATAAACAACTCAGAAACCAACTAGAAATAAATCACAAATAAAAGACATGGCAAGAACAAACTGAACAAGAACAAGGAAAACGGAAGGCAGTATGGAACTCACAAGACGTAACAATACAGCAAATAAATATGAAAACAGAGGAAGTCATGAAAATGAGTTTGGGGGGAAAATCCAAACTCAGTTCATGACACTGGGGGCTCCCCGGGAAGCTCCAGGAAAGGCCACAGCGGTGTTACACACGCTTCCATTGGTTGATCCTCAGTCGCCAAATGTTATGTCTGTAAACCTGGCATGCAGGAAGGCAGACGAGAGGTTGCAGTAGAACTGGACTTTATTATAACATAGGCTGCAATACAGCAGGTGTTTCACAGTGTGGGTTCATCCGGGCAAGAGGAGCCCAAAATGGTGGACACCCCTATTTATAAGATGATGTGATGGCGCGCCCGGAAGGTGGCGTCATCACACCGTACTTTACAATAAAACCCACCATAAAAGTTGTACTGCGCGTCTTTCTGGTGTTAATGTGTTACTGTGTGAGTGTGAACAGGGCATCCTTGAAAAAGAGAGGTTTCTTCTCAATGGAACTATCATGTATAAATAAAGGTTAAATTATAAAAAGATGTGTTGCAACAAATGAAAAAGCCAGACTTCTGAAAAAATGTTACATGGTGCAGTCAGTGTGTAATCTAGTGTAATGTAGGTGTCAGGTATCCAAATGCTAATATTTTCATCCATACTGGCTATTACCAGTATTTATTACTGGCAATAGCTTTATTATTACTTTATTATTATTTATTTAAACATTTACAATAGCCTACAAAAGTTTTTTGTTCTTGAGATAAAATTTGGAAGGACATTACAGTGATCCAAGATGGCCACCTACATAGTGAAGGTCCTTCCTGTGTATAAAAAAGTAAATCCTACAATACAAAAAAAACAAGATTTCTACTTAAAATTTTTAAGTAACAATGAATACGGAGTAACGATTTTATGATGCATTAAATTTCCTAATTTAGATTACAGAAAAATATTGCACACTGCACCTTTAACTGAAAACAAAACTCTTCAGGCCGACGTTTAAATCATTCTCATATTTGGAAAAGTAGGCCACATTGAAATAAATAATCCATAACAAACCAGTTGTAGGCTATCACAAAAAGAGAAATTTGTCATGACTGGTAATAATTGACAGCTCACATGCACGGAGTGACACCAGAGAAAACATACAATAACACAGAGAAGTAAATTAATTTGGTTTATATTAATTCAAACAGCAAGCTTCGTTAATGAAAGATGTCACTCACCAGAGCAAAACCCAGCCTGGAAGGAGAGATGAGAGCAGGTTAGATAAGGAGGGAGAAAATACAGGGAAAAATAGGACTGCACTCATGTGGGAGAAACAGAGAACCCGGCAGCAAAACCCAGCATGAACGGCAAGCCAGGGAAGGATGCAGGTTAGCAGAGGTAGAGCAGGGTGAGGTGTCTGACCAGGTGGATAAAGCTGCTGAAGTGGTGATGATGATGGGATAGGTGAGCGCACAACAATCCCGGAGATGCACCACAAAGATGGGAGCAACCTGTAGGAGAGAGGAGAAGAGGAATTACTATTTTCCTCTGAGCGAGAGAATGTAAACTTACTTGCTTGTGACAAGTAGTATACCCAATGAGCCAGTGCTGAAGCATTAACATGTAGGTCCTTTTAAGTGCTCGCGAGGCAGCGGCAGCAGGTGCGTCTCATCACACAGGTGTGGTGATTGCCTGAGGAGTTGGGGAAAGTTGAGCAGGAAGGGAGGGGGAGAGTGCGCTCGCCTGAACATGACAGTGCCCCCCCCACCCCCCCACAAGGAGCATCTCCTGGCGGTCCACTGGGCTTGTTGGGATGTGCCTTGTGAAAAGCTCGGACAATCCCCTTGTTGTGGAAATAGGAACCGGGGATCCATGACCTTTCTTCTGGTCCGTAGCCCTTCCAGTGGACAAGATATTGTAGCCCCCAGCCCCGACGGCAGATGTCCAGAATCTTCTGGACCATGTAGGTGGTTTGACCATCGAGAACCTGAGGGGGAGGAGGTGGCTTCAGGAGAGGGCAGAGAGGACTGACGGAGAGGGACTTGATTTTAGAAACGTGGAAGGTGGGGTGAATCTGCATCACTGGCGGGAGCTTCAGACGTACTGTGAAGTCATTAATGATGCTGGAGATCAAGAATGGGCCCAGGAATCGAGGAGAAAGTTTCCTAGACTCCGTCTTCAAGGGCACCTCGTTTGCTGACAACCACACTTGCTGCCCGATGGAATACTTGAGAGCAGGAGTACACCTACGGTCCACGTACTGGCTGTTGCGTTAAGCCGTATGGATGAGGGCGGCTCGAGTGGCCTTCCAGAGCAACGGCAGCAACGTACATGGGCCCCCACCAATGGTACAGCCACGTCCCTCTGCACCATCAGTAAGAGGGGGGGAGCGTACCCATGGATGCCTCGAATTGGGTCAGTCTAGAGGCCGTTGAGATAACAGAATTATGAAAGTATTCCACCCAGGTAAGTTGGGTGCTCCAAGTGCTGGGGTTGCAGGCTGCTACACATCTAAGGGTGGCCTCCAGGGACTGGTTGGCCCGCTCAGCCTATATATGTGTCCTCATGTGATATCTAGTTGATCTGGCCATTCCACTCCAAAATGAAGCAGCAGTCGGGACTGCCATCTACCACTGACCCGGCAGGCTGGGTCTGCGTCCCCGCAAACAACTGTGGAGCGCTCTGTCTGACACTGGTATTGGAGAAGCAGCAGCTGAACCAGTGGATTGCAGTCCTTCGCAGGAAGCCAAGCCCAGCCTGCCCGGTTAACGGGAGTCTTGGCTGCTGCTTTGCCTGTGTGTCATTGACGTTCTTTGCGGCACCATGGGTCCCTGCCAGCCCCCCCCCCCCCCAGCACACCCACGCACATTGTGTTCTCCATGCCGAATTATCCATTAGACCTACCCAATCACAGCAACTTTATGGTATAATTTTTTTAAGCATAAACCCTTTAACATCCTTGATTTCACATTCAGATAGCATCTCCTCTGCCTATGGTGCAGTGCAGTGCCTGTTATGTGATGCCATGTGACGTGGCCAAAAACTCCCCAGTTGTACTAAAAATTAAACCTCATTATATGGCAGATACAAATAACTTACTGCTCTCGCCTTGAAGGACTAATGGTGGACATAGAACCATCCAAAAACCTCACTTCTGGAAACCAGAGAAGAAGATATTTTTAGACAAACAAATGATGTACTCGCTCACAAGACGGAGGACGCATTGGCTTCCAAATTTGCCAACGATGATTCTAAAAATGTCAAGATCCTCCTCATACGCTTTTACGCAGCACACGGAGGAGGGGAAGGAGGGAAACAGGGACGGTGAAGCTCCAAAACCTTCATGAGACAATACAATAGTCCAGCAATGCTTGGCTGGCAAGGAGCTGCTTAAGTACAAGCATTGCTGGCAGTACCAATTGGGAACACCTGGGCGAAGCGCGGGAAAGGCAATTACCGGGGGAGACCCAGCTGGCTGTCATGAGAGAGGGGGCGTGGTTGGACCAGCGAGAATCAGTCAGCACCCAGACGAATGTAGGCCAAAGGAAGCTGCCTCACAACTGCTGGGCAGAATGCAGCGGCTACAGGTAGGGAAAAAACAAGGGGAAAATAGAAACTACAAGAAACTCAAACGATAACATAATACATAACTACACAGACAAACCTGAGCCACGGCGGGTCAGAACCGAGCCCGAAGAACAACCCGGCTCGGTTCATGACATAGGCCCCCTCTCAAGGGGTGGAGACCAGAAACCCACGATAACATTAGAAAAGAAAGGACCCCCCCCCCCCAAACAGGAACCACAACCAATGAACCCGGGTGGGAGGTAGGGGAAGCAGGTACGGAGAGAACAAAATACAACAATGCCCAGGGCCCCTAACAGAAAAAGAAAAAAACAATTAACCCCCCCCCCCCAAAGTCCAAAGGTGTGGAGGCTCAGGGGGCTGCCCTGAGTCCCACGCCCAGCAGGCGGTCCGACAAACAGAGTCCGGTGGCCTGCCAGAACACACGGGCCACCTGGCTCAGACACTCAGTCCTTCCGCCGGTCAGCCAGCGCTATTGAGCCACCAGGACCTGAGGGGTGAAGCAGTAGGTGGCCTGCACACTGGGAGGATCACTGGTGGGTGACAGAACTGAAGGTTGGGAACCCCCATGGCATCAGAAAGGGAGGAGGAGGAGACCACGACGGCATCATGCTGAGGAATGAAGGTGCCAGCGTCCACAGGCTGACCAGCAGCACCCTTGGTGGTCCCGGCTTGGGTCACAGCTGCACCCGCAGTGGACCCCAACTGGGACAACGCTGCACCCTCGGTGGTCCCCGACTGGGCCAATGCTGCACCTGCGGTGGCTCCAAGCTGGAGCTCTGCAGCACCCACGGTGGCTCCGGGCTGGAGCTCTACAGCACCTGCGGTGGCTCCTGTCTGGAACTCTGCAGCACCCGCGGTGGACTCCGGCTGGATATCTGCAGCACCCGCGGTGACTCCCAGCTGGAGCTCTGCAGCACCCATAGTGGACACCGGCTGAAGCTCAGCAGCACCCATGGTGGACTTCGGCTGGAGCTCTGTAGCATCCGTGGTGGCTCCCGGCTGGAGCTCTGCAGCACCCACAGGGCTCCCGATTGGAGCTCTGCAGCACCGACAGTAGACCCCAACTGGGCCAATGCTGCACCCTCGGTGGACCCCGACTGGGCCAACGCTGCAGCCTCTGTGGACCCTGACCGGGCCAACGCTGCAACCTTGGTGGACCCTGCGCTGGAGCGTGGCATCCATGACTGGTCCATGCAGGGGTGCAGCCCCCACGAGGGTCCCAGTCCACTGCGCCGCACCCACGGAGACACAGCCTGTGGAGGGAACCACACAACAGCCTCAGGCAGCAGTGGAGCTGGACCTGCGACATCATCAGGTGGCCAGACCGGGTCCATGGATACCCCTGGTGATGGTGGTTACTCTCCGGTGATTCTAGGAGGAAACTCAGGAGTGGGAGAAGAAACAAGATTGTTGGGGTCACCGACAGCAGTGGAGTCCGGCGAAAGGAGTTCAGATGCAGCTGCATGCTGCACCTAACTCTCCTCACCTAGAGCCAGACACGATCTCTCTAACGCTGACATAAGAAATACAAGAGAGATAACTTGCCTGAGCTCGAGCTCCATTGCCGTCCAGGACACCGTCGATCTTGATGATGAAGACTCGAACCCGGCCTCTAGGAGGTCCAGCTTAGGCTCCCAATCCACTGCGGTCGCCTCCGCAGCTAGGAAGATGGTGATAGCAGTCCCGTGGCTCCCTGCCAGCAGTTGCAACACTGGAGACTCCTCCAGCACGGTTTCTGGGGAACAGCTCTGTGTTTGCTCCGGAGCAGGATCCTCCAAAGCCACCGGCTCCTCCACCGTCCGATGGCTCTGACCTTGGGCCAACGGGCGCTCAGGAGAACATGGAGAAGACACGGAGAGAATAGAAATAAAGTCAATATTTGCAGCTGGAGGAGAGGACCCAGCGGACTGCTGAGACTGGGCCTCTCCCTCGGGAGACAGACAAGGTTTATCATGATTTAACTGGGTAGAATAAAAAAACACTTGCTTGTCATCCCGGTGCTTGTTGTTCACAGCTGCAGCCGGCAAACAGTCATCCCTCTATGTGTCTACAGTGATCTGGCCCCTTTCAACAGATTGTGGAGGAGTCGTCTCCATGGCAACGGAGGTTGGCGTTTCTGGGATGGACCTAGCAGACCTCACGGCAGCTGGAGGGACATTGCTGAGGAGGACGAGGAGGGCCTCTCCTGACGTTTCATCGCAGGATGACGTTGTTTGTGGGAGGCTGATGCTACGCAAATTGAAATTGGAGGTGAAGCTGGCGAGTCAGGAGGGGAGAAGGACATCAGCTATGGCGAGCATCTCCACCGTGACTCCTCTGGAAACGCCCCCATCCTCAGCCCAGGAAACGATTGCTGGAGTGCCGACACTGTGGATAACAGCTCAGGGAATTCGGGATAGTTCCACAGGCCGGAATGCACCTCCAGAATTCCCACCATTCCATATACACTTTCCCAGGCTTGCTTGGGTCCCCGGGTGGTGAAAGCCTCATCCACAAAACTCTGGATGTAGTCTGCTGCCCACTCCTTCTCCACAGTCGAAGACCCCACTGCCTTTCTCCCTTTATTGGTGTGAAGCCAACGAGCCGGGGACATAAAGAGCTCCAGTGCTTAGGTGAGTGAAAAGAAAAAAAACAGTTCAAAAATTTAAAAAATAGTTATGTGTGGGTGTAACCCTCTAAATCCTTGTCTGGCTGGACTATTCTGTCATGACTCTCCTTGTGCGCTTTTATGCAGCGCACGGAGGAGGGGAAGGAAGGTGGATTTACACGCAGGTTAAACCACAAACACATTTATTAAACAAAAGACAAACAAAACCAACAGCACAAAATAACATAATGGCTCAGACTTAATTAAAAGTCCTCCAGGATGCTCAACAGTCATTAGGTGAGAATCACCGGGAAAACACACACAGTTAATACTCACAATGCTGGAGCAGTCCGAGTAAGTCCAAATGTAGCCTGACAAACACAAAAAGCAAATCCAGAGAATCCCGCCTCTCAGTGCGATGCGGTACCAAGAGGTAGGCAGGGCATCTAGATGTGAGGATGGATAACCATAGTCAAATGCATCCTGGGGCCAGAGCAGGCGACATCGAGTAAAATTTGAAAATGCTGGCTAAAAGTAACTGTAAATACTCCACAATTGTTTTCCACGCTGGCATTAATGACGTCCCTCTCCGGCAGTCGGAAGTCACGAAACTTAATGTAGAATCGATGTGTGACTTTGCCAAAACAATGTCGGACTCTGTAGTATTCTCTGGGCCCCTCCCCAATCTGACCAGCGATGACATGTTTAGCCTCTCGTCATCCTTCAACCGCTGGCTGTCTGTGTGGTGTCCTGCAAACAACGTGGACTACATTGACAATTGGAGCTCATTTTGGGGAAAACCTGGTCTTTTGAGACGAGACAGCGTCCATCCCACTTTGGATGGTGCGTCTCATTTATCTAACAATCTGGCATCTTTTTTATCCAAATTTCCAAAATCTTGACAACTCAGAGTTGGGACCAGGAAGCAGAGTCGCAGTCTTACACGCCTCTCTGCAGCTCCTCTTCATCCGCCACCCCTCAACTTATCCCGTCTTCCCCATCAGAGAATCATTGTCTGCTCCCTCCAAAGCAAATAAAAATATAATATATAAGCAACCCAAAGTGATTAAGCAAAAAGTTGTTAAACTCAAATTAAACATGAAACCTCTAAATTGAATGATTTGGCCTCTGTTCCTCCTCATAATTTAAAAATTAAATGCGGTTTGTTAAATATTAGGTCTCTAACTCCCAAGTGTCTGTTAGTTAGAAGACCATTGTCTTTTTACCATTGTTTTTACTATTTCTGGCTACTTGGGTCCTAAAGAAAAATATTACTACAGTAGATGCCTCTCAGATGATGCTGTTACCAAATTTATGCAGATTGTTTCCTCTATGCATGTGTCAACACAACGGAAATAAGCTATAGACAGCTTGCTCCTTCTGTAATTGATAGCATGGTGGATAGTGTTACAGCTTTTCTGCATCAGACTCTAGACTTGGTGGCCCCCTTAAAAAAGAAAAAGTCTAATCAGGGATTTCTAACTCCTTGGTTCAACACAGAAACTCGTAGCTTAAAACAGAAGACTCATCAATTAGAAAGAAAATGGCACTCCACTAATTTAGATGAAATCTATTTAGCTTGGAGAAATCATCTTTTAATTTATAAAAAATCTCTTAGAAAAGCTAGAACAAGTTATTATTCTGCATTAATAGAAGAGAACAAGAATAATCCCAGGTTTCTTTTCAGCACTGTAGCAAGGTTGACAAAGAGTCAAGACTCTGTCAATCTTAACATTCCCTTAGAGCTTACTAGTCAGGACTTTATGAACCTTTTCAATAATAACATTTCATCCATCAGAGATAAAATCAATCAGATTCTTCCCACAGTTAACTTAAATACAATAACTACTACAGCTCCTTCAACTGATATCTGTTTGGATGAATTTACTCCAACTGACCTTTTAGAGTTAGACAAAATAATTTCCTCATCCAAGCCTTCAACTTGTCTTTTAGACCCTATTCCTACTAGGTTATTTAAAGAAGTCTTCCCACTTATTGATAGCTTTATTCTTCATATAATCAATTCTTCATTAACTTTAGGCCACGTACCGTAGGCTTTTAAAACAGCTGTAATTAAACCCTTACTCAAAAAGCCAATGCTAGATCCAAGAGCTTTAGCTAACTATAGACCAATCTCTAATCTCCCTTTCATTTCAAAAATATTAGCAAGTGTTGTTGCTACGCAATTATTTGACCACCTGCAGGGAAATGGTTTACTTGAAGAGTTTCAATCTGGGTTTAGAATCCATAATAGTACTGAAACAACCTTAGCGAAGGTCACTAACAACCTCCTCATCGCATCTGATAATGGACTGGTTTCTGTACTTGTCCTTTTAGACCTTAGTGCAGCTTTTGATACCATCGATCATAATATTCTACTTGATAGATTAGAACACTATGTTAGACTTAATGGAACTTCGTTGCAGTGGTTTAGATCTTATTTATCTGATAGGTTCCAGTTTGTTCATGTCAATAATGAGTTTTCTTTCAACTCAAATCTTAGTCATGGAGTTCCACAGGGATCTGTGCTAGGCCCTACTCTTTTTAGTTTATATATGCTTCCATTAGGCAACATTATTAGAAAGCACTTTATATATTTTCATTGTTATGCAGATGATACACAGTTATACCTGTCAATGAAGCCAGACAATAGTAATCAATTAGCCAAGTTGGAAGCCTGTCTTAAGGAAATCAAAGCTTGGATGACTTGTAATTTCCTGCTATTAAATTCTGATAAGACTGAAGTCATTCTTGTTGGTCCAAAAAACCTTAGAAATACCTTTTCAAATCAAACTTTCAGTTTGGATACGGTTACTCTTTCTCTTAATAGCTCTGTGAGGAACCTTGAAATTATTTTTGATCAAGATCTGCCCTTCAATTAACATATTAAATTTGTTTCTAAGACTGCCTTCTGTAGGAGCATGCTCAAATAACGAGGCTGAGTTTCAGTCATAAACCAGCTTTATTTGACAGAACACAAGCTCCTAGCATTCTCAAAGCAGGAAAGAGAAAGAATCATACTTCAACCCCCTTTTATACATTTCCAGCATCAGAATTCAAGTCACATGGTGTCTTCAGTCAACATACAGTTACAAAGCATCCCTTTGAAGCTTCACCATTGTCTCTCATTTCTTGATGAACCGGAATACCCTCCGGGGCGTCTTCTGTGGGACAAAGAGACAAATCTCACACTTCCTTGTTACCTCCTGTAGATTTGAGTCCTCAGTCCTTGCAGACGTGACACTCCACAATACACATTCAGTTCTGTCTCTGTGGCAGCGTGAGCCCACAATGTGTGTCGGCCACACTACCCCCCCCAAACGTCGAGAAAGGCAAAATCTGCATGGCATAACAAAAAGAGAACACAAAGCACTCCATACATCGCTAATCAATCCACCAACTGCCTAGGTTTTAATCTTCTGCCGAATCTGCTGCAACTTGGCTTGGCTGCCTCTGCAGCATCTCTCTGCACCTGTGGATTAAAGCTGTTAGCACCTCTCTGTGAAGACTTGGGAGAATGTCTTCTCGGAGGCCTGCCCCGGCGGGGGGGCCTCGCGAGCTGCACCTCCTCCTCAGCCAGAACAAAAGCGGGTTTGAGCCTGTTAATGCAAATCAGCTCCCTTCTGCCCCCTAAATCTAGCAGAAAATGCTTCTGCCCGGTCTCCAGCACTCGAAACGGTCAGTCGTAAAACGGCCGCAAACTTGGACGCTGGGCGTCATGTTTAACAAAAACAAACTCTGCATTTTTTAAAGCCTTGGGCACAAAAACGTGTGGGAAACTGTGATGGACCGGGCCAGGAAGCGTGTTTGTTCCTGAGCCGCTCTGCCACGGCTGAGCGGGGGGGCCATTAGGTGCGGGATTATCAGGAAGAAATTCCCCGGGCAAACGGAGCGGCTGAGCGAAAACTAATTCGGCCGGGGAAGCGTGCAAATCTTCCTTAGGTGCAGAACGCAACCCTAATAACACCCATGGAAGTTTGTCTACCCAATTTGTATCCGTTAGCGACGCTCTGAGGGCTGCTTTCAATGACCTGTGAAAGCGTTCGCATAAACCATTGGCCTGGGGGTTATACGCGGTGGTGCGATGAATCTTCACCCCCAAGCTGCGGGCCATCGATGACCATAGCTCGGAAATAAATTGGGGACCCCTGTCGGACGTTATGTCCGACGGTACACCAAAACGCGCAACCCATGCTGCTAAAAATGCTCGCGCAACTTCTTCCGCTGTGGTTGATGTCAGAGGAATCGCCTCTGGCCAGCGCGTGGTGCGGTCTACCATTGTCAAAAGATGTGTGTGCCCGTGTGATAACGGAAGCGGGCCGACCAGGTCAACATGCACGTGATCAAAACGCTTAGCGGGGATGTGGAAAGGTTCTAACGGGGCCTTAGTGTGTCTGTGTATTTTAGCTCGCTGACACGCTACGCAGGCTGCTGCCCATTCCTTGACCTGTTTGCGCAACCCGGGCCAAACAAATTTCTCCCCCACCAATTTGATCGATGCGCGCACCCCCGGGTGCGCGAGAGAATGGACCAAGTCAAAAACACGGCGACGCCACGCGGTTGGCACCACAGGGCGGGGCCATCCCGTGGAGACATCGCAGATTAGCGGGGGCATACCGTTTTGTTGCACCCTGTGCTCCAGCCTTAACCCTGTTGGTCCAGACTGGAGCGCGCGCACGTCCGCGTCGTTAACCTGCTCCGCAGCCATGGCTGCATAATCTAACCCAACACAGACCGGGGCTGCGCGCGCTCCCGTGTCGCTGCCCGGGCCCGCGGCCATGGCTACAGAGTCTGCCCCTATAGGGCTTGGTGGTGCTATTGCACGCGAGAGGCAGTCTGCTACAACATTGTGTTTACCCGCGACATGCTGAATATCAGTAGTAAACTCCGATATTGCGGCTAGTTGCCTTTGTTGCCGGCCTGACCAGGGTTCTGAAATTTTGGCCATCGCAAACGTTAGCGGTTTATGATCCACAAAAGCGGTGAAACGTCGCCCCTCTAACCAGAATTGAAAATGACGGATGGCCAAGTGTAGGGCCAAAAGCTCCCTGTCAAATGCGCTGTATTTCCGTTCACTATCGCGCAAGGTCCTGCTGAAAAACGCGAGGGGTTGCCAGGTACCTGCCACAAACTGTTCAACTACCGCCCCCACCGCTACATCGGAAGCGTCAGTGGTGAGCGCCATGCGGGCCGTTGGAACTGGGTGCGCTAACAAAACTGCATTTGCCAGGGCTGATTTGACCTGGGCAAAAGCGCGCTCCCGCTCCGGAGACCATTCGACTTTATTTGCGGGCTTTTGTTTTTTTAACGCGGTGTACAATGGCTGCATGAGTCGTGCTGCGCTTGGGAGGAAACGGTTGTAAAAATTAACCATCCCTACAAACTCCTGAAGCGCCTTAACCGTTTGAGGTTGCGGAAAATCTGTTATGGCACGCACTTTATTTGGAAGGGGAACTGCTCCCTCTGCCGAAACGCGATGTCCCAAAAAATCAATCTGCGCCACCCCAAACTGGCATTTCGCTGGGTTCACTATTAACCCGTGCTCTGCCAACCTCTGGAAAACTGCTGTGAGGTGTTTTTCATGTTCGCCTTCGGACGTGCTGGCTACCAAAATATCGTCCAAATAAACGAACACGAAAGGCAGGTCGCGTAAAACTGCATCCATCATGCGTTGGAAAGTCTGCGCGGCCCCCTTGAGGCCAAAAGGCATGCGCAAGAACTCAAAAAGGCCGAAAGGAGTTATGACCGCTGTTTTGGGTACATCGTGCGCGCGCACTGGAACCTGGTGATAGCCGTGCACCAAGTCTATTTTAGAAAAAATGCGCGCCCCCGCCAAATGAACAGAAAAATCCTGAATGTGCGGAATCAGGTAGCGGTCATGAGCTGAAACGTTGTTCAACCTGCGGAAATCGCCGCAAGGCCGCCACGAGCCGTCAGCCTTTGGGACCATGTGTAACGGCGAAGCCCAAGCGCTCTTGGAGCGTCTAACGATGCCTAGTTTTTCCAGATTAGTGAACTCCTCGCGCGCGATGGCCAGTTTAGCTGGGTCCAAACGCCGAGCCTTTGCAAAAACGGGGGGGCCTGTGGTTGTTATGAAATGTTCTACCCCATGTTTGGCCACCGTTGCTGAAAAAGTGGGGACTGTGAGTGCTGGAAACTGAGCAAGCAGAGTGTGAAACTTACCACCCGCGGCTGAGACGCTGGCATGTGCAGTTGGCGGGGCCACCCGAGCTTTGCAGGGAATAGAATGAAAAGACAGTGCATTAATCAGACGTCTATTAGCAAGATCAACCAATAAACCATGTGAGCACAAAAAATCAGCCCCTAACATGTTGAAACTGACTGCTGCTACAATAAATGTCCACTCAAATGAACGACCCTGTAAGGACAGAAGCATGGTCCTCTCACCAAACGTTTTAATTGTGGAGCCGTTCGCTGCTGACACTGACACCCAGGGGGCTTTAGAAGGCGACAGCCGTTCCGCGTAGGTGGGCGTGACGAAGCTCAGCTGCGAGCCCGTGTCCACGAGGAACTGTTTCCCCGAGTGTGCATCCGTCAGGTAAAGCAGCCTGTTCTCATTGCCGAGAGTCGCAGCTGCTACCGGCCCTCGGTCCTGGCGTTTAAAATTGCACGGTGGGACGCACCTGTGCGCTCTCTCTGCAAAACGGCGGTGGTAGAAGCACGAGCCGTTCTCCGCTCCGCGTCGTCTGGCTCCGGTCGCCGCCGTTGTTGGTGCGTCTGGTGCCGCTGGACCCAAGCTGTCTCCGGATGCCGCTCCCGAACTAGCCGCCACGGCCGAAACCGCGTTCTGCTTGTGGGCGTCGACCAACTTCTGCGCCTCCTTGCTCAACCCATGGTAGTCTCGCTTGGCCAATCGGGGTGACTCTGCCAGGGCCACTCTCACTGCTGGTGGCAGGGTTCGAAGGAATAGGTGGGCGAAAATGAATTCGCCATCCTCGGAGGCTTTGAGCTGCAGCATCTTCACCATCAGGTCCGCAGGTCTATCGTTTTCTGCCTCCGTCAACGCCAGGAGCCCCTCTGCTCTTTGTTGGACTGAGGGGGTGAAATGGCTGATCAGCGCGTCTTTCAATGCGCTGTACTTGTCGCTGTCTGGTGGATGATTAACCAAATCCTCCACTCTCTGGACCGTGTCGCTGTCCAGTTTCGCTACCACGTGGTAGAATCTTGTGTCGTCGTTGGAGATTCTCCGGAGGTTGAACTGCGCCTCGATTGCGCTAAACCATGAGCGTGGGCTGTGCTGCCAGAAATCGGGCAGCCGGAGCGTGGAGGCGGCCATCAGGCTGGCTTCCACCGAGCCCGGTTCGGAAGAATTCTCATTGCTCATTCTCCGTCGTAGGTCACCAGTGTAGGAGCATGCTCAAATAACGAGGCTGAGTTTCAGTCATAAACCAGCTTTATTTGACAGAACACAAGCTCCTAGCATTCTCAAAGCAGGAAAGAGAAAGAATCATACTTCAACCCCCTTTTATACATTTCCAGCATCAGAATTCAAGTCACATGGTGTCTTCAGTCAACATACAGTTACAAAGCATCCCTTTGAAGCTTCACCATTGTCTCTCATTTCTTGATGAACCGGAATACCCTCCGGGGCGTCTTCTGTGGGACAAAGAGACAAATCTCACACTTCCTTGTTACCTCCTGTAGATTTGAGTCCTCAGTCCTTGCAGATGTGACACTCCACAATACACATTCAGTTCTGTCTCTGTGGCAGCGTGAGCCCACAATGTGTGTCGGCCACACTTCTATCATTTGCATAATATTGCCAAGATTAGGAGCATCTTGTCTCAGAGTGATGCTGAGAAACTGATCCACGCTTTTGTTAGCTCGAGATTAGATTATTGTAATTCTTTATTATCAGGTTATCCTAAAACATCTTTAAAAAGTCTTCAGCTGATCCAAAATGCTGCAGCAAGAGTTTTAACAGGTACTAGAAAGATAGATCATATCTCTCCGGTTCTGGCCTCCCTTCATTGGCTTCCCATAGAGTTTAGAATTAAGTTTAAAATCCTTCTTCTTACTTACAAAGCTCTAAACAACCAGGCTTCTTTTTATTTAAAAGATCTAATACTACCGTATTATCCTAACAGAGCACTACGCTCCCAAAATGCAGGATTACTTGTAATACCTAGAATCTCCAAAAGTACAATGGGAGGCAGAGCCTTCAGTTATCAAGCTCCTCTTCTGTGGAACCAGCTGCCAATCTGGATTCGGGAGTAAGACCCGATCTCTGTTTTTAAGAATAGGGTTAAAACCTACCTTTTTGATATAGCCTACAATTAGGGAGGGATCATGTGTTTCTGAACCCTCCCTTAGTTATGCTTCTAATAGGTTTAGTCAGCCGGGGGACCTCCAATAATGCACTGGGCCTCACTCCTTTCTTCACTCTCAATGAATTTTTTTTTTTTTTTTTTTTTGCTGTCATAAACATCTGTTTGTTCTCTCCTATAGATTGAGTCCCCATAGTGCTGTTTGTTCTCTACATGTCTGTTCTTTTCATCTTCTCTGTCCCCTCATCCCCCAGCCAGTTGCAGCAGATGACTACCCCTCCCTGAGCCTGGTTCTGCTGGAGGTTTCTTCCTGTTAAAAGGGAGTTTTTCCTCTCCACCGTCGCCAAGTGCTTGCTCACAGGGGATCGCCTGATTGCTGGGGTCTTTCTTCAACTGTGGGGGTCGCCCCTACAGTTGAAAGTGCTATGAGATGACTTGTTGTGAAATGGCGCTATATAAATAAAGTTGAATTGAATTGAATAACTTGCACCAAGGGGAACAGTGATGGTGAAGCTCCAAAACCTTCATGAGACAATACAATAGTCCAGCAATGCGTAACTGGCAAGGCGCTGCTTAAGACCAAGCATTACTGGCAACACTGATTGGGAACACCTGGGCGAAGCGTGGGAAAGGCAATTACCGGGGGAGACCCAGCTGGCTGTCATGAGAGAGGGGGCGTGGTTGGACCGGCGAGTGTCAGACAGCGCCCACACAAATGTAGACCAAAGGAGACTGCCTCACAACTGCCGGCCAGAATGCAGTGGCTACAGGTAGGGAAAACATAAGGGGAAAATGGAAACTACAAGAAACCCAAATGACAACATAATACATAACTACACAGATAAACCTGAGCCACGGTGTGTCAGAACCGAGCCAGAAGAATAACCCAGCTCGGTTCATGACAAAAAAAGAGATTATTTAGCTTATGAAGGTAAATATCAACATATTGTTATAACAGAGGGTGGGCGATGCTGGTTGATGTTCACCTGCTATCGCCCCCAGTACCATGTGACTGCACAGAACAATCGCGCCAGTTCTGTGTCGTCATATAAGATAAATTGCGGCAGAATAAAGTGAAATTGAGGTCGGATGATATAAGAGTTTCTGGATGTGGGACAGAAAGCGCAAATGACCGACAGAAGGCAAAATAACCACCAGGATGGACGAAAATGGATGAAGCAAGAGTCGCCTGGCAAGCGGTAAGTGATAAATTTGTTTGTTTGTTTACATTCTAACTGATTTTCTGGTTCATATACTTTAAAGATAAGATACCAAGATGCCCAAAACAACAAACGCTGACAAAAAAAATAAAAACATCCTTGGTATAGATATGTCCAAAATCCACGTTTGACTGAAAGTTATGTAATTTGATATGGCTGCCGTGGCATTATGTAAATTAGATGTTTAAATTTACTCCTATCTCAAACTATGGATCATATTCTACATATTTCTAATTGACAGTAAGCCATTAACACTTACCACTTTCAAGTTATAACTTTGGAAATCTCTGACATCTGAACTGAATATTTTCTTGAAAAAAACCTTGACCACTAGGGGCTGATGGCATAACGGAGCGCCAAAGGCAGTCAAACAGTTAAATCTTAAGTATTATCTTTTTCAAGTCAAATTTTTGCTTTTCACTTCTTTGTTTTCCAGTAACCATAGCACCAGACTGCTATGATTACTGATGTCGTAACACCCCATATTATCCAATCAGTACGGAGTCAATCTGAAACCCCACCCACACTTCAAGAAGCCTGGGCATGAGACAGAGCAGTGGCTAAACTTTTATTGATAAGAATTACACTACCGTTCAAAAGTTTGGGGTCACTTAGAAAATTCCTTATTTTTGAAAGAAAAGCACTGTTTTTTTCAATGAAGATAACTTTAAACTAATCAGAAATACACTCTAATATCTAATATACATTGCTAATGTGGTAAATGACTATTCTAGCTGCAAATGTCTGGTTTTTGGTGCAATATCTACATAGGTGTATAGAGGCCCATTTCCAGCAACTATCACTCCAGTGTTCTAATGGTACAATGTGTTTGCTCATTGCGTCAGAAGGCTAATGGATCATTAGAAAACCCTTGTGCAATCATGTTAGCACAGCTGAAAACAGTTTAGCTGGTTAGAGAAGCTATAAAACTGACCTTCCTTTGAGCAAGTTGAGTATCTGGAAAAAAAATATTATTTCTAATACAAATCATTATTTCTAACCTTGTCAATGTCTTGACTATATTTTCTATTCATTTTACAACTCATGGTGGTAAATAAGTGTGACTTTTTATGGAAAACACAAAATAATTGTCTGGGTGACCCCAAACTTTTGAACGGTAGTGTAAATATTTTGACTGGGCAATTCCATAGTTGGGGATGCACACCCTGGTAACCTCAGCAGAGCACTTATGAAATCTTTGTTTGTGAGGCGCTGTGGTGACTGACTTTTCATGATTCAATTCAATTCAATTCAATTCAATTCAATTCAATTCAACTTTATTTATATAGCGCTATTTCACAACAATAGTCATCTCATAGCACTTTCAACTGTAGGGGGAATGCTGAGAGTTGCAGAAAGACCCCAGCAATTAGATCCCCTGTGAGCAAGCACTTGGCGACGGTGGAGAGGAAAAACTCCCTTTTAACAGGAAGAAACCTCCAGCAGAACCAGGCTCAGGGAGGGGCAGTCATCTGCTGCAACTGGCTGGGGGGTGAGGGGACAGAGAAGATGAAAAGAACAGACATGTAGAGAGCAAACAGCACGATGGGGACTCAATCTATGGGAGAGAACAAACAGATGTTAATGACCAGCAAAAAAAAAATATTTCATTGAGAGTGAAGAAAGGAGTGAGGCCCAGTCCATTATTGGACGTCCCCCGGCTGACTAAACCTATTTGCACCATAACTAAGGGAGGGTTCAGAAACACATGATCACTCCCTAATTGTAGGCTATATCAAAAAGGAAGGTTTTAACCCTATTCTTAAAAACAGAGATCGAGTCTGACTCCCGAATCCAGATTGGCAGCTGGTTCCACAGGAGAGGAGCTTAATAACTGAAGGCTCTGCCTCCCATTGTACTTTTGGAGATTCTAGGTATTACAAGTAATTGTCATGGATGGCTCTCACGAGCCGTCAATGAGACGCTGCAGGCCAGCTGATGAGTTTGCATAATTTATTAACAAAGGACAAAGACACACGGGGGGCAAAACACACATTAACTAAGACTACGACACACTGATGAAACACACAGACTAAGGAATACATTTACTGGGAAAGGCACGGAGAGAGGATCTAGGATGGAGGTTGGACGAGGGAATAATTGACGATGTCAGACGAGGAATGTGAGACGAGGTCGCAGCCCCGAGTAACCAAGGCTGCTCCCTTAAATAGGGCCAGGGATGAAACAGCTGACGAGGCAGTCATCAACTCCATTGATTCCAGCTGTCACAGCCAGCTCTGCTCTGACAGCCGGAAGCCCCACAGAGACGCTGTCAGAATAAGAGCCCTGTAGGACCATAAGAAATACTATCGAATGGGAGGAAAATACTGCATGACCCGAGCGTGGACGAGATCGGTACTCAGGCCATGACAGTAATCCTGCATTTTGGGAGTGTAGTGCTCTGTTAGGATAATACAGTAGTATCAGATCTTTTAAATAAAAAGGGGCCTGATTGTTTAGAGCTTTGTAAGTAAGGAGAAAGATTTTAAACTTAATTCTAAACTCTATGGAAAGCCAATGAAGGGAGGCCAGAACCGGAGAGATGCCGCATATTATCCAGTCAGCATGGTCATGATGCCATGTGTTATCCAATCAGCATGGTTGTGAGGCCGCGTATTGTCCAATCAGCACTTAGTCAATCCGAACCCTGCCCACACTTCCTGAAGCCAGGGCATGGAGAGACAGAACAGTGACAGAGCGCTGGCTAAACTTTTCTTGATAAAAATTATATATTTTGGCTGAGCGACTCCATACTCACACCCTCGTAACTTCAGCAAAAGACATAAAATCTTAGGTCAGTCTCAGAAACAGTTCAAGAGATATGTGTAGAAAAGACAGAGAGGCAGAGATTTTGTGCATTTATAGATAGATATTTTCCCCAAAATAAATTCCTGTTTGTTACAGCGGGGAAAGTAAGTACTGAACACATCAACATTTTTCTCATTATATATATAAGATTCCATGTATGGAAACAGGAACAGAAACTTTCCTGTGGAGCTTGGATGTGTGTGTGTGCATGTGTGTGTATGTGTGCATGTAAGTAACTGATGTGTATGTGTGAATGGTGTATGTGTGGGCATGACTTGTGTGTCTGTATGTGTGGATCTAAAAGATATGTGTATGCAAGCACTTTGTGTAATATCTAATTAACTAATCTTCACTATTTTTTTTATTATAGCATATTGTACATAAAAAGTATGTTTCTATACATCTGATAATCCTTTCTGTGCTCCTAATTCCCCTCTGGGTGGTTGAGGATTTGTGTGTTTGCAGACTGTGTTTGAGGAGAAAGTGTCGCCTCCTGGGAGCATCTATCTAACCCAGGGGTCTGCAACCTTGACCAAACAAAGAGCCTTTTAGCCCCTCGCTGACTAAAACAGAATTAGCTGAGAGTCACAACAGCTATTTGGCTATTTAAATATTGATTATGCTGATTATATAATTTTATATATACACTATATATTAATGAATGTACATGAAATGTAGTTTATGTAGCATTTATTAATTCATACTACAACAGTGAAGAAAACGGATGGAACTTTTCTTTTAAGTGTTGTCACAACTCGCCGCTTCCAGTCATCTGCCACAGGCGCGCGCGCACCTGTGCCTCGTCAATCACGGGCTATTTAACCCACTCAGCCCAGAACGTCGGTCTTGAGCCGTCTGTGAATCTATGCTCTCAATCCCTCCGCAGGATCGTTCCTTCCCGACCTGCAGTTTCTCCTACCAACACGTAAGCTGTATCTCCACTCACCTGTCTTCCAGTCTCTCCCTTGTGCACAGGTGGATTCCCTGGCGGCGGATTCCTCCCGTCCTCGCCAACTCCTCTCCCCTCTCTTCCACTCCTCGTCATGTGCGCAGCAGGGCGCTGTCTCCCAGGCAAGAGATCTTTTGCCAACGCCAGCCACCGTACCATCTGCAAGTAAGCAACTTTCAGTACTTTAACCCCGCATGGTGACGGTGAACTCATACCCCTGTCTCTGCTCTTTCCATAGGGTTGCCTGGCTGCACGGCGTGCCATTCTGCCCCCGACGCTCCTCGTTCACCCACAGACCATTCACATTCCGCATACACGCACTCATACATTCCTTGTTGTTGAATAAAGCTTTTGAATCTCACCTGAGCCTGCGTGCGTGTTCCCTGGGCCAGTAATTATATCAGTACGGCTCCAGCAGGGCAGCCCAGCGGACAGCGGGCTCACACGCCGTCTTTCCACCCTCGAGGCTCGGGTGGACTTGATTGCTCATCAACAACAAGTGATACTCAACCAATTAACAACAATTACTCACCGGCTGGATCGCCTCGACCCCCAGCAGGCGTTCCCCCCGGCTCATCGTGGCGGATCAGCTTCCGCTATCCCCGTGGCTAGCCAGCCTAGCTCGGAAGCGCCCACCCGGCTCACTCCAATCCCCACTCCCGCACGCTTTAACGGGAGGCTCGGTGAAGCGCGGGGGTTCATTCTGCAGTGTGAATCGGTGTTTCAGCGCGTTCCCGGGGATTTTCCCTCAGACCACAGCCGGATTGGGTACGTGGCTAACCTCTTGGAGGGGCGAGCGTTAGCTTGGGCTTACGCCGTCATGACAAAGCCCAGCTACGCAAACCTCTCCTATGCCCAATTCGTACGGGATTTTCTTGAGGTTTTTGACCACTCACATTGTGACAGCGTCCTAGCCGACCGGCTCCTTAACCTTCACCAGGGTAGCCGGTCGGTGGCCGATTACGCTGTTGACTTCCGGGTGGCAGCGGAGGAGGTTGGCTGTGGCGAGGCGTCTCTCTGCAGCATCTTCCTCCACAGCCTCAGTCCTAGTCTGCGGGATGAGTTGGCTAGCCGGGATCTTCCGGGGCGGTTGTCTGAATTAATCTCCCTGACAATCAGTTTAGATAACAGGGTGCGAGAGCGAGCCGCCGAGCGGAAGTCCTACAGCTGCTCGCGCGGAACCCCCGCCCTCGCCTCTCAGTCTCGCCCCCTGGCGTTACCCGCTCCGGAGTCCGCCGATGAGCCCGAGGCGATGTTGATCGGGCGAACCAAGCTCGCCCTAGCGGAGAAACAGCGCCGCTGGGAGCTGGGCCTCTGCATGTATTGCGGGGGTGACCAGCACTTCGTGGAGCATTGTCCGATCAAGCCAAACGGGGGGGTCCGCGAGTCACTGTAGGGGGCCTCGCGGACGCCAACCAGCCAAATCCCCTCTCAAATTGTTCGCTGCCCTTTAGGTTCTGTCACAACTCCACCGGGCACCTCACTCACACACTGGTGGACTCGGGGGCAGAACAAAACTTTATTTCCAAGAGCCTGGCAACCCGCTTGAGCATCCCTTGTCTACCATTGCCAACTCCCCTTAACCTCGTCACCCTCTCCCGTTTGCCCCTGGGAGTAGTGATGCATTGCACCAAGCCGGTGTCAGTCATTGTCTCAGGCAACCACCGAGAGGACCTCAGCCTGTTCATCCTGTCCACCTCGGCGTCCCCCGTCATCTTGGGCTACCCGTGGCTGCACCTCCACAACCCTGTGCTTGATTGGCAGTCTGGAAGCGTCCTGTCGTGGAGCTCGTTTTGCATGGGTACCTGCCTCCAGTCTGCGGCTTGTGCCCCATCCTCTTCTCTTCCTGCTCCTGTCTCATCTCCTCCGGACCTTACCCTGGTGCCTCCGGAGTTCCACGATCTGGGGCTCGTCTTTAGCAAGTCCAAGGCGATGTCTCTTCCCCCCCACCGCCCATATGACTGCGCTATAAACCTCCGCCCGGGGGCGCCATTACCGTCCGGTCGCCTCTACAACCTGTCTGCCCCGGAGCGGGAGGCCATGGACACATACATCAGGGAGTCGCTCAGCGCCGGCATCATACGCCCCTCCTCGTCTCCACTCGGAGCCGGGTTTTTCTTCGTCTCCAAGAAGGATGGATCCCTGCATCCGTGCATCGACTTCCGAGCCCTGAACGACATCACGGGTGAAGGACAGATACACCCTGCCGCTCATGGACTCTGCCTTCCACTCCCTCCAGGGGGCCACCTGGTTCACCAAGCTGGACCTCCGCAGTGCATACCATTTCGTTCGGATCCGGGAGGGTGATGAGTGGAAGATGGCATTTCGGACGCCCAGCGGCCACTTCAAATACCTGGTTATGCTGTTTGGGCTCACCAATGCCCCTGCCGTCTTCCAACGGCTCATTAACGACGTCCTGCGAGACTTCCTGGGGGTCTTCGTATTCGTATACTTAGATAACATCCTGATCTTCTCCAGATCTCGGGAGGAGCACCAAGCCCACGTGAGGCGGGTTCTGCAGCGGCTTTTAGAGAACAGACTGTATGTTAAAGCAGAGAAATGTGAGTTCTTCGTCAAAACGACCTCTTTCCTGGGTTTTATCATCTCCCGCAATCAGATCCTCCCCGACCCCGCCAAGGTCAAAGCGGTGGTCGAGTGGCCCACTCCCTCTTCCAAGAAACAGGTGCAGCAGTTCATCGGCTTTGCTAATTTTTACCGCCGTTTTGTGCCCAACTTTGGTGCCATCGTCACCCCCCTGACCCGCCTCACCTCTCCTAAGGTGCCCTTCCAGTGGACCGAGGAGGCAGCGGCAGCTTTTGAGACCTTGAAGACGGAGTTCTCCTCCTCCCGGGTCCTGACCCAGGTTGACCCCGCGCTGCAGTGCTTGGTTGAAGTGGACACGTCTGATACAGGGGTGGGGGCGGTTCTGTCCCAACGTTCTCCGGTGGATGGGGTAAAGTGCCCCTGCTCCTCTTCTCCCGGCGCCTGTCTGCGGCTGAGCGCAATTATGATGTCGGCGACAGGGAGCTTCTGGCTGTGAAGCTCGCGCTGCAGGAGTGGCGTCACTGGCTGGAGGGGGCAGCGCAGCCTTTCATGGTCCGGACGGACCACAAGAACCTGGAGTATTTGAGGTCGGCCAAGCGCCTGAATGCCCGCCAGGCACGCTGGTCTCTGTTTTTCGCACACTTCCAGTTCACGATCACCTACCGTCCAGGCTCCAAGAATGGGTTACCCGACGCACTGTCCAGACAGTTTGCCCCTGAGACCCCGGAGGAGCAGGACCACACCGTCCTGCCCAACTCGTGTGTTGTGGGGGCGGTTTCCTGGTCCATCAGGGACAAGATCCGGAGGGCACAGGAGACCGAACCGGACCCTGGTGGTGGCCCGGCAAGGAGGCTCTTCGTGCCATCGGCGGTTCGGGGGGATGTCATTCACTGGGCCCACACGTCCAAGCTCGCCTGTCATCCTGGCATCTCCCGACTGGTGGACCTCCTTCAGTGCTCTTTCTGGTGGCCCGGACTACTGAAGGACGTCGCTAATTACGTACGGGCCTGCCCCCAGTGCGCTACGAGCAAGAACCCAAACTCCCCTCCTGCAGGGTTGCTTCATCCCCTGCCGGTCCCGGGCAGACCCTGCTTACATATCACTCTGGACTTCGTTACTGGCCTCCCCGTTTCTAATTCATACGACACCGTCCTGACAATTGTGGACTGATTCTCCAAGGCCGCTCACTTTGTGCCTCTCCATGGTCTCCCTTCGGCACGGGAGACGGCCGATCTCCTTGTCCAACATATGGTCAGACTGCACGGGATCCCAATGGACATCATATCTGATCGGGGGCCCCAGTTCGTGTCCCAAGTGTGGAAGTGTTTTTGCAATGCCCTGGGGGCCACGGTGAGTCTCTCCTCCTGTCACCACCCCCAATCCAACGGGCAGTGTGAGCTCACCAACCAGGAGCTGGAAACTGCCCTGCGCTGCATCACCTCCTCCAACCCATCCTCCTGGAGCTCTTACCTGGCCTGGGTGGAATATGCCCACAACGCAACACTGTCGTCAGCTATCGAGATGTCCCCCTTCCGGGTGTCATTGGGCTATGATCCCCCTTTGTTCCCCGAGCAGGAGAGCGAGGTAGCCATTCCATCCATCCAGGCACACCTGAGGCGCTGCCGGAGCCTGTGGACCAGGACGCGCGAGGCGCTTTTTCGCACGGTGGCGCGCAACAGCACCATGGCTAATCGCCACAGAAAGCCGGCCCCCGGTTACCAGGTGGGCCAACAGGTCTGGCTTTCGGTCCGGGACGTTAATCTCAAGGCCGAGAAGAAGAAGCTGGCGCCACGCTGCATCGGTTCCTTCACCATCTCCAAGGTAATCAACCCGGTGGCTGTGCATTTGGCCTTCCCCCCCTCCCTCCGTGTTTGCCCCACGTTTCACGTTTCCAAGGTCAACCCATGATCTCCGACCCACTCTGTTTTCCTCTTAGGGCACCGCCCCCTCCCATGATGATTGACAGCCACCCGGCATGGGGGGTTGCCTCCATCCTGGACTCCCGGCGCCGAGGTTGTGGGCTGCAGTACCTGGTGGATTGGGAGGGGTATGGACCAGAGTGGACATCCTGGGTGAGCTCTTCCTTTGTGCTGGATGAAGATCTCATTACGGAGTTCCACCAGGCGCACCCGGATAAGCCAGCGCCAGGAGGCGCTGCTCGGGGGGGGGAGTACTGTCACAACTCGCCGCTCCCAGTCATCTGCCTCAGCCACGCGCACACCTGCACCTCGTCAATCACGGGCTATTTAACCCACTCGGCCCAGAACATCGGTCTGGAGCCATCTGTGAATCTACGCTCTCAATCCCTCCGCAAGATCGTTCCTTCCCGACCTGCAGTTTCTCCTACCAGCACGTAAGCTGTATCTCCACTCACCTGTCTTCCAGTCTCTCCCCTGTGCACAGGTGGATTCCCTGGCGGCGGATTCCTCCCGTCCTCGCCAACTCCTCTCCCCTCTCTTCCACTCCTCGTCTTGTGCGCAGTAGGGCGCTGTCTCCCAGGCAAGAGATCCTTTGCCAATGCCAGCCACCGTACCATCTGCAAGTAAGCAACTTTCAGTACTTTAACCCCGCATGGTGAAAGTGAACTCATACCCCTGTCTCTGCTCTTTCCATAGGGTTGCCTGGCTGCACGGCGTGCCATTCTGCCCCCGACGCTCCTCGTTCACCCACAGACCATTCACATTCCGCATACACGCACTCATACATTCCTTGTTGTTGAATAAAGCTTTTGAATCTCACCTGAGCCTGCGTGCGTGTTCCCTGGGCCAGTAATTATGTCAAGTGTCACAACAAATGAAAAAGCCAGAGTCTTCTGAAAAAAATGTTATATGGTGCAGTCAGTGTGTAATCTAGTGTAATCCAGGTGTCGGGCATCAAAATGCAAATATTTTCATTCATACTGGTTATTACCCTTATTAATCATTTACAATAGCCTACAACAGTTTTTTGAGTTGAGTTATGCATAAAAACTTGGAAAGACATTTCAGTGATCCAAGATTGCCACCTACATAGTGAAGGTCCCTCTTCCTGTGTATTAAAAGTAATCTTAGATAGATAGATAGATAGATAGATAGATAGATAGATAGATAGATACTTTATTTCGAACAAAAAAGTATAATAAAAACAAAACAAATGACAAATGCAATAAAGTAACAGTATACAGTATTCGAAAGGGAGAAGGAAGAAGTGAACACTTATTAATTCCATCTCCTCTTTTCCATAAATACACCCATGTGAATTATATACAAATTACCACATTTAAGACCCCAAGTAAACAATTAACTGTATTTTGTACATATCAACGTTAACACCCATCCATCCTAACATACATTGATGTCCATACATCAAAACCAGCCTCAAACAACACAGATATACACAGTGCTGTCCCACCCACCATTCCATAGTGTCCCATAGTGTCCCAGAGTGAGCATAGTGAATCGTACATATAAATACTTCCCTTTTAACATATATCCTTTCAGCAAATAATGTTTATACCTCTTTTTGAATTGAATTCTGTTTGTACATAGTTTCAGTTCCGGCTCCAGACTGTTCCACAAATCCACCCCACAGACAGATATGCGCATACTTTTCTTGGTCGTTCGTATCTTGGGTTTTGTAAAGTTTAAGTCTCCTCTCAAATTAAGATCATTGTCTCTTTTTTTAAATATTTTTTGTATATTAGTTGGGAGTTGATTATTAATTGCCCTGTACATTACTTGTGCTGTCTTAAATTTAACTTAATCGATGAACTTTACGACATGTGACTTTAAAAACAATGAATCGGTATGGTCTCTATATCCTACATTATTTATTATCCTTATAGCCCTTTTTTGTAATGTGCATATTGACTGTAGGTTGGTCTTGTAGGTGTTTCCCCAGACTTCTACACAGTAGTTAAGATAAGGTAGAAACAGTGAATTGTACAGTAAGACCAATGATTTATAGTCCAAGATGTGTGTGTGTGTCTCCACTCCTCCAGGGCCAATTTAATGGCAAAGAGATCTTGATCAGAATCAGAATCAGAATCAGATTTATTGCCATTGTTCATGTAGTACACAAACTAGGAATTTGTCTCGGTGCCATGCTGCAACATTAAAAACATGATGAGATAAAGAGATAAACTAAAAAACTAAAAGACTAAAAACATGCAATAAGTGTAGAATAATAAGTAATAATAATAATAATAATAATAATGAGTAATACTAGTCAAGGCAGTTTTAAATAAATTAGCAAGTAGCAGATAATATGGGGTACCACAGTGCAGTCGATAATGCAACAGAATCCGCTATGATCCGCTATGTTGTAATTCTTCTTGGCTGGCATGAGCTGCTGAGAGAAAAACGCACATAGGTGGAGCTTCTGGTCGGAGGTTGAGCGATGCAAGAGGACAGCGCCCACCCCCGAGTCAGAAGCGTCCACCTCCAGGGTGAACTGGAGCCATGGTTTGACCTGAGCAAAGATTGAAGTTTTTGAGGACAGGCGCTTTAATTTTGAAAAAGCCTGTTCTGCCGCCTCGGACCAGAGAAATGGCTCCTTAATGGAGGTCAGCTGTGTAAGAGGCTCTGGTACCCCACTATAGTTCCTGATGAACCTGCGATAAAAGTTTGCAAACCCCAAGAAGCGCTGAAGCTTCTTGCAGGAGTGGGGTGTATGCCAATCTAGCAAAGCCTTCACCTCTCAGTTCCCCTCCACCACAATAAACCCCAGGAAGGAGGTGGAGCTTGTGGAGAACTCATATTTTTCTGCTTTCACATAAAGTTGGTTCTCCAAAAGCCGTTGTAACACAGCCCTAACATGGATTTTGTGTTCCTCTGGCGAGCGGGAAAAAATGAGAATATCATCGAGGTAGACGAAAACAAATTGATTCACCATATCACGAAGGACGTCATTAATGAGTCACTGTAAGATGGCAGGAGCATTGGTGAGCCCAAAGGGCATAACTAAATACTCAAACTGGCCCAAATGAGTTTTAAACGCTGTCTTCCATTCATCCCCCTGGCGAATACGGATTAAATGATATGCATTGCGCAAATCAAATTTGGAAAACACCCGCGCGCACTGAAGGAGCTCAAATGCGGAGTTTATCAGAGGCAGAGGATATTTATCTTTAATAGTAATGACGTTTTTTCTCGGTAATCAATGCATGGACACATAGATCCGTCCTTCTTTCCAACAACAACAAAAAAAAAATGCCCCAAGAGGAGCCAAGGAGGGCTGAATTAGGCTGGCATTCAACAAGTCTTTGATTTATCTCTCCATTGCCTCCCTCTCCGGACCAGAGATGCTATAAAGCCGGCTGGACGGCAGCCGCACACCCAGGAGGAGATCTATAGCACAGCCGTAAGAGTGGTGAGGTGGAAGAGAGTGCGCTCTCGACTTGCTAAAGACCTCCCCAAGGTCATGGTAGACCTCAGATACAAGGGTAATGTCAGGGGGCTCAACCGGAGAGGAGGAAATGGGCAGAGGTGGTCAACACTCGGCCGAACTTAAGCATGATGCCAAACAAAATGGACTCCCGGAGGAAATGGAGTTTTGTGCCCAGTTTATGATGGGCTTATGCCTCCGGAGCCAAGGATAACCCAGAATTTCCGAGGAGGATTAATTTGTGAAAATGAGGAACGATAATTCCTCCTGGTAGTTCCCAGAAAGAAGGACAGAGATTGGCGTTGTGTGTTTCGAGACTATCGTGATTCTTTGGCCCAGTAGGGTGGTAACATTCACAGGAGTGGGCAGTTTGGAAGTGGGAATACCCATCTCCCGAACGAGCTGGGAGGAGAAAAAATTCTGCTCTGCCCCTGAATCCAGAAATGCCATAACCCTCCTCTCGACTCCGGGCAATTGAATAAGGACCAAAATAGAAAAAAAATTACCGGGGGGATGAAAGTGAGTCCCACCAGTCAGACCCCCCACGGCTACTGACGAGCTGCGTCTTTTTGGAGCCAGGGGGCAGTCGTCCAGTCTGTGCTTTAAAGAGCCACAGTACATGCACGCACCAGCCCTCCTCCACCACTGGCGCTCTTCACAAGTCAGCCAAGACCAGCCGAGCACCATCGGTTCGGAGGAAGGGTCGGCGCCCCCTGTGTCAGTAGCCGGAAAGGGCACCCGCATGAAGGACGGGCGAGAGGAGGATTTGTGCTCCTTCACGTGCTTGCGGTACCGGTTATCCAGACCGACTGCCTGATCAATAAGACCGTCCTGAGAGGAGGGAACAGTGTAAACCGCCAGGTCGTTGTGGAGGTGGGGGTTTAAACCATGAAGGAAGGCGTTGCGTAATACAACATCGTTCCATCCAGAGTCCACCGCTTCGACCCGAAACTCCACTGAGTAGTTGGCTACAGACCGACTTCCCTGGCGGAGAGGAAACAGGCGGCTCATTATGTTCCCCTCATTCTCTGTACGGTCAAAAGTGCGGGAAAACTCGGCCACAAATTGATCAAAGGTGCAACCGGACCCCCTACCCCCCACCCCGGGCTGTCAAGAACGGACCGAACCCAACTAAGAGCCCGGTCTCACAGCAGGAGGGTCAAAAAATGAATTTTTGATGTCTCATCTGGGTATTCCCATCCCACCTGGCCAGGTATAGCCATACGTGACAAAGAAAGTCCTTGCATTCCCCCACCTCCCCCGCATAAGGAGCAGGCGGGGGAACAGAAGTGGTATGGCGTACAGCTGAAGAAACTGGGGCAACAGGTGGAGCGGGGAAACCTGAGTGAGATATCTGAGCCAAATGTTGGGTGACCGTGCTCAGTTTCTGCGTAATTGTTTGCAGCTGTTGTGTGAGGACAGCCACCTGCCTCTCAGTGGCGTCTAGGCGATGGAGAGCAGAGTGTTCCTCTGATGCTGCATTCGCTGACTTGCATTCTGGCTGGCTTGTTCTGTCATGTTTAGTGTATGATTAGCCCACGAGCAGAATGCAACACCAGAGAACGGCACTCACGACACTGGAAGCAGGTTTAAACGGTTTATTAAATTTCAAAAACAGGAGCACAGCTAGGGAAAACATCACGCCAGAGGAAAGCAGCCTGTGGGGAGAGAGATGAGAGCTGTTAACAGGAGAAGTGAGACAGGGAAGTGGAGAAAGAAAATTGGCCACTTACGTGGGCTGAGCAGCAAGCCCGACAGAAAATCCCAGCAAGAATAGACGAAACAGCAGGGTGACGCTGGTGGGGAGTTGAGGGGGAAGGAGCTGTGAAGTGTCTGAACGGGTGGAGATCAGCAGCTGCAGCGGGGTGAGGATGATGGGGCAGGTGAGCTCACAAAAATCCCTGGAGACTCACCACACAAATGGCAGCAACCTGGAAGAAAGGGAGAGACAGAGGATGAATGGCGATAAATCACCTCAAACACAAATGTACTTAGCTTGTCGTTAACTGAAGCAGTATACCCAACGAGTCAGTGCTGAAGCTTTTGCTTGCTGGTCCTTATAAGCGCTGGCAATGAGGAGGGGGCAGGTGCGTCCACTCACGCAGGTGCAGTAACTACCTGTGGAGCCGAGGAAACAGGACGGAGGGGGCGCTCGCTCACCTGAATATGACAATTTTCAAGCATGAACCGCCTTTTTGAGGTCATTCCACCGCATCTCAATCGGATTAAGGTCAAGACTTTGACTAGGCCACTCCAAAGTCTTTATTCGTTTTTTCTTAAACCATTCAGAGGTTGACTTGCTGGTGTTTTTTGGATCATTGCCCCGCTGCAGAACCCAAGTGTGCTTAAGCTTGAGGCCACCAACAGATGGCCGGACATTCTCCTTCAGGATTTTTTGGTGGACAGCAGATTCATGGTTCCATTTACCACACCAAATCTTCCAGGTGCTGAAGCAGTAAACCAGCCTCAGACCATCACGCTACCACCACCATATTTTACTGTTGGTATGATGTTTCTTTTCTGAAATGATGTGTTACTTTTATGCCAGATGTAATGGGACACACACCTTCCAACAAATTCAATTTTTGTCTCGTCAGTCCACAGAGTATTTTCCCAAAAGTTTTGGGGATCATCAAGATGTTTTCTGGCAAAAATGAGACAAGTCTTTATGTTCTTCTTGCTCAACAGTGGTTTTTGTCTTGGAACTCTGCCATGCAGGCAATTTTTGCCCAGTCTTTTTTCTTATGGTGGAGTCATGAACACTGACCTTCAGGCTACAGTTTGTCCAGCTGAGCAGTGTCTTGTCTGATGTGGTGGTTAGTGATATAGGAGCTCCACAGGGGACTATGCTTTCTCCTTTTCTCTTCACCTTATATACCACCGACACCGACACACAACACCGAGCCATGCCACCAACAGAAATTCTCTGATGACTTGGTTATTGTTGGGTGTATAAGAGGTGGAGTGGAGGGGGAGCACAGGGCACTGGTAGACAGATTTGTGGAATGGACCGAGCAGGATTGTCATGATCAGCTGAGCGCCCGCCCCCCCTCCCTTCCTGCGAGACTTTCCCCGGCTCCGCAGGTAATCATCTCTCCTGCATGAGTAGATGCACCTGCTGCCTCTTCTCTGCCAGTGCTGAAAAGGACCAGTTTGTGAATGCTCCAGCACTGGCTCGTTGGGTATACTGCCTAAATAGCAAGTAAGTTTATGTCTCGCTTCTCCACTTTTCTCCTCCAGGTTGCTGCCATCTTCGTGGTGCATCTCCGGGGTTTGTTGTGCGCTCACTTGCCCCATCATCTTCATCAACACTTCAGCTGCCTTGTTCCACCCAGTCAGACACCTCACCCAGCTCCACTCCTGCCCTACTGGCATCCTCTTCACTTGTTCACCTTTTCCCTGCTGGGTTCTGCTGCCAGGATCGCTGCTCATCCCATGTGAGTGTTATCCTATTTTTCCCTTGCCCAATCGCCCTCCTTTACTAATCAGCTCTCCTTTACAGGCTGAGTCCTCTTCTTTCGAGTGGCATCTTTTCTTTACTGTGTGCTCTTTGGGATCAATAAATTGTGGTTATGCAGCTTCTCTGTGTCGTGTGAGTGATTTCTCTGGTGTTATTAACTGTACGTGAGCTGATCATTCTTTCAATATGACAAAGTGAGCTTCAGCTTGAAGTCACAAACAGATGGCTGGGCATTCTCCTTCAGGATTTGTTGGTAGACAGCAGAATTCATGGTTCCATTTACCACAGCAAGTCTTCCAGGGCAGCACAGTGGCGCAGTGGTTAGTACAGTGGCAGCACAGCAAGAAGGTCATGGGATCGATTCCACCCTTGACCATCGTGGGTTCGATTTCACCCCCAGACCATCGGTGACCTTTCTGTGTGGAGTTTGCATGTTCTCCCCGTGTCTGCATGGGTTTACTCCGGGTACTCCGGTTTCCTCCCACATGCCAAAGACATGCAGGTTAGGTTAATTGGCATCAACTGGGGATTCTAAATTGTCCTTGGGTATGACCGTGAAAGTGAATGGTTGTCTGTCTCTCTGTGTTGGCCCTGCGATGGACTGGCGATCTGTCCAGGGTGTACCCTGCCTCTCGCCCAAAGATGCTGGGATAGGCTCCAGCCCCCCCGCGACCCGAAAAGGATTAAGCGGAAGAAGATGAATGAATGAAAAGTCTTCCAGGTCCTGAAGCAGCAAGACAGCCCCAGACCATCACATTACCACCACCCTATTTTACTGTTGGTATGATGTTCCTTTTCTGAAATGCTGTGTTACTTTTATGCCGGATGTAATGTGACACACACCTTCCAAAAAGTAAAACTTTTGTCTCTTCAGTCCACAGAGTATTTTCCCAAAAGTCTTGGGGATCATCAAGATGTTTTCTGGCAAGACTGACATGAGACTTTATGTTCTTTTTGCTCAGCAGTGGTTTTTGTCTTGGAACTCTGCCATGCAGGCCATTTTTGCCCAGAGTCTTTCTTATAGTGGAGTCATGAACACTGACCTTAACTGAGGAAAATGAGGCCTGCAGTTCTTTGGATGTTGTTGTGGGGTCTTTTGTGACCTCTTGGATGAGTCGTTGCTGTGCTCTTGGGGTAAATTTGGTCCACTGGCCACTCCTGGGAGGGTTCACCACTGTTCCGTGTTTTTGCCACTTGTCGATAATGGCTCTCACTGTGGTTTGCTGGAGACCCAAAGCTTTAGAAATGGCTTTATAACCTTTTCCAGACTGATAGAACTCAATTATTTTGTTTCTCATTTGTTCCTGAATTTCTTTGGATCGCAGCATGATGTGTAGCTTTTGAGTATGTTTTGGTCTACTTCCCTTTGTCAGGCAGGTCCTATTAAAGTGATTTCTTGACTGAGAACAGGTGGGGCAGTAATCGGGCCTGGATGTGGCTACAGAAATTAAACGCAGCTTAAAAAAAAATATATATTTTTTTTTTTTAATTTGAAACAGGTTGCAGTAAAATTTCGACTTTTTTCCTTATACAATTTACGCTTTTGACCATAGTTTTGCAGAGCCAGAACAGAACAGTAACGTAACTCTGATTTTAAAAAAAAAATCATAAAATTATGTTTAATGAAACAAATTAACTAAAATGACCAAAGATGCAGTTTTTCTGTAGTAACAATTCTATACATTTATACTTTTTTTTTTTTTTTTAGAAATCTCCTCACCAACCAGAAAAACCTCCTTTGTTTTGAAATCCAAATTTGGCACGTTTAGTTTTTCTGAAGGCTGTTGATGGATTAAAGTCATTGACTTCCTTAATTTCCATTATCTTAATTTGCCAGGTCCATAATAATAAAGATAAATTAGTTAATATTGTCATTGCTGGTGAAGTCAGTCAGCAATTCAGTTACTCTTGCCTTTCCCTGCATATGAAGTCTAACCACACCTGTTAGCTAAGCGATTCTTCATTATTGTTTCCGTTACCAGCGGGTTAAAACCACCATAAATGCCTTCATTGCTTACATTCCTCTTCTGATTTTTTTTTCTTCCACGTTTAAAGTACTTTAATAAGCTCATGCTTCTCTTGGACAGTGACGTTGGAGACACTCTGCCTGCCGACTGGAACGGTCATGCAGGTGGGGCGCTTCTGAACTCCATGCAGATGACGGTCACACACGTTCTTCATGTGTGTGCTTGCGGACCATCATTCCGTCATATGTTTTTCTTAAATTAATTATTTCCCTGGAGTGACCTGGGCCTGTGGGTCACTCGTAAGTTGGACCTGGGCCGCTAATTGAATTGGCCTGTTATAGGCAATCACACATGTTAGACTTTGACAAATATAAAAGTGAGAAAATGGCACGAAGATTTATTTGATTGTGTGAATATTAATTACAGAATAATTGAAAATGAATGGGACATCTAATATTAGCCACTGTTTAAGAACCACTTGTTTATGTTTTTGTCAGATCACTTATTTGTGTGATCTTTTATGAGTTATATTCAAAATAGTGTAGCTTGCACTTTGGGGAATGGGAGTTGTTCAGTCACCATGATAATTTAGTTTATATGTGTCGTTTGTAGTCTATCATCAATAAACTCGTGCAGTACTATAACAGGACACGTTTACAAACATTTGAGATCCATTGTAGTGCATCATTTTATATTTTAGCAATATTATAAGTACAAAATATCTGACATTATTTATTTTTTTTTTTTTTGTATTTGTATTTTACTTTCTTTATTGCTCCCCAGAGGGAAATTAAGGGTATCCACCTGGATGGATGAGGCAGCCATGGTGTGGTGCCAATCCCTTCACCATTCACACCTAGGGCCACTTTAGAGTGTCCAATTAACCTAACTTTGACATGGCTGTTTGACCCAGGAGACAGGCACTGACACGAGTAGACTGTTTTAGACAATTATTTATTGAATTAAGTGTGTAATGTGTTTGAAGGTGTGAGTAAGTGTGATGCTGTGGAACCGCTGGGGCTGAGCGAGTCCTGCCTCGACCTGGCAACCTTGCAGGTGGTGCTGGAAGGCTCGCGCTGGCTCTGCGGCTCACAGTGGCTCGGTGTGGGTGATGCTTGGTGCTGTGGAGAGGTGGAGGAGTTCCGAGGAGGGGGAGGAGTGGCTCCGTTAACCGGGGAGACTGGTCCGCCGCCAGGAAGGTCCACCTGTGCACAGGGAATTACACTTTGACAAGGTAAGTTACTCTGATGCTTACGTGGCGAAGCTTGGCGAGACTGCGTCGTGGATGCTCTGGCGAGAGGCTGAGTCCGTGACGCATTGCGTGGCGAAGTAGGCAGACGACTCCGTGCTGAGCCATCAGAGACGCTGGCTTTTAAGACCAGCTGATAATTGGCGGCAGGTGTGTGCACAGCCGGGGCTGATGACGGCCCAGCGGCCGCCATGACAGTACTCCCCCCTCTAGTGGTGCCTCCAGGCACCTGCCCTATCTTACCTGGATGCGCCCAATGGAAATCGCGGATGAGCTGTTTATCCAGAATCAACGCTGGGCGAATCCAGGAACAGTGCTCAGGACCAAACTCCTCCCAGTCCACGAAATACTGAATACCTCGGCCCCGTAGACGGACATCCAAGATGGCAGTAACCCCCCAAGCCCGGGTGGTCGTCGATCATCCTCAGAGGGGGAGAAGCCGCGGGGGGCGGGCACAGGGGGTCGGAGATGCAGGGCTTCACCTGGGAGACATGGAACGAAGGGCAGATGCGCATAGAAGGGGGGAGAGCTAGGCGCACAGTCACAGGGTTAATAATACGAGTAATCTCGTATGGACCGATGAAACGCTCAACCAATTTGCGTTTCTCGGCCGGCACATTGATATTTCTTGTGGATAACCAAACCTGCTGCCCCACCTGATAATCCGGCGCAGGTCTCATATGACGGTTAGTCACCTGAATGTTGCGCTCCATAGTCTTGAGGAGGGCTCTGCGGGTGATGGTCCAAATCCGGCGGCAGCATTTGGAATGAGCCTGCACAGACGGAACGGCCACCTCCTTCTCCTCCTCCGGGAACAGTGGGGGGTCATGCCCCAGAGATGCCTTGAACGGAGACACTCCCGTTGCTGAGGACACCATGGCATTGTGTGTGTACTCAATCCAGGGCAAGAATGTACTCCAAGATGAAGAACAGGACGAGATGACGCAGTGGAGCGCAGCCTCCAGCTCCTGGTTGGCTCGCTCGCACTGACCATTACTCTGTGGATGATACCCTGAAGAGAGACTCGCCGTGGCCCCCAACGTCGTGCAGAACGCCTTCCAGACCTGGGAAACGAATTGCGGGCCCCGATCCGAGACGATGTCCGCAGGGATGCCGTGAAGGCGCACCACATGCTGAACCAGGAGGTCTGCCGTCTCCCGGGCCGAGGGCAACCACTGGAGTGGAACAAAATGGGCGGCCTTGGAGAAGCGATCCACTATTGTCAGCACAACTGTGAAATGGTCCAAAGGGGGCAGGCTTGTCACAAAATCCAGGGCGACATGGGACCAGGGGCGAGAAGGGACCAGCAGGGGATGGAGAAGACCTGCCGGGGGGGAGGATGACGATTTCCCAGTAGCGCACTGAGCGCAGGGGTGGACATAGTTGGTCACATCCCTCCTCAGCCCTGGCCACCAGAAGGCTCTCTGGAGCAGGTTGACGGTGCGAGCCATTCCCGGATGGCATGCCAACTTGGAGGTGTGGCCCCACTGGATAACTTCACCCCTCACCGACGAGGGGACGAACAAACGGCCCGGCGGACCCCCACCCGGGTCGGGCTCATTCTCCTGTGCCTTCCTGATTTTATCCCAGATCTCCCACATGAGGGCGCCCACCACACAGGATGCTGGCAGGATGGTCTCATCATGGTCCCCAGACGGCTCTACCTCGAACTGCCTGGAGAGGACGTCCGGCTTGGTATTCTTGCTCCCTGGCCGGTAGGTGATGGTAAAGTTGAATCGCCCAAAGAAGAGAGACCAGCGTGCCTGGCGGGAGTTCAGCCACTTGGCCGTCCGGAGATACTCCAAGTTCTTATGGTCTGTAAACACAGTGAACGGCTGGGCGGCCCCCTCCAGCCAGTGCCTCCACTCCTCCAGGGCGAGCTTGACAGCCAGCAACTCCCTGTCCCCGATGCCGTAGTTCCTCTCAGCGGGCGTCAGCCGATGGGAGAAGAAGGCACACGGGTGAATCACCCTGTCCACGGGAGAGTGCTGGGACAGAACCGCCCCAACTCCAGAGTCCGAGGCGTCCACCTCCACCAAGCACTGCAGATCCGGGTCCACCTGGGTCAAAACACGAGCGGAGGCGAACTCCTCCTTCAGCTTCCTCAATGCTGCGGCAGCCTCTTCGCTCCAGCGGAAGGGGGTCTTAGGGGACATGAGGCTGGTCAGGGGGCGAGCGATGATCCCGAACCTTGGCACAAACCGACGGTAAAAATTGGCAAATCCCAAGAACCCCTGTAACTGCTTTCTGGACATAGGAGTGGGCCAATCCACCACTGCCTTGACCTTGGCCGGATCCGGGCGCACTTCGTTATGGGCAATGATGAACCCCAAAAAGGACGTTGTATCCATGTGGAATTTGCACTTCTCGGTCTTGATGAATAGCTGTTTCTCCAGGAGGTGCTGCAGGACCCGCCAAACATGCACCTGGTGCTCCTCCAACGTGCGTGAGAAGATCAGGACGTCGTCCAAATACACAAACACGAAGGAGTTCAGAAAATCCTGGAGGACGTCATTGATCAAACGCTGGAAGACAACTGGAGTGTTGGTTAACCCAAACAGCATCACAAGATATTCAAAGTGGCCGCTTGGGGTCTGGAAAGCCGTCTTCCATTCGTCGCCCTCCCTGATGCGCACCAGATGATAAGCATTGCAAAGGTCCAGCTTCGTGAACCACGACGCCCCCTGGAGGGAGTCAAAGGCTGAGTTCATCAGGGGCAATGTATACTTGTCCTTGACTGAGATTTCATTCAAACCCTGGAAGTCGATGCAGGGGCGCAATGAACCGTCCTTCTTTCCCACAAAGAAGAAACCTGCCCCCACCGCTGAAGAGGAGGGGTGGATGATTCCAGAGCTGAGGGACTCCTTAATGTATGTGTCCAAGGCCTCCCGCACCGGGGCTGACAGGCTGTATAATCGACTCGCCGGTAATGGGGCTCCTGCCCGGAGGTTGATCGCACAATCATAGGGCCGGTGGGGGGGGGGAAGGGACAGCGCCCGTGACTTACTGAATACCATTCCCAGATCATGGTAGACCTCTGGTACCCTGGACAGATCAGGAGGTGGAAGTGTGGGCGGGGTCACCGAGACCAAGGGAGCACACGCTGCAGATCGGAGACAGGCGCTGAGACAGAAAGAGCTCCAAGTTGTAATGTTTCCCACCTGCCAATCAAATGTGGGGTTGTGAAGGCGTAGCCATGGATAACCCAGGATAACAGGTGACGTGGAGATGGGCAGCACCCAGAACCGGATATCCTCCTGATGGTTTCCAGAGGTAATCAACGAAACAGGGGCTGTCTGGTGGGAAACAGTGGTGAGCGGGGTCTTAGACGGCATGACAAGGTTGACAGGCGGGAGGAGTGGTTGACAGCTGAGGCCCAGCCGGGTTGCGAGGTCTTCCAAAATGAGGCTTTGCTCAGCCCCAGAGTCAATAAGAGCATGTGTTGTGTGTTCTCTGTGTTTGTAGCGTAGCCTGATGGCAACGAGGCAACGGTTGAGGGGCTTTTTCTGGTCTTTGTCCGTGAGTCCCCCTACTGTGACCCACGGACCTCCCCTTTTAACCGATAGTTACACTCAGCCACCCCATGGGACTCACTACCACAGTAAAAGCACGGGCCCAAATCCCTTTGGCGCTGCCTCTCAGCCGCCGACACACCCGACTGTCCTATAATCATCTCCCTCTGCCCCAGAGGTCCCTCCGGCGGAGGAAGAGCTGGCAGGGATGGCAGGGAGGAGCGGGGGTGTGGTCTCACCCCGCGACTGGCAGCCCTACATTCTGCTGTCCGCTCCTTCAGCCTGTTATCAACACTAACGGCTAGAGAGATTAGTTCACCCAGTCTGTCAGGTTTCTCATGCGCCGCCAGCTCATCCCTCAGCTCTGAGCTAAGGCCGCGGAGAAAAATACTACACAGCGCTGAGTCCCCCCACCCCACCTCTGCAGCTAAAACCAGGAAATCCACGGCAAAATCGGCTGCGGACTTACTGCCCTGCTGAAGATTTAATAGGCGGTCAGCTAACACTGCATCCCGATCTGTGTGTTCAAAAATTTCTAGGAAATCTGCCACAAATTGTTGATAAGTTAATTGAGCATAGCTGGGTTTCGCCATAATTGCGTAAGCCCAAGCTAACGCTCTGCCCTCGAGCAGATTGGAAATAAACCCAATCTTGCTATGATCCGTGGAAAAATCTCCGGGGACACAATGAAAAACTGTCTCACACTGCAGCAGGAAACCTCATGCCTCCCCGAGCTTGCCGTTAAAGTGGGCGGGGGCAGGCACGGAGGTGAGGCGAGGTGAGGAAGGCTGGTGAACCTGACTAGCCAGAAAATTAGCAGAGGCTGGTGACGCCCCGGCGACAGGGGAGAACGCCTGGAGTCCTTCCAGGCGATCCAGCTGGTTGTTAATTAAGGTTAATTGATTCAAAATAACTGTCTGTTGGTGGTGAATCAGGTCGACCCGGGCGCTAAGGGTGTTTAGATGGAGCGACAGTGCGCTGTCTGCTGGGTCGTCTTGACGGAGTCATACTGACATGGCTGTTTGACCCAGGAGACAGGTACTGACACGAGTAGACTGTTTTAGACAATTATTTATTGAATTAAGTGTGTAATGTGTGTGAAGGTGTGAGTGAGTGTGATGCTGTGGAACTGGTGGGGCTGAGCGAGTCCTGCCTCGACCTGGCAACCTTGCAGGTGGCGCTGGAAGGCTCGCGCTGGCTCTGCGGCTCACAGTGGCTTGGTGTGGGTGACGCTTGGTGCTGTGGAGAGGTGGAGGAGTTCCAAGGAGGGGAAGGAGTGGCTCCGTTATCCGGGGAGACTGGTCCGCTGCCAGGAAGGTCCACCTGTGCACAGGGGATTACACTTTGACAAGGTAAGTTATTCTGATGCTTACGTGGCGAAGCTTGGCGAGACTGCGTCGTGGATGCTCTGGCGAGAGGCTGAGTCCGTGATGCATTGTGTGGCGAAGTAGGCAGATGACTCCATGCTGAGCCATCAGAGACGCCGGCTTTTAAGACCTGCTGATGATTGGCGGCAGGTGTGTGCACAGCCAGGGCTGATGACAAACTTGTATGTTTTTTATGCAGAGAAGAATGACCCATTTGGCTGCAACTGTTGCATCAGTGTTGCCCATTTCTCTGGAAATATTTAAATAAAAATGATTTATTTCGTTTTTTGGGAATTTTTGCATCTTGTTGTCTTGTTGTCACATATGTGTCCTCATGTGATATCTAGTTGATCTGGCCATTCCACTCCAAAATGAAGCAGCAGTCGGGAGTGCCATCTACTGACCCAGAAGGCTGGGCATGTTTCCCCGCAAACAATTGTGGAATGCCCCATTGGACACTGGTGTTGGAGAAGCAGCTGAACCAGTGGATTGCAGTCCTTCGCAGGGAGCCAAGCCCAGCCTGCCCGACTAACGGGAGTCTTGGCTGCTCCTTTGCCTGTGTGCCAGTGATGTCCTTTGTGGCAACACGGCTCCCTGCAAGCGCCCCCCCCCCCCAGCACACCGGTGCACCTTGTGTTCTCCACGCCGAATTATCCATTAGACCTACACAATAACAGCAACTTTATGATATAATTTTTTAAGCATTAATTCTTAAGTGTTATCTTTTTCGAGTCAAATTTGTCACTTTTCGCTTCCTTGTTTTCCAGTAACCACAGCACCAGAGTGCTATGATTACTGATGCCATAATACCCCATATAATCCAATAAGCATGGAGTCAATCTGAAACCCCGCCCACACTTCTAGAAGCCTGGGCACGAGACAGAGCTGTGGCTAAAGTTTTATCGATAAGAATTATACATTTTGACCAAGCGACTCCATACTTGGGGATGCACACCGTCATAACCTCAGCAAAAGACATAAAATCTTAGGTCAGTCTCAGAAATGGTTCAAGAAATATGTGTAGAAAAGACAGACAGACAGAGGTTTTGTGCATTTATAGAGAGATATTTTCCCCAAAATAAATTCCTGTTTGTTACAGCGGGGAAAATAAGTATTGAACACGGCAATACTGTTCTCAATATAGTATATATGAGATTCCATTTATGGAAACAGGAACAGAAACTTTCCTGTGGAGCTTGGATGTATGTGTGTGCATGTGTGTGTATGTGTGCATGTGCGTGTGTAAGCAACTGATTTGTATGTGTGTCTGTGTGTGTGTGGAGCTAAAAGCTATGTGTATGCAAGCACTTTGTGTAATATCTAATTAACTAATCTTCACTATTTATTTATTTATTATAACATACTGTATATAAAAAATATATATATATGTATACATCTGATAATCCTTTCTGTGCTTCTAATTCCCCTCTGGGTGGTTGAGGATTTGTGTGTTTGCAGACTGTGTTTGAGGAGAAAGTGTCACCTCCTGGGAACATCTCTCTAGCCCAGGGGTCTGCAACCTTTACCAAACAAAGAGCCTTTTAGCCCCTCACTGACTAAAACAGAATTAGCTGAGAGTCACAACAGCTATTTGGCTATTAATATATTGATTATGCTGATTATATAATTTTGTATATACAGTATAGTATATCAATGAATGTACATGAAATGTAGTTTATTTAGCATTTATTAATTCATACTACAACAGTGAAGAAAACGGATGGAACTTTTCTTTGATGTGCCACAACAAATGAAAAAGCCAGAGTCTTCTGAAAAAAATGTTATATGGTGCAGTCAGTGTGTAATCTAGTGTAATCCAGGTGTCGGCATCAAAATGCAAATATTTTCATTCATACTGGTCATTACCCTTATTAAACATTTACAACAGCCTACAAACATTTTTTGAGTTGAGTTATGCATAAAAAATTGGAAAGACATTACAGTGATCCAAGATTGCCACCTACATAGTGAAGGTCCCTCTTCCTGTGTATAAAAAAGTAATCTTACAATACAACAAACAAAATTTCTACTTAAAATGTTTATATAAAAATTAATACTATGCAATGATTTTATGATGCATTAAATTTCATAATTCAGATTACAGAAAATATTTCACACTGTAACTTTAACTGAAAACAAAATTCTTCAGGTCGACATTTAAATCCTTCTCATATTTGGGAAAAAATAATCCACTTTGAAATAAATAAACCACAACAAAACAGTTGTAGGCTATCACCAAAAGAGATTTTTTTTTTTTTTTAATACTCTAGGTTGTGCAGTCATTTGATGGTGATGTCTTTCTGTTTGTTTGGGGTTTTTTTTGTTTGTTTGTTTGTTTGTAATCTTTAGCCATGTCCAGCAATCAACCTGCATAAAGACTGAACAGAATCAACTGTATTGACTATTAGCATTTAACCACAAGCAGGGTCATGGGAGGAGACCTTTTTTTTTTGACAATGTTGGAGTAATTTGTATGATAATTAATCTGAGTCAAAAATAAGGCAGGATCTTGAGATATGAGAAGATTTATTCCTCTGGCTAGAGGGAGAAGCAATACAGGCAGTAGCCCCGAGTCTACATGCACACACACTTCTAAATCAGTCATCTATTGCTCAAAGTTTTAGAGTCCTCAGTGTTGGTGGGAAGTTGAAGAGAACATCCTTGACAGTCTAGCTCAGTACATCTGGAGAACAACAGATAGTCTAATCTCCCAGGAACTAGGGAGTCATTCAAACAAGAAACTAACAGGATGAACCCAAACAAGGATAGACAGTATGTCATCTATAGCATCATTATTTTTCTGCTGAACCCAGTCTCAAGCACACACACTGACTCTAGGGCATACTGAAGGCCACATGAAGAATGAACAATATAAAACCACACACACACACACACACACACACACACACACGCACGCACGCACGCACGCACGCACACGCACGCACACACGTGTGTGTGTGTGTGTGTGTGTGTGTGTGTGTGTGTTCATGGAAATATAAAACAATATAGAATAACATGGGATTTTTCTATCATTCCCCCCTTGATGCTTAATAAAGCATCACAATGTAAAGAAAAACAACAAAAGAAATAATCAAACAAAGTTATAATAAAGAAAAGTAAATTGAATAATAATGAAAAATAATAAAAGGATATGTATATGTAAGGATGTATGTGTTGTTATTTGTGTTGGCAGATTAGCAGCAATTTTGTGAGGTAGTTTAAACTAAGACAAAGCTATGTGTAAAAACAAGCAAAATCACAATAAAGAAAAAACAAAATAATAATCATGATAATATGATAAAAAAGATAATACTGATTAAGTATACTGTATATATATATATATATACACTGGTCAAAAAAATTAAAGGAACACTTTTTAATCTGAGTAAGCTGGACTAGCCTGCCACAATTTCTTCACTTTAAGTTTTGGAGTGTTTTCATTTCCATCAAAAGACGTGGCATCTTTTCATTCTTAACACATTGTCCAGTCCATATCAGTGTAGATATCCAGCTTATTTTTTCCCAATAAAATCTGATGTGTTTTCAAAGTGTTCCTTTAATTTTTTTGAGCAGTATAATTAAATAATACACACACACACACACACACACACACACACACACACACACACACACACACACACACACACACAGTGTGAGTGTGTGTGTTTGTGTGTGTAATGAAGATATATGTGTGTTAGCAACTTGAATCTGTGAGTACCAGTCTCTTAATGTTTAAAAGTGTAATTGATCAATCTGAAAAGGAATAAATAAGCAACCACATCAATAAAACTGTGTGTAGTGAGTATATAGTGACTAATGATGTGGTGATTATAAGTGTAATGTAATAAAGGCAAAATGAAATGAAAACCCTAAACCAAAATGAAAGCAATATTTCAGAACCTCAAAAATGTGTTTTGCAAATAGTACATTTCAAATTCACATCATGATCATGCATCTCCTGTCGGTTTTCTGCATGTCAGTCATACTTTTACTCTGTACTTTTTAGTCATGGAGAGACACTTTGGGTTGGCACTGCTTTTCCATCATCTCCATCACCTCCAGTGGCTGCATCATGATACATCACCAAGTTAACATGAGCAAATCTCATCATCACACTACGGATGCAGGGAATGACAGGAAAAGAAAACAAAAAACAAAACAAGACTATCACCACAAGAATCACTGCCAGGTTTATGATGAGACTTCTCCATGAAGAGAACAGCCAACCTAACCAAGTCTGTGCATCAGTAAAATTATCCTTGGCCCCAGCAGCCTGTAAGACAGTAAGGTTGTGTATGGCCGAAGCGATAACATGACCATCTGCATCATATTCAGGGATGAAAGTACAACAATATTCACCCACAATAGCACACATGCCCCCACGGGCGGCAGTAAATTGATCAAGAACCATTCTGTTTTGTGTATCATAAGTCTCATAGCCGTCCTCTGTTCCCTTTCACCCGACCAAGCAGATAAGGAAAAATTTACAAATGACTGTATCCTATAATTAAGTGTTCCAATCCATAAAGTGTTTTTATCCACTCCCACCCAAGGAAACAGTGAGTGAAGGACGTTCGCTCCTGTGCTCTTTATCTTGAATTACTCTGGCATGTCCGTGCCCCAAATGGCATCATGTGGTGCAAAAGTAGCATCCTGTGGTAAGAAAGCATCTCTCTTTACCCTGCCCACCTGGCCTGCCGACATAATGAGAGTGTGGTCAGTGGAAAGAACAGGGGCACAGATTCCTCCCTATCCCATGGGCAGGTGTGAATATGACTGCAGAGCCACCAACCCCCTGTCACCATGTGTGTGCCATATCTATGAGAGATACAAATGGCAGCACTACAGAGCTGTTGCAGGGTGACAGTTTCAGAATGACAAAAAGGATCTTCAGGGCAGCACTTGCCCGCTTCGTTCGTCAGGCAGGTGGCAGTACAGGGGACAGGCGCACTGTAAGCCATTGCACACTTAGAGAGTGGTAAGAGGGACATCACCGCTTTCCTTTAGACAGAAGGAGGAGTTCCCTGATGAAACTAACCTTGCCTTCACAGAGTAAGGAGTGTCATCATGTTTCCAATCAGTGGAGTGATAAGTGTTGTGACAGGTGTGAGTCAAAGTAATGTTTGCTGTGTTATTTCTGTATATATATATATGATATACAGTATATGACTGATATATATTTCTGTTATTTTCCTTCTTGCCTTGAGAGAGAGCAGTCGCATTTTTCTTCCCTCCTCCCCTGCCTTCCTGATCTATTCCCAGCTTTTGCAATGTTGCGTTTTTGTCTGTGTTTAGTCGCTCTTCTTCTGCTGAATCTTAATCTAAACGGAAATTATGGATTCGGAAGCGGCTTAAATGTGCTATTGTCACTATTTTTCAACAAGAATTGGGCCAAGGGGGAGCCCAAGAATTGGAACCTACGAGGAGACTCATGGACATTGGAATTCATGTGTCTGTGGAAACATTATTGGTTATGATCTCAGGACTTCTATTTTTGGCTGTGGAGTTCCCTGATGCATCAGAAATTGAAGGAAGGTGAGAGAGCTGATCAAAGTGGACCCGGCAAGCTCCTTCATCAAATTTGACCAGTTGGGGAGGGCACGAGTAGCGGCAAACGGTGAACTGAATGACAGTGATTCAGTGAAGGAATACATCTGAAGCCCTGTGCTATCCATGGAAAAACAGTTTAAGCCTGCACATATAATGGAAGCACAGAATTACACGGGTGAGGACAAATTCTATTCTCTGAGTGCACTGTGCTGATTTGATTTGATTTGACCTTGTTTGCCCCGTGTTTACATTCCTCCTGATTGAGATAAGTGGAAGGACTGGCTCTTATGTCTACCCAAACAATCAACAATCAGTTGTTTGTCGTCAGCGGATTGGACCCTCAATGACAATGCCCATGTGCCTTCTGCAAGCAAGAGAGAGAGCAAGAGAGATAGACTCTGGACTCTGGACTTGTTTATAAGTCACATGATTATAACATCTATCCACTGCCAGGAGGCGCCCTCTGCTGCTCACTAACAACTGTTACATTTACACTACACAATGCATACAACACTACATGCATACAATACACTGCCTCTCAACTTTTGTGTGTGATCTCCTGCTAAATGTCTGCTAAATGTGCATTGAGGGGGTTTTTTTTGGCCTGCAATCAAAATTTCGCTCACTTGCCGAGCGTCATTCTGATAAAACGTGTTTTTTTCTCTCGCCTACTGTGTCATATCCATTTTCTTTTCTTTTTTTTTCTTTCTTCTTTATGACTGGCGCCTAGCGGCTGCCCCGGCCTTGGATGCGCTCTGCAGAGCGTGCCCAAATGCCAAGTCATGTTTCGTTACCTTGTATTCATACATGTGTAATGACAATAAAGTTGAATCTCAATCTCAATCTCAATCTCATCTCATATAGCCTCTCTTAAAAGGAACTCCGATTATATTGGCATGTTAGTTCTATATGCTTTATTTTTATGTTAGTAACATAACTAAACGTCATTACATAACTAAACATCATTCTACGTCACTACTAGTGACGTAGAATGGTTGCAGCCATTTTTTCTGTCTTATACAAGCCAAGAAGCAAAGCTACTAACTACTGCCATTTGTCAGTGAAAATGCCACATTGTGTGGCTTTTGGATGTAATTTCCAATCAAAGGGAAATAAAGAGAGCGGGGTAAGCCTCCATAGCTTTCCTAAAGAGGGAAAGTTGAGGAAAAAGTGGGGCGGCAGCGGCTCAGCAGGTAGAGCAGGTCGTCTAACCCGATGGTTGGCGGTTCGCTTCACGCTCTCCCCAGATATCCTGCCGTTGTGTCCCTGGGAAAGACACTTCACCCGCATTGCCTCCAGTGCCCATAACACTGGGTATGAATGTGTAAAAATGTTTAAATGCTCGGTGGTGGCCGGAGAGGCCGTTGGCGTGGATTGGCAGCCACATTTCCGTCACTCTGAATGTCTGTGATCACGCGCTATAGCGCACGCTTGATAAAGCTGACATATATATTAATCACGGTGTGATAATAGCACAATATCGCTCAAAGCGCGCGCATGAGACATGTCTGTGATCGCACACTTGATAAAGCTGACATATGTATTAATCACGCTATGATAATAGCACAATATCGCTCAAAGCGCGCGCATGAGACATGTCTGTGATCGCACGCTTGTGTTGACCGTTCCTGCCTTTCGTCTCCTAACCGTGGTTGGGGGATGCAGGGGAGATCTATCTTCTCCAGGGCCGGAGGCAGCTCTTCCTCCGGGGTCAACTCGGTCAACTCCCGAGTAAACCTCACTCTTGTCAAAAAGGGATATGGTGGTATACAGAAGCACAGGCCGTTTTGCTGAAGCGTTGGGGCTTTATTTATATACCGCACTGTTGTCAGCAACAAATTCTACCTGCTCCGGTCGCCCCGCTCTCTTTCTACTCATCCGCACCAAATCACACACACCGTTCACTCTCGGGGTCATTCCACACACACCGGCGGGGGGGGGGGGGGCGCCTCGGCTGCGCGCATGCTCCCACTCACTCACGTCCACGCACTGAGCTGCCCCATCCAAACACACGAACCAGACACATCCCACAACACTTGATAAAGCTGACATATGTATTAATCACGCTATGATATCGCTCAAAGCGCACGCTTGGCTTGACATGTCGAAGATCTGGCTGGCAGTCATTTGGAACAACTGTGGAGCACTGCTTATGGACGTTCAACCCTCAGTCTGAGAAAGCAACAGAGAAATTGCTTTATGTTGCTGAGAGTCCATGTTTATCAGTTCAGTGCCCATCATGCTTGTAGGCATTTTTTTGTGTTTGAGCATTCTATTGTAAGTAAATCAACAATATATAAGTTTCACCTTAAAATAATGCTTCCTCAAGCGGACGCTTGGGACAGTCAAAGTGGAGAGACACTCGCGGAGCGGAGAGACACTCGAGCGCACGTTATATCGCTCATTTGATTAATATAGAGCTTTATCATAGTGTGATATATATATATATATATATATATATCAGCTTTATCAAGCGTGCGCTTGATAAAAATTTGAACCGTGACAAAATTTGAACCGTGATTCGCTTGATCGTGCGCAAGGCGCACGCTTTGCGCGATATTGTGCTTTATCATAGCGTGATTAATACATATGTCAGCTTTATCAGGCATGCGCTATAGCGCGTGATCACAGAAACTCAGAATGACGGAAATGTGGCTGCAAATCCACGCCAACGGCCTCTCCGGCCACCACCGAGCATTTAAACATTTTTACACATTCATACCCAGTGTTATGGGCACTGGAGGCAATGCGGGTGAAGTGTCTTGCCCAGGGACACAACGGCAGGATATCTGGGGAGAGCGTGATGCGAACCGCCAACCATCGGGTTATTAGACAACCTGATCTACCTGCTGAGCCGCTGCCGCCCCCACTTTTTCCTCAACTTTCCCTCTTTAGGAAAGATATGGAGGCTTACCTCGCTCTCTTTATTTCCCTTTGATTGGAAATTACAGCCGCACAATGTGGCATTTTCACTGACAAATGGCAGTAGTTAGGAGCTTCGCTTCTTGGCTTGTATAAGACAGAAAAAAACGGCTGCAACCATTCTACGTCACTACCCAGAATGCATTGCGACGTAAACAAAAATGGTGATTTACATCATAATAAAGTTTTTTAAAAATATATAAAACTGGAATTTATTTTCCAAAAAATTATAGTTATGTTACTAACATAAAAATAAAGCATATAGAGCTAACATGCCAATATAATCGGAGTTCCTTTTAAGAAACAGACAGCCTGTGGTAGCTGCATTATTTTAGCAGTAGCAGATAATTTGCCCAGCTGATAATGGCATTAAGGAACAAACAACAATGCAAACAATTTGCTGATTTAGCTGTGTACTTAGCATATCTCCATCAGACATTGCCAGCATAAACATGATCATGATGAAATGGAGCTTCAAGCCATTCATGGTGTGTGTGTAATGAATCCAGCTCTATGGTGTATAGGCAGTGGAACAACTAAGAATAACCAAACTAAAAGTACTACTATAAGAATGATGAGGATGAAAAGGAAGCAATACCAACCACACCCTTCAGTGGCCAACCTTCTCTCTCTTGCATTTTGCCACTCCATGATAAACAAACAGCTGCTTCATCATACAAACTGTTACTGGACACCAAAGGGCACCGTCAGCCGACACTTGTATAGCAAAACAGTTAAACAGTCACTTGCTGAGCATTTTTAATGATTTCGCAGTGTGTATTTACCTTCCGGCGCCACACGAGTAGGCTGCCTTTTGCAACAGCGGATCAATTTCTGCCTATTTCTATTTACTATCTGGCTCTCTTGCCAATCTTTATGATCCAGTGTCACCTTTATTCCATCCAAACACGTAGATCGCCCAAATGTCTCCTGAGCCAGCAGACAGAGCCACTGTTTCTGGCAGGAGGCAGTAAAATAGAGACCAGCTGTTAGCACTTAACCGGCCCATGATGCTAACACAAAAACTCGACATACCGAGAGAAATAAGATGGAAATGGTGTGGGTGTCGAGCTGGAGTAAGACGGCGGGCGAGGAATATAAGGTACAGACCTGTCCTCCCATCTGTTATTATGGGGAATGTTCGATCACTACTCAGTAAGACTGATGAGCTAGTAGCTATCTCCCACTACGAGAGTGTCTTCAGGGAGAGTAGTTTGATGTTGTATACTGAGACGTGGCTAACAGAACTAGCAAGGATGCTAACATCAAACTGGAGGGTTTCCACACAATACGGGCAGACTGAACAGCAGACAGTGGGAAGACAAGGGGCGGAGGAGTGATAATGTATGTTAATAACAACTGGTGCAGACCGGGACATATCACGGTTAAGGAACAGCACTGTAGCAAAGACATCGAGTCGCTAGCTGTTAGCATGCGGCCTACCTATCTCCCGAGGGAATACTTACACGTGATCTGCATTGTTATTTATGCAAATCCGACGGCAAATGCTGGGACAGCGCGTGACGTCATCCACTCAGTAACTGGCAGGCAGCAGACAGAACACTCAGATGCTCTTCTCCTCATCTCAGGTGACTTCAACCATATTTCACTGTCCCCCATTCTACCCACGTTCACCCAGTATGTCACATGCCACACTAGAGGCAATAAAACACTGGACTTATTTTATGCAAATACCAAGGCGTACACCTCATCACCACTCCCCCCACTCGGGAGATCGGATCACAACTTGGTTCATCAACTGCAGGTGTACAAACCCCTAGTACACAGACAACCTCCGGTCATGTGCACGGTGAAGTTATGGTCTGAGGAGGCAATGGACGCTCTAAAGGACTGTTTTGAAATCACTGCCTGGGAGCAGCTCTGCGATCCACATGTTGAGGACATCAATGGCCTCACTCACACCATCACGGACTACATCGGCTTCTGTGTGGACAACACCGTACCTACCAAGACCATACGGTGTTGCTCGAACAACAAACCCTAGATCAACCCTGAGATAAAAACACTTCTGAGAGAGAAGAAGAGGATCTTCAGGCCGGGGAACAGGGAGATGCTGAAGTCCGTACAGAGGGAGCTGAGGAGGAAGATCAGAGAAAGCAAGGACAGCTTCAAGAAGAAGATGGAGGACAAACTGCAACATAGCGACATCAGCGGTGCCTGGAGAAATCTTAAAACCATCTCTGGGCTCCAGAATACCTCCCCCCAGGCCAAGGGGGGCAGGGAGTGGGCGAACAATCTGAACCTGTTTTTTAATAGGTTTGACCAATCGCCCTCCCCCCCTACTGCACAACAACCACTGCTGCCTCCGAAGTCACCGAGACCTGCTGTCTACACCCCACTCCACCAACACCCCCCCATTCCTAGCACACAGCCCTCCAACCTGACCCTCACTAAGACCCAGGTGAGGACAGAGCTGAGAAAGATCAAGGCGAGGAAGGCCTCGGGACCGGACGGCATCAGCGCGAAGCTCCTCAAGTCCTTGCAGACCAGCTGTGTGGGATTGTGGAGCACATCTTCAACCTGATCCTGAAGCTGGGGAGGGTACCACAGTTGTGGAAAACATCTTGTGTGGTACCTGTACCGAAGACATCCCACCCCAAAGATCTGAACAGCTACAGACCAGTGGCCCTGACGTCTCACATGATGAAGACCCTGGAGAGACTGCTCCTTGCTCACCTCTGCCCCCCTGGTGGGACTAGCGATGGATCCACTCCAGTTCGCCTACCAGCATGGCATTGGGGTGGAGGATGCGGTGATCTTCCTCCTTCACCGTTCTCTGTCCCACCTGGAGAAGCCCGGGAATGCGGTGAGGATCATGTTCTTTGACTTCTCCAGTGCTTTCAACACCATTCAACCGATGATCCTGAAGGACAAGCTGCTGTGCACAGGGGTGGACCAGCACCTGTCATCATGGATCCTGGACTACCTCACTAACCGGCCACAGTTTGTGAGAACCTGAGATTGTGTGTCTGACACGATCATCGGTAGCACGGGGGCCCCCCAGGGAACAGTTTTGGCTCCCTTCCTTTTCACCCTTTATACTCCAGACTTCTCACACAACACAACACACTGCCATCTACAGAAGTTCTCTGATGACTCTGCGATCGTCGGCCTCATCTCCAATGGAGATGATGCTGAGTACAGAGGACTTATCCAGGACTTCGTGGACTGGTGCCATCGGAACTGCCTCCAGGTCAACGCGAGAAAAACTAAGGAGCTGGTGGTGGACTGCCGCAGGCAAGGACAACCCCTCACAGCACCAGTAAGCATGCAGGGAATGGACATTGAGATGGTGACATCCTACAAGTACCTTGGTGTTCATCTGAACAATAAACTAGACTGGTCACACAATACCGACACACTCTACAAGAAGGGACAGCACAGGCTGTACCTACCGAGGAGGCTCAGGTCTTTTGGTGTACAAGGGGCACTGCTGAAGACATTCTACGACACGGTGGTGGCATCAGCCATCACTTTTGGAGTGGTCTGCTGGGGCAACGGTATTACAGCAGTCGATAGGAAGAGACTGAACAAACTGATCAAAAAAGCTACATCTGTCCTGGGGCAACGCCTTGACCCAGTGGAAGAGATAGGAGATAGAAGGATGGTGGCTAAACTGTCATCTCTGCTGGAGTCCGATTCCCACCCTATGCAGGACATATTGAACGCACTGAGGAGCTCATTTAGCAGTAGACTACATCGTCCTAGGTGCGCAACCGAGAGGTTTCGCAGGTCCTTCCTACCTAAGGCTGTCAGACTGTATAACCTAAGCAGGGCTGCTCGCAGAGATAGCAAAAAAAACATGACAACCTAATAGTATTGAATGCAAAAGATGCAACAGACTTACACAAATGGTCCCCTCCAGTATACAACTAGGACAATATCAGTCGCTACGGAGGGTGACAATATGTATGGGTACATATTCATACTATGTAGGATAACTAAGTAGATGGTTATGCTGTTTATTCCATTTTGCTACAATGCTCCGCACTTTGTATATATATTTATATATTTATGTCTTTGTATGCATATCCACTGCTCTTATTTATATTTTCCGTATCTTCTTAATTATTGCTCTGAGTGTGTAGCTGCTCTTGCTGGCTTGTTTTTTTTTTTTTTTTCTTGCCTTCTGATTGTTGCTCTGAGTGTTGCTATCCCTGTTCTGTTGCAATCCTGGAATTTCCCCATTGTGGGACTAATAAAGGCTTATCTTATCTTATCTTATTAAACAGTCTCGTGCCGAGGGTTCCGAGTGGGATCAAGCGTTAAATGCACCAAAGAGTCACATCCTTCGGCTTTCACAGCTGTTGGTGTCACCAGGATAACCTTTGTGTTTTCCTTGCCAGGGAGTATTGGTCCAGCTTTCCTCTTTGATGACCTGATCCCCTGGTTTGGCCAAAAGATGGGTGCACCCTCCATGGTTCCTTCGTCACATGGTCCCTCCTATGCTCCTATGAGATGTTATCCTATGCTGTAGGGCAGCATGGATAACATCTCAGTCCGTTGACATTTTTTTACATATAATCAGCCAAAAACCCTTCCTCATCACCTAAGTTAAATGGCTTTAATGGTGAGAGTAGTAGGGTTTGCCATTCATTATTTTTCTATTTTCTTTGTCACTATTTTCCTAAGCCTTCTTTAATAATCTTATTTGTGCGTTATGCTAATCCTATAGATTGTGGATGGTAAGCTAAATGGTTTCCTAGGTAAATGTTGAGTACTGTACCTAAGTGTGATATGATTTGATTTACAAAGTGTATTCCATTATCTGAGTAAATCAGTTCATTTGTTTCAAATCTTGATATTATTTTAGTTTAGGTTTTCAGCACTACCATAGCAATATTTGGATTAGTGAAAGGGAAGGCCTTTGTCTATTTAATAAATATGTCAATAATCATTAAACAATATTTTTGCTTTCACACTTATTTAACTCAATGAAATCCATGCAAAGGTTTAGGAAAGAATAGGTTTATGCAGGGAAGGTCAAATTATTTTTGCTTTAAGTTCCCTTAAGCATTGTTTTCTTCTTACATAGTTGAGTGAAAATTTGCTTGAGTTAAAATTTGCTTTGTCTTCATAGCAAATTTTAAATTGAGTCCCACAGTACACTTCATCACCATAAATTGGACTTTCCTTAGACATTTGGAACGTTTCCCATAAATTTGCACTTTTCTTTTTCCTTATTAGTTTACTTTATCATTTTTTGCTCTCCTCTATTTTAATAGTCTGCAATTTTTTTTTAATCACTTAATTTTCTTCAATACCTGCAAATTTATTGATGTAAATTTAACTTCTCCTAGTAAATGTTGTGATTCCATTACCAAGCTGCAGAGATATTGCTGGAGATATATTTTGGAAAAAATTAATTTAATATTGTTTGCCAATGACACTAATTTATTATGCAGTGGAAGCAATTTGGAACAACTTTTGGATAGACTGGGAAAGGAATTAGGAAAACTTAAACTGTGGTTTGATTCAAATAAATTAACGCTCAGTTTAAGTAAGACAAAATTTATAGTTTTTAACAACCATCACAACAACTCAGTATCTAAAATCAGTGTAAATGGTGTAGAGATTGAAAGGGTATCCAAAACTAAATTTCTTGGAGTAATAATTGATAATAAACTGTGTTGGAAGTCAAATATTAATTACCATATTTTTGGGACTATAAGGCGCACCGGATTATAAGGCGCACTATCAATGAACGGTCTAGGCCGTGTGACGAGACCAGAAATTGTGGCTGGAAATGAAGTTTCATTTGACGGGTGAGCGAACTAAAAAAGAACACTTGTTTTAGGGTAATTTGAGGGGTGCTCTTTCCAAAAATAAAGTTTTCTGGATTGTAAATTTGCACGTTAATTAGCTATTAATCAAAACATAATTAGCTACTAATGAGCAGGGAAAAACACTAGCTGTCCACCAAACTATTCTTAAGTATCTTACATACTGAAAGTTTATATTATTTTTCTAGGAAACTAAATATTTTGTGTCACAGATGCAAAAAAGACACCAAAAATGTTTGATTTTAGTCACCTGACTGAACCAGATATTATATTTTGATCAAATTATGGAAAATGACGAGTCCGACATGAGTCTGCAGATATTGAGAAAGACCAATACATAACAGTACAGAAATATTTTAGAGCTGTACTAGATTAAAAGAAACATTCCTACCCTGTCATTAAAATCCAAACTGGAATATATCTGAATAAGAATTAAATGCAAATTGGTTTGCTAAGAAATTCTTTCCTGTTCACTGAACTCTCTACCTTTCAAGTCATCCCGTCTCACCGACCTCAATACCAACAATACTTAGCAGATTTAAAAAGCCTTTAGGGACAAAATTTTAATTATAGATTCTGACCTGCATTCACTTTTAAAGTATGCTTTCCTCGTCACTGTCATCAGGATCTGAATCTGCCTCCACAGTCACATCAGCATTGTCTTCATCTATGTTTTTGCAGCCGATACACTGACAGAGCTCTGTGCAGCTCAATCCATGCTCCTGGCAAGAACATTTTCCTTTTGCGCAGCCTATTTTCTTGCAAGCACACTTAATATGTTTCAAAATAGAATCAGGGGCACATGGTAGTGTATTCCAGACTGGCAGCAAACAGTTGTCGGCAATGTGCCATCCAAAGCCAACTGGACTGGGGCATTCCACGTGCTGCTTCAGACACCGGCGATGAATTGCTGCTTGGTAGTTGACCCTTTTTGTGTGGTTCAAGAGAGTATCTCTGTTGGGGGGCAAGGCAGCATCAATTTTGAACTTGTATCTAAAAATACAATTCCTGGCTTCATCAACCGAATCTATGTCACTCTTGCCATACAGTTCACAGACAAATTTTTCCACATTGTCCATGTACGCTTCAGGAAGGTCCCATTCAGCACCGAGGGCCTGGAATAAGGTCAGATAGGCGCTGTTTTTCATCATGATATTGAATGCTTTGACCTTTCCCTGCCCCTTGAAGGCACTGGTGCTATCACATCCGGTGAAGCAGTGAAGACCAATGAGGGCTTTGCAGATGGATTCCCCTAGGTGTCTACTAAGTGGGTTGACGGCAACCAGCTGGAATTCACTCCATGGGCCTAGATGTAGGAACAGGTTTTTGGCCGGCTATGTCCTCCGAAAAGGCCACAGCTACCACAAATACATCTGTGTCTTGACTACGAATGACAACATTTTTGAAACCACCCTGGTTAGTAGCATGTTGTGCATGGAGCAGCATTCGTGTGTCAGCCTCCTCGTGGTCACAGCAGAGATCCTCAACAGCTGATGTTGTGACACACCCATTTTGAACATAAAGCTGGTGGCACTCTGGTCCATGACCCACTACAACATGAATGTCCTTAATCTGATCGGGCTGTGCATTTTTCCATTGATGGAAGAACTCAATCAGATTTGCCTTGTTTCCTCCACAGAGTAGAAACTTTCTGAACTGTCACGGGGTTTTCTGATCAGCACCTGTAATTTTCATTCTTTCTGTGCCATGAGATGCACGCCTATCCCTCTCACCCCTTTTGATGCTGTGTACTGGATATCGGTCTGGAACGAAGTCTATTCATTTGGCACCATGTCGAAATGCAACTGAAACCAACCTTTCAAGAACTTGCTTGGCCAGCTTCCCAAAAGTGGATGGAACGTCAGTCATTTCTCGAATTAGAGCCATGCCATCCATAATGCATGCTGTTGACTCTTGAATCTCATGACTTTCAGGAGAATCAGTTGGTGCTAGGCTCATCAGATGCTTCCGTAGCTTTGACTTGTCAGTTTTTGCCAGCATTCCCTCAAGCGTCGTGATAGATGGAGGAAACGGGTGCAGGCTGTACTTCAGAGCCTCTTTCATGTCAACATTCCTTATTCTGCCTATAACAATAATTCTCCCTAGCAGGTCTGTACTGGCCTTAATGGCTACACTTTGGGACTTCTCCTTAGTTGGCACACTACCTGATACATCAGAAAACGTCTTTAACTTCATGCGTTTGATCGGAGAATATATGTCTTTATTTTCTTCAACGAGTCTCTCCTCAACGTAATTCTGGAAGGCCAACTGCCCCACTTCCTCAGCTCTCTTTAAGTCATTCTCAACCTCTGCTGGAGCTATTCTGCCTGTAGCAATATTCATCAGTCTGTCCTCATCCACTGCAAAAGGATTGCACATGGCATTGACTGTTGTCATCATATTTTGTACAGCCTGCTCATCAGAAGATATTCTGGATTTGTCGAGATCCTTCCGTGCTCTGGTCTGATCAGTTTTGCCTGCCATTTCTTCGCATCTTGCACAAAGTTCAGCTCTAGCTGGGTAAGAAAGGATCCACCTGTGCACAGCTCCCTTTTTCAATGTGATCCCGGTCAATCCACCTTTTGTTTTGGAGTCCCGGTTCATGGTCTGCTCAATGGTCTGATCAACTGGAACTTGACTGAAACCGTAGAGTTGCTGCCTTTGAACCATAAAACCTCCACTTTTCATGTCTGCATGGATTTCTGGATGTGTTGTTGCAAGATTCATCATTTCATGGAGATAAACTGGGGCATACCTGGCATAATTGGTGCGATTGTAGGCGAAGAAGCAAGGAATTAATCTTGCCAGTGAAGACAGGTGAAGATCCCAGTTGCCTTGTCTGGAGACCCTGACAAACACCAAGAAATATCCAAACATTTTGATGTATGACCACCAGAATGAAAAGGTTTGGCTCTCATTACATTTGTCACTCACAAACTTGTTGAAAGCACTACTAAGTGCACTGAACTCCTCTGATTCAGCTACATCCTGAAAAACAGTGGTTGGAAAAGATGATGAAAGTTCTTTGCTGATTTCCTGAACTTGACAGCATCTTTCTTCTGGAAGACTTTTAAGAAATTCCATCCAGCATAGCCTCATAAGGGCTTCGTACATGGTTTTGTGTGACACTCCGATTGTAATGGTTTCCTGTGAGGACTGCATTTACTGAACCTTGAGCCACAATCCCTGATTCCACAAAGATGTCTTCAAGACCAGAACCACTGAAGTGTTTGCCCATCACTGCAAGGTAAGCTTTAGCTGTGTGAAACTGGCCAAGTCTGATTACTAGCTTTCTCTTCAAGTCTTCACTTTGCCATCTGATCTGTTGGGCTTTATGGTATATTGCCTGAACAAAGACCAACACGATACATTCCAACTGCAGCTTCTCAGCAATAAGTAGACTTCTTTGTATAACAGTGTTCACAGTGGACATGTCTGTTGGGCTAGCATCAATAACTGGTAAGTATGCTACAGTGCTCATGGAAAGAATGTCCCTTTGTAGTAGAGTATTAAAACCAGTCCAACCAGGGAGAGGATCCTCCGTGTCCGCCATCTTGGTCACAACATAGGCCAAGTCAACATGCTCAGCTTTGTTTTCTTCCAGTTTATCTATGTGGATGCCCTGATTTTCAAGTGAATGTGGTGGTCCAACCTTCTTCCCACCATAATAATGGGCCAGATTCTTCTCCAGCGTCACAAGGGTTCTTTTGCATGATTTCTTTGTAAGTGGATGAAAATCATTGGGATTTTTGTCCGCCTGCATGTTCCGCTGAATGGCAATACCGTTTGTATTGTGGGTTGTGCCAGCACCTGTTTGAGTGTCTTCACCGACATCGTTGTTGTCCCATGCCAATGTGGTGGGAATGTTCTTACTCAAACCTGGGGGTAGAGCATCATTTAAAGCGGCTTGACGTTCAGCTAGAGCTGTGTCATACTCCAGAAGTTTGGCATGTGACACGGTATGGCCAAGGCCGTTCAAAATTCCTACAAGCTTAGATGATCCAGTCAAGTGGCGGAAAGTCATGCCAAGAACCAAATGTATGGGTGTGCACTTTTTCCCACAAGATGCTAGATACACTATATCTTGGGCAACAGAAAGAATCTTGCGTTCTGCTTCAGCGTTGACACTGAGGTAATCCTAAAAGTTAATAACGTCTGTTTCACCAATACACCACGCAAGAAAGTTAAAAAGTTCATGGGGTACAAATGCCTTCACTGCATTTTCATCCAAATATTTGCCTGTAGGTGGCCATGGTCCTTGTTGATCTGGGAGTTTACTGATCTTGTTTCGAAGGAAGAGCGATGTTGTGTACAAGTGACGTTGTTCTTCTAGATAAACATGTGCATTTTCAGCATTGCCACCACTATCCTTACTTTCAGACTCTGTCTCTTCAGTTTCAGTCTCAGTTGTGCTTCCAAAATCCTGAGCTATCACCTTGGAAACATAGTTTACTTCACTAAGAACTAGTTCACATAAATTCCTAGTTTTGTTTTTGACAAAGATTAAGCCAGGATATCTGCTCACGAGTCGCCTTTTCAGTTGACAGTTCCTAAATATGTCTTCAAATGGCTCACCACCAGCTTCTTTTTTCAGGTATTCTACAAAGATATGAGTCAGCTTGTTCATCCTAATGACTTCCCCACTTTCAATGATTCGTCGTTCAATGATGTCAGTGCAAAATTTTGCAAATTGATTGTCAAACTTATTTGTATCACTGACACTTGCTCTTTCTTTGCTGCAAGATGTTGTTCTTGTATATTCCCTGTAGCAAGATTTATGATACTTTGCTTCCTTTGCAACTATGTCTACTTGCCTTATTTTCAAAAGCAGTTCCTCATCATTCTTTTCTTTTGCTGCTTCCTTCAGTGTATCAGCTGCTTGATATGTCAGGCATTGGGTTAGCGGTGCTAATTTCCGTACTTTCCTGTGAGAGTCCTTCTCATATTTATTCCTTTTACAGATGCAGCACTCAGCCAGGAACAGATCCAGTTGCTTCCTGTTCTCCTCAAAATCCGCTGATTTTGTAAGGCTTACTTTTTTTGGTGGATTGTCAAAGGCTGATTGAAGGAAATGTTCAGATTGACGCTTCCTGGAAGTACTTGGTTCTGGATCACTTTTCCGCCTTTCGATCCTCTTTCTCGCATCTCTGATTCTGGTGACATCAGTAAACTTAGCATAACATCGTTTGTGACTGCCAAAGTTGGATAGTAACATTGGTAAACATACGGTGCATTCTGTGCAGGAATCCTCACCTGAGAACAGAGTCACATGGTTGGGGCATTTTCCCTCTGTTCCACACAATTCCAGTGCAATTTCCCCTTCTCTGCTATCTATATCCTTCCACTGCTCAATACTTTGACATATCTTCTTATATTTAGCCACAGTTAGCTTTATAACCTCAGTGTTATCGTCGGCGACAACGTGTACACAACATTCCATGGAGGCTGCCATCTTGGAAAATATCAGACTGTAAAAACATCTCTGATTGGCTGGGAATGAGACAAGCAATTTGAATGGCTAGCTAACTGCACATAGGCCATCTAGTGAGAAAGTGCTAAACTAGGCAGGAGTCAGTTTTGGGCCGCTGTAAAGATAAGCTTTTAAATTAGTTCTATAAATTAATGTGCAACTTATTTTTCCAGAAAAATGTGTTTTAATATTACAGTATATGTCATCTTTAAGATGCAACTAACAGAACATGGTTCGGTGAGTCGTCAAAACGAAAGTTCATCTTTTCAGACCTCGTCCCACGGCCTAGTCTATTTGATGGTCTAATTTCATACATAAGGCACACCGGATTATAAGGCGCATTAAAGCGAGGTAGTCGGAGCCGGGAAAAAAAAAAAAATTTGCGTGCATGGAAAGAAAATCCTATCTATAGTCATTATAGACACATATAGCGCGATTGTCTGCGAGTGTGAATGACCTGTTCCATGAGCAGGCAGAACGTTTTTAGTCCGTGGCTGTTTACATCGCCATATTGGCCAGAATACTCATTCGGTACTCGCTCGGTAATCGATACGGCCGTAAATACGTATTTACAACCGTATTTACTGCTCCCGTTCACAGCTAAATGGGAGCAGTTTCCATTCACACTTGCAGACAATTGCGCTATATGTGTCTATAATGACTATAGATAGGATTTTCTTTCCATGCACGCAAAAAAAAAAAAAAATTCCCAGATCAAGCCGATGGTGTATAAAACACGTATATTAGGATTTGTATGTGAAATTTCGGCATCGAATGACCTGTTCCATGAGCAGGCGGAATGTTTTTAGTCCGTGGCTGTTTACATCGCCATATTGGCCAGAATACTAGTTCGGTACTCGCTCGGTAATCGATACGGCTCACTCTCCGCCGGAGAGCGAGCCGTATTTACAGCCGTAAATGGGTGATTCTTCAATTAGGGGCACTTTTGACATTTAGAATTTGGAAAAAAATAAAGTTCTTTAATCTCTATTTTTTCTGTTTCAAAAGGTTTAGCAATTGGTCTGGAACACAAATCTGAGTGTAGCTTTGATATTACTTCATGATAATTTTGATATTATGATGCTTTTTTTCAAATTTGTCACAGCAAAATGTCTTTACCATCACAAAAAACAAAACTGATTTTAATACAAAATGATTTGACAAGCAAAGGTTTTACAATCATTCCAGTAAGTACAAAACATGCTCTTTAAGAATCATGTTCTAAATATTTGTAAGTACATTTAACATTAGTTAAATGTACTTACAAATTTTAAATGTTAAATGTAATACATTTTAACAACATCTTCTCTCTGACTTGTTAATATATTGCCTTGTCTCAACAATGAAATATTGCGTACTAATCAGAATATTTGAATTGCAATGTATATTTTTTCATAAAATGCAAATTTAGACTTTTAAACATTACCACAATGATTGTGGTAAAACCCAAGTTAACAATAAAACAACATTTTCTATCAAAAAATGTATTGTGATGGTAATGACAACATGTTTTGGTAATGACATAAAAATTAACACTGGTGTTTTGAGGTTTTTTTTTTTACAACAAAGACAAAGAAAATACTACTTTTTAAAAACACCACCTTTTGTACACTTAACCTTCCATTAAAATTAATCACTTGGTAAACTAACACAGCATTGCTTATGTAATAATATGCTCTTCTGGCCGGCTGGCTCGTTTCTGACATAAAAAAGGATCAAAGAAGAGAACTGGCATGCTCAGCTCAAATGTCCCATATGATGAATGCCAATCCAAAAATGATAAAATAGAAAATAAAGTTTTCAGCACTCTGAAATAAGTGTGTAGCATTTTAATTCATGCACAGCAACAGTGGTGTGACCCATATTAAACAACAGTCAGGGACCTGCTGGTGATTATCAACCAGCTTATACAAATCATTGGAACAATGTCATAAATAAAATACAAATACTAGTAAGAAATACAGTATAGTAAGAAAAATAGTATTTAAGTCATTAAAAACATATATCACATTCTGTGACTGCAACAACCACAAAAGTAACTAATTGATTTTACACACTAGCAATAAGAAAATGCACTTAACAATATAAAAACTCATCATGTGCAGAACCTCAATAGCAGAATTAAAGTGTCTGCCTTTATTTTTAACACTTTTTTCAATCAACAGCATTCAAATATCACTTTGTAAAAAGCTATTTTGACAGTTTAGAGTGTGCTACCAACATAAACCTTAGACACAAGTTTGTTTCATTCCCTGAGAGAGCACAACATCTTCCACACATTCTCTGGTAGCCTCATGTGCCTTTTGTGACTGGCTGGGGCTCTGGGACTAGACCAAGCAGATCACATGGCTGATACCACAGAACATCATCTTTCATAGGCCAAAAGAAACGGTTCTTGCTAATGATGTTCATTGTTTTCACAAGGGTACAACCTTCTGCATCTACATCCTGAATGATGCCTGGATATACATCTTGGTCATATTGAACAGCACACCACTGTCCTATCAGTTGATCTGTGATCTCTCAAACGGGGACAAGTGTTGATGCCTGTGTGTCCATCTCAAGTGGCTGCAGATCCAGGGCTGATCCTTCCTGGCTTGTTGTTGGCTCATCTTGCTGAATGGCCACTGTCTGTGGGCCATAGCACTTGCACTCCTCTGGAGCTGAACAGAAACAGCTGAGTACTCGCCACTTGATGTGACCTGGATTGTTGGTGAAAATCTGTACAAAAATAAAAACAACTGGGTATTACTGAATATGCTACATTCACAGAATAAATAAAGACTAATTTAATAAATAAATCCACCCGATGGATTTTCATCGTTCCATGAACTGTTTCCAGTTGATTTGGTAGCAAGGCATCCTTTGCTGAAATGTCTTCTTCAGTGACATGGAAGAGCTTGATCTTTCATTGCTCCTTCGACAGGACATCGAAGAGGACTTCACCACTTGGTAGATTTATTCCACGGGCAACAATAGCATCTGCATTTCGTTTTACTGCTGCTCCAACTCCATCTGCAGGTCCTTTGCCATGCCCAGCCTCCAAAAAGTTCCAGGTCACCCTGCTGAACCCAAACCTAAATGGCATTGTGAAGAGCAAATAAAAATTCTTCTTGGATCGGTACTGGGTTGTAGGGCCATCACTCATGACATGGAGGGCTGTTGCAGAGGGGTTCTGTTCCTTCAAGCGGGAGAGCACAGGAGAGAGATGTGCCCATATAGCTGAAGGACCATGCCTCATTGATGAGGAAACTGAACACACTGACGATATACCTTTTCCTGTGTAGGCAACTCCAGTGTGAGATGGCTTTCAATTTTCCTGTCTCTTTTCTTTATTGTATCTCTCTTTTTTTCTTTCAAGATATTGCTGAGATTTCTCAGGATCTTCCTTGAATTTGTCTCTGTATTTTTTTGACCGTTGAGCTGGTTTAGCTGGGGCCATGTTGACATCTTCAAACAAAAATAATGTAAATTACAGTTGGTAACTGTTCAATTATGTATCATAGTAAAGTAGTAAATAGTAAATTAAGCTAATATATGCTAGTTATTAGGAAATAAAAACATAAATTGTCATTACCATCACAGATCGTCATTACCATCACAGTCACTTTTGTGATGGTAATGACATGCAATGGTAAAGACAATTTTCACTCTTTGCAGAAAATGTTGGCTAAGTTTTAGACTTGCTAAGCTAATTGTTAGGTAGCATACAATGTACACTGAATATATCTAAATAAAGTGAAATTTTGTATTAATGAATTAAAATACTCAAATAGTAACTTGTTTGGTAATGATGCCTAATAAACATACTCTCAGATCAGGATGTATAAAACATCAAATTACTTACATACGTGGGCATCAAAAAATCAGGCTTCTGCCTCATGTTTGGACATGTTCCTCTGGAGCATCTAATTTGCATGCAACAATTTAAGTAACTGTTTGTAAAATCTTTATTGCTCTCTAAAACGTTGAACGTGATGGTAATGACAGATGTATGAGGGACAGCGATATTTTACTATAAATAAATAGTAAATTGAACAAATATAAAATATATGAATTTGAAAAATATCTTTTTAAGTTGTTATGAGTAAATGCAAAGTAAAGGTTTATAGCTAATTTTGTTGAAGATGTTAGTTTGTTGTATGTTACCTGTATCCTGCTTTAATTCCAAACAAAACGGAGTAGCTATATTGGTAAACAGAAGAAAAAGCTTTGTTGTGAATAAGACCACAGCAGATCCAGAAGGTAGATTTATAATATTAAAAAGCTCACTTCAAATTTTGGATCTATGTACTGCAAGTGTTTATGTCCCAAATCTTGACGACCCATCCTATTTTCACACTTTCTTCACTTCTCTTTCTGAACACTTGGACACCACACTCATAATAGGAGGAGACTTCAACCTGTTATTAAACCCTGCAATCAACAGGCTCAGTACATCGGGGAATTATCAAAAATGGAAGGCTACTGACTTTCTCAAACAACACATGAATGATTTTGGTCTTTGCGATGAATGGCATTCTCTTCACTCAGCTCTTAGGGAAAACACATTTTTTTCATCAGTTCATAGTTGACATTCCCGTTTAGACTTCTTCTTAGCCAGTAACTCTATTGTGAGGGATATCATAGACACTGAAATTTGTTCAAATCAAGCTATTAGCAATCACCATCCAGTATCTCTTACACTAGTAAATACAAAAGCTATCAGGAAAACTAGGAGCATGAAATTTAATACATCACTACTAAAAGACAAAGACTTTTATACTTCAATATAAAGAGTGGGAATCATATTTGGAATATAATGACGTGCAAGGATAATTGCTGTGTGTTCTCTGGGAAGCAGCAAAAGCGGTCATGCGAGGTTAAATAATCTCTTACTGTTCGTAAAAGAATAAAAAAGAAAAAGCACTGGTACTGGAGTTAGAGCAGAAAACTTAATCACTTGAGACAACCTGAACCGTTTCTCCACAGGAACAGGCACTTTCAATTCAATTCAATTCAACTTTATTTATATAGCGCCATTTCACAACAACAGTCATCTCATAGCACTATCAACTGTAGGGAGGACCCCCACAGCTGCAGAAAGACCCCAGCAATCAGGCGATCCCCTGTGAGCAAGCACCTGGCGACGGTGGAGAGGAAAAACTCCCTTTTAACAGGAAGAAACCTCCAGCAGAACCAGGCTCAGGGAGGGGCAGTCATCTGCTGCGACTGGCTGGGGGGTGAGGGGACAGAGAAGAAGAAAAGAACAGACATGTAGAGAGCAAACAGCACGATGGGGACTCAATCTATGGGAGAGAACAAACAAATGTTAATGACCAGCAAAAAAATATTTCATAGAGAGTGAGGAAAGGAGTGAGGCCCAGTGCATTACTGGAGGTCCCCCGGCTGACTAAACCTATTAGCAGCATAACTAAGGGAGGGTTCAGAAACACATGATCCCTCCCTAATTGTAGGCTATATCAAAAAGGTAGGTTTTAGCCCTATTCTTAAAAACAGAGATCGAGTCTGACTCCCGAATCCAGATTGGCAGCTGATTCCACAGGAGAGGAGCTTGATAACTGAAGGCTCTGCCTCCCATTGTACTTTTGGAGATTCTAGGTATTACAAGTAAACCTGCATTTTGGGAGCGTAGTGCTCTGTTAGGATGATACGGTAGTATCAGATCTTTTAAATAAAAAGGAGCCTGATTGTTTAGAGCTTTGTAAGTAAGAAGAAGGATTTTAAACTTAATTCTAAACTCTATGGGAAGCCAATGAAGGGAGGCCAGAACCGGAGAGATATGATCTCTCTTTCTAGTACCTGTTAAAACTCTTGCTGCAGCATTTTGGATCAGCTGAAGACTTTTTAAAGATGTTTTAGGACAGCCTGATAATAAAGAATTACAATAATCTAATCTCGAGCTAACAAAAGCGTGGATCAGCTTCTCAGCATCACTCTGAGACAAGATGCTCCTAATCTTGGCAATATTACGCAAATGATAGAAGGCAGTCTTAGAAACAAATTTAATATGTGAATTGAAGGACAAATCCTGATCAAAAATAACTCCAAGGTTCCTCACAGAGCTATTAAGAGAAAGAGTAACTGCATCCAAACTGAAAGTTTGATTTGGAAAGGAATTTCTAAGGTTTTTTGGACCAACAAGAATGACTTCAGTCTTATCTGAATTTAATAGCAGGAAATTACAAGTCATCCAAACTTTGATTTCCTTAAGACAGGCTTCTAACTTGGCTAATTGATTAGTATCATCTGGCTTCATTGACAGGTATAATTGTGTGTCATCTGCATAACAGTGAAAATGTATACAGTGCTTTCTAATAATGTTGCCTAACGGAAGCATATATAAACTAAAAAGAGTAGGGCCAAGCACAGATCCCTGTGGAACTCCATGACTAAGCTTTGAGCTGAGAGAAAACTCATCATTTACATGAACAAACTGGTACCTATCAGATAAATAAGATCTAAACCACTGCAACGAAGTTCCATTAAGTCCAACATAGTGTTCTAATCTATCAAGTAGAATATTATGATCAATAGTATCAAAAGCTGCACTAAGATCTAAAAGGACAAGTACAGAAACTAGTCCATTATCAGATGCAATGAGGAGGTCGTTAGTGACCTTCGCTAAGGCTGTTTCAGTGCTATGATGGATTCTAAACCCAGATTGAAACTCCTCAAATAAACCATTTCCCTGCAGGTGGTCAAATAATTGCGTAGCAACAACTCTTTCTAAGATTTTTGAAATGAAAGGGAGATTAGAGATTGGTCTATAGTTAGCTAAAGCTCCTGGATCTAGCGTTGGCTTTTTGAGTAAGGGTTTAATTACAGCCGTTTTAAAAGCCTGCGGTACATGGCCTAAAGTTAATGAAGAATTGATTATATGAAGAATAAAGCTACCAATAAGTGGGAAGACTTCTTTAAATAACCTGGTAGGAATAGGGTCTAAAAGACAAGTTGAAGGTTTGGATGAGGAAACTATTTTGTCTAACTCACAAAGGTCGATTGGAGTAAACTCATCAAGACAGACATCAATAGAAGGAGTTGTAGTAGTTACAGTATTTAAGTTAACTGTGGGAAGAATCTGATTGATTTTATCTCTGATGGATGAAATTTTATTATTGAAAAAGTTCATAAAGTCCTGACTAGTAAGCTCTAAGGGGATGCTAGGATTGACAGAGTCCTGACTCTTTGTCAACCTGGCTACAGTACTGAAAAGAAACCTAGGATTATTCTTGTTCTCTTCTATTAATGCAGAGTAATAACTCGTTCTAGCTTTTCTAAGAGATTTTTTATAAATTAAAAGATGATTTCTCCAAGCTAAATAGATTTCATCTAAATTAGTAGAGCGCCATTTTCTTTCTAATTGACGAGTCTTCTGTTTTAAGCTACGAGTTTCTGTGTTGAACCAAGGAGTTAGAAATCTCTGATTAGACTTTTTCTTTTTTAAGGGGGCCACCAAGTCTAGAGCCTGATGCAGAGAAGCTGAAACACTATCCACCATGTTATCAATTACAGAAGGAGCAAGCTGTCTATAGCTTATTTCCGTTGTGTTGACACATGGCATAGAGGAAACAATCTGCATAAATTTGGAAACAGCATCATCTGAGAGGCATCTACTGTGATAATATTTTTCTTTAGGAGCCAAATAGTCAGAAATAGTAAAATCAAAGGTTAACAGACAATGGTCTGACAGTACAGGGTTATGAGGAGACACTACAATATTTTCTATTTCTATGCCATATGTCAGAACAAGGTCCAATGTATGGTGGAGGTAATGAGTAGAATTTCCTACTTTCTGAGAAAACCCAATCGAGTCTAATATTGAATTAAAAGCCACATTAAGGCAGTCACTATCTACATCCACATGTATATTAAAGTCCCCTACTATAATTATTCTATCAGATTTCAGCACTAAATCAGCTAAGAAATCAGGAAATTCGGATAAAAATTCTGAATAGGTTGATGGGGGACGATAAACTATGGCAAATAAAATTGGGTTTAACCTGGAATTGCTAAAGTGCCCAACACTGAGGACCAGGCCCTCAAAGGAATTATAACATGTTTTTTGCTTTACATTAACTAGTAATTTGGAATGGTAAATTGTTGCTACTCCTCCTCCACGACCAGAACTTCTGGGATTTTGACAGTTTAAATAACCAGAGGGAGTTGATTCATTTAAACCAACATAATCCTCTTGCCCTAACCAAGTCTCTGTAAGGGAAATTAAATCAATCTGATGATCAATTAACAGATCATGGACTAACAGAGACTTGGGAGTTAGAGACCTAATATTTAATAAACCACATTTAATTTTTAAATTATGAGGAGGAACAGAGGCCAAATCATTCAGTTTAGAGGCTTTATGTTTAATTTGAGTTTTACCAATATTTTGCTTTATCACTTTGGGATGCTTATACATTATATTTTTATTTACTTTGGAGGGAGCAGACAACGATTCTCTGATGGGGAAGACAGGGGCTAAGCTGAGGGGTGGCGGATGAAGAGGAGCTGCAGAGAGGCGTGTAAGACTGCGACTCTGCTTCCTGGTCCCAACTCTGAGTAGTCACGGTTTTGGAAATTTGGATAAAAAAGATGCCAGATTGTTAGATAAATGAGAAGCACCATCCAAAGTGGGATGAATGCTGTCTCGTCTCATAAGACCAGGTTTTCCCCAAAAAGAGCTCCAATTGTCAATGTAGCCCACGTCATTTTTAGGACACCACACAGACAGCCAGCGGTTCAAGGATGACGAGCGACTAAACATGTCATCACTGGTCAGATTGGGGAGGGGCCCAGAGAATACTACAGTGGCAGACATCGTTTTGGCAAAGTCACACACCGATTCTATATTAAGTTTTGTGACTTCCGACTGCCGGAGACGGATGTCATTAATGCCGGCGTGAATAACAATTGTGGAATATTTACAGTTACTTTTAGCCAGCATTTTCAAATTTGACTCGATGTCGCCTGCTCTGGCCCCAGGGATGCATGTGACTATGGCCGCTGGAGTCTCTAGGTTGAACTTTACGATCTGAGAAAATTCAAGCTGGAATTAAAAGAAATTACAAACAAAAAGACACAGTTTTTAATACAAAGACGGTGTCTTGAGAAGTTTGGACACAGTAATAAATTGGGGCGATAATTTTTCTAACCAGCTTAGATTGAAAAAAGAGAAAAAAAAACAACTTATGTTAATTTTATTAAGGATATGACTGGAACTATAACCCATGAGCCCAAGGGAATAAATGACTCCTTCAGAAAGTTTTATGAAAACCTCTAATCATCTCAGATTAATCCATCTGACTCAGAGAAAAATAATTTCTGGACAATATTAACTTACCACGATTAAATAATGAACAGATTGCAGCTCTGGATGCACCTCTTCTGGTGTCCGAACTCCAGGATGCACTTAACCCCTTGACGTTGATTGTCGTGAATTTGCGTCAAATTAACTTTCTCAACTTAATTTAGCATCTACTTGAAAGCAAAAACACAAGTGGATTTTTTTTTTCATAATTGGAAATAAATTCAGGTGTCAAGGGGTTAAGTACATCCCAAACAACAAAGCTCTGGGACCAGATGGATTTCCAGTTGAATTTCATAAATAATTCTGGCCTGTGGTGGCACCTACTTTCTTTAAAATGGTGAACCAAATTAAAGAAGATAATGTAATCCTTCCAAGTATGAATTTGGCTAGTATTACCTGCTCCGAAAACCTGGAAAAGAACCTATGCCTTCATCCAGCTACCATCCCATCTCACTTATGAGTGTCTATCTTAAAATAATTTGCAAAGCTCTCGCCAAAAGACTGGAAAGGGTAATTCCATTTATTAAACACCCAGATCAAACAGGTTTCATCAAGGGTAAGCACTTGGCTAACAATACATGCAGGCTATTTAATTTAATAGACTACTGTAAGATCAATAAATTAGAACCCACAATTTTATCTCTGGATGCAGAGAAAGCCTTTGACCGTGTTAACTGGAAATTTCTTTTTATGGTGTTAGACAAGTTTGGGTTTGGTTCATCTTTCAAAAACTGCATTAAAATACTATATAGCTGTCCAACTGCATCTGTCTGAACAAATGATCAAACTTTTCAAAGCTTTAATTTCCAGAGAGGTACTAGGCAGGGTCGTCCACTCTCTCCCTCACTTTTGACCATCTTTATCGAACCATTAGCAGCAGCCATACGACAGAATGTTGATATCAGAGGTATCCAAACTGGAGAAAAAGAACACAAGATAAGTCTTTATGCTGATGATGTGTTGATTTTCCTTGAAAACTCACAAAGATCTTTTCTTCAGACAGTTGCACTCACTGAAAAATTTTCGTCATTATATGAGTACTCTAATAACTGGCGTAAATCAACAGTCTTAGCTATAAATTGTAATTTTTTCAAATATATCCACTATTCCAATACAATCAGATAATGTTACATATTTAGGAATAGATCTTTCCCCCAGGCTGTCAGAGTTATTGCGACTAAATCACATTCCCCTTTGAAAAACAATACATGACAATCTTACGCACTGGAGGACACTACCTATATCACTAATGGGAAGAGTTGCAACAGTTAAAATGATGGTCCTTCCTAAAATCAACTATTTATTTCCAATGATTCCGACCCAACCATCTTTGGCCTGGTTTAAGTCTCTAGACTCAAATATAAGTAAATTTTTATGGAAGGATAAACCATCACAGATCAGTTTAAAAACTCTTCAAAAAGCAAAAGAGTGGAGAGGTTTAGATCTACCAGTTTATATATATATATATATATATATATATATATATATATATATATATATATATATACACATACATACAGTATATCCTGTATATATATATATATATACACTTCTTAGCCAACAGACTGCAGTTTGTTTCTAAATGGACAAAATCAACCCCACTAGGAAACCCATGGTTAGATGCTGAACAGGCTCTCTGTGGGTCGTGAAATATCTCTGACTTACCTTTTATGAGTCCCTGTTTTAAATGCCATGACTGTTTTAAAAGCATTAATATCAGCTCCTTTCTGACAGCCTGGTGGAATTTTTTTTTTTTTTTTAAATAATGGGGTCTTTACTTGTCCCTTGTAAACTCACATCCATTTGGAATAATCCTGATATCCTGCAACAAAAGAGGACGTTAAACTTTCCACTATGGTATGAGAAGGGAATAAAAAAACTTAAGAGCATCTTATTTGAGGTGGAAATTCTATCCAACTTCAGGAACTAGTATCACAGTATGACATCAGTGTTAAAACGTTTCTTGAATACCAACAGCTTTAATCCATAATAAAAGCAAGATTCAATCTTAATCAGACAGATTTAGAGGTACCAGTTAAGGTGACAGAGTTTCTAAATTTTTGTTCTTCTAAAATGATATTGAAAATACACGGACTATTATCAAAACTGGATGAGTCAGTATCTCTTCATGTCAGTATCTCTTCCAAAACCAAAATGGGAGACAGACTTAACAGTCAATAAGGATGAAAGCTTCTGGACACAAATATGTTTAAACACTTTTAAGATGACTAAAAACTCTAATTTACAACTCATACAGTACAGAGTTCTACATGGAACTCATTACAAAGGACAAAGGAAGTTCAAAATGGGCCTGAGTCACATAAATATCTGCAACTACTACACCAGCAACGTCCCGGTTATATGCATGCTATTTGGTCCTGTGCACCAGTCCAAAAGTTCTGGCAGAAGACGTGAAGACTTTTGGGCTTGGCTTTGCTATCATATCCCATCCTCACCCACACTTTGCATACTGGGTGATTTAAGTGAAATAAATATGGAGGCAAGGATGTCACACATGGTTATCACTACCTTAAGTATCGCAAAGAAAACTATCCTCATGAACTGGAAATCAAGAAATAATTTATGCACGACCCACTATAATAACCAACTATTAGAATATATTAGCCAGGAGAGAATGTCTGCCTCCTCAAATAACTAACTGGCTGAATTCAATTCTCTCTGGTGCCCGCTTATTAGTTCTTTAACCTGAAGGGTGGGCGGGTGTGCTTTGCTCTCCTTGGCACCTCTGGTGGCTGGCTGCACCCTGACCACGAGGAGTTTCTGTGACCCACTGGGGCCGGTGTCCGGGGAGTCTGTTCCGGGGTGGCTGTATGTCTGGCCTGGGGGAAGGTTGGTTGGGGGAAGGGGGGGGTGTGGGGTGGGCTGACAGGGTGGGTCGTGGCCCCGGGCTGGGTCTGGCCATGGGCCCCTGGTGCTGGGGGGGGGGGGGGGGGGGGGGGGGGCGTTCCTCCGCTTGGGGGGGGTTGGGTGTGCACCGGTGGTACAGACCGGCTTGTTTACCTTTTTGGATTTTTTGTTTCCTAATGGGAAAAAGCTTCCTTCTCTTTTGCATGGGTGTGTCTGCTAGTCGGGAGGTGCTGGATTGAGGGGGTAGTGCCTCTTGTCTATGTGGGCTCCCCTGGATGGGGGGCTTCTTTAGGCATGGTGGTCCCTGGGGTGTGCGGCAGCGCTGTTGGGGGGGCCAGGGGGGCGTTGTGGGGGTGCCTGGAGGGGCTACAGCCATGGGGGTTGGGGCGCTGGACTCCTGGGGCCCAGGGGGTTGCCGTTGGCCCCGCTGGGGGGGGGGGATTGGTGGGCCCAGGGCGTGGGCACGTTGCACCGGTGGCCTGGCGGCCTGGCCTCCCTCGGCTGTCCCTTCTTGCGTGGATGCCTGAATTTCCCGTGGCTTGTTGGCCTCGGACATTTGACCCCTGTGGGGGTTTGTGGCATTTCCCTGTTTGCTCACGTTTTCTGGTGTGGTGGGGGGGTGCTGAGACCGGCTGTCCTTTTCTTATGTTTCCTGACAAATCACTCACATGTACGTACTTATTTTGCACATGCTCTCATATACATGCACACAGATGCACACACACAAATGTCTCCCCTTTAACAGGTGCGGATACCAGACTTGTGTTGTGATCTCTTCAGTGGAAAAAGCAGTCTGTCTTCTGTTTGTTTTAGTTGTTGGTTTGTTTGCCTTTTTTGTCTGTTCCTCTCCCTTTTCTGTCGCACTCCCCACATTTGCTTTCCCCATTCCCCATCCTGTCGTGTCCTTCGTGAGTAAAATAATTTAAACAACTAGTGCCTATCTTTGCATGCCCTTAGAAAGCAGGTGTAAGCAAGGGTGTAAGCAAGTACATCAGCACTCATTTAGTGATTCCTGCCTTTGATCTTTGATGTCCTATGATTGTGAGTGAGTGTGAGTGATGCCTGCCTTTGATCTTTGATGATGTCATAACGAGTCCTATGATTGTGAGTGATGCAGTCCAAGGACGGAAATTTTTTTTCACACATAAGGAGTCGTTATACATAGGGACATCATAGGACATCATGCAAACATCATAGGAACATCATAGGCGGTCCTATGATCTTTGGTTGTGATACACACACAGACAGATACACAGAGATTTCTTGAATTTATAGTGATGTATTTAAAGTTATTACAAGAGGAGTTTACAACAATATGTAGTAAATAGGTGCCTACTGTATAAAGCTCCTTTTGGCAAAGTAAATCTGTTTTGGCACAATAAGGGTAGCAGATTTCTGTTCTGCTCAGCTTGCTCCCTGACAGGACAAGGGAAACAAAACAAACAAAACAAAAAAACGCTGCAGCAGCTGTCCAATGCTCTGCAGCTTTTTCAGGATTAGAGCTGCATCGAACAGCGGTCACGCAGTGCAGCACCCTGGTAAACAATGCTGAGTTGCTCCCTTCTCCATCTCTTTCTTTCCTTGCTGGTTTGCCCGGTGAGTCCTTTGCATGGTGATCTGAGCGCTGAGCTCATCCGCGCTCAGGTTTCTCAGTATTTTCCCTTTTTCTCCCGTGTTTTTTCTGCTTGGTTATTATTGGTGCTCCCAAGGCTTTTACTGTGACAGTGCCGTGGTCGAACGTCCGGCTGTCAAAGTCTAGCCGGCACTGTCACAGCTGATCATGATTTTGGTCATTACATTTCCTCCTCTCCTGTTTGGTTCATTGCTTTTTGTTATCAGTATTTAAGGGAGCAGCTGAGGCTCACTCCTCGCTGCGACCTGTGTCTACCAGGACTGGAGTCCCTATCCCTGGCTCCAGTCTTCCTTCTGTGCTTGGTTTGTCCTCACTTCATCATTCGTAAGTGTTTATTCTATAGCGTCAGGTTCCGCCCTCGCTACGCTCTTGCATTAGTGCTATTAGTTAGTGTTCTTTATTTTGTGTTCTAGTTTAGTGTATGTGTTTTGCCCCACATGGCTCATTATTTTGTACCTTCTTGAATAAACAAGCAAACTCGCTTTGGGCAACTGGTGCCTCATTTATGCCCTGAAAGGGGCAAACACGACAGTAAGTCGCAGCCAAGCGAGTTGCCAACCACAGTAAGTTTGTTATTGGGCTTGAGTTTTTTTCCTTATCCGGGTGCTAGTTTTTTGAGATGGCGTATTGCATCGAGTACCTGATGGAGGTTGATGACCTCCTGTCCAATGCTCGCCTGTTCACCCCCTCCGACACCGCACACTGGTACCTGGACCTCGTGCAAAAGGCGTTAAAGCCTGACCTCATATCCAGAGGGCAGGGAGAGGTTGGTGACGTTAACGGTTCTACATAAGAAGAACTTGGAACCGATGGAGAATCCGGCCAAGAAGCCTCCATCTCCTCCCCGGGACACGGCCGTTCCAACGAAGGGGAAGCCTCCTGATTGGGCCGGTCCTCCATGAGGTTCCCGTCCGGATCCTGTCCCAGGTTGCCAGAAGAGCTCCGCCTCCCAGCCAGATGTTTCCCCCACACCTCGATGAAAGGTAAAGACAGCAGCCTCATCCTCCGGGTCATCTTGCCCCGCTGTTCCATCAGCTCCATGTCCCCAGACTGCCCCGGCTGCTCCTCCCTCCTCCTCGGTGCACCTTTCAGCTTCCGTGAGCCCAGTGAGCCCTTACCTGGTTCTGCCTGTCACCAATCCTCCGCAAGGTTCCCGTCCAGATCCTGTCCCGGGCCGCCAAAGAATCTCTGCCTCCCAGCCAGCTGTTTTCCCTGCATTACGACAGAGGGTGAAAATAGCAGCCTCAGCCTCCGGGTTATCTTTTCCAGCTGTTCCGTCAGCTCCACATCCCTGGACTGCCTCGGCTGCTCCTCCCTCCTCCTCGGCACTCCCTTCAGCTGCTGTGAGCCCTAGAGTTCCTTGTCTGGCTCCGCCCATCACTGATCCTGTTGGTGTGACTCCTCCTTGTCTTCCGGGGTGGTCCTCTGTCACCATCCCTACGGGAAGTGGAAGAATCAAGCCCGCTGCAACAGTCATCATCGTTCCCCAGGAAAGCAGGCAAGTGTTTTTTCATTCTAAATCTCTGTTTGATGAATTACCTTGTCTGATTCCTGGGGGTGGAGCTCAGGGTTCACAGTTCTCTGAGCTCCCACCACCTGCTGCATCCATTGAAATTGAACCTGCTACCTCTGTGTTTCCTCCCCTTCTCTCCAAGTGTCTCCCGGTGCCAGGAGTAGACCGCCGAATGGAAGAGGATCCTGTAGCCCTGGAGAGCCTGGTTCCAGTCTTGCAGCTGCGTCATGGGCAGAGGAGGAGGGCTGACTGTCATTTGGAGCCTGCGCCGACGATTAAGCGTCCCCAGGTCTCCGTAGAGCAGCAGTCAGCTCCTGCAGGCTATGGATCCCCTGCCACAACGCCAGGTGGGCCATCGGCGTGGCTTTCAGCACCAGGGTGTTCTCGGACTGTGGAGACCATCATGCCGGCTGCGGAGGCCACCGCAGTCAAGTGGGAACTGGAAACGGACCTCCAGATCATCGAGCCTGGATCGTCGGAGTCCTGGACGGCAGTAGAGCTCGAGATCAGGCAAGTGCTCTATTTTGTCATGCTACTTTCTGTCTTGGAGCATTCTTGCCTGTCTCTTGAGGAGAAGAACTGGGTGCAGCTGGCCGCTGCATCCAAGCTCGTCTCGCTGGGCTCTGCTGCTGCCGGTGGCCCTGACCCCTGTTCTCCCTCTTTGTCCAAGCCTTCTCCCAGGGTCACCAGAGATAAGTCATCTCCGGTCATATTTGTTGAGGCTCCGGGTTCGTGTTTGGAGGTCATGCCAGGTGCTGCGCTGGCCTGGTCGGGGTCCGCCGAGGGTGCTGCATTGGCCCGGTCGGGGTCCACTGAGGGTGCTGCGCTGGCCTGGTTGGGGTTCACAGGGGGTGCTGCGTTGGCCCAGTCGGGGTCCACCAAGGGTGCTGTGTTGGCCCAGTTCGAGGTCAGCGAGGGAGCTGCAGATCCGCTTCTGCCTGACACCAGACTGGTTCCCCGTTTCCCCCCCTTTCCCCCCTATTCTCCACCACCGGGAGCCGCTGGGGTCCCTTTCATTTGGTTCAACTTCCCCTCGTTGTGCCTCTTGGTAGGGAAGCCGCCTCCAAGCTCCCCCCTCCGGTCCTGGTGGTCTAAGGACGCAGGTCGGCCCCCTGACGGACTGTTCCGCCGGTTCTGCATCCTGGGTCAGCCGCCTGACAGACTGCTTCGTTGGTTGGGTGACCTGGGTTGGCCGCCTGATGTACTGTTTCCGCGGTTCTGGGACTTGGGCCAGCCACCCTGTTTTGTTTTTTTTTCCTTTTATCCTGATGTGGAGTTGGGATGCCTCTAGGCCACCTGAACTGCCTGTTTTTTTCCCTCTCTACCTGCCGGTATCCCCCATACTTGTGTTTTCGTGGTGTTTTTTTTTTTTTTTTGCCCTTGGATATTGTCAAAGTGATGTTTTTTTCTTCTCCTTGCCTGGTTATCTGAGTTGATGTGTACTTATTTATCTTTGTTTTCACCTACTTATCTGGTTTTAGACATTTCTGCGAGGAAGTTCTCATTTCATGTTTTGCATTTTGCCACTTTTCATTTGTTTGTAAGGCGAGTATTAGTCATGCTATTTCGTGCTTGAGACTTTTGATCTTTGTGGGGTTTTTTTCTGTATTTTGCTGTAAGACATTTTGTACTTGTTTCCTTTCCGGTTTCTCTCCCTCCTAGCCTGTTTCCCCCTCTGCCCACCCAAGGTCAGTTGGTAGCTTTCTGGTTGTGGTGGTGGGGACTTCATGCGTGTCACTATGGACCCCTGGAATGCGCCTTTTGAACGGGGGGGTGCTGTGGTGATCCGAGCGTTTAGCTCATCTGCACACGGGTTACTCAGTATTTTCCCTTTTTCTCCCGTTTTTTTTCTGCTTGGTTATTATTGGTGGTCCCAGGGCTTTTATTGTGACAGCGCTGCAGCCGAACTTCCGGCTGTCAAAGTCTAGTTGGCACTGCCACAGCTGGTCATGATTTTGGTCATTACGTTTCCTCCTCTCCTGTTTGGTTCATTGCTTTTTGTTATCAGCATTTAAGGGAGCAGCTGAGGCTCACTCCTCACTGCGACCTGTGTCTGCCAGGACTGGAGTCCCTATCCCCGGCTCCAGTCTTCCTTCTGTGCTTGGTTCGTCCTCGCTTCATCATTCGTAAGTGTCTATTCTATAGTGTCAGGTTCCACTCTCGCTACACTCTTGCATTAATGTTAGTGTTCTTTATTTTGTGTTCTAGTTTAGCAAACTCACTGTTGGCATCTGAAGCCTCATTTATGCCCTGAAAGGGGCAAACACGACACTTTGAGTGCATCATACTTTCATGTTTGTGTCATAAACTTTCGGTGTGCTTCTCAACAGCACACGGAGGAGGAGAAAAAGGACAAATGGACACAAGTGCAGGGTTACATCAAACACACATTTATTAACACAAAAAGGCACATACAAAAGACACAACAGCTCGGGTACGCTAAAGAGTCCTTCACGACGCCCAACACACACACCGGAGAATTAACTGGGCAAACAGCCAAGGCGTAGCGGCCGTACTGCACAGAGGAACGCTGCAGAAAGTGAAGCAGCGCAGCGGCAAGAAAACACACTGCAGTTTACTCACGGTGTGTGTGTGGGGGGGGGGGGCAGTCAGAGAAATCCTAGTCTCCCAGCGAGCATACACAGAAACAGTCCTTAGTGACGTGACAGTTAGACAGGGAAGAACTACCATCCAACACATACAATGGTCCAGCGGTGTTTGTCTAGCAAGGAGCTGCTTTAGTACAAGCGCCGCTGGCGAGGCAAATTGGGAGCACCTGGGCGAGGCATGGGAAAGATGATTACAGAGATGAACAGCTGACTGTCAGAGAAAGAGGGGATGTGGCCGAACAGGCCAGGGCAGCAGCTACAGGCAGGAACAGAAACCATACACAGACATGAGAATGACGAGAAAACAAAGCATAACACCACATAATAAACCCACTGCCTGAGCCACCAGGGACGATCAGAACTGAGCCCACAGGAAACACGGGCTCGGCTCATGACAGTTTGCCCCTATGGGGCTTATGGACGGACTCACTCAATTCAATTCAATTCAATTCAACTTTATTTATATAGCGCCATTTCACAACAACAGTCATCTCATAGCACTGTAGCACCCAACATAGCACTGTAGCACCCTACAGTTGCAGAAAGACCCCAGCAATCAGGCGATCCCCTGTGAGCAAGCACTTGGCGACGGTGGAGAGGAAAAACTCCCTTTTAACAGGAAGAAACCTCCAGCAGAACCAGGCTCAGGGAGGGGCAGTCATCTGCTGCGACTGGCTGGGGGGGTGAGGGGATAGAGAAAGAAGAAAAGAACAGACATGTAGAGAGCAAAACAGCACGATGGGGACTCAATCTATGGGAGAGAACAAACAAATGTTAATGACCAGCAAAAAAAAATATTTCATTGAGAGTGAGAAAAGGAGTGAGGCCCAGTGCATTACTGGAGTGTCCCCCGGCTGACTAAACCTATAGCAGCATAACTAAGGGGAGGGTTCAGAAACGCATGATCCCTCCCTAATTGTAGGCTATATCAAAAAGGTAGGTTTTAGCCCTATTCTTAAAAACAGAGATCAAGTCTGACTCCTGAATCCAGATTGGCAGCTGATTCCACAGGAGAGGAGCTTGATAACTGAAGGCTTTGCCTCCCATTGTACTTTTGGAGATTCTAGGTATTACAAGTAATCCTGCATTTGGGAGCGTAGTGCTCTGTTAGGATATACGGTAGTATCAGATCTTTTAAATAAAAAGGACCCTGATTGTTTAGAGCTGTGTAAGTAAGAAGAAGGATTTTAAACTTAATTCTAAACTCTATGGGAAGCCAATGAAGGGAGGCCAGAGACTCACTTAGCAACATTTAAACATCATCACTCTATAAATTCAAGAAATCTCTGTGTGTCTGTGTGTGTGTCTATCACGTTTATAGGACATCATAGGATGGCTTATGATGTATGCATGATGTCCTACGATGACCCTAAAGGATATGATGTCTATATAATGTCATATAGACATAGCACATCATACAACACCCTATGACGTCTGCATGATGTCCTATGATGATCCGATGATATCAGGCACCATAGGACTCGCGATGCCATGATATAGATAAATGTGTCTTTATGATGTCATGCCTAGAATAATGTGTCTTTTGATGTCATATGGGCTCAAAATTGTCAAGGAGAATAAATCACAGGGCCAGTCTTTACAGCGTGTTTGTGTTTTTTGCACAACAGATTTCTGCAGCCATTGCCAATTCTACGCTGCCGCGAGCAGAGTTGCCAGATTGAGCAGTCTTCGTATTCTTGCTCAAGATGAAGAAACTAAGCAAAAGTGTCGCTTTCTCAGCAATGTCATTTTTAAAGTGGTGCTGACACAGTAAAAATGTGTAACCTTGAAGAATGCCAGTCTACACTACAAATGTGTAAAATGCCAAGCAAAGCGCTGATTTCTCCGCGTGTTCCGGTTTCTTTGTTTCTACGGGCATGCATGGGCCTTCCTGAACAGGGTCAAAAGCCACTTTTTTCTCAGATCTATTTTCATGATCCTGCCCATGAACTGGAATGACGACGCACCTATCCCTCAACCAGTGGTCTTAACGAAGAAGAAGAAGACCCACCAGATGGAGAGGAATAGAATGAGGAGAACTGCTGCACGTCAGAAAAGATGCCGTGAACATGAAACACCTCAGGTTCCAGCAGTACGCTGCAGGCATGACTGTAAACAACACAGCCGTCTGAGACAGGAGGAGACCCTTCAGCAACGGGCATGCAGAAATACTTGCTTATACTTGGTTTCTACGGCATGGACAGGTATGCATGGGTATGTACTAGTATTTATTTAACAAAAGAACACAGTGCAGGGGCTGAACAGAAAATAAAGCCATAACGGCAGAAAACTACACGGATTGAACGTGACAAATAATTATAACTCCAGATCTATGATTGAAACTGACGGCGACTAGACGAAAAAGAGTGATGTCTGAAGATAGAGTTGAGGTTTGATTGGACACAGCAATGATGATAGAAGGACAACAGCTCCTGACCAGATAGAGTGATGATATAGAGTGAAGTACGTGGCGGTAATGCACCTGTAAGCTGGTTGCCACCTCCAATCAAATCTAAAAGAAGAAGAAGAAGAAGAAGAAGAAGACACCCTGCTGAAGGCATTGTGTGAGATGAACAAATACTGATCAGCAGCTGAGACACAGCCATGAGCAATTAACAACAAAAGACCAATGACTGAGAAACAGGGAATGAACTGAGAACGCTGTCACACCAGTATACAACAAAATGATGAGTGAGACAGGAACAAAGATAGTACTAATGAAAACGATAATGACAACTGAGAGGAAGCAGAACTTGAATAGTGGGACATGTCCGCAACATGTCCCCTCATGACATTATTTACTCATACTGTATATTTTGCTACTTTTTGTTCATTTGCAAGTTTTCTAATTTTTTTTCTCATGAATTAGTGTTTTTTTTGTATATTTGCAATTTTTTTTTTCTTCTCTGGATCCCTTTTCAAGTAATTTTACAATTACTTCTTGTAAATCTGCAACTTTTTTCTCATAATTTTGTGACTTTTTTCTAGGAATTTTTTTTTTCCTCATAAGTTTGCTACTATTTGTTGGAAATTTGTCACTGTTTTTCTTACAATTTTTTATATTTTTTTTTCACATAAATGTTTAACTTTCTTCTGATCATTTTGCCTATGGTGCCAGTTTTTCTGAAACCTGCTCACCCTCATTAAACCCATGTGGGGCCCACATGGGTTTAAAGGGGTAAACAGATTAACCTGCTTACCTGCACCACTGGGAAAGTCCATGTGGGCGAACTCAGATGGGGCCAACATGAAACCCGTGGACAAACATGGAACCCGTTGGGGCAGCTCGTTGGCACAGTGGTTAGCACTGTGGCAGCACAGTAAGAAGACTGTGGGTTCAATCCCACCCCCTGACCATTAGTGACCCTTCTGTGTTGAGTTTGCATGTTCTCCCCGTGTCTGTGTGGGTTTACCCCGAGTACTCCGGTTTCTTCCCACAGGCCAAAAACATGCAAGTTTGATTTATTGGAAACTCTAAAGTGGCCCTAGGTGTGAATGTGTGTGTGAATGGTGAAGGGATTGGTGCTGCACTGTGGCTGCCCCATCCATTCACGTGGATGCCCTAAATTTCCCTCTGGGATTAATAAAGTATATAAAAATCTCTACAGAAATCCCTACATGGGACCCATAAGCAGTCCCTCCAGGATTTTGTGATGTTATGATTGCATCAGTTCATGCAAAATCATGCAATTGGCGCAACTATTGCAGAACCTTGCAACTTTGTCCAATCACTACAACTTTCCCACAATTTTGGCCAATCCTTGTCAACTTCCGCTAATTTCACCTATCAAGTTTGCCACTCACTGGTGTGCAAATGCTCAGTCTAACCAATCAAATACATTGCTGCACCACGTTCACCTCCATGTTTATAGTGAGGATTAACCAAACACATCAGCAAAAACAGTGTGTGATTTAAAAAAAACCACTCACCCGCAAGGTTTCCAACACCATCCCTTCCTCCGTCTCTGCTAGCCTGCCGGTGGACGTCTCACCACATCTCCACCTTGACTGTGTTTACGAAGCGCTGGGTTTGTGTTGAAAAACGTCCGCCTGCCTCAAAAGCACCCCATTGCGGGAGCGCGCGTGAAGACAAATGCCATAAAACCATAAACAAAACCAGCAAATGTAACAGTAGAGGCAGTGTTTGAACATTTTATATGTCTTTAGAGGTAAAATCATTACTACAGCTTGTCATTGAGCTTTAAAACTGTGAATCTCCGGTCTGGACACGGAGAAACTTACCCCACCGACTCCATCGTAAATGAAAGATGAGTGTCCGAAGACACAAATGTGTGTGTGTGTGTCAAGACGTGCAGCAGACAGACTGGCAGGAGTTTGGCATGGAAAGAGAAAGAATATTGTCTGTAATTTTTTTCAGAAAAAACACAGACTCCAATAAACAATACAGACCAACAGAATAATTTTTTTATTTATTATATATTTATTAAATTATTTATTTTTCCTCTCCGCTCGGTACTGTGTGGTTGGGGACTGTAGTGAGTTTTCAAATGAAGGTGCTGCCAATAATTTCCAAATCTATACTCTTTAGCATGCATTCAGTGCAATTTAGCTGTTGTAATGTATATTGTGTTAAAGTATGTATTTGCTGTTGCACAAAAAGAGTTTTTCTGTATAGCAGAAGTTTCTGCTTAAATTACAAATTACTGTAATAGGAAATTTTTGACAATCCTGTGACATGTGCGTGCGCTGCAGCGCACAGGTGAAAGGATTTGAGCCCAATCGCTGGTGGAGTGTGTTTATTAAACAGAAAGTCAACATACACAGTGTTCCATGAAAACAGTCGCGAAATAACAAGGGCGAAATAACAATGAGAAAATAGCCCCCCGGCGGAACAGTGAGCAAATGACTTACAGAGGATCGGAGCACAACTGGGCTCTGGGAACAGCGACACCATCAAAGTCCAAAGGAGGAGAAGCAACTGTGAATGAGCCTGGACATCAAATGTTGACTAATGCCACCACACTGAGTGCTCACACTGTCACCCATAAATACCCCATGCACTTAATGAGTGACAAGTGGATGCAGGCGTGCGGCGGCAGCCGGTTTCGGAGTGCGTGTTAGCGAATGTGAGTAAGAATGAATGTGTGTGTGTGTGTGTGTGTGCGCGCAAGTATGAGAATGTGTACTGAATGATGCATGTATGTGTGGGTGCGTGCATGTGTATGTGTGTAAGTGGGTGAGAGTGCTCAGGGAGTGGAAAATGAAAATGACAATCAGCTGGTGGATGCCTGGCAGGGAAAGAGGTGTGGCTGTAGGCTGGCAGGGAGCCCAGGACCCAGAGGCTCCTAAAGACTGCCTCTGACAATTAAGAAAACAATAATCAGAGAAAATACAGCCACAAATCATGGACGGGGTTGGAGAGGTCCAACCCACCCCATGACAGAGCCCCCCCACCCCCCACCCCAAGGGGTGGATGCCATACACCCACCGTTCCATCAAAAGAAAACAAAATACAAAGGAAAACCTGCCGCCCCCCCACTCAGAGAACTATCACAAGTAACCAGGGAGGGAGGTTGGGGGAAACAGGTCAGGAGGGAATAAACAAGCAAAAATTAATACAACAATACAATACGAAAAAAACAAAACAAACACCCATCCCAACCAAAGACTATGCCCCCCCCAAGACCCAAGAGTCCCAAAGTTCAGGGGGCCGACCAGAGTACCAGGCCCAGCAAGGTAGCCCGCTGAACAGTGTCAGGCGGCCTTCCAGAGCCATTGGCCTGCCCGACCCACAGACTCAGTCTTTCAGGTGGCCGGTCCACATAATTGAGCCACCAGGACCAGAGGGGCGAATGAAGAGGTGGCTTACCCACCGGAAAGCTAAAAGGTGGGTGGTCAGACCAGAGAATGGGGACCCCAGTGGCTTCTGGTGGCAAGGCCTAGTGGACCACAGTGCTGCACCCTCGGTTGTCCCGGCTTGGGACTGCAGCACGGCTGCACCCGCGGTGGACCCAGGCTGGGCCATGGCTGCACCCGCGGTGATCCCAGCCTTGGACAAAGTTGCACCAGCGGTAGTCCCGACCTGAGACCTCATTGCTACCACGGTGAGCCCCAGCTAGGCCTGCATTGCACCACCGGAGGACCCTGACCGGACCATGGTTGCACCCATGATAGAACCCGGCTGGGCTCCTGCTTCACCCGCAGTGGGACCCAGCTGGGCCTCTGCTGACCCAATGCCATCTTAACTGTGGGCCAGCCGACCCGCTTAAGCACCCGAGCCAGGAGGCGATCAATCACGGGCATCCTGGGCTGGAGCTGAGCACCCATGATGACCTCCTCAGCGGGGACAGCAGCAGCCATGATGACCTCCAGTGGTGAGCCTGGATCCTCGGACTCATCCGGCGATGTTGGACTCTCTCCAGTGATCCTGGAAGGGGACTCAGACAGAGAACAAGAGGGATCAGGGTCGCCATCAGCAGTGAAGCCCAGCGAGACGAGCTCAGGTGCAGCATGCGGCTGCATCTGGGTCTCCTCACCTGGAGCTAGGCAAAAATGCTCTAAAACTGAGAGAAGAAAAACAACAGAGAGCACTTGCCTTAGCTCAAGCTCTACCGCCGTCCAGGACTACGACGAGCCAGGTGATGTTCTCGCTGGCTCTGCCTCCTGGAGGTTCAGCTCCAGCACTGACTCTGCTGCAGCAGCCGGCCTCCGCAGCAGGCATAATGGAATTAGCTGTCTTATTTGCCCCAGCTGCTGTGCTCCATGCAGGGAATTCCTCCGGCATGACGGCTGGGCTCTGGCCCACCATTGCTGCAGGGGAAGAATCCTCCCAGACCTCTGGCTCCTCTTGCTTCCAGCGGTCCAGCTCCGGCGCCGGCATACTCTCGGGAAAAACAGGAGAGAGCATGGAGAGGGCTGGTGAGCAGTTCAAAGCAGAAAAAGGTGGGGAGAACTCAGGGGACTGCTTTTCTTGAGTCTCCCTATCGGGAATCAGGCAGGACATTTCATCATTAATAGAAGTGGAATGAAATAACACTTGCCTGCTTTCAATTCAATTCAATTCAATTCAATTCAACTTTATTTATATAGCGCCATTTCACAACAACAGTCATCTCAAAGCACTATCAACTGTAGGGGAGACCCCCACAGTTGCAGAAAGACCCCAGCAATCAGGCGATCCCCTGTGAGCAAGCACTTGGCGACGGTGGAGAGGAAAAACTCCCTTTTAACAGGAAGAAACCTCCAGCAGAACCAGGCTCAGGGAGGGGCAGTCATCTGCTGCGACTGGCTAGAGGGTGAGGGGATAGAGAAGAAGAAAAGAACAGACATGTAGAGAGCAAACAGCACGATGGGGACTCAATCTATGGGAGAGAACAAACAAATGTTAATGACCAGCAAAAAAAAATATTTCATAGAGAGTGAGGAAAGGAGTGAGGCCCAGTGCATTACTGGAGGTCCCCCGGCTGTCTAAACCTATTAGCAGCATAACTAAGGGAGGGTTCAGAAACACATGATCCCTCCCTAATTGTAGGCTATATCAAAAAGGTAGGTTTTAGCCCTATTCTTAAAAACAGAGATCGTGTCTGACTCCCGAATCCAGATTGGCAGCTGATTCCACAGGAGAGGAGCTTGATAACTGAAGGCTCTGCCTCCCATTGTACTTTTGGAGATTCTAGGTATTACAAGTAATCCTGCATTTTGGGAGCGTAGTGCTCTGTTAGGATGATACGGTAGTATCAGATCTTTTAAATAAAAAGGAGCCTGATTGTTTAGAGCTTTGTAAGTAAGAAGAAGGATTTTAAACTTAATTCTAAACTCTATGGGAAGCCAATGAAGGGAGGCCAGAACCGGAGAGATATGATCTCTCTTTCTAGTACCTGTTAAAACTCTTGCTGCAGCATTTTGGATCAGCTGAAGACTTTTTAAAGATGTTTTAGGACAGCCTGATAATAAAGAATTACAATAATCTAATCTCGAGCTAACAAAAGCGTGGATCAGCTTCTCAGCATCACTCTGAGACAAGATGCTCCTAATCTTGGCAATATTACGCAAATGATAGAAGGCAGTCTTAGAAACACATTTAATATGTGAATTGAAGGATAAATCCTGATCAAAAATAACTCCAAGGTTCCTCACAGAGCTATTAAGAGAAAGAGTAACTGCATCCAAACTGAAAGTTTGATTTGGAAAGGAATTTCTAAGGTTTTTTGGACCAACAAGAATGACTTCAGTCTTATCTGAATTTAATAGCAGGAAATTACAAGTCATCCAAGCTTTGATTTCCTTAAGACAGGCTTCTAACTTGGCTAATTGATTAGTATCATCTGGCTTCATTGACAGGTATAATTGTGTGTCATCTGCATAACAATGAAAATGTATACAGTGCTTTCTAATAATGTTGCCTAACGGAAGCATATATAAACTAAAAAGAGTAGGGCCTAGCACAGATCCCTGTGGAACTCCATGACTAAGCTTTGAGCTGAAAGAAAAATCATCATTTACATGAACAAACTGGAACCTATCAGATAAATAAGATCTAAACCACTGCAACGAAGTTCCATTAAGTCCAACATAGTGTTCTAATCTATCAAGTAGAATATTATGATCAATAGTATCAAAAGCTGCACTAAGATCTAAAAGGACAAGTACAGAAACTAGTCCATTATCAGATGCAATGAGGAGGTCGTTAGTGACCTTCGCTAAGGCTGTTTCAGTACTATGATGGATTCTAAACCCAGATTGAAACTCTTCAAGTAAACCATTTCCCTGCAGGTGGTCAAATAATTGCGTAGCAACAACTCTTTCTAAGATTTTTGAAATGAAAGGGAGATTAGAGATTGGTATATAGTTAGCTAAAGCTCCTGGATCTAGCGTTGGCTTTTTGAGTAAGAGTTTAATTACAGCCGTTTTAAAAGCCTGCGGTACATGGCCTAAAGTTAATGAAGAATTGATTATATGAAGAATAAAGCTACCAATAAGTGGGAAGACTTCTTTAAATAACCTGGTAGGAATAGGGTCTAAAAGACAAGGTGAAGGTTTGGATGAGGAAACTATTTTGTCTAACTCACAAAGGTCGATTGGAGTAAACTCATCAAGACAGACATCAATAGAAGGAGTTGTAGTAGTTACAGTATTTAAGTTAACTGTGGGAAGAATCTGATTGATTTTATCTCTGATGGATGAAATTTTATTATTGAAAAAGTTCATAAAGTCCTGACTAGTAAGCTCTAAGGGGATGCTAGGATTGACAGAGTCCTGACTCTTTGTCAACCTGGCTACAGTACTGAAAAGAAACCTGGGATTATTCTTGTTCTCTTCTATTAATGCAGAGTAATAACTCGTTCTAGCTTTTCTAAGAGATTTTTTATAAATTAAAAGATGATTTCTCCAAGCTAAATAGATTTCATCTAAATTAGTAGAGCGCCATTTTCTTTCTAATTGACGAGTCTTCTGTTTTAAGCTACGAGTTTCTGTGTTGAACCAAGGAGTTAAAAATCTCTGATTAGACTTTTTCTCTTTTAAGGGGACCACCAAGTCTAGAGCCTGATGCAGAGAAGCTGAAACACTATCCACCATGTTATCAATTACAGAAGGAGCAAGCTGTCTATAGCTTATTTCCGTTGTGTTGACACATGGCATAAAGGAAACAATCTGCATAAATTTGGAAACAGCATCATCTGAGAGGCATCTACTGTGATAATATTTTTCTTTAGGAGCCAAATAGTCAGAAATAGTAAAATCAAAGGTTAACAGACAATGGTCTGACAGTACAGGGTTATGAGGAGACACTACAAGATTTTCTATTTCTATGCCATATGTCAGAACAAGGTCCAATGTATGGTGGAGGTAATGAGTAGAATTTCCTACTTTCTGAGAAAACCCAATCGAGTCTAATATTGAATTAAAAGCCACATTAAGGCAGTCACTATCTACATCCACATGTATATTAAAGTCCCCTACTATAATTATTCTATCAGATTTCAGCACTAAATCAGCTAAGAAATCAGCAAATTTGGATAAAAATTCTGAATAGGTTGATGGGGGACGATAAACTATGGCAAATAAAATTGGGTTTAACCTGAAATTGCTAAAGTGCCCAACACTGAGGACCAGGCCCTCAAAGGAATTATAACATGTTTTTTGCTTTACATTAACTAGTAATTTGGAATGGTAAATTGTTACTACTCCTCCTCCACGACCAGAACTTCTGGGATTTTGACAGTTTAAATAACCAGAGGGAGTTGATTCATTTAAACCAACATAATCCTCTTGCCCTAACCAAGTCTCTGTAAGGGAAATTAAATCAATCTGATGATCAATTAACAGATCATGGACTAACAGAAACTTGGGAGTTAGAGACCTAATATTTAGTAAACCACATTTAATTTTTAAATTATGAGGAGGAACAGAGGCCAAATCATTCAATTTAGAGGCTTTATGTTTAATTTGAGTTTTACCAATATTTTGCTTTATCACTTTGGGATGCTTATACATTATATTTTTATTTACTTTGGAGGGAGCAGACAACGATTCTCTGATGGGGAAGACAGGGGCTAAGCTGAGGGGTGGCGGATGAAGAGGAGCTGCAGAGAGGCGTGTAAGACTGCGACTCTGCTTCCTGGTCCCAACTCTGAGTAGTCACGGTTTTGGAAATTTGGATAAAAAAGATGCCAGATTGTTAGATAAATGAGAAGCACCATCCAAAGTGGGATGAATGCTGTCTCGTCTCATAAGACCAGGTTTTCCCCAAAAAGAGCTCCAATTGTCAATGTAGCCCACGTCATTTTTAGGACACCACACAGACAGCCAGCGGTTCAAGGATGACGAGCGACTAAACATGTCATCACTGGTCAGATTGGGGAGGGGCCCAGAGAATACTACAGTGGCAGACATCGTTTTTGCAAACTCACACACCGATTCTATATTAAGTTTCGTGACTTCCGACTGCCGGAGACGGATGTCATTAATGCTGGCGTGAATAACAATTGTGGAGTATTTACAGTTACTTTTAGCCAGCATTTTCAAATTTGACTCGATGTCGCCTGCTCTGGCCCCAGGAATACATTGGACTATGGCCGCTGGAGTCTCTAGGTTCATGTTTCTGACTACAGAGTCGCCAATGATCAGAGTTTTTTCCTCAGCGGGTGTGTCGCTGAGCGGGGAAAAATGATTAGAAACGTGAACAGGTTGGTGGTGAACCGGGGCTTTGCGACTAGGCTTCCTTCTCACCGTCACCCACCCAGTCTCCTCGCTGCTGAGGAGAGCCGGGGAACCGCTGACAGTGGGGCCTAAGCTAGCTAGCTCCGCTGCAGCTAATGGGCGTCCGTCGAGATTAACTGGCGCAGACGGTGTTTCAATGCAGCGGAGCCGGGATTCCAAATCAGACAACCTCGCCTCGAGCGCCTCAAAAAGACAACATTTATTACATTTACCGTTATCACTAAAAGAGGCAGAGGTGTAGCTAAACATCTGACAGAGAGAGCACACCAGAGGAGGAGAGGAAAGAGAGGTAGTAGCCATAGCTAGTGGCTAGCTAGTGGCTGGAGAGCTGGAGAGCAAACCACACAGGCAGACAGCAGACAGCTTTCCCGGATTTGGATGTTGCCTTCTGCTGTGTGGGCATCGTCCTCCTTCTGCGTGACAAGGGTGGTGTTGGGCCCATCTGTAGAACGTTGAGGAGCCACCCCTCTCACCACAGGAACGGGAGCTGCCGGTGAAGAATTCAAACACTCCTTGACCGTCTGAGAATGCACCGAGGGAGGACGCCTTGCAGTGGCAGTGGAGGAAGGTTTGGCAGACGGAACTGCCCGAGAGGAAAAACATGAGTGCAGGTCTGTTGTGTGGATAGCCGGGCTCAGTGTAAGGGGGGGGGGGCACTGTAAGAGGGGCTTAATTATTCTTCTGGGGAACTGGGACAAGACAACGTCGTTGTTTGGGTGCCGGGACTGGCTGGGTAGGAGTGGGATTCCGGTGAGCCATAGAAACAACGGAGACCCTGGAGCACCCTTCCTTCAGCGCAAACCCAGCCATTTTGTGGACTTCCTCCCCATTTTGCTGTTTTCACGACATAGCTCTGCTAACCGGGCAATCCGCTCAGCTCCCTTGGGATGCCCCAAGAGCTGAGGACACCGCCGAACCTCTGCCCCCGCCAGACTCACATACCAAAGAATATCGTCCGGGGTGGAATGTGCACTAACCAAGAAGATTAGCCGGTCGATATCCATGAGGGCCAAGCAGCACTCCCATCCAAGGCTCATCAGGTAGCCCCGACCCATCACCATCTCCAAAAACAGGTTAGTGGAAAAACACAGAGAGAAAGGTGAATAAACAACACACACTTCACCACTGGGCTCTTCTGGTGGCGGCGTACTGTCATGTGCGTGCGCCGCAGCGCACAGCTGACAGGATTTGAGCCCAATTGTTGGTGAAGTGAATGTGTTTATTAAACAGAAAATCAACATACACAGTGTTCCATGAAAACAGTCCAAGATGAATAATGATTAAGATGACTGGCTACAAACTCCGTTGGCTGGAAGAGAAAGGGAAAACCCCACGCACTCCCAGATGGAACTGGGCAGCAGAGGAAAAGGGCAAAATAACAATCGGAAAATAGCGCCCGGCAGAATGGTGGGCAAATTGTCATGATGGCCGCTAGGCCATCATCAGCATCATCAACATCAGCTGCGCTCACTTCAGCAGGTGGCAATCAGCGGGCCATAAAAGCCCAACGCGCGGACGCCTCAGCACGGAGTCGTCTGTCAATCTCACTGAGCAACGTGCCAAGATCTCGACCTCTCGTGAAGAACTCTACGCTTCGCCAAACCAGGCCACGAAAGCCATCTCTTCACAATTCCTCTGCTAGCCTTTTCCCCTGTGCACAGGTGGACCTCCCTGGCGGCGGACCTCCCTCCTCTGCTGACGAGGCACCGTCTCCCGCTCCGCGGAGCTCCTCCTCACCTCCACAGCACCGGACACCACGAGCACGACGTCGCACGGACACCAGGAGTCAGTCACCCTCTCATTGTGGCACCCGCAAGTAAGCCCCTGCAGCATACCCGCCGAACATTGCTACTGAACAACAGTAACCTTGTGCTTGTGTTTTCCAGGGTTGCCGGGTTACCACAAGATGGGCTCAGCTCCAGTGGCCAGACGAACATTCACACATTCACTCACACTTCACTCACAAATCCACAATAAAGATTATTGTCAGTATCTCTCGTGTCAGCGTCTGTCTCTTGGGTCGTAAATCATGTCAGTACGACTCCGTCAGGATGACCCATCAGACAGTGCATTGTCGCGCCGCTTTAACACACTCAGCGCACGAGTAGATATGATTTCCCACCAGCAGACCGTAATCTTAAACCGACTAACTCAGATTAACAGCCGGCTGGATCGCCTGGAAGGTCACCAGGCATTCCCCCCAGCTAGCGGGGCGCCTTCTGCCCCCGCAGTTGCGGCTGCTAGCCAAACCAGCCCATCTTCCACACATCGCCTAACTCCTGTACCAACCCCCGCACGCTTTACTGGTAAACTGGGGGAGGCTCGGGGGTTTTTGCTACAGTGTGAGTCAGTTTTTCTCCGTGTCCCTGGGGACTTTGCCACTGATATGAATAAGATTGGGTACATCATCAACCTGCTGGGAGGCAGGGCTCTTGATTGGGCTTATACCATCATGGCCAAACCAAATTATTCATTGTTAACTTACCAGCTGTTTGTGGCAGAGTTCATGGAAGTGTTTGATCATGCTGACTGGGGCGCGGTGTTAACTGAACGGCTGCTTGGACTTCGGCAGGGCAGTAGATCTGCCGCCGATTATTCCGTGGACTTCCAGGTATTAGCCGGTCAGGTTGGGTGGGGGGAGCCAGCACTCTGTGGAATTTTCCTCTGCAGCCTTAACTCAGAGTTAAAAGACGAGCTAGCGGCAAAGAAGAAACCAGACAGACTTGGGGAATTAATCTCCCTCACCATCAGCCTAGATAGCAGACTGAGGGAGCGAGCTGCAGAACGGCGAACAGCTATCTGTGCGAATAAGTCTCGCCCTCGCTCCGCTAGGTCCCCCCTCCTTGCTCTGCCCGCATCTGAAGAACTTCCGGAGCAGGAGGATATGGTTGTGGGGCAATCGGGTCTTACAGCAGTTGAGAGACAGCGCCGCAGGGAGCAGGGGTTATACTTCTACTGTGGGAATGGGGCACATGGAGTAGTCGATTGCCCATTAAAAAGGGGAGGTCCGTGGATCACGGTAGGGGGATTCGCGGAAAAAATCAGACAAAGCCCCTCACTAGTTGCCACATTCCCATTAGGCTCATTCATAAACACAAGGAACACACCACACTTGCCTTAGTTGACTCTGGCGCTGAGCAAAACTTTATCTCCAGAGACCTGGCAACCATGATGGGCCTCAGCTGTCAACCTTTACCCCCCCCCCCCCCATCCATCTGGTCACCCTGTCAAAAGCATCTCTGACGTCAGTTTCCCACCAGACGGCACCTGTGTTAACGATAGTTTCTGGTAACCACAGGGAGGAAATACGGTTCCTGGTCTTGCCCTTCTCCTCCTCGCCCGTCATCTTGGGGTACCCATGGCTCCGGTTGCATAACCCCACGTTCGACTGGCAAGTTGGGAGAATAACGGCTTGGAGCCCATTCTGCCTGAGCGCTTGTCTTCAGTCCTCTGCATGCGTTCCCTCAGTGCTGATGACGCCTCCCTCAACACCTCCTCTGGACCTGTCAAAGGTGCCTGACGTCTACCATGATTTGGGCCAGGTGTTTAGTAAGTCACGGGCGTTGTCCCTTCCCCCCCCATCACCCGTACAACTGCGCGATTAATCTCAAGGCTGGGGCCCCTCTCCCGGCGAACCGCCTGTACAGCCTGTCAGTTCCGGAACGCGAGGCCATGGATACATACATCAAGGAGTCCCTGGCCTCCGGTATCATCTGACCATCCTCCTCGGCCGTTGGGGCAGGGTGTTTCTTCGTTGGGAAGGACGGGTCGCTGCGCCCCTGTATTGATTTCCGGGGTCTCAACGACATTACTATTAAAGACAAATACACTCTTCCCTTGATGAACACTGCTTTCGATTCCCTCCAGGGGGCGGCTTGGTTTACTAAACTAGATCTACGGAACGCCTATCACCTGGTGCGCATTCGGGAAGGAGATGAGTGGAAGACTGCTTTTCGGACCCCGAGCGACCACTTTGAATATTTGGTGATGCCGTTTGGGTTAACCAACGCTCCGGCAGTGTTCCAGCGTTTAATAAATGACGTTCTCCGGGACTTTCTGAATTCCTTCGTCTTTGTTTATCTTGATGATATCCTCAACTTCTCGCGCACACTGGAGGAGCATCAGGTGCATGTACGACGGGTCCTACAGCGCCTCCTGGAGAATCAGTTGTTCGTCAAGGCGGAGAAGTGTGAGTTCCACACGGATCACACCTCCTTTCTGGGGTTTATAATCGCCCATAACCAGGTGCTCCCCGACCCGGACAAGGTCAAGGCGGTGGTGGACTGGCCTACGCCCACATCCAGGAAACAGCTACAGGGTTTTTTGGGGTTCGCCAATTTTTACCGGTGCTTCGTGCCAAATTTTGGGAACATCGCCAGACCCCTGACTGCACTCACATCCCCGAAGGTCCCTTTCCATTGGAGTGAGGAGGCTGCCACGGCATTTGACAGGCTGAAGGGAGAGTTTGCTTCGGCCCGTATGTTGACCCAGGTGGACCCGGAGCTACAATGCCTGGTGGAAGTGGACGCATCGGATTTGGGGGTGGGGGCGGTACTCTCTCAGCGCTCCCCGACAGACGGGAAGATCTGCCCCTGCACTTACTTCTCTCATCGTTTGACACCTGCTGAGAGGAATTACAGCATCGGCGACAGGGAGCTGTTGGCTGTCAAACTTGCGCTGGAGGAGTGGAGACACTGGCTGGAAGGGGCTGCCCAGCCATTTGTCGTCTGGACTGACCACCGCAATCTTGAATACCTTAGGACTGCCAAGCGGTTGGATGCACGTCAGGCCCGCTGGTCTCTCTTCTTCGGCCGTTTTAATTTTACGATCACCTACCGGCCAGGGAGTAAGAATGGCAAGCCTGACGCCCTTTCCAGGCAGTTTGACGCGCCCTCCGCTGACGACTGGGAGGAGCCTATTCTGCCACCTGTGTGTGCGGTTGGTGCGTTGACCTGGGGCATCCGCGATAAGGTCAGAAGAGCACAGGAGGTGGAGCCCGATCCGGGTGGGGGGCCCCCGGGTCGCTTGTTCGTCCCTCGTCCTGTCAGGAGCCAAGTAATAGAGTGGGGTCACGCGTCCAAGCTGGCGTGCCAACCGGGTGTGAGTCGGACCATTGATCTCCTCCAGAGAACCTTTTGGTGGCCAGGGCTGCGAAGGGACGTTAACAACTACGTCAGGGCCTGCGTTCAGTGCACCACGGGGAAGACATCATCATCGGCCCCGGCAGGTCTGCTTCATCCTTTGGCCGTTCCCTCCCGCCCCTGGTCCCATGTAGCCATGGACTTTGTGACCGGTTTGCCCCCCTCCGGCCACTTCACGACCGTTTTAACCATCGTGGACCGTTTTTCTAAAGCTGCCCATTTTGTGCCTGTCCGGGGGTTGCCTTCAGTGCGGGAGACGGCGGACCTCCTCGTTCTCCATGTGGTTCGCCCTCACGGAATCCCCGCTGACATTGTTTCGGATCGAGGGCCACAGTTCGTCTCGCAGGTTTGGAAGGCGTTCTGTATGGCGCTTGGGGCCACGGCCAGTCTCTCCTCTCGATACCATCCTCAGAGTAACGGCCAGTGCGAGCGAGCCAATCAGGAGCTGGAGGCTGTGCTGCGCTGCATCATCTCCTCCTGTTCTTCTTCATGGAGCATGTACCTCCCGTGGATCGAGTACGCTCATAACACCATGGTGTCCTCGTCCACAGGGATGTCCCCCTTCAAGGCATCACTGGGGTACGATCCACCCTTGTTCCCGGAGGAGGAGGGGGAGGTAGCAGTCCTGTCCGTTCAGGCTCATGCCAGACGCTGTCGGCAAGTTTGGTCCATTGCCTGCAGAGCCCTTCTGAGGACCACGGAACGGAACATTGAGGTGGCCAATCGCCATAGGAGGCCTGCCCCGGATTACAAGGTGGGTGACAAGGTATGGTTGTCCACAAAGAATGTCAGTGTGCCTGCCGAGAAGCGTAAGCTAACCAAGCGCTTCATCGGTCCCTTTGTTATCTCCCGCATTGTCAACCCTGTATCTGTGCGTCTTGCTCTCCCCTCTCACATGCCCATCTGCCCCACTTTCCACATCTCCCAGGTCAAGCCCTACGTCGCCGACCCGCTGTGCCCACCCCCTGCGACTCCCGTTCCCCCGAGGATGATCGATGGCCATCCGGCCTGGGGGGTAACGGCAATCCTGGACGTCCGCAGGAGGGGTCGAGGCCTTCAGTATTTGGTGGACTGGGAGGGGTTTGGCCCTGAGCACCGCTCCTGGATACGCCCTGCGTTGATCCTTTACAAGCAGTTGATCCGCGATTTCCATCGGGCGCATCCAGGTAGGATTGGGCAGGTGCCTGGAGGCACCTCTAGAGGGGGGAGTACTGTCATGATGGCCGCTAGGCCATCATCAGCATCATCAACATCAGCTGCGCTCACTTCAGCAGGTGGCAATCAGCGGGCCATAAAAGCCCAACGCGCGGACGCCTCAGCACGGAGTCGTCTGTCAATCTCACTGAGCAACGTGCCAAGATCTCGACCTCTCATGAAGAACTCTACGCTTCGCCAAACCAGGCCACGTAAGCCATCTCTTCACAATTCCTCTGCTAGCCTTTTCCCCTGTGCACAGGTGGACCTCCCTGGCGGCGGACCTCCCTCCTCTGCTGACGAGGCACCGTCTCCTGCTCCACGGAGCTCCTCCTCACCTCCACATCACCGGACACCACGAGCACGACGTCGCACGGACACCAGGAGTCAGTCAGCCTCTCATTGTGGCACCCGCAAGTAAGCCCCTGCAGCATACCCGCCGAACATTGCTACTGAACAACAGTAACCTTGTGCTTGTGTTTTCCAGGGTTGCTGGGTTACCACAAGATGGGCTCAGCTCCAGTGGCCAGACGAACATTCACACATTCACTCACACTTCACTCACAAATCCACAATAAAGATTATTGTCAGTATCTCTCATGTCAGCGTCTGTCTCTTGGGTCATAAATCATGTCACAAATGACTTACAGAGGGTCGGAGCACAACTGGGCTCTGGGAACAGCGACACCATCAAAGTCCAAAGGAGAAGAACCAACTGTGAGTGAGCCTGGACATCAAAGGGTGACTAACGCCACCACACTGAGTGCTGACACTGTCATCCATAAATACCCCGTGTACTTAATGAGTGTCGAGTGGGCAAGAGCGCACAGGGAGTGGACAAATGAAAATGGCAATCAGCTGGTGGATGCCTGATAGGGAGAGAGAGGCGTGGCTGTAGGCTGGCAGGGAGCCCAGGACCCAGAGGCTCCTAAAGACTGCCAGCTGACAATTAAGAAAACAATGATCAGAGAAAATACAGCCACAAATCATGGGCAGGGTTGGAGAGGTCCAACCCAGCCCATGACACTCTGTGCTTTTCTTGTATTGTTATATAGAATATCACTGCAGTAAAATTGGATAAAAACATCTGCTTTAAAATTTATAATTCTTCCCACAACTTTTAGTGCAAAAAAAAAAAAAAAAAAACCTCTCAAAACATCACAATTTTTTTTAAAAAGGCTCCCACAAATTAAGGCTTTTTGGGCAGCAACAATCACTGCTCTCTGCCAGTCCTTCAGTCATGCCTTCCGCCTCTTACCAGACACTCACCAGCTGTTTGGGATCACCACATGCACAAATGCACATACTCACACATGCTCACACACGCATACACACATTTCCTATTAATCATGCACCTGCTTGCCACACGGCTGTGTCCACTTGCCTTCATCAGTATATTGAGTACTTATTGGGAGGCAGTGGGCTCAGCCAGTGTGGCAGCTTATGTCGACATGGGACAACCTGACCTGACTCCCCGGATTATTGGCTTCCTTCCCCTGGACTTTGTATGTTGTTCCTTAGAGCCATTCCACTCCAACATATCTGTAAGTCTTTTTGTGCCTTTTCCCTCCGCTCCAGACTGTTCGGAGCACGTTAGGCATTCCCTCTAAGCCTACGAGGGTTGTAGCAGGTTGTCTTATTCTTTTTCACAGTGATTGCTATTTGGACATTTTGTACACTTTTCCTTTGTAAATAAACACGTAACTTACACTGTGTTTTGGGCTTGCTGCCAATTTATATGTTTGCTGCGAAATTACGCAGCGGACATGAAAATAAGACTAGTGGTGATTTTAATTATAAAGAAATACATTTAATGAGTACACCACCTTTGAATATCACACCTTTGTTTTACCCCCCCCCCCCCCCGATTTTATACCTTACAGTTTATATACCACCAAAATCATGTGCATAATTTGTCAATTAATTCTTTGACATGCTGTTAGTCATCTATACAAAATATAACAAGGTTGTCATAGTTGGTGATTTTAATCTTTACATACATGATGCTTCTAACTCCTTTTCTAGTAAATTTTTAAACCTTCTTAACTGTATGGATTTTAAACAGCACATCACACAGTCAACTCACAACAGAGGACACACCTAGACCTTGTCATCACCTATGGCCTGTCCACTAGTGTGTCTTCTGTTGTAGACTTGGCTTTCTCAGATCACTTCTGTGTTTTTTTAACACTAGAAGTCCCAGACATTAGCCCTCTTGTGGCCACTTGATGGTCCCCCTATGGGTTTTCTAGCCAAAAAGGCCAAATGGCCCCTCTCTGGGACTTCTAGTTGTCACCAGTTTTATTTAGAGAGAGACCCTGGTGTGAACTGTGAAGAAGTGTCATTTGGAAGGTGAGCTCAAACCAGGCAAAGAAGCTGTTAAGTTCCTCTGCCAGAGTGAGGCTGCTGTCCAGTGTTGGGGGACCCTGGCCCCTGTAGTTGGTGAAGGGCTGGATGCCGCTCCACATCTGTCTGGGGTTGTTGTCTGTGAGGAAGCCCTCCACTTTCCTCCTGTAGGTGTTCTTAGTATGTTTTGTGCCTCTCCTCAGGTTGGCTCTGGCAGTGCTATACAGAGAGCTGTCCCTCTGCCTGACGGCTGAGTTGCAAACTCTGATCAGAGCTTGGACCTCACTGGTCATCCAGGGTTTTTGCTTTGCAAAGACCCAGATGTGTTTGGTGACTGTCACATTTTCAACACAGCATTTAATGTAGAACAGGAGAGACTTGGTGTAGGAGTCTAGGTCCTGCTGATCAAAGATTTTCCAATCTGTGCAATTAAAGCAGTCCTACAGCTGGAGGAGAGCATTTTCAGGCCAGGTTTTAATGTTAGTTTAGTTGGGGGGGGACTTTTCCTTGTGTGTGTGTGTGGGGGGGGGGGGGGGGGGGGTAAGCATGTATTAGAAGCAGGGAGAGATGGTCTGATTGTACAAGGTGAAGGAGGGGGGTTGCTCTGTAGTCGTGCTTAATGTTGCTGTAAACATGATCCAGTGTTTTTTCCCCTCTTGTGAGACACTTAACGTGCTGGTGGAATTTGGGGAGTACAGTTTTTAAGCATGCTTTGTTAAAAGCCCCTGCAATAATGTGGACTGCATCGAGGTGATCTTTCTGTTGCCTGTTAACGATGCGCTGGAGGTAGCTGAGTGCTAAGCTAATGCTAGTGTCTACAGGGACATAAACAGCTGTTACAATTATGGCCGTTAGCAGCGAACTATATGGATATGAGATGTACACACAAAATAGGAAATGTAAAGTATGGAATGTTTAACAATTGAGATTACGATGGAAAAAAGAAAAAAATATAATAGTAAGTTGTATATATAGAGCACCGGGATCTGATGTGGAAAAATTTAAAAATGGGATGGAAAAGATGTATGCAAAAATAAGACAAAAAGATATTTTTATTTGTGGTGACTTTAACATAGATTTAATGAAAACAAAACAACACAAACCAACTGAAGATTTCTTAGATACAATGTATAGCTTAACCTTATTTCTAAAGATTACAAAACCTACGAGAATAACGACACACTGTGCTACCCTCATAGACAACATTTTTACCAATGTTATTGAATATAATCTGGTGAGTGGTATAATAATAAATGATATTAGTGACCACATGCCTGTATTTGTTTCTTTAGATGTTAATTATGGGGTTAATGAGAGTAAGAATAATAATAAACTATGTAAAAGCTATGGCTGCACGGTGGCGCAGTGGTTTAGCACTGTGGCAGCACAGTTTTACCCTCGGCCGGGGGATCGCGGGGATCATGAGATCGTGGGTTCGATCCCAGCCCCCGACCAACAGTGAGCTGTGTGGAGTTTGCATGTTCTCCCCGTGTTGCGTGGGTTTACTCCGGGATTTCTCCGGTTTCCTCCCGCACACCAAAAACATGTAGGTTTAGGGCGCTCGCGCACGCAGCGACCAGCAGCCGGTGGCTTGTCACCAGACTGCAAACCAAGTCTACCTACGGGTACAAATAAGTAACAAAAAAAAAAAAAAAAGATTATCTATAAAAGAATACGAACAGAAGACAGAATCAATGATTTAAAAGAAGACTTAATGTTACAGAACTGGAATGTTGTCTATAGAGAGAAAAATGTGGACTTGGCATATGATAAATTTATTGATATATTTAAATCATTATATGATAAAAACTGTCCAATTAAAGAAATTAATAAAAAACATATATACAAAAATTGCCCATGGTTAACCAAAGGGTTACAAAATGCTTGTAAAAAGAAAAATTATCTCTATAAAAATTTCATTAAATTTAGAACTAAAGAATCTGAAAAAAGATATTGTGGAAATGTGAAAATGACGAGGCAGAGTTTATCTCTCGAGTCAGTTTTATTCACATCTTCCAACATCACGAAGCAGAATAAAGAGAATGACAAAAGGGCACTCTCGTCCTTAAATACCAGGACTCTTACAGTTAACAGGTCACATGTCTCACAAAACCATTGCATTATAAAGACAGCAACAATGCATCCTCTCTGCATGACATCACACCACTGTCTACAATGCATCCCCCCATTAATCCTTTAATTATACCCCACAGTCTCCAGCTTTGCATACCAAAGCTAACCCTCTTGCAGCTTCCTGTAATAACCACAGAAGCTCTGCCCTTGCTCTGGTCTAAAATGTGAGTCCAAAAGCAGGTCACATATGTGTGTCCACCACACAAAGCCCCCCCAGCATTTTAGAACAAACAAGGGAAAAACAACATGCATGCCGTGATAGTATCAATACACATTAGTCCACAAGCTGTCTGGGCTTCCGTCTCCTGCCGTATCTGCTGTAGCTGGGGTTGGACGTCTCCGCGGCGCTGTCACGCTGGGGGTTTGCCGTCTGGGGGTGGAAACCTTCTGTCAGCACCTGTGGGGGTTCTGGGGAGACATTACTCTGTGAAGCCCTCCGCGGGGGTCTACCTCGCCGCGGAGCCCTTGCCAACAGCACTTGCTCATCTGCCACCACAAAAGCGGGTTTGAGTCTGTTTATGCCAACTTTCTCTTCCCTACCCCCCAAATCTAGCAAAAACTGCTTGTCTCCTGTTTCCAGCACTCTGAAGGGTCCGTCATAAGGCGGTCGCAGCGGGGTTCGGTGCGCATTGTGTCTGACAAAAACAAACTCTGCGTTCTTCAAAGTTTTAGGCACAAAAACGCGTGGAAAACTGTGGTGCGCGGGGCCGGGCAGCGTGCTTGATTCTATGTCACTCTGCAACAGCTGAGACGGGGAGGTGTCTGGCGCAAGGTTATCTGGGAGAAACTCCCCAGGGAGCCGGAGTGGCTGCGCAAACACGAGCTCTGCTGGGGAGGCTTCTAAGTCCTCTTTAGGCGCAGAACGCAACCCCAGTAACACCCACGGTAACTTGTCTACCCAATTTGCACCCGTCAGTGACGCCCTGAGAGCTGCTTTCAATGACCTATGAAAACGTTTGCATAACCCGTTAGCCTGCGGATTGTACACGGTTGTGCGGTGAATTCTGACACCCAGGCTGCGGGCCATTGTTGACCAAAGCTCGGACACAAATTGAGGGCCTCTGTCGGATGTAACATCCAATGGAACGCCGAAGCGCGCCACCCAAGCTGTTAAAAACACGCGCGCAACCTCCTCGGCCGTGGTTGATGCCAGCGGGACCACTTCAGGCCAGCGCGTGGTGCGGTCCACCATTGTGAGAAGGTGTGTGCACCTTTGTGACAGCGGGAGGGGGCCCACGAGGTCGACATGAATGTGGTCGAACCTCTTGGCCGGAATGTGAAACGGCTCCAAAGGAGCTCTCGTGTGCCTATATACTTTTGCTCATTGACACGCCGTGCAGGCTGCTGCCCACTCTTTCATTTGCTTGCGGAGGCTCGGCCACACAAATTTTTCTCCTACCATTTTGACCGACGCGCGCACTCCCGGGTGCACCAAGGAATGAATCGAGTCAAAAACGCGGTGGCGCCACGCAGCTGGTACTACTGGACGCGGCTGACCCGTGGAGACATCGCAGATTAGGGGGGGCATACCGTCTTGCAGCACCCTGTTCTCCAGCCTTAACCCTGTTGGTCCAGACTGGAGCGCGCGCACATTTGCGTCACTACCCTGCTTCGTAGCCATGGCTGCGTAATCTATTCCTACGCTGACTGGGGCCGCTACGGCGTGCGAGAGGCAATCTGCCACTACATTGAGTTTGCCCGCCACATGCTGGATATCAGTGGTAAACTCTGATATCGCGGCCAGCTGTCTCTGCTGCCGGCCTGACCATGGTTCGGAAACCTTGGCCATCGCGAATGTGAGCGGTTTGTGGTCAACGAACACGGTGAAATAGCGTCCCTCCAGCCAGAACTGAAAGTGGCGAATGGCCAAATGGAGAGCGAGCAGCTCCCTGTCGAACGCGCTGTATTTACGTTCACTATCGCGCAAGGTCCTGCTGAAAAAAGCGAGGGGCTGCCAAACCCCGGCTACATGCTGCTCCACGACCGCCCCTATGGCCACCTCTGAAGCGTCAGTGGTGAGCGCTATGCGGGCCGTTGGGTCTGGGTGTGTCAACAACGCAGCCTTTGCCAAGGCTGCTTTCACCTCCGAGAACGCTTGGTCCCGCTCCGGGGACCACTCGACCTTATCCGTGGGTTTCTTTTTTTTGAACGTGGCATACAGCGGCTGCATGAATTGCGCCGCGCGGGGGAGGAAACGGTTATAAAAATTCACCATTCCCAAAAACTCCTGCAACACCCTGACCGTCTGTGGCCGGGGAAAATCTGCCACCGCGCGCATTTTATCAGGAAGCAGAACTGCTCCTTTGGGGGAGACGCGGTGTCCTAAAAAATCAATCTGCGCCACCCCAAACTGACACTTCGCTGGGTTGATTATTAACCCGTGATCTCCCAACCTTCGGAAAACTGTGGTCAGGTGTTTTTCGTGTTCGTCTTCGGATGCACTGGCTACTAAAATATTGTCCAAGTAGACGAACACGAAAGGGAGATTGCAAAGCACCGCGTCCATCATGCGTTGGAACGTCTGAGCCGCCCCTTTAAGTCCAAATGGCATGCGTAAAAACTCGAAGAGGCCAAAGGGAGTTATTACCGCTGTTTTGGGTATGTCCTCAGCGCGCACTGGGACTTGGTGGTAACCGCAGACCAAGTCTATTTTAGAAAAAACGCACGCCCCTGCCAAATGAACGGAAAAATCTTGGATATGCGGGATTGGGTAGCGGTCATGAGCTGTAGCGTTGTTTAACCTGCAGAAATCCCCGCAAGGTCGCCATGATCCGTTGGCTTTCGGGACCATGTGCAGCAGGGAAGCCCATGGACTGTTTGAATGTCTGATAATGCCCAACCTCTCAAGGTTGGTGAATTCCTCGCCCGCTATGGCTAGTTTAGCTGCGTCCAAGTGCCGAGCTTTTGCAAAAACGGGCAGTCCGGTAGTGGTAATAAAATGCTCCACCCCGTGCTTAGCGACTGTTGCCGAAAAAGTGGGGACCGTGAGTGCTGGGAACTGAGTGAGCAGTGTGTGGAACTTACCGCTTGCAGCTGTGACATTGGCTTGTGCTGTAGGCGGGGCCACTCGCGCTGTGCAGGGGATAGAATCAAAAGAAAGTGCATTAACCCGGCGCCTGTTAGCAAGATCAACCAACAAACCATGTGAGCACAGAAAATCAGCCCCCAACATATTGAAATTTACTGCTGCTACAACAAAAGTCCACTCAAATGTACGGCCGTGTAGAGACAGAAGCAGTCTTCTCACCGAAGGTCTTAATCTCCGAGCCGTTCGCTGCTGACACCCGGGGACCTCCGGAACCAGCTAGTCTGTCCGCGTAGGAAGGCGTGATGAAACTCAACTGGGAGCCTGTGTCAACGAGGAACTGCCTCCTCGAGCATGCGTCCGACAAGTAGAGCAGCTTGTTCTCCTTCCCGAGGGCCGCGGCTGCTACCGACCCCCAGTCTTGGCGTTTCCCGAACGCCCGAACTGGAACGGTGGTACACATTTGCATGCCCTCTCTGCGACGGGGCGATGGTAGAAACAAAGGACGTCCGATCCGCGTTCCCTGGCCCCTGCTGCTGCCGTCGTCGGTGCGTCTGGTACCGCTGCCTCTGGCCTCCTGTCGTCTCCGGTCGTCGCGCTGATTTCTGCTGCAGCGGCCGCGGCTGCGCGCCACTTGGTGGCGTTGACAATCCGCTGTGCTTCTCGACCCAGCGCACGGTAGTCCCGTTGGGCCAACAGTGGTGAACTGGCCAGGGTCGCTCTCGCTGCTGACGGTATAGTCCTGAGGAAGAGGTGGGTGAAAATGAAGTGATCGTCGTAAGAGTCTTTCAACCTCAACAACTTCTCCATCAGGTTCGAGGGCATGTCATTTTCCGACTCCGTCAGCTCCAGGAGCCTCTTTGCTCGCTCCTCCGCCGAGGGGTTGAATTGCTGGATGAGTGCAGCCTTCAACGTGCCATATTTGTCGTTGTCCTGTGGCTGGTCGATCAGGCTCTCCACATGCTGGACTGTGTTGTTGTCCAGCTTTGCGACTACATGGTAGAATCTTGTGGCATCTACCAATATCCCCCAGAGGTTGAACTGCGCCTCAACCGCGTTGAACCAGGAGCGTGGATTGTTCTGCCAGACGTCCGGTAGCTGGACTGTAGTGGCATTCTCTTGGCTGGGGGCTCCTGACGAGGCTGGCCCGGGGGAATTCTCCTCTTTCATGATACGTCTTAGGGTCACCAGTGTGGAAATGTGAAAATGACGAGGCAGAGTTTATCTCTCGAGTCAGTTTTATTCACATCTTCCAACATCATGAAGCAGAATAAAGAGAACGACAAAAGGGCACTCTCGTCCTTAAATACCAGGACTCTTACAGTTAACAGGTCACATGTCTCACAAAACCATTGCATTATAAAGACAGCAACAATGCATCCTCTCTGCATGACATCACACCACTGTCTACAATGCATCCCCCCATTAATCCTTTAATTATACCCCACAGTCTCCAGCTTTGCATACCAAAGCTAACCCTCTTGCAGCTTCCTGTAATAACCACAGAAGCTCTGCCCTTGCTCTGGTCTAAAATGTGAGTCCAAAAGCAGGTCACGTATGTGTGTCCACCACCATATAAAACATATAAAAATAAATTAACTGAAATAATATGAACTAGTAAAAAATTATACTATAGGAAAATGTTAAATGAAAATAAAAATAATATAAAAGGAGTCTGGGATATATTAAACAAATTAAAGAAAAATGGAACTAAGAAAATGATATATCCAGAGTATTTTACTGATAATTGCGGAGATATTTATGATAAGAATATGGTAGTAAATAAAATGAATAAATTTTTTGTAAATGTTGGGCCAGAGTTGGCAGCAAAAATTCCAAATCAAGGAAGAGACACCGTGAGTGAGACTTTGATTGGAAGTAACCCTCGGTCATTTTTTCTTACAGCGGTGGATGAACTAGAGGTAAAATCTGTTGTTGAAAAGTGTAAAAATAAATTATCTACTGATTGTGATGGTATTGATATGGCACTAATAAAAAGAACTGTTGATGGTATATTAAAACCATTCACATATATTTGTAATTTATCATTTTAAACTAGCTCATTCCTGCAGAAAATGAAAATAGCAAAAGTAATACCATTATTCAAGCAAGGAAATAAACACCAATACACAAACTACAGGCCAGTATCACTTCTCCCACAATTTTCAAAGATTCTGGAAAAACTTTTCAACAACAGATTAGAAAACTATTTAAATAAACAAGATATGCTGAATCAGAACCAATATGGGTTTAGAGCCAAGAGTACAACATCGTTGGCGATAATGGAAGCAACAGAGGAAACAATAAATGCATTAGATCAAGGAAAATATGCAATTGGTGTGTTTATAGATTTTAGAAAAGCATTTGATACAATAAATCATTCAGTACTTCTTAATAAATTGCAAATGTATGGTATTAGGGGAATGGCTCTGAAATGGGTTACAAGTTATCTATCTGAGAGACAACAGTTTGTGAAGATGGGAGAATATGGGCACATAATCATACCATGTAGGATAACTAAGTAGACGGTTGTGCTGTTTCATCCCATCTAGCAACAATGCTCTGCACTGTGTGTGTTTATATATTAACATATTTATTCCATCTAGCCACAATGCTCCGCACTGGGTGTGTTTATATTTATATATCTATATATTTATTCCATCTAGCTACAATGCTCCGCACTGTGTGTTTATATACCTTACATATTATTCCATCTAGCTACATTGCGCCACACTGTGTGTGTTTATATATTTACATATTTATTCCACCTAGCTGCAATGCTCCGTACTGTGGGTGTTTATATATTTACATATTTATTCCATCTAGCTACAATGCTCCGCACTGTGTGTTTATATATTCATATATTTATTCCATCCAGCTACAATGCTCTGCACTGTGTGTCTGTGTGTGTGTATATACAGTTAGGTCCAAAAATATTTGGACAGTGACACAAGTTTTGTTATTTTAGCTGTTTACAAAAACATATTCAGGATACAATTATATAATCAATATGGGCTTAAAGTGCAGACTCTCAGCTGTAATTTGAGAGTATTCACATCCAAATTGGAGCAAGGGTTTAGGAATTACAGCTCTTTAATACGTAGCTGCCTCTTTTTCAAGGGACCAAAAGTAATTGGACAATTGACTCAAAAGGCTGCAAAAAAAAAAAAAAATAACAAGGCTGCATGGGCTCTTTGCTCATTAACCTGTCATCAATTAAGCAGTTAAAAGGTCTGGAGTTGATTCCAGGTGTGGCGTTTGCATTTGGAAGCTGTTGCTGTGAACACACAACATGCGGTCAAGGGAGCTGTCAATGGAGGTGAAACAGACCATCCTGAGGCTGAAACAAAAAGAAGAAATCCATCAGAGAGATAGCAGAAATGTTAGGAGTGGTCAAATCAACAGTTTGGTATATTCTGAGAAAAAAAAAGGGTGCACTGGTGAGCTTGGGAACTCAAAAAGGCCTGGACGTCCACGGAAGACAACAGTGGTGGATGATCACAGAATCCTTTCCATGGTGAAGAACAACCCCTTCACAACATCCACTCAAATGAAGAACACTCTCCAGGAAGTAGGTGTATCAGTATCTGAGTCTACCATAAAGAGAAGACTTCATGAGAGTAAATACAAAGGATTCACCTCGAGGTGAAAATCATGAATCAGCCTCAAAAATAGAAAGGCCAGAATTGACTGCCAAAAAACACCTGAAGAAGCCAGCCCAGTTCTGGAACAGCATTCTTTGGACAGATGAGACTAAGATCAACCTGTACCAGAATGATGGGAAGAAGAAAGTTTGGAGAAGAATTGGAACAGCTCATGATCCAAAGCACTACATCTTCTGTAAAACATGGTGGAGGCAGTGTGATGACATGGGCATGCATGGCTTCCAATGGCACTGGGTCACTTGTGTTTATTGATGATGTGACAAAAGACAGAAGCAGCCGGATGAATTCTGAAGTGTATAGGGATATACTTTCTGCTCAGATTCAGCCAAATGCAGCAAAGTTGATTGGACAGCGCTTCACCAATGATCCAAAACATACTGCAAAAGCAACCCAGGAGTTTTTTAAAGCAACGAAGTGGAATATTCTGCAATGGCCGAGTCAATCACCACATCTCAACCCAATCGAACATGCATTTCACTTGCTCAAGACAAAACTTAAGGCAGAAAGACCCATAAACAAGCAACAACTGAAGACAGCTGCAGTAAAGGCCTGGCAAAGCATCACAAAGGAGGAAACCCAGCGTTTGGTGATGTCCATGGGTTCCAGACTTCAGGCAGTCATTGCCTGCAAAGGATTCTCAACAAAATATTGAAAAGTAACATTTTACTTAGGGTTATGTTTATTTGTCCAATTACTTTTCAGCCCTTGAAATGAGGAGCGTTTGTATAAAAATAGCTACAATTCCTACATGTTTAATCATCTATTTTTGTTCAACCCCTTGAATTAAACCTTAAAGTCTGCACTTCAATTCCGTTGTAGTTATTTCATTTCAAATCCAATGTGGTGGCATGCAGAGCCCAAATCATGAATATTGTGTCACTGTCCAAATATTTCTGGGCCTAACTGTATATATTTTATAGTAATATCTACATATGTATATTAGCTGCTCTTGCTTGCTTTTTTTTTTTTTTCTTGCCTTCTGATTGTTGCTCTGAGTGTTGCTATCCCTGTGCTGTTGCAATCCTGGAATTTCCCTGTTGTGGGACTAATAAAGGCTTATCTTATCTTATCTTATCTTAATATCTGTCTGGGTGTATGGGAACTGCCTGTGGGGTCCCCCAGGGGTCAGTATTGGGCCCCAAATTATTTAACACACACACACACACACACACACATATATATATATATATATATATATTCCAAGTTTCTAAATTATTAAAAATAATATTATTTGCTGATGATACTAATATATTTTATTCTGGAAATAATTATAATCAACTAATCCATACTCTACATAATGAATTAAATAAGCTTAAAAAATGGATGGATTGTAATAAATTATCACTAAATATAGATAAAACTAAGGTAATGATATTTGGTAATTGTAAAAATAAAGAAGATATACACATTCATATAGATAATGTAGTTATTGAAAAAGTTAAGGAGATCAAGTTTTTCGGTGTAATACTGGATGATAAAATTAGTTGGAAACCACATGTCAGATACATACAAAATAAAGTTGCAAAAAATATTTCAATTATGAATAAAATTAAGCAGGTCCTAGATTATAAATCACTTCATATTTTGTATTGTTCATTAGTACTTCCATACTTGACTTATTGTATAGAGGTTTGGGGTAACAGTTATAAAAGTAAACTTAATTCATTGTTAATATTACAAAAAAGGGCAGTCCGTGTTATACACAAAGTCGGGTACCTCGAACATACTAATTTATTGTTTTTACATTCGAAGTTATTGAAATTATGGGGTCTGGTTCATTATTACACAGCACAATTAATGTTTAAAGTTAGTAAAAATCTCTTGCCACACAATATACAAAATCTTTTCAAGGAGAGAGAAGGGCAATATAATTTACGGGGGAATACAAAATTTAAAATGCATTTAGTAAGATCTACACGGAAGAGTTTTTGTGTGTCTGTGTGTGGGGTAAAATTGTGGAATGGGTTGGGGGAGAAACACAGGCAATGTCCAAACATTCACATATTTAAATCAACATATAAAGAAATGATTTTTGAGCAGTATGAGAATGAAGGGCAGTGATGTTACATTGTGTCTTCAGCGAGGGAAGGTTGTTGTTGTGTTATGGTGATTGTGAAGGTGATGGTGTTGTCTGTGTTTGTATTGAACATGCCAGAAGTGTATGTTTATTGTTGTGTTGGTATTGTTGTCAATATGGACTGTCATTGTTGTGTCATTTTTGTTGTATAATTTGACTATGGGTGTATTATGGTGAATGTGGTTGTGGGATAATGATGATTATGAGTGATACTGTAATTTGTTGGGTATGGAAAAGGGGTAGGACTATATAAGCGTTGGCTTCGTCCCACTCCTTTTGAACATTTTATTTTTGGTTTGTTTTTTTGTTGTGTTTTGAACTCTCTTCTTTTTTTTTTTTTTTTAAGAATGTTCAAATAAAAATCAGTGTCAATGTCAATGTCAGCTCGCAGGGTAGATAGAAGGGCCTACACAGGAAGGATGTGGCCTCTAAGTTCAGTGAACAGTGGCTTTGAATTATTCTGCTGTTATTACACCAAGTCTGAAGCACATAAAGACAGAGCCGTTGCAATTGGAACAGAGTGTAGCTCGCTCAGTGACGAAGGCTGCAGTGAACAGTCGAAACATGTAAAGAAGGTAAAAACATCTCCTTTCTATTTTTGTCTTTAATAAGAACAAAAGGTAAATAAAGGAGTGTATCTTGCCCAGGTAATTCCACAGTGGCGTCTGGGATAAGCAGGTGAAGCCAAGACTGGGTCACAATCAGAATACAGCAGTCCCTGATGTAGCGACTGTAGGCGATCTCTGATCGTCAGTGCCGTGGCAGGACTTCCACCTGTCAAACCTGCTCGTGGCCTGTCACAGCTGTTTGTGTTTAATTCATTACATTGGCTCCTCACCTGTTGGTAGTTTGAGTTTTCCTGACTATTTAAGATTGCAGTCGAGGCTCAGTCCTTGCTGCGACCTCACCCCTCCTGGCTGGCATCCCTACCCCTGATGCCTTCCTTTCAACAGCATTAGGTTTCACCCTCACTATTCCTGTGTAAGTGTTGATTCTACAGCGTAAGGTTTCGCCCTCGCTGCTTTATATGTAAGAGACTATTTGATTCTTTATTTTCTCTTCTGTTATTTACCCCTCTGGGTTGCATGTATAGTTGTTTGTGTTTTGCCCCTCGTGGCACATTCTTTTGTTACTTTTCTTTAATAAACAAACAAACTCACTGCTGGCTCATGGTGCCTCATTTATGCCCTGAGAGGGGCATACATAACACTGTCAGCCTGAATGGACACAGACTTCTCTTTTGAATGTCACATGTCCCGGGTTGGTCAAGCTAATCAGTTTTATTGCATTTTAATTTAACACCCTCCTGGTTCTGCTGGGCAGTTTTTATCTCAGTTTACAGAATTTTTATCATCTTATAAAACTTACGTTTACACACGTAAATGCGGTTTTATGTAATTTGAATTTTATTGGGTTTTCAATTTAGAAAATAAAACAAAAACAAACAAACAAACAAAAAAAAAAAAAAACAAATATACCCATATACCGTAAATGCGGTTTTATAAATGAAAGTGAACCTGTAACCACGTGACACCGATCCTCGGAGTAGGAGCATTATACCAAATTAACCACACCTGTGGATGCACATGCTATATATGCCCTCTGCATCCACTCCCTGTTCCTTTTTCTGATGACTGGGAGGAGCCTGCCTCCACCAACGAAGGACAATGAGTGATTACAGGTTCACTTTCATTCATAAAACTGCATTTACATGCATAAACATACGTTTTATTTCATTTCAGTGAACCTGTAATCACGTGACAACTGTATATCAAATGAGTCCTGAGGAAGAATGGAGCGGGCAACACCAACAGGTCGAAGGAGCACAATTCATAACACAGTCAGATGCGTTTGGCTCCTTTATTGCACTCACCTGAGTACGTACAAGTCAAGCCGGTTCCTATCAGGAACCAGAGCTGAAACAAATGTTTTTAAGCACATGGCACACTTGCCAGCTTACATAAGGAAAACTAAGACGCAACCTAAGAACCTGTTGCGATACCCAGAACAGATGAGTTCATTCATTTATCATACTCAACTGGATACCTACAAGTTAAGCTGGTTCCCACAGGTAACCGGTGATGAAACAACCCTCTCTGAGCACAAGGCATGCACGCTGGCTCACATGAGGGAGATTAAGATACAATTTAAGAATCAGCTACAACTCCCAGACAGATGAGTTTGACTCCTTATTGCATTCAACTAGACACCTACAAGTCAACCCAGTCCCTCCAGGCAACCGGAGCTGAACAAAAAAACATTCCGAGCACAAGGCACACCTGCCGGCTCAGCGAGGGAAAAACTAAGACACAATTAAGAATCTGTTGTGACCCCTAGAACAGATGAAGAGATGACTAAGGAGGCCAAATTGAGCCTATATAAGTGGGTGAACATTGAGGAAGAGGCCAGCCAGTGGCCGCACATACATCCTCTGGGGGTGCACCCCTGAACAATGCCCATGTAGTGGCCATTCCTCATTTTGAGTGAGCCACCAGCCTATCTGGTGGTCCCATTCCAACCTGTACCTATGCGAAACAATCAGGTTACTATCCAATGGGACAGGTGCTGCTCAGGAATAGGCCTGCCCATTGTGGATTCCCCATATGGCACAAAAAGCATGTTTTATTTTATTTTTATTTCATTTGTTTATTTGTCAGGGACAGTGCAATAAACATAGACAAAAAAGAAAATCTGATGTTTTGCACAGAGAGTGTATAGCATTAAGCTAGTTTGCAACTCTTGTCCCTGGATGGGCTTTAGAGAAAAGAAACAGATAAAAAGAGAAAAAGATGAAGAAAAAACAAAATGAAAACAGTATAAACATTATCCACATACATCAATGCAAACAAAATTATAAATACACAATATAAAAACCTGATTCACATTTGCCTGTTACAGTAAAATGCCTGTTACACATTTGCCTTCCCTTCTTCACTCACACCCTGCACACAATCATTTCATACATGGGTACATTCTTGTTTACTTTTCAGCCAGTTTTTAACCTTTGTAGTAAATGTTTTAAAATCTGTTATTATTTTGATTTAATTTGGCATTGTGTTCCAGATGTGACTGCCCTTTATAGAGGAAGCTGTTTGTCCAAATGTGGTTCTGCGGTGGGATATTTTACAGTTATTGTTAACAGAACTCCTGGTGGCTCTGCTGCTGTCCTGTCTTTGGATGAATCCAACAAGTGGCTCTGGCGCTGATTTATGGAAACATTTGAAAATTAATTTCAGATAACAAAGGTCAATGAAACTCTCAAAACTCAGTAGATTATTTTTTTTTAGAATATAACAATGATGCCACCTAATGGGCTTTTTATCCAGAATTTTTAGAGTTTGATTATATAATGAACCTATATGTTTTATTGTAGAAGGAGCTGCTTGAGTCCAAACTGTCAGACAGTATGATATATGCGAAAAAACCATAGAATGTATATACAGTACGGCTGCTTGGTGTGGTATGTAATGTCTAATTAATTTAAAGCAATTCAATTTTTTTTTTACTGTTTTAGAAATCTTCTTTATGTGAAGATTAAATTTGAGTTGAGGATCTAGTACAATGCCAAGGTATTTGAATTCTGTAACTGAACAGAATATCTTGATCATGTATATTAACTTTAAAATGTTGCAAGTTACATTTTTTGATTGAAAAGCACATTGAAACTGTTTTCTGAAGGTTCAGCAGTATATGGTTCTGAATGAGCCACTCTTGGACATCAACCATGCTTGAAGACAGGACGTCTGCAGCCTGAGCTGGAGTCTTAGCAGCTGTGTAAATAACTGCATCATCTGCATAAAGCTGACATGTTGCAGCTGAGCAGTGTAATGGCAGGCCATTAATAAAAATGCTGAAAAGTAAAGGACCAAGAATGGACCCTTGTGGGATACCCATACAATTATTTAAAAGGAAGGATTTATCCTGGTGAACTTTTACACACTGTTCTCTGTTCTGAAGATAAGATGAAAAACATTTTATTGTATTGGGAGAAAAGTTAAAAGATACCATTTTGGATAAAAGCAAGCTGTGGTTTACAGTGTCAAAAGCCTTTTTGAGATGCAGAAAAACAGCTCCCACCGCATTACCCCTGTCCAAGGACTGTTTGACATTTTCAATAAGGCAGCAGTTTGCTGTTTCTGTTGAGTATCCTGGTCTAAAACCAAATTGGTGTGGATGAAGAAGTTGACCATCTTGTAGATAGTCTATCAGCTGTGTAGCTACAACTTTTTCAAGAACCTTAGACAGGACTGCTAAAATAGAGATTGGGCGGTAATTACATATATCATCTTTACTACCCAATTTAAAAACTGGTATGACGACAGCTTTTTTCCAGCCAGATGGAAATGTACAGGACCTAATGGAGAGATTAATGAGATGAGTCAGTGGTTTGTTTAATATTTTGCTGTGCGTTTTGAGAAAGGAAGTGCTCATATTGTAGATATCATTAGTTTTTGAGTTTGACAGTGTTTTAACAATGCCAGCAATTAAATCTTCATTTACCTCATTAATGTGAAAAGAAACTGTTGAGAGTATCGGTTTAGTATTGTTGAGCACATTTGGCAGCACAAAGTTTTTTGTTAATTCTTCCACTGACTCCACAAAATATGAATTAAATTTATTTGCCAATGTAGCATTATCACTGATGGTTTTGCCATTAATTCTAAGTTCCTTTACCCCCTTCTGATCATTTTTTTTGTTGGTTAAGTTATTTAAATGCCTCCATAGGGAACTGTTATTACCCTTTGCATGTTCTATCAATTTACTGTAATAAGATGCTTTTGATTTATGCAGCTCTTGTACCACTTTATTTCTTCAACTTTTGTAAACGAGGTGATCATTTTGTAGTTTAGAGGTTAATGATGTTTTCAATGCAGAGTCTCGCCTCTTCATAAGTTTCTTATTTCATTATTTAACCATGGTAGGTTAATCTTCTGTTGTCTACTTTTAATTTGCTTTGTAAATTTATCTATAGACTTTGTGATTGTTGCAGTTATAAAATTACAACAATCATCTACTTCATATATTGACATGAGCTGCTCCCAATTTTGATTCTCTAAGTGATGTTCAAACTCTGCAGTTTTTGATTTGGGAATAATAAAATTTACTTTGTCAATATCAACTCCCGCAAATTACTGTAGTCACTTTTTAGTAAGTTTTCTGACAGCAAGAACCATGTTATGATCTGAGAGACCAGTTACAACATTATAGGTTCTGGTTATTTGTTCTGGTTTATTAGCAAATACCATGTCAATAAGTGTACTAGATTGTTTGGTTATCCTGGTGGGTCCTTTGATCATTTGTTGGTAATTAAATTTAGTCATGAGACTTTTCAGTTTCTGTTTGTTCTTTTTATCAGACCAGTTGATATTAAAGTCACCATAAAATATTGTTTCTCTGCACCTCTCAAGTTGTTTAACCAGATCACTTAATTCATTATAGAAAGAAGAATTGTATGACAGTGGGTTGTACAATACTGTACAATAATGTCTGAAGAACGGACAGGCCTTGTACGGTCAACATAAACTTAAGGGCCACACTGGGCACAATTATGAAGCACAATTATGAAGCCTCCCAGCCTCTGAAGAGGTGTGCGAGGTGGGTTAAAGGCTCAAGCACAAGAAGGTGGGAAACAACCCATTAGCCAGCACCCTGGGCTGAAAGCTGGGTTGGGCCGCAGGCGAACCACCTGATCATCATCAAACCTAAAGTATGCTGCATCCACAGAAAGTGCATTCAGTTCACCAACCCTCTTGGCTGAGACAATTGCCAAGAGAAAAGCCGTCTTCCAGGAGAGCAGACAAAGGTCAGCGCTGGGGAGTGGCTCAAAAAGGGGCAAGCACAGAGCCCTAATAACTGTCTGGAGATCCCAAGTGGGCAGCAACGGACCCCAAGACGGATGGCTCCGTTCTACGCCTCTCCAAACCGCTTAGTTAAGGGAAGCACCCCATGAGATAAGCCATCACATTTCTCATGGACAGTTGACACCACCACCAGGGAGCCCCTTATAGTCAACTCCGCCCAACCTAGGGCAAAGAGGTACTGGAGGCACGACAAGACGACAGAGATGTGACATGAAAAGGGATCCTTTCTCTTGGTCCAACACCAGTTCAAACACTGTCCACTTCACACTGCATCCCTGCTGGGAAGATGGGGCCTGTGAAGCCTACAAGGTGTCCATAACCTCCTTCTCCAAGCCCATTTTCCATAATTGGTCCTGTCCAAGGGCCATACATGAGACCTCCCGAGCTTGAAATTCAGATGCAAACTCTCGCTCTGTGCCTGCGAGAGTATATCCCATGTGGTCGGGAGAGGCCAAGGATGCCCCCCCCCCCAACATCTCATGGATCTCTGCCATCCATGGTCTTGTGGCAAATTCGGGCCATCAAAACAACTTTAACAGACAGCAGTCTCGCCTTTGAGAGGAAAGCTGGCAGAAGAGGCAGTCGTGGAAATGCAAACAGTTCACTGGAGACCAGGCATGCTCAGAGCATCTGTAGCTAGTGGACCTGATAGGCTCAAGGCCACACAAGCAGATGACATAACCTTGCATGCAGAGGGGGACCCCAGTTCATCCTGCTGGTTGATGTACGACACCACAGCCATGCTGTCCGTCTGTCCCAGAATTTTTCTGCCCTGAATGACTGGAAGAAAGGCCCCAGAGCCAAACGCACCACTTCCATCTTGGGATGGTTCATATACCAAGACTGCTGTGCTGGAGCCCAGTGTCCCCGAACAATCTGCCCTCCCAGACTGTAGCCCAGCCTGCCTGGGAGGTATGGGTTACAATGGTCACCCTCTTGGCTCAGGGAAACACCATCTCGGACTGCTGATGAGCGTCTCCACCACCTGAGGACCATGAAGCTCCTTCGGAAGAACTATCCTCCTCCTTTGTGTCTGGGCAAAACCACCTTCTGAAGCACGAACCACTGCTGAAGGGGACGAGTATGCAAACGATCCAGCGGCACCACCTGGGCGGCTGCAGCAAAGAACACCAAGACTTTCTGGCAGTGCTGCACTGACACAGTCCTCTGTGAGTTGCAGCTCTAAATGCATTCCCTTAAAGCATGCCTCCTCTTCAGAGTCAGGAATGCCCTCATGGCAACTGAATCCAGTGTGAGCTCCAAGTACTGGACAACCCTGGTTGGAACCAGGCAGCTCTTGTCCACATTTAAATCCAATCCAAGAGCTGACAGGTGAGCCAATATGGCCTCCATATGGCTCCTTGCTATGGGTTCTGATGGTGCACAAACCAGCCAATCGTCCAGATAATTGAACTCGACTGTCCCTCTGCTGCAGTGGACGAGTGCAGAGTCCATGCACTTGGCAAACATCCGAGGAAAGGGACAGGCAGAAAGGCAGGATGTTGTAACCAAAGACTGCACTGAAAGAATCCTAAAGAACTTTCTGTGGCTGGAATTATGGGAATATGGAATCAGCGTTGCGAAGGTCCATTGCTGTGAACCAATTGCCTTGCCCTATAGCCTGAATAATGCCCTCAGCCTGAGCACCGGACAAGGGAGTGCCTTGAGACACGTGCTCAGCCACCTCAGGTACAAAAACTGGACGGAGACCCCCAGTTTGTTTAGTTAGTTAGTAATTCAATTCAATTCAATTCAACTTTATTTATATAGTGCCATTTCATAACAACAGTCATCTCATAGCACTTTCAACTGTAGGGGAAATCCCCACAATTATAGAAAGACCCCAGCAATCAGGCGATCCCCTGTGAGCAAGCACTTGGTGACAGTAGAGAGGAAAAACTCCCTTTTAGCAGGAAGAATCCTCCAGCAGAACCAGGCTCAGGGAGGGGCAGTCATCTGCTGTGACTGGCTGGGGGTGAGGGGATAGAGAAGAAGAAGAAAAGAACAGACATATAGAGTGCAAATGGCACGACGGGGACTCAATCTAAGGAAGAGAACAAATGGTAATTTCCTCCCACAGCACATGGGACTGGTTCACTTCCGCCCTCCCAAGAGAGTAGACGCTTTTTTCTTCTCTCCTGCTCTGACTTTTTCCTCCCCTCCTAACTACTGGATCCCAGCTTGCTGTTGTCTGTCTGCGTCCAACTGTGACCGCCGAAAAGAAATTATGGAGTTAATAAGCTGGGCTTTGAACACAATTGACACTATTTTTTTAACAAGGAAAAGTGCTCCGGGGGAAGCTGTCTGCCCCGCTGGAACGGCTCCAGCGGGCTATTTACGTGACACAGGTAATTGGAAAATGCTGTGTCTCTCTAATCTCTCTATCGAAGATATTGAAGATTTGTTTATCTTCGTAATCTTGGTGATTGGGATAATTCTGATTGGGACGGGAATTGTCTTGGTTTACCGCAAATTGCTGAAGATGGATTCAACCTATCAAAATGCTGGCCAGGCGAGGTGCATCCAACAAATTGAAAAACTGGAGAAGACCCTGATAGCGACGAATTCAAAGCTGCGCAATGAAGGATTAATGTACTGAATCTACAGAAGAAATACAAGTCTTCTCTGTGATCAGTCCTATTTGGCATTATTATTCCCCATGAAAATTCCTCCTGGCTGTCTGCAGACTGTGTTTTTTCAAAATCATGAGCACAATTTTTGATCAGGATTTGTCCTTCAATTCACATATTAAATTTGTTTCTAAGACTGTCTTCTATCATTTGCGTAATATTGCCAAGATTAGGAGCATCTTGTCTCAGAGTGATGCTGAGAAGCTGATCCACGCTTTTGTTAGCTCGAGATTAGATTATTGTAATTCTTTATTATCAGGCTGTCCTAAAACATCTTTAAAAAGTCTTCAGCTGATCCAAAATGCTGCAGCAAGAGTTTTAACAGGTACTAGAAAGAGAGATCATATCTCTCCGGTTCTGGCCTCCCTTCATTGGCTTCCCATAGAGTTTAGAATTAAGCTTAAAATCCTTCTTCTTACTTACAAAGCTCTAAACAATCAGGCTCCTTTTTATTTAAAAGATCTGATACTACCGTATCATCCTAACAGAGCACTACGCTCCCAAAATGCAGGTTTACTTGTAATACCTAGAATCTCCAAAAGTACAATGGGAGGCAGAGCCTTCAGTTATCAAGCTCCTCTCCTGTGGAATCAGCTGCCAATCTGGATTCGGGAGTCAGACTCGATCTCTGTTTTTAAGAATAGGGCTAAAACCTACCTTTTTGATATAGCCTACAATTAGGGAGGGATCATGTGTTTCTGAACCCTCCCTTAGTTATGCTGCTAATAGGTTTAGTCAGCCGGGGGACCTCCAGTAATGCACTGGGCCTCACTCCTTTCCTCACTCTCTATGAAATATTTTTTTTTTTGCTGGTCATTAACATTTGTTTGTTCTCTCCCATAGATTGAGTCCCCATCGTGCTGTTTGCTCTCTACATGTCTGTTCTTTTCTTCTTCTCTGTCCCCTCACCCCCCAGCCAGTCGCAGCAGATGACTGCCCCTCCCTGAGCCTGGTTCTGCTGGAGGTTTCTTCCTGTTAAAAGGGAGTTTTTCCTCTCCACCGTCGCCAAGTGCTTGCTCACAGGGGATCGCCTGATTGCTGGGGTCTTTCTGCAACTGTGGGGGTCCTCCCTACAGTTGATAGTGCTATGAGATGACTGTTGTTGTGAAATGGCGCTATATAAATAAAGTTGAATTGAATTGAATTGAAGGCCTTGGACAGCCAGCTGCAGCGCCAGATAAGACTGGCGCCAGACAGACAAAACATCTTCTGCCAAGGGTCCTTGGGTCTCTCTTATTATCATCAACACTGCTCAACACCGCACACACATTGATTCATGAACTGAATAAAGATAACACTGCTCTCTTGTGTCCTGTGAATTCTGTGTGTAGCGAATATATGTGCATTGAGCTTTTTTTTTCCTTGATCTCTTAATATTGATTAAGTATGTAACCAGTATTTTGAATCAATGATTTTTTTGCTCCTTCCTATTGTATCATCTTTATGCGACCTGTACCCTCCTGCTGACAGGCGAGTTCCAGATGCGCCGCGGCACGGAAATGCAGGTTCATTACTGTGTCAAGTCAAATTCTCTCGTATGTTATCAGTGATCTGTTAATGTACTTGGCAATAAATCTTTTTCTGATTCTCATTCTGATTCTGGGACACCATACAGTGTATAGGGTGGCACTTATCCCATTCCTCTGGCCTTGGGCCACACAGCCACTGTAAGTAGTGGAACTACAGTGTGTGTGTGTGTGTGTGGGGGGGGGGTGTCAGTCCTCAGGTAGCTCTGTGCGTCATGCACCAAAGCCTCGCTCCTCTTCTCCTGGAGACAGAGACCAAATCACACTCTCTCCCAGCAGGGCAGAGACCTCACTGCCCAGAACTGCGGAAGACAGTCCTTCTAACTTCTGCTTCCAACCCCTTGAAGTTGGAAAAAGAGATGTCAATTGTAGGTGGTATCCACACACCAGTGTATCCATCACCCATGGACCTGAGGTGCACTGACGCCAACTCTTGAGGTGCACCGTGGAAAAAGTTGATGTCAGGGGAAGTGTACCATCACGGACACTGGCGGGGCTTGACAGAACCACAGCCTACACACTCATGAGAGCGCAGATGTGAGTGCTGTTGAACCTGCACCCTCTGCCGAGAGGCCCTCTGCTTCAGGTGACCCAAGCTGTGCAAGGGACCTGGCTCTGTAAAAGACACCTTTGTGGGTTTTCACACCCCTCAAGATGTCTCAGGACACTCAACACGACACCTGTCATTAGGACGGTGTATAGACTCATTGCCTGTGGGGGGAGATCCAGTCAGCAAAGTTAGGGCCAAGCTTCACGCACCATCCAAGCCCTGCTCTGCAGCACCACTCAGAATACTGGGCCCAGAGCGAGGAGCAGCAGCCTCCCTTGGACGAGCCCACAACTTCTGCAGATGACTCACAAAATCAGGATACACTGGCAAGGACACGTGCCTGCAGGCTGCAGGACCCCTGTCCAAAGCTGAAGCCCTAGGTGGAGAAGATGGAGGAGAAAGCCCAGCAGCCAATGCTGCTCTAGAGAGCAGTGCCTTAAGGGATACATCATAGGGCTCTGGACAGTCCTTCCTGGCCAGAGGGTCACTGTAATCATCATCCTCTTCCTCAAAGACATCCACTCACTCACTGGCACCACAGGTGGAGCCAGTGGCCTTACCCAAGTAATCAGAGGCCACACGAGACAAAGCATCAAGATGCAGTCCTGGGGCACATACAGGAGCTTGAGCGGCATACCCAGAGGCCATGTTGATTTGCCGCCATATGCCAATGGTCTTACGCACTGGTTTGCTGCCATATGTTTAGTGGTCTTACACATTGATCTGCTGCCATTTGTTCAATGGTCTTATGCATCTCCTCCAACTGCCTCTGCATGAAGTCCACCCGTGGGCCATGCACCTGACTTTCTTCAATACTCTTCCACCTCCTGCTGGACTCCCTGATTCCAGCTGGAGCATCTAAAAGCTGGAGGAATAGCCATTTCCTCCTCCTTCATTCCCGCAGAAGCTATTACTCCTCCAGGAGAACAATAGGAGAGAAAACAAGACAGTTATTCTTGTCATTCTTCTTGTTGTTGTTGTTATTATTATTATTATTATTATTATTATTATTATTATTATTATTATTATTACTACTACTACACAGGGCTACAAAATATTTGTTTTGTATGTTGTCTGTGTTTTTTAAACTGATTTAAGACAATTTTTCACCGCTGAATCCGAAAATGACATCCATTTCTTTCAATCAGGTGCTAAGTAAAAACCTGTACTTACTTAGTACTTACTTAGTACTGTGCATGTACTTATCTTTATATAAAGGTAACTACATGTAAATTGAATGTTACATCATCATTGTTCAAAATTCAGAGAATTTCAAGACATAAAAAGAATTTTGCATTGAAATATGCAAATACACTGAAATATGTTCAAATCAAGCTATTAGTGTTCACCATCCAGTTTCTCTTACACTCATAAATAGGGAAGCTACAAGGGAAGCTAGGAGCGAGAAATTTAATATATCACTACTGAAAGATAAAGACTTTATTAATTATTTTAATAAAGAGTGGGAATCATATCTGGAATATAATGATGTGCCAGGAATATCCCCAGGTGTTCTTTGGGAAGCAGCAAAAGTGGTCATGCGAGGTGAAATAATCTCTTACTGTTCATATAAGAATAAAAAAGAAAAAGCACTGGTACTGGACTTAGAACAGAAGATTAAATCACTGGAGACAACCTGTGCCGTTTCCCCACAGGAACAGGCACTTAACGATCTGAGAAAATTAAAGCTGGAATTAAAAGAAATTACAAACAAAAGAGCACAGTTTTTAATACAAAGACTGCATCTTGAGAACTTTGAACACAGTAATAAATCGGGGCGATATCTTGCGAACCAGCTTAGATTGAATGAAGAAAAAACAACTATCCATTCCATCAAGGATATGACTGGAAATATTACCCATGTGCCTGAAGAAATAAATAACTCCTTCAGAAAGTTTTATGAAAATCTCTACTCATCACAGGTTAACCCATCAGACTCAGAGATAAATACATTTTTGGACAATATTAACCTCTTGCACTCCGGGATACCGCAGGCGGTCATGTCTCTGCATCCTAGTGCGCCCTCGTGCGCACTAGGATGCACATTGTGCGTCTCAGAGTGCATTGAAAAAAAAAAAGCTGCATTTCCGTTCTTCCACTACAGACACAGCCACGAACAGAAAGCCAAAGGAGTGTGTAGCATCATCTCACTTTGGCTCAGCAACAATTATTCTTCTGCTTAAAGACATTTTTGTTTCATCCAGGAATAACGCAAATAAATGGATTTCCTTCCCCCAGGCCACAACTGAAATCCCCTTTTTGTTAAAACCAGCCTAAGGAATTTCCCCAAATGTCCGGCTTCACTTTTATTGCCCCCATAAAACATGCAACAGATCCACGACTCAGTTAATTTCCTTAAACTCTGGAAATGCTGGATTTAAACAACTTTAAAGTACATTATTACAAACTCAATTCTAAACCTTCATTCTTTTCAGAACTATGAAAATGCAGATGGACTCTGATGTTTTTGATGTGGAAAATGTGTGAAATGCATTAATCTGTGATTTTATATATATATATATATATATATGCATGCTAATGTTTATATGAATGTTTATTCCTGCATGTTGATTTAGAAGCACTGCTTATAATTTATACTAATCACTAAAGTTATCTTAGTTTAATACATAAAGGGAAATTTTAACTTCCAGTATGTATGAGTTTGCCTCTAAAACCATGTGACTCCCACAGCCAATCTCTGCACGACAACTCTTCACTCCAAAGGACTCCGAACAATAGACTGTTTGTTCATTGGACTAAAAGTTCATCGAGCCCGCCCACGAAGGACGCTCATTGGCTGAGATTCCAGTCAGGCCGGAATCCCGCGAAACTCAACAGAGCTTATAAAAAGGAGAGAGACTCTTTTCATCACTCTTTTCTGCTCCGGATTCTCTTTTCGCCTGCTCCCTTTTTTCTGATCTCCTCCATTGTCTACACACAGCAAGGAAGAACAAAGGACTGTCTGAGCACATGTCGCTTTTCTGAACACAGAGCAGATAACTCGTAATTTATGTAACTTTGTATTTTCTTTTTCTCTTAAATGCCTAGGAATTCCTTTTTCTGTGAGCTCAATTCTTAATCGGAGTCAAACTCCAATTTATATTTCACTTTTTCTTTGTTAAACTTTCTGTAAAACCACCGTTTGTTTAATTTTAAGGTAAACTTTAATCTTGACTTTATTTTTATAATATTTTTCTTGACCAAGCACCTACCAGAAACTACTATTTTTATCTAAAGTCCGAAAGTTTCTTTTCTAATTTGAAATCGGATTAGATATCTTTTAATTATTATCGAAGACCTCTTGAAGAAAGACGCAGCCTTCCACGTCACGTGCAGCTGAGGAATCAACGCGCAGCTGTCCCACATCGCTCTGAAGAAACGTCGGCACCATCTGGCTAGAACCCGTTTCAACTGTGGGTCATACGGCCAAGATCCAGCCCCGTTCGACCGCTTGAATTTAAAGGTCGAACTGTGGACCCTGAAATATCTGCGGGCAGATATTTCCTCTAACATCCACAAAAAGACGGACGACAGAACTATCATCACCGGAGAGCACGTGAGCTGAAAAAACTTTAATTCCACTGCTGAATTAACTTCTGAGGTTCGGTAATAATTTATATATCTAATCAGATGCAAATTAAGAAGCCCTTAACATAACTCTTCTTTTTATTAAAATCCCGTTTTTATTTTCTTAAGATTAATTTAGGACTTTTTCATAATTAATAAACTTTCTCCATAAGTTTGCGTTGTTTTTAATAATCTGTTAGCTCAAACTGATAGAAATTCGTTTCTCAGTTTAACCCTGGTTCCGAAAATATTGACATTGTTAATCTATCATTTACAAGATTGATTTTATAATTATTAATGAAATTACTACAATGTCTGTTAATCATTTCGTTTAATAAATATTTAAAAATGAGGAGTTGTTGGGAATTTATTTCATTCTGAGTCTGTTTCAAGCCCAGGTATCGAATTCACGGAAAATTTTTGAGACTGATTATTGATTAATTTATTGAGTGATCAAACAGGTATAAAGTGAAATTAAAGATCAAATTGCTTCTTAAAGATAGAAGCTGGTGCCCCTTACGAGTGTTTAACTTTTCTGATGTATATGAAATGAGATTTGAGCTCAGATTCCAATACATCAATATAAATTAAATAATTCATACCTGATCATATTTATTATTTATTAATATTCCATTTTTACGTTACATCTTTTGATGCCCCGCGTGGAGGCCTGGTTGAACTTGAAACGACTCAAGAATGAAAAATTAACCTGTGTGTGATTTTGGTCAATTTTAACTCACAAAAAAAAAAGGTGGTTCAATTGTCTGCAGCCAGTCTATTGTCTGTCTCTGTGTCACGAGGGGGAGGGGGTGAATTCGCCCCCCTGATTACTCCTGATAACTGCTGTGTGTGTGTGTGTGTCGGCTGACCAAGAGAAGGTGGGGGTGAAGAGACCCCACTGCACCCTAGTTAGTTTAGTTTTTTAATGCATGCTTAAAAGTGATTACACGCTGAATAATTAAAATAGGCCTGGGAACAAAATAGCGAAGAAATCCTATTTGTTTTCCCCATTATTTCAAAACCCCACAGGCGAAGCAAACCCTTGGGATTTAATTGAATTAACCATTGTATAAACTTGTTGAATGAAGTTTAGGGAGACCAAAGTTTTCCCGCCTTTGGAAAGCAAGGCGTGGTTCTATGGACTGAAGCTTGAGCGTCCACGTAGCACGTGCACGCTCAGTCGAGCACGCGACCGTCAAGCTGTGCATTAAAAAAAAACTGCGCATGTGTAGATCGGCTCAGCGACGCCATCTTAAGTCTAGGTAGAGTTCCCTGTAGCCGCCATTTTGAGTAGAGATCCTTGACTCCTTGCGACGTCATTGGGTTTCCTCTTCTGGAAGTGCAGACGAAAACTGCCTCCATCTTGTGGTGAAACATAGGGACTTCAATTTTTATTTAAACTTCTAATATTTAAAGACGATTTATCACCAAAGTAAGTCTTCAAAGTAACTTCAAAGCAATTCATATTATTCGGAATAAACTAAATTTAACACTAATCCAAACTTTTATGCCAAGAATAAAAGGAAAAGGACCTGTTGGCTTCTGAAAGTTTTTTCTCAGTGGTGAAACCCCACTAACTGCATAGACACCTATAGCAGGAACATATACAAACACCTCTATTGTATTTAATCACTTATGTAACCACATATTATGATCTCTTAAGCTAAAAGCAAACATATTTACACACTTTTAAGCAAAAAGTTGCAAACTTTGAAGCTATATGTGTGCTTATTTTGCTGTTTTTAAATGTGATATGGTGTGATTCCCTTCCCACAAAAACCCAGTTTTAGCTTAAGGATTCTAATGCTGATGTTTACTCAAGAGTAACATTAAAGTAGGATTAATCCTGTGCATTTTGACAAATTTACAGACTTAGTGAATATTTATAATTTTTCCTTTTTCTCAAATTTAGGAAACCACATCAAGCAATTAACACTTAAGAGAAGCTCTAGGTGTTATTTAAACTCATTGTGTCATTTCTGATTCATGCTTTCTCTACAGGAAAAGAAAAACATTTAACCAACCAGCATAATTTTCAAATTTTTCCCAGGATTTAAGAAAAGTCAAAAAGGTGCAAACATTGATTATTCTGTAAATAAGAAATTTATAGATCACAATCAAGAAAGATCACTATTGACTTCAATCCTAAGAAATCCTAGGACACCAAATACTCAAACAATTCACTTGTTTCTAATTTGTAAATATTTTAAACATTTAATGCTTCAAAGGAAAATAGGCTTTAACAAATAAAACCAAAGGAAAGCCTTAACTTTAAAGGAAAGTGGAAACTTATAATCTTAAATCTTTAAAGCATTTAGCCTCTTTTGCTTTTGGATTTCTTTTGTAAATAAAATCCTCACTTTCAAAGTGACATTCTGCAAAATTCCAAAGCTAGTTATTGATGACAAATTCCAATACTAGACTTTGAAAATCAAAGGAAAGAAGTCAATCCACACCATTGAAATTTCAGTTTTGTTTTGCGAAACAAATTCAAACCAATTTCAATTCAACTTTACTTAACAACATAGTTTCAACGAACGAATTATTTGAAGCATCACTACATTTCTAAATAATTTCAAAATTCTATTTCCCATCCTGCAAGCCTACAAGTTGAAACAAATTCTAAAGGAACTTTCAACTATCACGGTTGTAAAATAAAACACTCAAGGTTAAACCTTGTTGAACAAATTTAAGAATAATCATCAAGTTGAATTTTTTTTTAGAAGCTAAATAACAACGGTCAAACATGACGAGTCAACAGACAACCGACCAATTTACCAAACTGGATGACCTTCAAACAACATTGGAAGCATGGACTTCTAATTTAATTTCTAGCTTCACAACACGGGTCAAGGAAACACAGCCCGAAGAATTGGAGCAACTCACTGAAGAACTTTTGAATGAACACACTGAAAAACCACCAGAAGGCAAGGACCTCACCAGTGTGTTAGGTAAGTTTGCGCTGACATTAGTCGCAAGATTAAAGGTAGCCGAGAACGAGCTAGCAAATCAACAAACAACAATCCTATCTCTCCAAGAAGAGAACGAGACACTGAAGGAAAATCTGGAACAATCTCAAGAGGAGAATGACAAAACTCAAAATCAACTGGATGAAGCATTACAAGATTTGGACCGTGCAGAGTCAGAAAATAAACGGTTGATGCATAACAATGACACGCTTCATCAAGACAACAATGAACTTGAAGATGCCCTTCAAGACACAAAGAGGGAACTCAGAAGAGTTGAAGGTCAACTTGAAAATGTGAAGAAGGACTACAAGGAATGTCAACTGCTCCTAAAGGAAAGACATGAACACCGGGACACCCACCGCGCTCCCTCGCCCGATTCCCATTTCAAATACGGACGACCGCGTGGACAGCGTGTGTGTGCCCCTTCAGATCGCGACCTTGACAAGATCGCGCAAAATATCACCAAATTTGATCCAGGACCTACGGGTTCACCTGATGCCAAAGTCTATTTACAGGACATTGATTACTACCTGCGTAAGTATCCTGATGCTACAATTGACGATCGTATCTATCTGATTAAACTAACATCTAACAGGTCAGTGTCAAAATTCATAGACCGACAGCCGACAAACATCAAAGCAGATTACATGCTGCTCCGCGAAGCCATCGAAAAGGAGTTCTCCGACGACTGCCTACAGGCAGGGCTAACCGCAGCCCTAGCCGTGAAGCAAGGACGCTCAGAGCCGACACAAGCCTACTACCAGAGACTCCTACTTGCATATTTTGGATCCCAAAATACACCAGGGATGGAAGAAGACCACAATTTCAAGACCCTCTTCATCCAAAACCTCCATCCCACTGTGAGCCATTACCTAGGAGTTACAGCTAACCCGAGGTCAAACTCAATAAGTCAGCTGAGAGAGTTTGCACACTATGCGTTCCAAAAACAGCAACAAAGTCGCAACAAGCACGCCGAGCCTGCCACAGTGCTAGCTATTAGCGATGCACCTAACACTTTGGAGTTGGAAGGAGCCCCTCGCTCTACTCCACCTCTTACACCGCGAGTACATCAACAGCCGAAGCATTTTTCCAACCGACCTCACCAAGGTCAAAACCACACCAGGTCCTCTGGATACCACTTTGGACCAACTCTGCGAAAACCCGACTACCGTCGTAGACCATATCCATGGGATAGGTCACGAGAACGCAATACGGACTACCATGATGACAGATACCGATACGAAGACGCGCGTAACCGCGACAAATGGTCTCCATCTCATCACAGAAGCTCAGAAGCAGAGACCTATCACAAACCTTGGAAGGAAGAAGAAACTCCTACATTCAGTAGAGAAGCTATTGAAATTGTCCAACACCTCCTAGCAGAGATTCAAACCTATAAAGAGAATAAAACTGCTAACATTCTAGCTATATCAGCTGTGCCAACTCAAAACAAGCGTTCCAAACGAAGGAAACGCAAGAAGAAAATCCCTCATGCAAATGAGGAAGGACCAAAGGACTCAACGCAGTCCAGTGCTGTTATGGCAGCCCAACCACAGGTCACAGACCACTCCTCTAACATGTCACAACTCTGTGTCGAACCGCCGGTTCCACAATTTCTATGCGATTTAAACGAGAGGGGGGTGGCACGGAAATTCTACCTTCCACTGATCCTTGAAGACATGATGTGTCAGGACGCTGTTTTAGACACCGCTGCTGACATCACTCTCATGTCACACACCCTTTTTGACAAACTACGTGTAGCCGCTAACCGCGCTAACAAACATTTGAAACTGGAACCCTGTTCATTAGCTGTGCGACCATATGCGCTCACTAAAACGACCCTGTTGGGCGTATCACTACTAAACATGTCCATTGGACCCATGACCTTGACACATCCGGTCTATGTGTCCAAACTTGACGCCATTCCATTGCTTGTTGGCAAAGACCTACTGAATTGTTTTGAGCCACTGATTGATTTCAAGAACCTCAAACTATGGGCTCAAACGCAACACCCTCACCCATTTGACCCAACAAGAACAACTGAATCACAATGCTTTGTTTTGAACACTTTGGACACCCCAAGTCTCACACAACTAGCACTGTTGGAACAACTGCAACCGAGTGAAAGCGACCGCCAAGACCAAGGTGAGCACTGTCCAAGAGATGTCAAAAGTCACCTTCAAATACAAGGTCAAGCCAAACACTCAAATGATCTTGAAAACTCAATGGCCGAGCAGAAAACCCCAAACGGCCCTCTTAAAACCCTTGATACCCATGATTCTATGGTGGTGTCACATTTTGAAACCCACCCACCCGCCCATGAGGCCTGCATGGTCACAAAAGCCACACCAACCGGCTCTCTAGACCCTCTGAAATCTCAAGTTTTTGCAACATTTAAACCAACTTTTGCAAACGCAAGGCGCCCAGTCACTCAACCGTGCAACCAAATGATCCATAAAACCGTCAAACACCGGTTGGATAAAACGGTACATGCGCTACCCGCATCTAAACCCTATGACATACCAAAACTGATACCACTTCATACGACACAATCTTCTCTGCAGCTATGCAATGGCACTCCTGATCATGCTTCCGACGAATCATCGCCACCGCTCAAAGTTCCTCAAAACCAGAGGGGGGTGATGACTGCCAATGCCCATAACACTCCAGCTGCAGAACACAAAAGCGTCAAAACGACATACAAAGCTCCCAAGGCTGTATTTCAAAACCATTTGGACCGAGTCGCTAAACAACAGAAAGCATACAACGATCAAAAACTCTCGCATGACAAACTGCGAAGGGGGGACAAGATCTTCCACCCCACATTTGTACCACAGACACCTGAAATCAATTTACAGGAAGAGAAAATCACTCCTAAATTCCTGCCTGAGTGGATGAATCCACACATTGTCAACAACAAACTTTGGCCACTCAAGAGCCAAATCCAGGACCCCATTTTCAAATGGGCTCACCAAAATCAGTGTAACCTTTACCAAAACCCCATGGGACTTGTTGGGTACAACACTGTCAAAGTAAGTCCATAAATAAGATTAAAATCAAACCTACGTCTGAGAAATAACTGTAGCTAACTACTAGCCTCAGGTACACTCAGTCAAATTTCTCCAAATAGTTAACTGCATCAAAACCTCCAGAAAGGAAAGGGTATATTAAAATCAAATTAGCCCTTAAACTAAGCTCAAAGACCTCTGTAAAATCTAATAAACTTCAATCAACTTACTATTATCAAATAGTACACGCAAGACATTCAACACCATTAGCTTGAGCTAATAATCTTAAAACTCCCATCAAAGGTAAAAAAAAAAAACAAGCACAAGGTTTAGAGTTTAATCTCTTAAGCTCTATTCTGTAATTTCCCAGTTTTGGGATCAATAAAGTACATCCATCTAAAAGAAATCATTCCACCTCTAAGAGGAATTTTCATTTGCCAACCAGGTATCTAAAGAAAGATCAACAAGAAGATTAAGATCCAAAACCACTCACTTTTATGTTTGCCAAGATGATGGCCCTCCTGTTTATCAGTTTAGCCATCTGCCTAGCAATCACACCCACTGTTACCCAGTCAGAATTGGGCCAAGCCAAAACGAAAGGTCAAAGGTCCTCGGGTGGATTCTTGATAACAGCCCCATCGTTAGAGCCTGTAGTTAACCTTAGCATGCCCACTGTTAACTCGGTCAACACCGCTAAACCGAAACGCCAGGTTGTCGAACCACAAATCGTTACCAAAGTCTTACAAGACACTGTGTTGGTTTTGAATGCTTGCTCCAAAGCTTCAATCAAACTCAACAAGGTCTTGGACTCTTTGCTCTTTGTGTTAAAGGTTGACTATGCTCACACACAGCCAATGTCTATGTTACTCTCAGAAGTAGCTAGAAACATTAGCTTTTCAGTTAACGCTTTAGCAATGAATATGCTCTCTCATCATATCCTTTTTGCAGTAAATCCAAATTTACTTCACATTGCCATCCAAAGAATGATAACGACATCCTATGCCCACTCAGTTTTTCCGAACAAAAGCCTCAAACATCCTATGATTTGGACATCTGTGGAACCATGGTTTAGTCTAACTAAACAAATTCAATTTGAACCTCCTTGAGTCACCTCAATATTGATTAGTCTGAATCTACCTCAAATATGAAAGAATTTTAATTTTGCTTTTGACTAAGATTTTTGGATACATGCATGTGTATATACAAATAATCCTTTATACTTTATTTAGATTTTATGCACATTTAAACTGTTTTTGAAATTTTTACTAGATATTTTTCAGCAAACCCAAAACATTTATATCAAGTATGTCAAAACCCACATACTTCTAGTTCATTTTTTTAAGTCTTTACAGGCTTATACAGAACTTTAGTATATCCTAGACAATTATGCAATGTTTATATTTGGTCATGCCAAAATTATTTTTGAAATTTCCAGAAGTTTTTCAGAAAACCAAATTTAAGGACCTACACTTTGGAATAGATACTGTTCACAAGCTTAAGACTTATCGACATCAGAACTTTAGTTCAGCATTTGGATCAAGCCTCGCCAAATTGGGATTTGATGCCTAGGATTGCTATCAACGCTGAATCAACGTCACCATTGATACCAGAGGGGGGACTGTAGCATCATCTCACTTTGGCTCAGCAACAATTATTCTTCTGCTTAAAGACATTTTTGTTTCATCCAGGAATAACGCAAATAAATGGATTTCCTTCCCCCAGGCCACAGCTGAAATCCCCTTTTTGTTAAAACCAGCCTAAGGAATTTCCCCAAATGTCCGGCTTCACTTTTATTGCCCCCATAAAACATGCAACAGATCCACGACTCAGTTAATTTCCTTAAACTCTGGAAACACTGGATTTAAACAACTTTAAAGTACATTATTACAAACTCAATTCTAAACCATTCTTTTCAGAACTATGAAAATGCAGATGGACTCTGATGTTTTTGATGTGGAAAATGTGTGAAATGCATGAATCTGTGATTTTATATATATATATATATATATATATATATATATATATATGCATGCTAATGTTTATATGAATGTTTATTCCTGCATGTTGATTTAGAAGCACTGCTTATAATTTATACTAATCACTAAAGTTATCTTAGTTTAATACATAAAGGGAAATTTTAACTTCCAGTATGTATGAGTTTGCCTCTAAAACCATGTGACTCCCACAGCCAATCTCTGCACGACAACTCTTCACTCCAAAGGACTCCGAACAATAGACTGTTTGTTCATTGGACTAAAAGTTCATCGAGCCCGCCCACGAAGGACGCTCATTGGCTGAGATTCCAGTCAGGCCGGAATCCCGCGAAACTCAACAGAGCTTATAAAAAGGAGAGAGACTCTTTTCGTCACTCTTTTCTGCTCCGGATTCTCTTTTCGCCTGCTCCCTTTTTTCTGATCTCCTCCATTGTCTACACACAGCAAGGAAGAACAAAGGACTGTCTGAGCACATGTCACTTTTCTGAACACAGAGCAGATAACTCGTAATTTATGTAACTTTGTATTTTCTTTTTCTCTTAAATGCCTAGGAATTCCTTTTTCTGTGAGCTCAATTCTTAATCGGAGTCAAACTCCAATTTATATTTCACTTTTTCTTTGTTAAACTTTCTGTAAAACCACCGTTTGTTTAATTTTAAGGTAAACTTTAATCTTGACTTTATTTTTATAATATTTTTCTTGACCAAGCACCTACCAGAAACTACTATTTTTATCTAAAGTCCGAAAGTTTCTTTTCTAATTTGAAATCGGATTAGATATCTTTTAATTATTATCGAAGACCTCTTGAAGAAAGACGCAGCCTTCCACGTCACGTGCAGCTGAGGAATCAACGCGCAGCTGTCCCACATCGCTCTGAAGAAACGTCGGCACCATCTGGCTAGAACCCGTTTCAACTGTGGGTCATACGGCCAAGATCCAGCCCCGTTCGACCACTTGAATTTAAAGGTCGAACTGTGGACCCTGAAATATCTGCGGGCAGATATTTCCTCTAACATCCACAAAAAGACGGACGACAGAACTATCATCACCGGAGAGCACGTGAGCTGAAAAAACTTTAATTCCACTGCTGAATTAACTTCTGAGGTTCGGTAATAATTTATATATCTAATCAGATGCAAATTAAGAAGCCCTTAACATAACTCTTCTTTTTATTAAAATCCCGTTTTTATTTTCTTAAGATTAATTTAGGACTTTTTCATAATTAATAAACTTTCTCCATAAGTTTGCGTTGTTTTTAATAATCTGTTAACTCAAACTGATAGAAATTTGTTTCTCAGTTTAACCCTGGTTCCGAAAATATTGACATTGTTAATCTATCATTTACACGATTGATTTTATAATTATTAATGAAATTACTACAATGTCTGTTAATCATTTCGTTTAATAAATATTTAAAAATGAGGAGTTGTTGGGAATTTATTTCATTCTGAGTCTGTTTCAAGCCCAGGTATCGAATTCACGGAAAATTTTTGAGACTGATTATTGATTAATTTATTGAGTGATCAAACAGGTATAAAGTGAAATTAAAGATCAAATTGCTTCTTAAAGATAGAAGCTGGTGCCCCTTACGAGTGTTTAACTTTTCTGATGTATATGAAATGAGATTTGAGCTCAGATTCCAATACATCAATATAAATTAAATAATTCATACCTGATCATATTTATTATTTATTAATATTCCATTTTTACGTTACAAGTGCTTTGATTGGTTTAGATTTGATTGACCTCTCATTCGACTAATAAGAGCCTTGAATTGGGTTTCTGAAACCTTGAAGAACCAATGACTGAAAACCTAACAAGAAGGACCCACCTACCAACGGCTGCGAATACAGCGAGCCAATTGAAGCAGAGAAGTTTGACGATTGAAAGCGTGCGTCCCGTGTGTAAAATCTGTTTTTGTAAGCCGCTGTGTGTGACGGTAGCGTTTGCCAGTGTTTTTTTCTTACTACTGTTCTTATTTGTTTTGAAAAATCGTTCGCCAAAACCGCAATCATGGAAGCGCAAAACCGCAATAATGGAATCATGGTTTGACCGGGTCACGTGACCAGAACCACGAGTCGTAACAAGTGGACCAGCTTCATGTTAGTCTGACAATGAGGAAGAGATGTTCACCCACGACACTGCTGTTGTGGACAGGTAAGTGTTATAAGCTAAATTATTCTTTATCCCTAAAAATTGTAATCAAAATGACTTTTGACCGATCGGTAAATTACAACTGTACGTCATTGCCACATGACGGACCGCGGCGCACGGTCCGGTCACGGTCCGGCGCACGGTCCGGTAACAGAACAGTCCCCCCCCCCGCTACTCCTCTGTAGTGGATTGCTATTGATAGATATTTTAGTACAACTGTGCGTAGTAGACCCGTGTGCCGCGGTCCGTCATGTGGCGATGGACGATGTCCGTCCTCTGTAGCGGGGGGGGGGAGTTGTTATCCTCTACATTACAGATATTTTAGTATAATTTTTATTGCACTGTAGGTGATTTTTTCTTGTAAAAAAAAAGCCACACATTTTTTACGTGGCAGGCTTCTTTGTGTGTGGGGGGGCTTGTTTGTTCATTCATTCATTCATGAATGAATAAGCAACCCCCCCCACACACACACACACAGTCCTGAGTGTCACCTTTCATTAGAGCCCAAGATCAAGCTTCTATATTGAATCATTCAAAAGTTACAGACGTTTTTCCAAACTGTGCCATTTGGCACAGTTCAAAAATGTCTGGGCACAACCTGACTCTTCTGTCCTGGTAATACGGCTGGGTATTGTAGACAGATAGCGAACAATAAAGACAGCAGGCTGATTCCATGTTGACTGATTTACTGAAATTGTTTTTGTCTTGTTTGTCTTTTTTCTTTTTGTAAAACTGAAACACAATGAAATATACATAATACAGAATGTTACATAAGAAATAATAATACAACACTCTGTATATAAACAGTTTCTCTTATTACAGGCACTTAACTCAGGTAAGTAATTTGCTCTACAGATTCAAACTAAGGTAAGTATTTCACAGTTTCCACAGGTTACAAAGTTAAGGTAAGTTAAATCAGGTAAGTATTACGAAATTATACTAACACATTTTTATTTTACAGAGGACAGCTACACAGCTAAGTAAGCAGGTAAGCATAGCCAAATGAATAGCTAACTAGTTTTCACACGAAGCACCATTACAACACAATATAACTTGGGCTAACAAAAGGCTAAATGACTCAGCGGTTAGCTAAGTACCATTGCAAATGATTAGCCATTAACACCTTTTAATCGTGATCTTTTTATAGCTTATATTTAGCGTTTTTAACATCATATTCCAAACTATGGTCATCTTAAACAAGTATTACAACAATTTTCAGCATTAACTTACTGTTGGTTCCACTCCTAGGTTAGTACAACCAAATTTCTGGCGAGCACATTTTCACATTGCTTTCATCATGGCAGATTGAACAAAGAAAAAGGGTTTTTACAGGAAACAGGAAGTAGCTACAATTAAAGGTGCAGTAACGCAAACCACCACTAGAGGGAACATAACCCCACCCAATATCTGACAGGTCAGCACACTCCCCGCTTGGTATACATGTATACCACTATTTACTCTTCTCTAGTGACATCAATAGCACAACATCAGAGATGGGTCTAAGGTACTCTTTAACTACCCCTTGGCTAGAGGTCTTAACTGTGACCTTACGGACCTTGTTGTCTGAACTAGGAATGGCCTTAACTATTCGCCCTAGAGGCCACATGTTGCGCTTTGCTTGATTGTCCTTTATCAAAACAATGTCACCTTCCTGGAGACTGGACTTCTCGGAGGTCCACTTCCTCCGTGGTTGAAGTGTGGCCAGGTACTCCGACCGCCACCTCTTCCAGAAGGAGTCCGCCAAGCTCTGGACCTGGCGCCACTGGACCTGGCTGAGGTGATCCAGGTCGAAGTCTCCCAGGGGTGCAGGACTGACACTCGCCTTCTGGGTGAGCAGAGTGGCAGGTGAGAGGATTTCAGGTACCTCTGCATCGTTGGAGACTGGGACTAGCGGGCGTGCATTCATGATAGCCATAACCTCAGCCATCAAGGTTGTAAGGACTTCATGAGACAGTCGGGTAGCACCATCCTTCGCAAGCAGTCCATCCAGTATGCGTCTTGCCACTCCAATTAACCTCTCCCAGGCTCCACCCATGTGTGAAGAATGGGGAGCATTGAAGGTCCATGTTCTCCAGTGTGCCTCTTTCTCTGGTGGGAGAGGCGTGTCCCACTCATGCTGTTCAGAGGAGATGTCTCTCACCAATGCCTTTCCCTGGACAGTGATGGGAGAAGCGAATCCAAGGGGATCGTAAAGACTGTTTATGGTGGACAGCATGCCTCTCCGACTGAATGGCTTAATGTCTCTTGGGACTCGGAATGTGAAGCTGTCAGTCTGGAGCATCCAGTTCAGGCCTAAGCTCCTTTGAAGGGGCAATGGGTCTGCTCCCAGATCGAGATCTTTCAGGTCACTTGCTCGTTCCTCCACTGGGAAAGCCTCCATGACCCTCGGACTGTTTGAGGCGATCTTGTGGAGTTTTAAGTTGCTCTCAGCTAGCAGAGCCTTGGTTCGCTGCAGGAGATCGATCACCTCATGCTCCTTGGCCAATGACGTGAGCCCATCGTCGACGTAAAAGTTCCTGAAGATGAACTCCTTTGCATCACTACCATGCTCAGCTTCTCCTTGCTCTGCAGCTCTCCTCAGCCCATAAGTCGCTACTGCTGGAGATGGGCTGTTGCCGAATACATGCACAGTCATCCAGTAGTCAATGATGTCCTTGTCTGGATCATTGTCTTTGTGCCAGAGAAACCTGAGGAAGTGGCGGTGGTCCTCTCTGACCTTGAACCCATAGAACATTTGCTCTATGTCGGCGGTAGCAGCAATTTGTTCTCTTCTGAACCGTAATAGGACTCCTATTAGTGTGTTGTTCAGGTTGGGTCCACTGAGAAGCACATCATTCAATGATGTCCCCTTGTACTCCGCGCTGGAGTCAAATACAACTCTTATTTTTCCCGGCTTCTGGGGGTGGTATACGCCAAATGTCGGCAGATACCAGCACTCCTGCCCGAGCTGTAGTGGAGGAGCTGGCTCGGCCTGTTGGTTGTCAATGACCTTTTGCATAAAATCAAAGAAGTGCTGTTTCATGTCAGGTTTCTTCCCGAATGAGCGTTGGAGGGATTGGAGTCTTTGAGCAGCCTGCTCTCTGTTGCGTGGAAGACGCTTACGAGGAGTATGAAAGGGTAGTGGCGCCACCCAGTGGTTTTCATTGTCCATATACACCTCGTCTTCCATTATTCTCAGAAACTCACTGTCCTCTACTGACATGGCTGGTTTGTTGTCGGCTGGTGTTGTCTGGAACACACTTTCACCAAGACCATCCCTACATGTCTCTGGAATGGCTTCCTCACTGCGAGTTGGGAACTGAAGGCTGCACTGAATCGGTTCACTGGGTCCCTCCTTGATGTGAATGCTGTTAGTGCAGGGCTTAAAGAAGGAAGGGCGTCCATTTTGGAGGACATGGGTCTTATAAGCATTGACTTCCTGAGTCTTGTGAGCGCCACCCAGACACAGCTCTCCCACTATGACCCAGCCGAGATCAAGGCGCTGAGCGTATGGCGAGTCGCGTGGTCCGTTGCGCTGCTCTCGCACCTTGTGCAAGCTCAAAACATCTCGGCCTAGTAGCAGAGGAATGGGTGCACTGTTGTCAAGTGCAGGGATTTTGTCGGCCACTGGTCTGAGGTGAAGGAAATATTGTGCGCACTCAGGGGTTGGGATCTCTGACCGGTCACCAGGTAAGTATTCACACTCCAGCAATGTGGGCAGTGCGACCTTGGTCTTCCCATCGAGAGATTCCACAATGATGTTGGTTGCTTTCCTTCCTGCAGTCTCCACTCTGCCTGAGCATGTTTTTAGCGTGTAGGGGGATGCCCTGCTGTTAATACCCAACAGACTGAAGAACTCAGATTTCACTAAAGACCTATTGCTTTGGTCATCGAGTACAGCATATACTATGTGAGACTTGCTTGGATTATCAGCATGGGAAACCTTGACCAAGCAGATTTTAGAACAGGATCGAGGCTGGGGTGCATCGCCACATATCTCTGTGCACTTAGAAGTGACAACAGGAGTTGCTGCAACTTCACTCTCCCCACTTTGCTCCCCTCCTTGCTCCCCGCTCTGGTCATTCCCAGGTGAGTGCCCAGCCTGCCCATGAGGCGACCATGGTGCTGGACCAGGATGCATCGCCGAAGTGTGCTTGTCACTCTCACACTCTCTGCATTTGAGTGCGGTCTTACAGTCTTTGGCAATGTGCTTGGTGCTGGCACAACATCTAAAGCAGATCGAGTTCTCCTTTAAGTACGCTTTCCTCTCATCCAGGTGCTTTCCTCGGAACCCACGGCATTTTGTGAGCGGATGTGGTTTGTTGTGGATTGGACATTCTTTGTCCGGTTCAGTTTTCTTCACAGATGTGCTGTCCCGAGATGCACCACCTGCGGCTGTGACATCAGTTTTCCTCACTGTTACAGCGGATTTGTAGATGTGTTTTTGGTCTTTCTCACCTTTTGACTGATTGGGAGTAGAGGAAAGGTTGAATGCGAAACTGGGGTCATTGCGAGTCTTAGCTTGAGAACATACAAATTCCACAAAGTAGCTGAATGGTGGGAAAGGCACATGATAAACTTCCTTGTACCTGGATCCCTGTGTCATCCAGCGTTCACGAAGTGAGAATGGAAGCTTCTCCACAATTGGATTTACCCCTCGAGCTGTATCAAGATACATGAGCCCAGGTAAGAATCCCTCTGACTTAGCAGCTTGTAGCTCTTTTAACAAGTCTCCTAACTCTCTGAGCTTGTGTGTCTCTTTGTTAGAGATGACTGGGAAGGCATCCAATTTTTTCATTAGGGTACTTTCAATCACCTCTGGGCTTCCATAAGTTTCCTCCAAGCGCTCCCATACCGTCCACACACCTAGTCTAGGATTGTTTACATGCACAGACCTGATCCTCATGGCTTGAGCTGACGACTTGGGCCCCAACCATTTGATCAGTAGGTTGAGCTCTTCTTGCTCCGAGAGGTTAAGCTCCTTTGTGGCTGCTAGGAAGGAGGCCTTCCACGCCCAGTAGTTTTCTGGGCAGTCGTCAAAGGTAAGGAGTCCTGAGCTCACCATCTCTTTTCTCATGAGATACTGGGCCAAGACATGGGTTTGTGTTGATGGAGGTGAGGATTTGTTTCCCTGGTTGGGATGAGAGGCTGGAGGGTTAGCTGCAGTGTCTCTCCTTTTAATGTCAGGGAGAACAGGTGAATGTTCCTGCTTTGGAACAAATGGCCTTGGGGCAGAATGAGGAACATTGTGTCCAACCATCATGGGCTTGTGTTCATTTCTGTCCACGAAAGACTCATACAGTGAATCTTGTTCTTTAATGCTAAAGAGGTGTGAATTCACCGGTGCTTGATGATCAATTTGTTGCTGTGGAGTTGGGCCTGGTTGCAACTGTGGTGCATGTGCATCGAATGGCTGTGTTTCCACGTAGCGTCGTGTGCGTCTCACTGGATCATCAAGGGCTAGATTCTGTAGCTCACCAAGAGAGTCGCTGTGTCTTGGATCGAGCTCTGCTGCTGCAGCTTCTTCCAATATAGCTGCCTCTCTTGATGCTGCAGTTGCTTCTTTCTCTTGTTGTAGCACGTGAAGATTTGCGTCTATTGAAGCCCTTTCTTTAATCATGGCAGCCTCTACTGAAGCCCTTTGTTTCATCATGGCTGCCTCCTTCTCTGCAAAGGATGCTTTGACTTTAGCTGCTTCAGCCTTAGCTCTGGCTCTTGCTGCAACGATGCTGGCAGATGACCGGGTTGATGCCCTGGAGGACTTGTGTGAATTTGAGGCTTGAGACCTTGTCTCCAACTGAGACGGACGGTCCTCCTCACCAGCGTGGCTCATCTTGGCTTGCTTCTGTGTGCTGTTCACTGTATTTCAGCTGCCTATCCCCGCTGCATGGTCAACATTTTACTATTCTGTCCTGGTAATACGGCTGGGTATTGTAGACAGATAGCGAACAATAAAGACAGCAGGCTGATTCCAGGTTGACTGATTTACTGAAATCGTTTTTGTCTTGTTTGTCTTTTTTCTTTTTGTAAAACTGAAACACAATGAAATATACATAATACAGAATGTTACATAAGAAATAATAATACAACACTCTGTATATAAACAGTTTCTCTTATTACAGGCACTTAACTCAGGTAAGTAATTTGCTCTACAGATTCAAACTAAGGTAAGTATTTCACAGTTTCCACAGGTTACAAAGTTAAGGTAAGTTAAATCAGGTAAGTATTACGAAATTATACTAACACATTTTTATTTTACAGAGGACAGCTACACAGCTAAGTAAGCAGGTAAGCATAGCCAAATGAATAGCTAACTAGCTTTCACACGAAGCACCCTTACAACACAATATAACTTGGGCTAACAAAAGGCTAAATGACTCAGCAGTTAGCTAAGTACCATTGCAAATGATTAGCCATTAACACCTTTTAATCGCCATCTTTTTATAGCTTAAATTTAGCGTTTTTAACATCATATTCCAAACTATGGTCATCTTAAACAAGTATTACAACAATTTTCAGCATTAACTTACTGTTGGTTCCATTCCTAGGTTAGTACAACCAAATTTCTGGCGAGCACATTTTCACATTGCTTTCATCATGGCAGATTGAACAAAGAAAAAGGGTTTTTACAGGAAACAGGAAGTAGCTACAATTAAAGGTGCAGTAACACAAACCACCACTAGAGGGAACATAACCCCACCCAATATCTGACAGGTCAGCACACTGACAAAAAACCAGTGTAATATATTCATTTTTTGTGGTATTGTTACAAAATTTTGACCTCAGCTGGATAACACTTGGTTCTACATTTCTGTTGCATTTTTCAGCCCGTATCTGACAGCTGTCTGTTATTTGCAAGCATTTGTATCCAAAAAAACACCCAGGCGAACTTTATTTTCTTCAAGTACAGTATGTTTAGATGACTGTTACTCAGTGGCAGGAGCACTTAGAGAGATTATGACTGTTTTGCCAAAAAATTCAAAGTGTTTTCTTTTAAATGAGACCAACCCCATGAAGATGCTGCAAAGGGTTGAAGAACAGCTTTTGATTTACTTTGGGTACATTATTTTTAGGCGTTTTTAGGGAAATTGACCAGAGTGCAAGGGGTTAATTTACCACAATTAAATAATGAACAGATTGCAGCTCTGGATGCACCTCTTCAGGTGTTTGAACTCCAGGAGGCACTTAAGCACATCCCAAACAACAAAGCCCAGGGACCAGATGGTTTTCTAATAGAATTTTATAAAGAATTTTGGCCTGTGATGGCACCTACTTTTTTTTTAAAATGGTGAACCAAATCAAAGAAGATAATGTAATTCCTCCGAATATGAATTTGGCTAGTATTATACTGCTCCTTAAACCTGGAAAAGAACCCACGCTTCCATCCAGCTACCATCCCATCTCACTTATGAATGTCGATCTCAAAATAATTTGCAAAGCTCTTGCCAAAAGACTGGAAAGGATAATCCTGTTTATTATACACTCAGATCAAACAGGTTTTATCAATGGTAGGCACTCGGCTGATAATACACACAGGCTATTTAATTTAATAGACTACTGCAAGATCAGTAATGGAGAAACTACAATCTTGTCCCTGGATGCAGAGAAAGCCTTTGACCGTGTTAACTGGAAATTTCTCTTTATGGTGTTAAACAAGTTTGGGTTTGGTTCATCTTTGATAAACTGGATTAAAACACTATATAGGTGTCCAGTTGCGTCTGTCCAAACAAATGATCAGACTTCCCGAAGCTTTAATCTCCAGAGAGGTACTAGGCAGGGGTGTCCACTCTCTCCCTCACTTTTTACCATCTTTATTGAACCATTAGCAGCAGCCATACGACAAAATGTTGATATCAGAGGTATTCAAACTGGAGAAAAGGAACATAAGATAAGTCTTTATGCTGATGATGTATTGATTTTCCTTGAAAACTCAGAAAGATCTCTTCTCCAGACAGTGGCGCTCATTGATAAATTTTCATCATTATCAGCCTACTCTATTAACTGGGTAAAATCAATAGCTTTACCCATAAATTGCAATTTCCCAAATACATCTACTATTCCAATACAGTCAGGGAATGTTAAATATTTAGGAATAGATATTTCCCCCAGGCTCTCAGAGTTATTACGACTAAATCATATCCCCCTTTTATAAATGATATAAGACGATCTTAACGCGCTGGAGGACACTACCTTTATCATTAATGGGAAGAGTTGCAACCATTAAAATGATGGTCCTTCCTAAAATTATTTGTTCTCAATGATCCCTACCAAACCATCAATGGCCTGGTTTAAGTCTCTAGACTCAAATATAAGTACATTTTTATGGAAGGATAAACCATCACGGATTAGTTTAAAAACCCTCCAAAAAGCGAAAGAGTGCGGAGGCTTAGATTTACCAAATTTTTTAAATTACTTTTTAGCCAATAGATTGCAGTTTGTTTCAAAATGGACAAAATCGACCCCACTAGGGAACCCATGGTTAGATGCTGAACAGGCTCTCTGTGGGTCACTAAATATCTCTGACTTACCTTTTATAAGTCCCTGTATTAAACGCCATGACTGTTTTAAAAGTATTAATATCAGTTCCTCTCTGACGGCTTGGTGGAATTTTTTAAAAATAACAGGGTCTTCACTTGTCCCCTGTAAACTCACGCCCATTTGGAATAATCCTGATATCCTGCAACAAAAGAGGACACTAAAATTTCCACTATGGCAAGAGAAGGAAATAAACAACTTAGAACATCTTATTCAAGGTGGAAATTTTATCCAATTTCAGGATCTAGTGTCACAACACAAAATCAGTGATAAAAAGTATTTTGAATATCAACAGCTTAAATCCATAATAAAAGCAAGATTTAATCTTAATCAGACAGATTTAGAAGTACCAGTTAAGGTGGCAGAGTTTCTAAATCTTCGTTCCCCAAAATTGATATCGAAAATATATGGACGATTATCAAAGTTGGATGAGTCCGTATCTCTTCCAATATCAAAATGGGAGACGGGGGGGGGGGGGGGTTGGGCTGTGGCCCCTGGCCGGCTGGCCTCGCCCCTCGGGGGGGGGGGGTCTGGGTCTGGCCCTGGGCCCCTGGTGCTGGGGGGGGGCGTCCCCCCCGGGCCGGGGTTGGGTGTGCGCCGGCAGTGGGGGTTGTCCCTGGTGCATCCTTGCACGGTGGGGTCATGTGTTTCCTGGGGCCCTGGTGCCACCCTGGGGCTGGTGCCCGCATCCTGGGTCACCCTCCCCATTCACTGGGGTCTGCGGGTGGGGGTGTGTGTGGGTGTGAGTGTGGGCTTGTGTATGAGTGGATATGGAAGTGGGTATGTGTTGAGTGGGCAGGTGGGGTTGTGTTTTTGTGTAGGTGGGTATGTGTGATGGTGGGTGAAGTTACATGTGTGTATGGAAGCGGTTACTTGTGGGTAGATGTCTAGTGGGCAGAGGATGTGTGTATGGGTAGGAGAGCTTTGTTGGGTGGCAGGGGTTGGGCAGTCCATCTAGTGGCATGGGGGCTGGCGTTTTGGGGCCTGCTTGTCCCGGCCACCCTGCTGTTGTGTTGGGGGGTGAGGCACTTTGTTACATCGCCCCTGGTGTCATTGGCAGCAGGTGTGTGTTGGTGCTTGGGGGTGGCTGGGGGGTCATTGGCGCAGGTTGATGGCCGTGTTTCCATTGGGTTGCTCCGGGGTGGCTGTGGTTGCAGGGTGGCCTGCAGCTGTCGGTGTGCGTCTGGGGTGGGTGGTCGTGGGCCTGCGTGGGCGCTCGGGGGTGCTGCCTGGCGTGTTGGGCGCCGTATTGGTCCGGCCCATTGTTCACTGTCGTGACTGTTGTTGTCCATGTTCGTGTGTGTAAGATGAGTGGAAGTATGTTTGGCTGCCCCGTCATGTTAGTGGTGCTGGAGCGCTGGGGCGTGATTCTGGTGGGTCCTGGGCTGTTTCTGCTGGTGGCCCTAACCCTGGGTTGGGATTTGGGGGCAGTGGGTGGCCTCATAAACCAGTCTGCAAGCTGGCTTCTGGGCGGGGGGGGGCGGCCTTGCTTTTAGACCGCATACCTCCCAGTCTTATTTCCCGCCCCCCCCGATCTTTTTTGTTACATTTAGGGCTTTGGGGTGGGGGTGTGCTGCACTGTGTCGGTGAAGGGGATACCTTTGCTGTGTGGTGGGGCTGCACTCACCTCAATTTTAATTGCATTTTACACACTGAGGGCTTGGGGGACTGGGGGCTCTGCTGCCCATCGCAGTGGCTAACGATGCTTCAGTCACTACCCCCCCCCCAATTTTAATTGCACTTTAGTACTCCACACATTTACACACAATTATATCATATAACCGACACACACCCACCATGTTCTGTGTGGGGGGAGGAGGTGGGGGTCTTCCCCCACCCCTGTTGCCCTGCTCTTACTGGGAGCGTGGGAGTCTGGTGGGGAGCCTGGGACCTATTGGCAAAATCCCTGGGTGCTACTAAATATATAGATACAACCAAGGAAGTGACAGGGGGCTGAGTATGAGTCTTTAGTGTGAGTGAGGGGGTGATGAATGGAGGTGGTGATGATGGGTCAGTTTTGTGTGGCGCTTTGAATGCCGGGTGGCATCTTGGGGCACCTGCGGTGGTCTGCTGATTGTTCGCTCAGATGGGCACCGGGGGGGTGGGGGTCTGTTTCTTTGGCCTGCGCCAGTGGCCTCTCTGGTCATTGCCGGGCACTGGTGCATGTTCAGGCTTGCTGCGTCTGCTTCGCAGCCGCCTTTTAAAATAAAGGTGAATGAGGAGTGAATTTGAGTGGGTACTGGAGTGAGAGAGAATGGGTCGGTCTGGGTGAGTGAGAGGGGTGTGCATGGGAACATGTGGGTGTGAAGGTATGGGGAGGGGTGTGCCTGCGAGTCAGGAGGTGCTGGATTAAGGGGGTAGTGTCTCTCAGCAACGTGGGCCCCCCTGGGCGAGGGGACTTCTTTGGACGTGGGGGTCCCTGGGGTGTGCGGCGGAGGCGCTGGGGCAGGGCCACTGTGGGTGTGCCTGGAGGGGGGGGCTCGGGGCGGGGGGCGCGAGCTGGTCTCTGTCCTGGGGGGTGGGATTGCTGGACTCCTGGTGCCTGGGGCCCGGGGGCAGATGTTGGCCCCGCTGGGGGGGTGGGCTCACCGCGCCAGCCGCCGGGCGGCCTGCCCTCCCTTGATCGTCCCTCCGGGGGTGGATGCCTGGCTTTTCTGGAGCTTGCTGACCTCGGGGCTGGGGGTTGGTGGCGCTACCTTGCCTGCTCGGGGTTCCCGGGGGGAGAGCTGCTGCGACCAGCACTCTGCTCGTATGTTTCCTGACAAACCACTCACATGCACACACTTATTTTGCTTTCGTTCTCATATATATGCACACAGATATACATGCACAAGTGTCTCTCCTTTAACAGGTGCGGAAACCAGACTCGTGTTGAGACATCTTCGGTGGAAGAAGCAGCTTGTCTTTTGTTTGTTTTAGTTTTTTTTTGTTTGTTTGTTTGTTTTTTTGTCTGTTCCCCCCCCTTTTCTTTTCCCCCTTCACACACTTCCTTTCCCTCTTCCCCATCCTGTTGGGTCTTCCATGGGTAAATCAATTAAAATAAAGTATTAAAAGTTATTACAGGAGGAGTTTACAACAATATACATTGCACAGTTAGGTACTGTATAAACTCCTCTTGGCAAAGTAAATCTGTTTTGGCACAATAAGGGTGACAGATCCCTGTTCTGTTTGCCTAGCTGCCTGACAGGACAAGGGGAAAAAAAAAAGAATTTTGCATCATAAAAAGCGAAAATACCTGTACATGTAAACAAAAAATATATAAAACAACATGTGGCCCTAATTCAAAAAGTTGACCTGATTGAGCAAAACCAATGTGATTTTTGGATTCAGCACATCGACATTGTCCTAAATCAGCTAAAAAAAATCTTAGACAATAAATTTGGTGTTGACCAGTGTAATCTCAATGTTGCTTTCCTCCTATATTTTGTATCCTGAACTGGGAGAGAGAAATAGAGAGAAGAGGGGAACTGAATTACCATTTTATGCACATCAAAAATAAATACTGTAAATACAGAAATATGGATAGAGAAAGAAAAAAAAAACCAAAGAAAATCGGCAATGTGGAAGATTTTGCTTCAAGAGCGAGAGAGAGCTGAGAAAAACTCCAGATCCCAGTCTAACCTCCGCAGAACAGAAAAAAAAGTCATTATCGGCTGACACATCTGTATGTCCACTGCAGGTATTAGGGCTTCTATTGTATCCTATTTTATGGTTAAAAATTCATGTAGTAGGCTATATACAGTATCAACAAATGAAAACGAACTGCTTGCTGATATCCAGTTCAGCATAACACCAATCTCTGTGAGACCGTTGATAATCTGTTCTTCTGTCATGCCAAATAAAGTCACAGGCAGAGAGAAGCTTCTGCCACGTGCCGTCGGTTCTCACCAGTGTCAGACAATAAATCTGGTGTTGACCAGTGTTATTATTATTATTATTATTATTATTATTATTATTATTATTATTATTATCGACATCAAAAACAGGCCAAAGGGCTGTTCCATGAGGTACAAGCGTGCTAGTCAAAGGCTACACTGAGTATATGATTTCAGTACCACTCCCTCACATAAGGTGGCGAGAGTGCACCAAGCACAGGAACACTCAGTACCAAGACAAAGAAGACGTCCCTGTTGTGTGGGGATTTGGCATTTGGGGCTTGCCATAACCTGTACCGGGAAGTTGGGGGTGATGACGTCAGGTGGGCTACGGCCAGTGGATATATTGTGTTTTGTTCCTTAATAAAGTTAGTTTGGTGTTCAGCTCAACACGGCTCCGGTCTCATGTTATTCAGACATAGCATGATGGTGATGAGAATAAACCATGGGAGTGTGCATTCCACCGCCACCTCCATTTTTACAGTCTCCGGGTATGCCAATTATACCATGGCGCTGCTGGCGGGAGACGTCCGAGGTGTATGTTGCTGCGGCTGGCCAAAGTGGTGCTTACAAAGAGAGATGGAGGAGCCTACTCGTTCGCTTCCTCAGTGAGGAGGGTCAACGGATGTTTTTCAAGCTGGGTGGCAAGGGCTCACTGAAGGAAGGTTTGGACTTAATGGACTATTTCTTTTGGGGCTATTCCAACATCACGGTGCAAAGATATAAAGTCTTTGCCGACAACGAGCTGGTGAGTCCACCCAATGCTTTATTATGGAACTCCGTAGACTAGCAAGAGAGTGCACCTTTGGGCTGATTGAGGAGGAGCTAGTTCGGGACAAGCTAGCACATGGTATGAGTGACGAGTGGTTAGAAGACAAGCCAAACGCTGACTACGGACGTCCTCGCGCTGGAGAAAGTGGTTGAACTGACTAGTGTTAGAAAAATACCAGATTCTTTGAATGATCCAAGAACAAGCCAGAGATTTCTTCAATTTAAAGGATGGTACATTTATTTAGAAGTCACATGTAAAGCAAGCAGCGCTGGGTGCAGCGTGACGCAGCTTCCTCTGGAGCGTCGCCACACTGACCAAGACTTCCGGGTGCACGTTACAATTATCTTCTCGGGTAGGGGCGACCCAGTACAATAGGATGGACTTATACGCGACTATCTGATTGGCTAATCTGCCTATAGCGGGAACAGGCCATCCACTGAACGCCACTTCGTTCTAGAATGTGCTATCAACAGTGTGCGTGGATAGTGGCGGATTGGCATCAGGTGTGCTGGTAATGGAGTAAGTGTGTGCGTTGCTGGCTCCTGCTACATTTTTTTTCAGTCTTACTTTTTAAACCCTACTTTGCTGTAAGCTGTCAATGTTTTGGACGTTTAATACATGCAGAATCTGTTTTGAGTTGAGACAATATGTCCAAAACAAGAAAGCAGACTGAAAAGGAGGCAGCAGTGAACAATGCTAACACCAGCTTAAGTGAGGATGCTAATAAAAGCCTTAACCCTGCACTTGTTGCCTTGCTTGAGCAACACAGAATGTCCATTGCTGCTGATTTTAAAGCTTCATTTGAACTTATTAATGGTAAGCTGGACAAGATTCAAGCAGATGTGGCGAACCAGGAGCAACGCATTGGCGTCCTTGAAAGCAACGCGGAGGACGTCAGCCAGCGCCTAGCGGCGCTTGAAGCTACGTGTGAGTCAATGCAGGAGGAGAAGAAGCTTTGGAAAAACAAACTTTCTGACCTGGAGGGAAGAAGCAGGAGGCTGAATATTCGTCTCGTGGGTCTGCCGGAGTCCTTTGATGTGGGTCCACGGCCATCTGAATTTTTTTCTCGGCTGTTGGTGGACGTCTTTGGCACACAAACTTTGCCATCTCCCCCAGAGCTGGATAGAGCCCACCGCAGCCTCATGCCCAAGCCGGGTCTGAACGGGAAGCCGCGTGCTGTCATTATTTGTTTCCACCGGTTGCGGGCCAAAGACTTGGTGATGAGAGAAGCGCGGAGACGCCGTGGGACTTTGGAGTATCGTGGACATAAACTTCAGTTCCCCGAGGATTATAACGCCGATGTTCAGAAGCAACGAGCCGAATATAAGGAGGTTATGTCCGAGTTGTACAAGAGAGGTTTTCGTCCTTCTCTTCTCTTCCCCGCCAGGCTCCGGAAAACTCTTCCAGACGGCAAAAAACAGTGGCTGGCGTCCGTTCCGGAGGCCTCCCGCTTCATGCAAACCATGGAGAGAAATCAGCGATTTTCGCCATGAACTGGACATTCGTGGGTTGACCAACTACCACACTGGACTTCTTGATTATTACTTCCTTAAAGCTGCACTTATTGGACATTGATGCATTTTTAGATGTTCAAAACAAGGTAAAATTGGCTCCCTATACGTTGTTGTTTACTTATTTTTTTTTTTTTTAGGGTAAAATGTTCATACTTCATACCATGCAGGATTGAAGCCAGTTGTATGGGAGTATTTTGTTAGGATGAGAATAGAGCAGGAGATGGAGCGGTTGCTGTTTTTTGCAACCGGCTGGAGTGTTGTTATAGGTTTGGTTGTTGAATTTTTTTATTTATTTTTTTTTTTTTGTTATGGATTTATTTACACCCCCCTCACCCCCTCCCCTTTTCATTAGGGCCTGAGCCACTGACAACGTCAGTGGGCGAAAGCCCTATTGTATCCGCTCACGTTTATTAGGGCCTGAGCCACTGACAACGTCAGTTGGCGAAAGCCCTATTGTATCTGCTTGCGTTTATTTTTAGGGCCTGAGCCACTGACAACGTCAGTCGGCGAAAGCCCTATTGTATCCGCTCGCGTTTCTTTATTAGGGCCTGAGCCACTGACAACGTCAGTCGGCGAAAGCCCTATTGTATCCGCTCACGTTTCTTTATTAGGGCCTGAGCCACTGACAACGTCAGTCGGCGAAAGCCCTATTGTATCCGCTCACGTTTCTTTATTATTATTATTCTGCCCAAATGATCGCATTTTTCACCCTCTGAACGTTAACCAAAACGCGATTTTTTTTGGCAAACCCCTCAGACCCGGCAAAAAATTCGATAAACTGGAAAACATATGTGCCCCCCCACCCCTCATTTTTGTGGGTGGGGCCAAACGTACAAGGTCAATGGAGACTGGAGACCATAAACTTTGCCGTAGACACATCAAATTTGGATGAGGTGTGAATCACCTCAAGACATGCAAAAAACATCATTGTGGCCCATACCCACCGCCAACAGGAAGGCCGCCATCTTGCCTCAAAGTCGCCCCACCTCCAATTCGGAAAAAACTCACACCTCGCATTTTAACACACTTGTCCTAGGGACCAGATCCAATTGAGCTCATTTTTACATGGGGGCATCTACAGGCATTGCCCATTAAAAGTTATATAATTTAAGTCAAAATCTCAAAAGGCGTGGCCAGGGCGCCATGGCGAAGTTTGACTCCTCCCCTTACAACTTCAACCACCTGTAACTCGCCCAAAACTTGTCCGATGTCCACAAAACTTTACATGAAGGAAAATAGTGCCACCCCGGATGCAATGACCTCAAAATACCTGACAACCGATATAGCGTCACATAGTGGTTAATGAAAGAATTGCTGAAAACTGTTTTATTTATTACTCACAAGTGGCTGGGCAGAATGATGTGAAATTTTCAGAGATTCATCAGAAGCCAGCCATGATCATAACTGAATATCAACGTTAGTATGACATCATACATGTTACCATAGAAACGCCCTTCTCGCCATTCAATCCATGAGCTTATGGGGAGGGGTGGGAAGGTCTTGGAGGTCTAAATTTTTCAACATATGTTGAGGTCACTGTCATATGTAGTCCAATATGGGTGGACAACACATAACTTACAGGGAAGTGTTGCCATGGCAACATGGCGACGGTTGACTACACGCCATGAAATTTCGGAAAGTTGTATCTTGGACAAACTTTTTCTGATTTCCACCAAATTTTCAAAAATGGATAATAATCCCACCCTGAACATTCCTATATAAAATAACAAAAGTTTTAGCGCCACCTAGTGGTAACAACATTAGACCCTTGTAAATTGGACATACTTTGCACGATTTGCAACAAATTTTATACGATCAATATTCTCCCTTCCCCGAACTCGTCTATATACAAATAATAAACAACACTCATAGCGCCCCCTAATGATTAAAGGAAGAATTACTGATGGGCAAAACTTGTCCGATGTCCACAAAACTTTACATGAAGGAAAATAGTGCCACCCCGGACGCAATGACATCAAAATACCTGACAAAAGATATAGCGCCACATAGTGGATAACGAAAGAATTGCTGAAAACTGTTTTATTTATTACTCGTGCGCGGCTTGCCAGAATGACGTGAAATTTTCTGAGATTCATCAAAACACAGCGATGATCATAACTCAACATCAACGTTAGTATGACGTCATACGTGTTACCATGGTCATGCCCTTCTCCCCATTCAACCCATGAGCTTATGGGGATGGGTGGGAAGGTCTTGGAGGTCTAAATTTTTCAACATATGTTGAGGTCACTGTCATATGCAGTCCAATATGGGTGGACAACACATAACTTACAGGGAAGTGTTGCCATGACAACACTGAAAACTGTTTTATTTATTACTCACGCACGGCTGGCCAGAATGACGTGAAATTTTCAGAGTTTCATCAGAACACAGACATGATCATAACTGAACATCAACGTTAGTATGACGTCATACGTGTTACCATGGACACGCCCTTCTCCCCATTCAACCCATGAGCTTATGGGGCGGGGTGGGAAGGTCTTGGAGGTCTAAATTTTTCAACATATGTTGAGGTCACTTTCATATGCAGTCCAATATGGGTGGACAACACATAACTTACAGGGAAGTGTCGCCATGACAACATGGTAACGCTTGACTACACACCATTACATTTCGGAAAGTTGTATCTTGGACAATCTTTGTCTGATTTTCACTACATATTTGACAGTGGATATTAGTCCCACCCTGAACAGTCCCTACGCCACTGACAGTCTGCCCATGTGACAGACAATAGTTTAGGTTGTGAAATGTTTGGAAATCTGTCCACACTTAAAAGCATATGCTAGTTGTGCTTCTTTGCCATTTTTTCACATAAATTCTCACCTGTTATTAAATTGTGACTTCAGCACATTAGTTTGCTACAAACAAATTTACCACTCTTAACAACTTTTAATTTATTAGAAAAATGTTTCAAACATTATGTTCGCAAGCATGCCCACGTGACAAACACACAATGCATTCTGGGAAGTGAAGTCCGCATGTTACATCAACAGACTACAGCCCACTTTTTGATCATGGCGTAACATCTTCGGTATAATCGTCAAACCACAATTTGCAAGATTTTAGACTCCGTAAACCGCAATTTGCAAAACTTAAAAAAAGGTTTTAAACAATATTGATTCGCCCATTATGACGTAGTGTCCATAGAATTCACCAAGTGCATTCTGGGTACGCTCGGAACCGTTCGCGGACATCACGTAAAAGCTGGAGACATCGTCACAAAGCAGACATGGGGGAGTCTTGCTGTGTGGTAAACTGTAATAGTCGTTCTCACAACCGCCGTGGAGAAAAGATAAACCACGGAATAGGCTTTTTTCGTTTTCCAGCCTGGAAGAAGAACAGCACAGCTCACGTTTCGGATGTAACGAAGAGGCGACGCCTGGCCTGGATTGCAGCAGTCAGAAGACCCAACGTAACTTTCAAACACGCACCTGTATCGATGGTGGTGTGCTCAAAGCATTTTTATAAAGGTACGTTATGATTTATGGTGTACGTCTGTTGTTAAAACTTGCTTGTGTTGTGGTTAAGACTTGCTTGGTCATAGCTTTTAACCTACATCAGCAGTGCTAAGCTAAACAGAGCTAAGCTAAAGACACTCCGATATCAGAGTAGCTAGAAAAAGTTCCCACTCACACACCTGTGTGAGCGGGTTTAATTTGTTCTACTCCAAAGTATTTTCTTAATTTTTCCTTTGCTTTAACAGCAGACCAGCTTATGAAATGCTAGACTGTGATCCTGACTTGGCACCTTCTCTAAACCTTAGGCATGCAGAGCTTCCAGCTGCCACTCCTGACAGGTTTAACCGCTTATGCAGATGGACAAGATTATGACAAAAAGAATCAGCAGGGCATGCAAGTGATCCTCCCAGCACAGACCTCCAAGATCAGTGGCCACGTGACTGAGATGGATCATGTAGCTCCTTCAGGTCGTCTTTTTTTATTTCACCTATGTTTTTCTTTCTAAAATGTGTCTTGGGATTCCTTTTGATTACAAAATATATTAACTACAGTTGTTTATTGTCCTGATCAGCAACAGATGACACCACACCTCTGGCTGAGATGGAGGAGATGACATCTGATGAAGCAGCACAGATCTGTCAGGCTGATGATGCTCCAGAGGACAATGCACAAGAGCGACAGAACTACAGCAAGTGTCACTGTAGACTTAAAGAATTTTTACTCTTCCAAGAGGAGGACAGAAAGTTAAAGGGAGAGCTCTCCAGAAATACTCTGGATGACAATTTCCTCAAAGATAATCACTCAAAGGTGAAATACTACACTGGGCTTCCATCTTTCAGTTTAATGGTTCTGCTGATGCAATTTTTACCCAGCCTAACAAAGACAGAAAAAAAAATCCCAATTTCAAATTCTCCTTTTAGCTAACATACATTTGCAGATTAATTTGCCTCTTGAACATATTGCACACCTTTTGGACATAAGCAGACAACATGTGCTATATAAATACACTTGCTTGCTTTGTAACAACATTTGGAATAAAGTACACAATGGCTTACAAACTCCAGCACTTTATTTCAAAGATGGAATAGTGTAACCATAACCATGACACAATACAAGTATATAAATTGACATGCAAGATCGACATGTATCATTGTTCTACCATGTTATAGCGCATAACTGTCTCATGATACAGCACTACTCTAATGCACATGTCACAAAACCACGGCTGCTGTGGGCTTGGTGCTTCAGAGTCCCCCACATCCTAAATGGAAACACTGACTTTCAGTTTGGGTTATCACAGGCAACCATGTCATCCAGCTCTTCTGGCTGCCTGCAAGTCCACCACACTTCTGCTGTGTTCTGTGCCTGTCTTCTGGGATTGTGTGTGGGACCTGGCTGTAATGCAGTTAGACGTCGTCTTTTGGCCTTCTGGGTGGGTTTATCTGCTGCAGCTTTCCTCTTGTGTTGTGGGGTCAGAGTCAGTAAAGTGACGGGCAACAAGCTCAGGTAGGACAGCTTTAGAAAAAAAGTTCTGCGTAACTGGTAAAAGTGTTTGCTCCCACAGGTCAGAATCTGGTGTGACGCGTACAACAACACAACTTTTTGTGGTCCACACACCAAAATCACAGAAAGGTGAGCCTGTCACAAAGATTTGCGTTTGTACCTGCTGCGACCGGTATTTTCCTAATTGTATGCTGGAGGGGACCATTGTATGTCTTTTGCATTCAAAACTATTAGGTTGTCACGTCTTTAGGCTATCTCTAAGAGCAGCCCTACTTAGGATGTACAGTCTGACAGTCGTTGGGAGGAAGGACCTGCGAAACCTCTCGGTTGTGCACCTAGGATGATGTAGTCTGCTGCTAAATGAACTCCACCGTGCGTTCAGTATGTCCTGCATAGGGTGGAACTCGGACTCCAGCAGAGATGACAGTTTAGCCACCGTCCTTCTCTCTCCTATCTCCTCCACTGGCACAACGCGCTACCCCAGGACAGAGCTAGATTTCTTCATCTGTTTGTTCAGTCTCTTCCTATCGGCTGCCATAATGCCACTGCCCCAGCAGACCACCGTGTCATACAATGTCTTCAGCAGCGCCCCTTGTACACCAAAAGACATGAGTCTCCTCAGTAGGAACAGCCTGCGCTGTCCCTTCTTGTAGAGTGCGTCAGTATAGTGTGACCAGTCTAGTTCATTGTTCAGATGAACACCCAGGTACTTATAGGATGTCACCATCTCAATGTCTGTTCCCTGTATATTTACTGGTGATGTGAGGTGTTGTCCTGAAATGACAGTGGAGCAACTTCAGCAGACGGACATGACTGAAAGTTTGGAGACATTGTTTTTGGGCACAATGACTACGGCACCTCCACCTAATGCTGCGTGGAATAAGTCGATTGGAGTAAATGGCCAGCAGGTACTGTTCAAAGCGAGGGAGGACGGGCGGCGGGTTCCGCGGTCGCGCGGGGGGGGCGAAAGCCCGTTTACACCTGCCTGCAGGTTTAATTATTATTATTATGCCCAAATGATCGCATTTTTCACCCTCTGAACGTTAACCAAAACGCGATTTTTTTTGGCAAACCCCTCAGACCCGACAAAAAATTCGATAAACTGGAAAACATATGTGCCCCCCCACCCCTCATTTTTGTGGGTGGGGCCAAACGTACAAGGTCTAGGGAGACTGGACACCATAAACTTTGACGTAGACACATCAAATTTGGGTGAGGTGTCAATCACCTCAAGACATGCAGAAAACATCATCGTGGCCCATAACCACCACCAACAGGAAGGCCGCCATCTTGCCTCAAAGTCGCCCCACCTCCAATTCGGGAAAAAAGTCACACCTCGCATTTGAACGCACTTGTCCTACGGACCTGATCCAATTGAGCTCATTTTTGCATGGCGGCATCTATAGGCATTGGCCATTAAAAGTTATATAAATTAAGTCAAAATCTCAAAAGGCGTGGCCAGGGCGCCATGGCGAAGTTTGACTCCTCCCCTTACAAATTCAACCACCTGTAACTCGGCCAAAACTTGTCTGATGTCCACAAAACTTTACATGAAGGAAAATAGTCCCACCCCGAACGCAATGACCTCAAAATACCTGACAACCGATGTAGCGCCACATAGTGGTTAACAAAAGAATTGCTGAAAACTGTTTTATTTATTACTCACACGCAGCTGGGCAGAATGATGTGAAATTTTCTGAGATTCATCAGAACACAGCCATGATCATAACTGAACATCATCATTAGTATGACATCTAACGTATTACTATGGACACGCCCACCTCACCATTCAATCCGTTAGCTTATGGGGAGGGGTGGGAATGTCCTGGAGTCATGAAAATTGGAACATAGGTTTAGGTGACTGTCACATATAGTCCAATATGGGTGGACAACACATAACTGACAAGGAAGTGTTGCCATGGCGCCATGGCGAATTTTGACTCCTCCCCTTACAACTTCAAAGTCCTGTAACTCGGGCAAACCCTTTCTGATGTGCACCATTCCTTCCATAATGGAAAAGAGTTCCACCCCGAACGCAATGGCATCGAAATACCTGACAACAAATATAGTGCCACATAGTGGTTAACAAAAGAATTGCTGAAAACTGTTTTATCGATTACTCACGTGCGGCTGGGCAGAATGATGTGAAATTTTCTGACATTCATCAGACCACAGCCATGATCATAACCTGAAAACCTATATAGCGCCACATTGTGGTTACTGAAAGAATTGCTAACCCACTATTTACTAAATGGCTCTCTGTAGTTGCACAATTGCAGATAAAAAAATGGACCTAATTAAAAACTTGAAGCACCCCACAAAGAGATTTTTTGCACATCTTTTGCACCCAAATTTTATGTCTCGACGGCAAAGTTTATAGTCTCCATAGACCTTGAAAATTTGTGTACGTTTGGGGGGGGAACATATCTTTTCCTGTTTATCGAATTTTTTGCCGGGTCTGAGCGGTCTTGGCATTTATAAATTTTTGAACATATGTACCTAACAGCCACACATTTGAGGCAAAAATTGCACACCCACAAGTGCCTAAGCAGCTCTCTGTATTTCAACAATTGCAGATAAAAAAATGGACCTAAAACCTCAAAGCCCCCCAACAAGAAAAATTGTATGATGTTCTCTCATGTAGAAGTTAATAATTTTAAAATTAACTTTTAAACTCTGAATTGTTTACTAAATGGCTCTCTGTACTTGGACAGTTGCAGATAAAAAAAATGGACCTAATGTACCTAACAGCAGCACATTTGAGGCAAAAATTGCACACCCACTAGTGCCTAAGCAGCTCTCTGTAGTTGAACAATTACAGATAAAAAAATGGACCTAAAACCTCGAAGTCCCCCCAACAACAAAAATTGTATGATGTTCTCTCATGTAGAAGTTAATAATTTTAAAATTAACTTTTAAACTCTGAATATTTTAAGCTCTAGAAATTGAGAATATTTATTTCCGATGAATTCCGGCTATATATTTCCGATGTCCCATGGCGAGGAGTCAACCTTCTCCATGGTAACACTTACCTAATCAGTGATGTGCAGATCCAAAGAGACCAACAGCTGCTCTGAGTCTGAGAGTGTATTAAAGATCTTTGTCTCTTTAAAATGGAGTCCTCTAACAACTCCTTCAAAATGGGAGAAAACAGGCCACTGTCTCATTTACAAACAGCAGAATCGTTACCTACGATGCAGCAAAGTTCAGACTCCTCAGCCTCACAGCAACCCCATTTTAATGACCAAGCACCTCCCACTGGACATATCATTCATTCAAAAACAGTTCAATAAATATTCCGTTACCTACGATGCAGCAAAGTTCAGACTCCTCAGCCTCACAGCAACCCCATTTTAATGACCAAGCACCTCCCACTGGACATATCATTCATTCAAAAACAGTTCAATAAATATTTCGTTACCTACGATGCAGCAAAGTTCAGACTCCTCAGCCTCACAGCAACCCCATTTTAATGACCAAGCACCTCCCACTGGACATATCATTCATTCAAAAACAGTTCAATAAATATTTCTACAAAAACAGTTCACAGTTCACCATCTTCCAATATACAATATCTCACAAAAGTGAGTACACCCCTCACATTTTTATAAATATTTTATTATATCTTTTCATGGGACAACACTGAAGATATGACACTTTGATGTAATGCAGTCAATGTACAGCTTGTACAACAGTGGAAATCTGTTGTCCTCTTAAAATTACTCATGACTTCAATCTTGAAGGTTGTTCTCCAAAATTTACAACAATTTTCTAATCATTTTATACTTTTCTTTGTCAATCTATCTACATTTGAAACCATTTCCCTCAAATTTGTAATTTCCTCTTGTAAAATTGACTTTTCCTGTACATTTGAGACTGGTCCGACTGAAAGACAGACTGACAGCATTCAACAGGGCGTGGGACTCGAGAAGGTGTGTTCGCATTTTGGTGGTTAACAAATGGCAGAAATTGATAGAAGAGGGGGAAAATGAGCCAAACGGCACAGGTGAGGGGAGAGGAGGCAGCAGAGGAGTGTGTTCTGAATACAGCAGAGAGGCCGTGAGATTTTCAGCACCTCAGGTTAGTGATGTGACTCTCAGAATAAATTCTATAATATTTAGCTGCCATCAAGTAGTTCACAATTCTCTGTCTCCAAAGTATTTTTTCTCATAAACTGAAAAAATAATTAATTCCTCAATAACGAAGATTTTTCAATAAAGTTCTGAATTTCCAAGAAAAAAATTAGTTACATGAATAGAATAGAAAACACTTGATTGTCCCCTTGGGGAAATTTGTTGTGGACTCACAGTTCTGACACAAACCTGCTTCCCTTTGAATCACAAGACATCACATCACAACATGACATCTGCTCACATAGAGTATATTGCACGCTATACCCCCATTACACATATTAAAAAAAACAAAAAAAAAACAGTCTAAAACATAAACAAAGAGAACATGTAATCCAAGTTAGGATCACCATGCTGTTGTACAATCCTAGGAGCAATTTAGGAGCCTAATAGAAGCAGGTACAAATAAACTTTTTTTAAACAGTTTAACCTGCATTTTGGTATTCTGTATCTTCTACCAGAAGGCAAGAGCTCAAACTCAGAATAGAGGATGTGTGAGGGGTCCTGCAGAACTCTCTGTGCCTGCCTGCACACACACTGCTCATAAATGGCCTTAAGGGAGAGGTTTTCAGTTCTCCCCATCACCTTCATGGCATCCTGGACCAGACGCTGCAGCTTAGATTTGGCCTGCACAGAAATATTGCCAAACCACACAGACATCCTGTACCTTATGATGCTCTCCAGCACCGCCTGGTAAAATAAAAACATTATTTTGTCACTGATTCCAAACACCCTCAGCCGACGGAGAAAATACAGCCTTTGCTGTAGACGAGAGCACACAAACTCAACATGGTCATTGCAGGTAAAAAGGTTATCCAGATGGATGCTCAGATACCTGTAGCAGGTGACCTGCTAAATTTCCACACTGTTAATAGACAGTGGAGTGTGGTCTCCCACTGACCGAGGGTCCACCACCATCTCCTTAGTTTTTTGTGTGTTGATGACCAAGAAATGTTCATCACACCACTTTGCAAAGCCAATGAGCTCAGTGAAATACAAGGAGGTGTCAGTGTCTTGGTGTAATAGGCTAAGGATGGCAGTGTCGTGAAAAAATTTCAAAAACAGGTTACCTGGATAATGACTAATACAGTCATTAGTGTAGAGGGTAAAGAGGACCAGAGAGCTCACACAGCCCTGAGGTGCACCTGTGCTGATGGGTTTGGAGTCAGTGTGTTACTGATCCTGACATATGTTAATATGAAAATTTCTAAGCAAAAGCTTTATTTTTTTTGGTTAAAAGGGAAAAAAATTTACATTCAAAAAGTTCTGAAATTTAAAGAATATGATTTTTTTTTATGTGAAGAAAATCACATTTATAGAAAAAGCTGCATATTTATAATAGCCTAAACATTCCTAGTAGTTACAGCCTTTTACTTGATTTTAAGATCAAATACTGCTCCATGCAGATTTTTGTGGACACAGTTTGGTGAAAAAGCCTCTTTCCACAGTAGATGTTGCTGAATGAAGAAAAAAAAGAAAACCCTTGCTTGTTCTCAGGTGATTCATTATTTTTTAACAAGGAGGATGGTAGTGGTGGTGGACTCACAAATTTATTCTAAGGTAAAGCCTATAAATGTAAATTGAGTACAAATTAGCAGGTTCCAAGGTTGTCACAGCCAGGAGCGGCACTGGGGTTAAGCTCCCAGTGCTCATAAAATGCTCCTTACGGCGTGCGTCTCGAAAAGCCTCTGACAACTAAGTCCAACTCCTAGCCTGCCCATGTGGTTTAGTCTCTAAGCCCGGTGGAACTGCTTTTACTAATAGGAGAAGGGGCGAGGGCGGATCTCTGGCGCCTTAAAACCAGATGCTTCGGGTAGATGGTGGCTTGTCAACCTGGGAAGGTAGCCCATCTAGGGGAAGGTAAACCCTGATTTCAAACCTCCGCTGCCTTGCGGCACACCCGGTCACGGGAAAGGCTTCGGGAGTCAACCCTGAGGAAAAATCCGGAGTCGGAGCCCCTAAGGCAGTTCTCTGTTGTACTCAACATCGTTCTGGCAGCTCCTGCGACGGCACTGGTGCCAAACTATAGCAGCCCTGCTGTTCCTTTGGATCCATCAGTGACGTGGAGAGGGGGGACATGCTGCATGGGTAACATCTTGTCCTCCATATCTTCCTGCCCAGGCTTGAATCCTACCAACGCCCAACGCTGGAAGGTAGAACACCGGTGCGCATCGGCCTGATCAGCCACAGGCGGTGCTGTTCCAGCAGAGTAGACGTTTAGGATTCTCTTCCATGGTCATCATAGACCGACGGAGGCCGACGACAACGATTATAAATTTGTGGATCATTTTATGAATGATTTTTCTTTATATTTTAATAAAATTACTGTTTCAATATAAATTTGAAATTCATTGTTTAAGGGGAAAAAGCGCCTCTTTGTGTTGGTCATATCATGTGACTTCTCCCATGGAAAAAGCACATACATCGCATCAGGAATCACAGCATTGAAGCGGAGAGGACATGGAGGGAGAGGAAGTGCCTGTATTAAAAAAAAAAATAAAAACAACAACAACAAAAAAAGTACATATTTAAAAAAAACATTAAAATAATATTTCAATTATTCATTGGATTCGTCTGCAAGCCAAGGACCATCTCTGGTTAAAATTTCAGCAAAATCCATCCAGTAGTTTCTACATAATCCTACTAAATCACTGCAAGAAGTTTGAGCCTTGGTAGAGGTATGCAGTCATGGATCACCCCCAAAATGTAATGGTTTGTGTGTAGGCCAAGAACCACTTCTGGTGAAAATTTCATCCAAATTCATCCAGTAGTTTTGGAGTATTGTTGGAAAAGTGTGTGAGGATATAAGAGCCTTGGTGGAGGTATGCATTCCACAGGAAGTTTTCAGTTTCAAATTTAGCAATGTTTTCTCACACAACTTATAACAAAATAAACGTAGCACTTATATCTAACGGTTAACATGCAAAATGTTAAGTTTAAACCAACTTACAGGTGTGCTTGGCTCAGACCAAACATGCTAATGCTAACGGGCTAGCCGCGAACGTTAGCTAAAACCAGACTAAAACCTCCCGTCACATGAACAGCTTCTTCCCCTCTGCCATTAGACTGCTGAACACTAAGTGACTTATTGACTCTCGTGCACCATGTACAGCAGCTCAACCAGACTCATGTCAATCATCACTGTTTTCTTCCTGCATTACCGACTGCACTATATAGTTCTCCACAGTATCTGCTGCTGGCTAATATATATTTTAACTGTTGACCAGTATCACTTAATCTTATCCTACACTTTATTACATGTATAGTTTATTTCTCTTATCTTATCATGTTTAATGTTGCAGCATTGTACCGAGACAAATTCCTAGTTTGTGTACTACATGAACAATGGCAATAAACCTGATTCTGATTCTGATTCTGATTAAAACGCTAATCTCAAGGGAAACTAATTTAGCAATGTTTTCTTACAGAACTTATAACAAAATAAACGGAGCACTTATATCTAACAGTTAACATGCAAAATGTTACGTTTAAACCAACTTACAGGCTGGTTGCGTGAGGACTGATGTACGTCATCTTCTTCTGAGGTTTTATGGCGGTTGGCAAACACCTTGTAGGAGCATTACCGCCACCTTCTGGAACGGACTGCGATTCGAAATGGCATTACTGTCCTATATCCTTGAAATTAGTCCTGTTGCCCTAATAAACCTAAAAACTGCATGATAGACCGCATCTCCTGAACTTCTCTGCAAAATCTCTTTCATACTGAGCTGGTTTTGTCCTGCGATAAACACAGTTGCCATGGAAACCCACTCATTGCATTTCAATAACGGACATTTATACATGGGGCAAACTTGCAACAATTTGCACTAAATTTTCGACGATTGATATTAGTCCTGCACCAAACAAGTCTACATAAAAATAACAAACAAAAGTTTTAGCGCCCCTATTTTTAAAAGGAAGAATTGATGAAAATTTTTTCTCTCTTTTTCTCTCACTAGCAGAAAAAAAAATGCATGAAGGAATCACTAGGGCTGATTGACAGTACGTGTAGATAGTACAGAACTGTTTCCATGGCGACCAGCGTGCTTCAACACACACAGTGCAGAGCATTGTAGCTAGATGGAATAATATGTAGATATATAAACACCCAGTGCGGAGCATTGTAGCTAGATGGAATAAATATGTAAATATATATACACACACAGTGCAGAGCATTGTTGCTAGATGGGATGAAAAAGCACAACCGTCTACTTAGTTATCCTATATGGTATGATTATGTACCCATACATATTCTCACCTTCCATAGCGACCGCTATTTTCCTAATTGTATGCTGGAGGGGACCATTGTATGTCTTTTGCATTCGAAACTATTAGGTTGTCACGTCTTTAGGCTATCTCTAAGAGCAGCCCTACTTAGGTTGTACAGTCTGACAGCCGTTGGGAGGAAGGACCTGCGAAACCTCTCGGTTGTGCACCTAGGATGATGTAGTCTGCTGCTAAATGAACTCCACCGTGCGTTCAGTATGTCCTGCATAGGGTGGAACTCGGACTCCAGCAGAGATGACAGTTTAGCCACCGTCCTTCTCTCTTCTATCTCCTCCACTGGGACAACGCGCTACCCCAGGACAGAGCTAGCTTTCTTGATCTGTTTGTTCAGTCTCTTCCTATCGGCTGCCATAAAGCTACTGCCCCAGCAGACCACCGTGTCATACAATGTCTTCAGCAGCGCCCCTTGTACACCAAAAGACCTGAGTCTCCTCAGTAGGAAAAGCCTGCGCTGTCCCTTCTTGTAGAGTGCATCAGTATAGTGTGACCAGTCTAGTTTATTGTTCAGATGAACACCCAGGTACTTATAGGATGTCACCATCTCAATGTCTGTTCCCTGTATATTTACTGGTGATGTGAGGTGTTGTCCTGAAATGAGAGTGGAGCAACTTCAGCAGAGGGACATGAGTGAAAGTTTGGAGACATTGTTTTTGGGCACAATGACTACGGCACCTCCACCTAATGCTGCTTGGAAGAAGTCGATTGGAGTAAATGGCCAGAAGGTAGTGTTCAAACCGAGGGAGGACGGGCGGCGGGTTCCGCGGTCGCGCGGGGGGCGAAGGTCCGTTTACACCTGCCTGCAGGTTTAATTTTTTTTTTTTTTATTATTATTCTGCCTAAATGATCGCATTTTTCACCCTCTGAACGTTAACCAAAACGCGATTTTTTTTTGGCAAACCCCTCTGACCGGGCCAAAAATTCGATAAACTGGAAAAGATATGTTCCCCCCCACCCCTCATTTTTGTGGGTGGGGCCAAACGTACAAGGTCTATGGAGACAGAAGACCATAAACTTTACCGTAGACACATCAAATTTGGGTAAGGTGTGAATCACCTCAAGACATGCAAAAAACATCATTGTGGCCCATACCCACCGCCAACAGGAAGGCCGCCATCTTGCCTCAAAGTCGCCCCACCTCCAATTCCGGAAAAAAGTCACACCTCGCATTTGAACGCACTTGTCCTAGGGCCCTGCTCCAATTGAGCTCATTTTTGCATGGCGGCATCTATAGGCATTGGCCTTTAAAAGTTATATAAATTAAGTCAAAATCTCAAAAGGCGTGGCCAGGGCGCCATGGCGAAGTTTGACTCCTCCCCTTACAAATTCAACCAGCTGTAACTCCCGCAAAAATTGTCCGATGTCCACAAAACTTTCCATCAAGGAAAATAGTATCACCCCGGATACAATGACATCAAAATACCGGACAAAAGATATAGCGGCACATAGTGGCTAATGAAAGAATTGCTGAAAACTGTTTTATTTATTACTCACGCACGGCTGGCCAGAATGACGTGAAATTTTCAGAGATTCATCAGAACACAGACATGATCATAACTTATTATCAACGTTAGTATGACGTCATACATGTTACCATGGACACGCCCTTCTCGCCATTCAACCCATGAGCTTATGGGGCGGGGTGGGAAGGTCTTGGAGGTCTAAATTTTTTAACATATGTTCAGGTCACTGTCATATGCAGTCCAATATGGGTCGACAACACATAACTTACAGGGAAGTGTTGCCATGGCCATATGGCGACGGTTGACTACACGCCATGAAATTTCAGAAAGTTGTATATTGGACAAACTTTTTCTGATTTCCACCAAATTTTCAAAAATGGATAATAATCGCACCCTATCTCAATATCTCTCTCAAATCTCAAAAGGCGTGGCCAGGGAGCCATGGCGAAGTTTGACTCCTCCCCTTACAAATTCAACCAGCTGTAACTCCCGCAAAAATTGTCCGATGTCCACAAAACTTTCCATCAAGGAAAATAGTGACACCCCGGATAGAATGACATCAAAATACCGGACAAAAGATATAGCGCCACATAGTGGCTAATGAAAGAATTGCTGAAAACTATTATTTATTACTCACGCACGGCTGGCCAGAATGACGTGAAATTTTCAGAGATTCATCAGAACACAGACATGATCATAACTCATCATCAACGTAATGCCACTGCTGCAGCAGACCACCGTGTCATACAATGTCTTCAGCAGCGCCCCTTGTACACCAAAAGACCTGAGTCTCCTCAGTAGGAACAGCCTGCGCTGTCCCTTCTTGTAGAGTGCATCAGTATAGTGTGACCAGTCTAGTTCATTGTTCAGATGAACACCCAGGTACTTATAGGATGTCACCATCTCAATGTCTGTTCCCTGTATATTTACTGGTGATGTGAGGTGTTGTCCTGAAATGAGAGTGGAGCCACTTCAGCAGAGGGACATGAGTGAAAGTTTGGAGACATTGTTTTTGGGCACAATGACTACGGCACCTCCACCTAATGCTGCTTGGAAGAAGTCGATTGGAGTAAATGGCCAGCAGGTACTGTTCAAAGCGAGGGAGGACGGGCGGCGGGTTCCGCGGACGCGCGGGGGGGCGAAGGTCCGTTTACTCCTGCCTGCAGGTTTAATTTTTTTTTTTCGTTATTATTCTGCCTAAATGATCGCATTTTTCACCCTCTGAACGTTAACCAAAACGCGATTTTTTTTGGCAAACCCCTCTGACCGGGAAAAAAATTCGATAAACTGGAAAAAATATGTGCCCCCCCACCCCTCATTTTTGTGGGTGGGGTCAAACGTACAAGGTCTATGGAGACAGAGACCATAAACTTTGCCGTAGACACATCAAATTTGGGTGAGGTGTGAATCACCTCAAGACATGCAAAAAACATCATCGTGGCCCATACCCACCGCCAACAGGAAGGCCGCCATCTTGCCTCAAAGTCGCCCCACCTCCAATTCCGGAAAAAAGTCACACCTCGCATTTGAACGCACTTGTCCTAGGGACCAGATCCAGTTGAGCTCATTTTTGCATGGCGGCATCTTTAGGCATTGGCCATTAAAAGTTATATAAATTAAGTCAAAATCTCAAAAGGCGTGGCCAGGGCACCATGGCGAAGTTTGACTCCTCCCCTTACAAATTCAACCACCTGTAACTCCCGCAAAACTTGTCCGATGTCCACAAAACTTTCCATCAAGGAAAATAGTGCCACCCCGGATAGAATGACATCAAAATACGAGAAAAAAGATATAGCACCACATAGTGGCTAATGAAAGAATTGCTGAAAACTGTTTTATTTATTACTCACGCACGGCTGGCGAGAATGACGTGAAATTTTCAGAGATTCATCAGAACACAGACATGATCATAACTGAACATCAACGTTAGTATGACGTCATACATGTTACCATGGACACGCCCTTCTCGCCATTCAACCCATGAGCTTATGGGGTGGGGTGGGAAGGTCTTGGACATCTAAATTTTTCAACATATGTTGAGGTCACTGTCATATGCAGTCCAACATGGGTGGACAACACATAACTTTCAGGGAAGTGTTGCCATGGCAACATGGCCACGGTTGACTACATGCCATGAAATTTCGGACAGTTGTATCTTGGACAACCTTTTTCTGATGTCCACAAAACTTCCCATCAAGGAAAATAGTGCCACCTCGGATACAATGACATCAAAATACCGGACAAAAGATATAGCGCCACATAGTGGCTAATGAAAGAATTGCTGAAAACTGTTTTATTTATTACTCACGCACGGCTGGCCAGAATGACGTCAAATTTTCAGAGATTCATCAGAACACAGACATGATCATAACTGAATATCAACGTTAGTATGACGTCATACATGGTACGATGGACACGCCCTTCTCGCCATTCAACCCATGAGCTTATGGGGCGGGGTGGGAAGGTCTTGGAGGTCTAAATTTTTCTACATATGTTGAGGTCACTGTCATATGCAGTCCAATATGGGTGGACAACACATAACTTACAGGGAAGTGTTGCCATGGCAACATGGCGACGGTTGACTACACGCCATGAAATTTCGGAAAGTTGTATCTTGGAAAAACTTTTTCTGATGTCCACAAAACTTCCCATCAAGGAAAATAGTGCCACCCCGGATACAAGGACATCAAAATACCGGACAAAAGATATAGTGCCACATAGTGGCTAACGAAGGAATTGCTGAAAACTGTTTTATTTATTACTCACGCACGGCTGGCCAGAATGACGTGAAATTTTCAGAGATTCATCAGAACACAGACCTGATCATAACTGAACATCAACGTTATTATGACGTCATACATGTTACCATGGACACGCCCTTCTCGCCATTCAACCCATGAGCTTATGGGGCGGGGTGGGAAGGTCTTGGAGGTCTAAATTTTTCAACATATGTTGAGGTCACTGTCATATGCAGTCCAATATGAGTGGACAACACATAACTTACAGGGAAGTGTTGCCATGGCAATATGGCGACGGTTGACTACACGCCATGAAATTTCGGAAAGTTGTATATTGGACAAACTTTTTCTGATTTCCACCAACTTTTCAAAAATGGATAATAATCCCACCCTGACCATTCCTATATAAAATAACAAAAGTTTTAGCACCGCCTAGTGGTAACAACATTAGACCCTTGTAAATTGGACATACTTTGCATGATTTCCAACAAATTTTATACGATCAATATTCTCCCTTCCCCAAACTCGTCTATATACAAATAATAAACAACACTCATAGCGCCCCCTAATGATTAAAGGAAAAATTACTGACGGGCAAAACTTGTCCCATGGCCATAAAACTTTCCTTGAAGGAAAAAATTGTCACCCCGGACGCAATGACATCAAAATACCTGACAAAACATATAGCACCACATAGTGGATAACGAAAGAATTGCTGAAAACTGTTTTATTTATTACTCACACTCAGCTGGCCAGAATGACGTGAAATTTTCTGAGTTTCATCAGAACACAGCCATGATCATAACTGAACATCAATGTTAGTATGACATCAAACATGTTACCATGGACATGCCATGACAAAAGAGATAATGCCACTTACTGCTCACAGGAAGATCTGAGCCAAATGGTTTACTTTATTAGGCATTCAGCCATTGCAGTGATGACGGCACATTTTCCCAGCCAGCGATGGACTATGGGCGCTGGGTTCCGCGGGCGCGTGGGGGGGCGAAGGCCCGTTTACACCTGCTTGCAGGTTTAATTAGGGCCTGAGCCACTGACAACGTCAGTCGGCGAAAGCCCTATTGTATCCGCTCACGTTTATTTATTATTAGGGCCTGAGCCACTGACAACGTCAGTCGGCGAAAGCCCTATTGTATCCGCTCGCGTTTATTTATTATTTTTTGTTATTTTTTTTCTCTACTATTCTGCCTAAATGATCGCATTTTTCACCCTCTGAACGTTAACCAAAACGCGATTTTTTTAGGCAAACCCCTCAGACCCGGCAAAAAATTCGATAAACTGGAAAAGATATGTGCCCCCCCACCCCTCATTTTTGTGGGTGGGGCCAAACGTACAAGGTCAATGGAGACTGGAGACCATAAACTTTGCCGTAGACACATCAAATTTGGGTGAGGTGTGAATCACCTCAAGACATGCAAAAAACATCATTGTGGCCCATACCCACCGCCAACAGGAAGGCCGCCATCTTGCCTCAAAGTCGCCCCACCTCCAATTCGGAAAAAACTCACACCTCGCATTTTAACGCACTTGTCCTAGGGACCAGATCCAATTGAGCTCATTTTTACATGGGGGCATCTACAGGCATTGCCCATTAAAAGTTATATAAGTTAAGTCAAAATCTCAAAAGGCGTGGCAAGGGCGCCATGGCAAAGTTTGACTCCTCCCCTTACAACTTCAACCACCTGTAACTCGCCCAAAACTTGTCCGATGTCCACAAAACTTTACATGAAGGAAAATAGTGCCACCCCGGACGCAATGACCTCAAAATACCTGACAACCGATATAGCGTCACATAGTGGTTAATGAAAGAATTGCTGACAACTGTTTTATTTATTACTCACAAGCGGCTGGGCAGAATGATGTGAAATTTTCAGAGATTCATCAGAACACAGCCATGATCATAACTGAACATCAACGTTAGTATGACATCATACGTGTTACCATAGAAACGCCCTTCTCGCCATTCAATCCATGAGCTTATGGGGAGGGGTGGGAAAGTCTTGGAGGTCTAAATTTTTCAATATATGTTGAGGTCACTGTCATATGTAGTCCAATATGGGTGGACAACACATAACTTACAGGGAAGTGTTGCCATGGCAACATGGCGATGGTTGACTACACGCCATGAAATTTCGGAAAGTTGTATCTTGGACAAACTTTTTCTGATTTCCACCAAATTTTCAAAAATGGATAATAATCCCACCCTGAACATTCCTATATAAAATAACAAAAGTTTTAGCGCCACCTAGTGGTAACAACATTAGACCCTTGTAAATTGGACATACTTTGCACGATTTGCAACAAATTTTATACGATCAATATTCTCCCTTCCCCGAACTCGTCTATATACAAATAATAAACAACACTCATAGCGCCCCCTAATGATTAAAGGAAGAATTACTGATGGGCAAAACTTGTCCGATGTCCACAAAACTTTACATGAAGGAAAATAGTGCCACCCTGGACGCAATGACATCAAAATACCTGACAAAAGATATAGCGCCACATAGTGGATAACGAAAGAATTGCTGAAAACTGTTTTATTTATTACTCGTGCGCGGCTTGCCAGAATGACGTGAAATTTTCTGAGATTCATCAAAACACAGCGATGATCATAACTCAACATCAACGTTAGTATGACATCATACGTGTTACCATGGACACGCCCTTCTTGCAATTCAATCCATGAGCTTATGGGGATGGGTGGGAAGGTCTTGGAAGTCTAAATTTTTCAACATATGTTGAGGTCACTGTCCTGTGTAGTACAATATGGGTGGACAACACATAACTTACAGGGAAGTGTTGCCATGGCAACATGGCGACGGTTGACTACTCGCCAAGAAATTTTGCAAAGTTGTATCTTGGACAGACTTTGTCTGATTTTCATCAAATTTTCAAAAATGGATAATAGTCCCACCCTGAACACTCCTACATAAAATAAAAAAAGTCTTAGCGCCTCCTAGTGGTAACAACATTAGACCCATGTAAAATGGCAACAACTTTGTACGATTTGCAACAAATTTTATACGATCAATATTCTCCCTTCCCAAACTCATCTATATACAAATAATAAAAAAAAACTCATAGCGCCCCCTAATGATTAAAGTAAGAATTACTGACAGAATAAACTTGTCCGATGTCCACAAAACTATACATGAAGGAAAATAGTGCCACCCCGGACGCAATGACTTCAAAATACCGGACAAAAGTTATAGCACCACATAGTGGCTAATGAAAGAATTGCTGAAAACTGTTTTATTTATTACTCACGCACGGCTGGCCAGAATGATGTCAAATTTTCAGAGATTCATCAGAACACAGACATGATCATAACTGAACATCAACGTTAGTATGACGTCATACATGTTACGATGGACACGCCCTTCTCGCCATTCAACCCATGAGCTTATGGGGCGGGGTGGGAAGGTCTTGGAGGTCTAAATTTTTCAACATATGTTGAGGTCACTGTCATATGCAGTCCAATATGGGTGGACAACACATAACTTACAGGGAAGTGTTGCCATGGCAACATGGCGACGGTTGACTACACGCCATGAAATTTCGGAAAGTTGTATCTTGGACAAACTTTTTCTGATGTCCACAAAACTTTCTATGAAGGAAAAAAGTGCCACCCCGGACGCAATGACATCAAAATACCTGACAAAAGATATAGCGCCACATAGTGGATAATGAAAGAATTGCTTAAAACTGTTTTATTTATTACTTACGCTCAGCTGGCCAGAATGACGTGAAATTTTCTGAGTTTCATCAGAACACAGCCATGATCATAACTGAACACCAATGTTAGTATGACATCAATGTTACCATGGACATGCCATGACAAAAGGGATAATGCCACTTACTGCTCACAGGAAGATCTGAGCCAAATGGTTTACTTTATTATGCATGCAGCCGTTGCAGTGATGACGGCACATTTTCCCAGCCAGCGAGGGACTATGGGCGCTGGGTTCCGCGGGCGCGCGGGGAGCGAAGGCCCGTTCACACCTGCTTGCAGGTTTAATTTTTTGTTATTTTTTTTCTCTATTATTCTGCCTAAATGATCGCATTTTTCACCCTCTGAACGTTAACCAAAACAGGATTTTTTTTGGCAAACCCCTCTGACCGGGCAAAAAATTCGATAAACTGGAAAAGATATGTGCCCCCCCACCCCTCATTTTTGTGGGTGGGGTCAAACGTACAAGGTCTATGGAGACTGGAGACCATAAACTTTGCCGTAGACACATCAAATTTGGGTGAGGTGTGAATCACCTCAAGACATGCAAAAAACATCATTGTGGCCCATACCCACCGCCAACAGGAAGGCCGCCATCTTGCCTCAAATTCGCCCCACCTCCAATTCGGAAAAAAGTCACACCTCACATTTTAACGCACTTGTCCTAGGGACCAGATCCAATTGAGCTCATTTTTACATGGGGGCATCTACAGGCATTACCCATTAAAAGTTATATAAATTAAGTCAAAATCTCAAAAGGCGTGGCCAGGGCGCCATGGCGAAGTTTGACTCCTCCCCTTACAAATTCACCCACCTGTAACTTGCCCAAAACTTGTCCGATGTCCACAAAACTTTACATGAAGGAAAATAGTGCCACCCCGGACACAAGGACCTTAAAATACCTGACAACCGATATAGCGCCACATAGTGGTTAACGAAAGAATTGCTGAAAACTGTTTTATTTATTACTCACAAGTGGCTGGGCAGAATGATGTGAAATTTTCTGAGATTCATCAGAACACAGCCATGATCATAAGTCAACATCAACATTAGTATGACATCAAACGTGTTAACATGGACATGCCCTTCTCGCCATTCAATGCGTGACCTTCTGGGGAGGGGTGGGAACGTCCTGGAGTCATGAAATTTGGAACATAAGTTTAGGTTACTGTCACATATAGTTCAATATGGGTGGACAACACATAACTGACAAGGAAGTGTTGCCAGGGTGCCATGGCGAAGTTTGACTCCTCCCCTTACAAATTCAACCACCTGTAACTCGGCCAAAACTGGTCCCATGTCCACATAACTTTCCATGAAGGAAAATAGTGCCACCCCGGACGCAATGACATCAAAATACCTGACAAAAGATACAGCGCCACATAGTGGTTAAGGAAAGAATTGCTGAAAACTGTTTTATTTATTACTCATGTGCGGCTGGCCAGAATGACGTGAAATTTTCTGAGATTCATCAGAACACAGCGATGATCATAATTGAACATCAACATTAGTATGACATCATACATATTACCATGGACATGCCTTCCTCGCCATTCAATCCATGAGCTTATGGGGAGGGGTGGGAAGGTCTTGGAGGCCTAAATTTTTCAACATATGTTGAGGTCACTGTCATGTGTAGTACAATATGGATGGACAACACATAACTTACAGGGATGTGTTGCCATGGCAACATGACGACGGTTGACTACTCACCAAGAAATTTTGGAAAGTTGTATCTTGGAAAAACTTTTTCTGATTTTCATCAAATTTTTGACAATGGATAATATTCCCACCCTGAACACTCCTATATAAAATAACAAAAGTTTAGCGCCTCCTAGTGGAAACAACATTAGACCCTTGTAAAATGGCCAAACTTTGTACGATTTGCAACAAATTTTATACGATCAATATTCTCCCTTCCCCGAACTCATCTATATACAAACAAAACGTATAGCGCCCCCTAATGATTAAACGAAGAATTACTGACGACTGTTTTTTTAAATATTTCTCTCACCAGCTTAACAAAATTACATGAAGGAATGACTTGGGCTCATTGACAGTACATGTACATAGTACAGAACTGTTTCCAGGGCGACTGGCATGCTTCAGTGGCTTTCTCGCCAAACAAAACATGACAGTTACAGCTCAGACAATTCTCGCATGATTTGGAAAAATCTTTGCACAAAACATACTGATGCCACTCTGAACATGTCTGTATATCAATATTCACCAAACTGTCACACCCACACCTACTGCTGACATGACGTACTGCACAAAATTGTTTCTAATTTTGCACAAAGACCAGTAGTCATGATGACATGACCTTTTCAGGGGTTCCTCAGAGTGCATTGGACTATCCTCGGTGGAAGTCACTTTTGTCCTGCGATAAGCACAGTTTCCATGAAAACCCATTCCTTGCCAATCAGTATGTTTTATACTTTGGAGGGCTGGAAATATCCAAGAGTCACCAAATGTGGAATGTAAGTCAACATGACTCTCTTCAGTAGTTCTGTGGTTTCTGCAACATGTACCTGAAATGTAAGTGTTACCATGGCCACATGTCCGAGTTTACCTGATCGCAATATGTTGGATAGTTGTAATTTGGACAAAATGTGTTGGACTGTCACCGGAATTGCGATGATGGAGATTAATCCCGCTCCGCACATTTGCCCCACCCACAAAAATGAGTGGTGGAGGTGCACATATCTTTTCCACTTGATCTATTTTGTTGCCGAAATGATGTGAAATTTTCTGAGATTCATCAGAACACAGCCATGATAATAACTGAACATCAAGAATAGTATAACATCAAACGTGTTAACATAGACACGCCCTTCTCGCCATTCAATACGTGAGCTTATGGGGAAGGGTGGGAAGGTCTTGGAGGTCTCAATTTTTCAACATATGTTGAGGTCACTGTCATATGTAGTCCAATATTGGTGGACAACACATAACTTACAGGGAAGTGTTGCCCTGGCAACATGGTGACGGTTGACTACACGCCATGAAATTTCGGAAAGTTGTATCTTGGACAAACTTTTTTCTGATTTTCACTAAATATTTGACAGTGGATAATAGTCCCACCCTGAACAGTCCCTAAAATTTCCCAATTTAAAATTCTCCTTTTAACTAAGATACTTTTGCGGATTAATATGCCTCTTGAACATATTGCACACCTTTTTGACATAAGCAGACAAAATGTGCTATATAAATACACTTGCTTGCTTTGTAACAATTTTTGGAATAAAGTACACAATGGCTTACAAAATGCAGCTCTTTATTTCCAAGATGCAAAACTGTAACCATAACCATGACACAATACAAGAATATAAACTGACATGCATGATCAATATGTATCATTGTTCTACCATGTTATAGCGCATAACTGTCTCATGCTACAGCATTACTCTAATGTGAACGTCACAAAACCACGGCTGCTGTGGGGTTGATGCTTCAGAGTCCCCCACATCCTAAATGGAACCACTGAATTTCACAGTTTTGGTTATCACAGGCAACCATGTCATCCAGCTCTTCTGGCTGCCTGCAAGTCCACCACACTGCTGCTGTGTTCTGTGCCTGTCTTCTGGGATTGTGTGTGGGACCTGGCTGTAATGCAGTTAGACGTCATCTTTTGGGCTTCTGGGTGGGTTTATCAGCTGCAGCTTTCCTCTTTTGTGTTGTGGGGTCAGAGTCAGTGAAGTGACGGGCAACAAGCTCAGGTAGGACAACTTTATAAAAAAAGTTCTGCGCCACTGGTAAAAGTGCTTGCTCCCACAGGTCAGAATCTGGTGTGACGCGTACAACAACACAACTTTTTGTGGTCCAAACAACAAAGTCACAGAAAGGTGAGCCTGTCACAAAGATTTGCGTTTGTACCTGCTTGTAGTACTTGGGACTGTGCTTGAGTTCTAGTCTCCCATCAGAGAGTTTCAGGTAAAAATCCTTGTCTGCACAGGCCTGCAGGATGTTGTTGCGGTGCTTGGAAAGCACATGGAAATTCGTTTAAAGAATGTCCTGCTCGCAATGCAGACTGCAAGAAATGTCAGAAAAAGGGGCATTTTGCTGCTTTGTGTAAAACAAAAATGAGAGTGGAGGAACTTCAGCAGAGAGACATGACTGAAAGTTTGGAGACATTGTTTTTGGGCACAATGACTACAGCACCTCCACCTAATGCTGCGTGGAAGAAGTCGATTGGAGTAAATGGCCAGCAGGTAGTGTACAAAGCGAGGGAGGACGGGCGGCGGGTTCTGCGGTCGCGCGGGGGGCGAAGGTCCGTTTACACCTGCCTGCAGGTTTAATTTGTTATTATTATTCTGCCTAAATGATCGCATTTTTCACCCTCTGAACGTTAACCAAAACGCGATTTTTTTTGGCAAACCCCTCTGACCGGGCTAAAAATTCAATAAACTGGAAAAGATATGTGCCCCCCCACCCCTCATTTTTGTGGGTGGGGTCAAACGTACAAGGTCTATGGAGACTGGACACCATAAACTGCCATAGACACATCAAATTTGGGTGAGGTGTGAATCACCTCAAGACATGCAAAAAACATCATTGTGGCCCATACCCACCGCCAACAGGAAGGCCGCCATCTTGCCTCAAAGTCGCCCCACCTCCAATTCGGAAAAAAGTCACACCTCACATTTGAACGCACTTGTCGTAGGGACCTGATCCAATTGAGCTCATTTTTGCATGGCGGCATCTATAGGCATTGGCCATTAAAAGTTATATAAATTAAGTCAAAATCTCAAAAGGCGTGGCCAGGGCGCCATGGCGAAGTTTGACTCCTCCCCTTACAAATTCAACCACCTGTAATTCGCGCGAAACTTGTCCGATGTCCACAAAACTTTCCATGAAGGAAAATAGTGCCACCCCGGATACAATGACAACAAAATACCGGACAAAAGATATAGCACCACATAGTGGTTAACGAAAGAATTGCTGAAAACTTTTTTATTTATTACTCACGCACGGCTGGCCAGAATGACGTGAAATTTTCAGAGATTCATCAGAACAAAGAAATGATCATAACTGAACATCAACGTTAGTATGACGTCAAACATGTTACCATGGACACACCCTTCTCGCCATTCAATCCATGAGCTTATGGGGAGGGGTGGGAAGGTCTTGGAGGTCTAAATTTTTCAAAATATGTTGAGGTCACTGTCATATGTAGTCCAATATGGGTGGACAACACATAACTTACAGGGAAGTGTTGCTATGGCAACATGGCGACGGTTGACTACACGCAATGAAATTTCGGAAACTTGTATCTTGGACAAACTTTTTCTGATTTCCACCAAATTTTCAAAAATGGATAATAATCCCACCCTGAACATTCCTATATAAAATAACAAAAGTTTTAGTGCCGCCTAGTGGTAACAACATTAGACCCTTGTAAATTGGACATACTTTGCACGATTTGCAACAAATTTTATACGATGAGTATTCTCCTTTCCCCAAACTCGTCTCTATACAAATAAGAAACAACACTCATAGCACCCCCTAATGATTAAAGGAAGAATTACTGACGGGCAAAACTTGTCCGATGTCCATAAAACTGTCCATGAAGGAAAATAGTGCCCCCCCGGATGCAATGACATCAAAATACCTGCCTGCAGGTTTAATTTTTTTTTTCTTTATTATTATTCTGCCTAAATGATCACAATTTTCACCCTCTGAACGTTAACCAAAACGCGATTTTTTTTTTTGGCAAACCCCTCTGACCGGGCAAAAAATTCGATAAACTGTAAAAAAAATATGTACCCCCCCCACCCCTCATTTTTGTGGGTGGGCTCAAACGTACAAGGTCTATGGAGACAGAAGACCATAAACTTTGCCGTAGACACATCAAATTTGGGTGAGGTGTGAATCACCTCAAGACATGGAAAAAACATCATTGTGGCCCATACCTACCGCCAACAGGAAGGCCGCCATCTTGCCTCAAAGTCGCCCCACCTCCAATTCGGGAAAAAAGTCACACCTCGCATTTGAACGCACTTGTCCTAGGGACCAGATCCAATTGAGCTCATTTTTGCATGGCGGCATCTATAGGCATTGGCCATTAAAAGTTATATAAATTAAGTCAAAATCTCAAAAGGCGTGGCCAGGGCGCCATGGCAAAATTTGACTCCTCCCCTTACAAATTCAACCACCTGTAACTCCCGCAAAACTTGTCTGATGTCCACAAAACTTTCCATCCAGGAAAATAGTACCACCCCGGATACAATGACATCAAAATACCGGACAAAAGATATAGCGCCACATAGTGGCTAATGAAAGAATTACTTAAAACTGTTTTATTTATTACTCACGCACGGCTGCCCAGAATGATGTGAAATTTTCAGAGATTCATCAGAACACAGACATGATCATAACTGAACATCAACGTTAGTATGACGTCATACATGTTACCATGGACACGCCCTTCTCGCCATTAAACCCATGAGCTTATGGGGCGGGGTGGGAAGGTCTTGGACGTCTAAATTTTTCAACATATGTTGAGGTCACTGTCATATGCAGTCCAATATGGTTGCACAACACATAACTTACAGGGAAGTGTTGCCATGGCAACATGGCGACGGTTGACTACACGCCATGAAATTTCAGACAGTTGTATCTTGGACAACCTTTTTCTGATGTCCACAAAACTTCCCATCAAGGAAAATAGTGCCACCCCGGATACAATGACTTCAAAATACCGGACAAAAGATATAGCGCCACATAGTGGCTAACGAAAGAATTGCATAAAACTGTTTTATTTATTACTCACGCACGGCTGGCCAGAATGACGTGAAATTTTCAGAGATTCATCAGAACACAGACATGATCATAACTGAACATCATCGTTAGTATGACGTCATACATCTTACCATGGACACGCCCTTCTCGCCATTAAACCCATGAGCTTATGGGGCGGGGTGGGAAGGTCTTGGAGGTCTAAATTTTTCAACATATGTTGAGGTCACTGTCATATGCAGTCCAATATGGGTGCACAACACATAACTTACAGGGAAGTGTTGCCATGGCAACATGGCGACGGTTGACTACACGCCATGAAATTTCAGACAGTTGTATCTTTAACAACCTTTTTCTGATGTCCACAAAACTTCCCATCAAGGAAAATAGTGCCACCCCGGATACAATGACATCAAAACACCGGACAAAAGATATAGCGCCACATAGTGGCTAACGAAAGAATTGCATAAAACTGTTTTATTTATTACTCACGCACGGCTGGCCAGAATGACGTCAAATTTTCAGAGATTCATCAGAACACAGACATGATCATAACTGAACATCATCGTTAGTATGACGTCATACATGTTACCATGGACACGCCCTTCTCGCCATTACACCATGAGCTTATGGGCCGGGTGGGAAGGTTTTGGAGGTGTTGGAGCCACTGACAACGTCAGTCGACGAAAGCCCTATTGTATCTGCTTGCGTTTCTTTATTAGGACCTGAGCCACTGACAACGTCAGTCGGCGAAAGCCCTATTGTATCCGCTTGCGTTTATTAGGGCCTGAGCCACTGACAACGTCAGTTGGCGAAAGCCCTATTGTATCCGCTCACGTTTCTTTTTTATTATTATTCTGCCCAAATGATCACATTTTTCACCCTCTGAACGTTAACCAAAACGCGATTTTTTTTGGCAAACCCCTCAGACCCGGCAAAAAATTCGATAAACTGGAAAACATATCTGCCCCCCCACCCCTCATTTTTGTGGGTGGGGCCAAACGTACAAGGTCTATGGAGACTGGACACCATAAACTTTGCCGTAGACACATCAAATTTGGGTGAGGTGTCAATCACCTCAAGACATGCAAAAAACATCATTTTGGCCCATAACCACCACCAACAGGAAGGCCGCCATCTTGCCTCAAAGTCGCCCCACCTCCAATTCCGGAAAAAAGTCATACCTCGCATTTGAACGCACTTGTCCTAGGGACCTGATCCAATTGAGCTCATTTTTGCATGGCGGCATCTATAGGCATTGGCCATTAAAAGTTATACAAATTAAGTCAAAATCTCAAAAGGCGTGGCCAGGGCGCCATGGCAAAGTTTGACTCCTCCCCTTACAAATTCAACCACCTGTAACTCGGCCAAAACTTGTCCGATGTCCACAAAACTTTACATGAAGGAAAATAGTCCCACCCCGAACGCAATGACCTCAAAATACCTGACAACCGATGTAGCACCACATAGTGGTTAACAAAAGAATTGCTTAAAACTGTTTTATTTATTACTCACACACAGCTGGGCAGAATGATGTGAAATTTTCTGAGATTCATCAGAACACAGCCATGATCATAACTGAACATCAACAGTAGTATGACATCTAACGTATTACTATGGACACGCCCACCTCGCCATTCAATCCGTTAGCTTATGGGGAGGGGTGGGAATGTCCTGGAGTCATGAAAATTGGAACATAGGTTTAGGTGACTGTCACATATAGTCCAATATGGGTGGACAACACATAACTGACAAGGAAGTGTTGCCATGGCGCCATGGCGAATTTTGACTACTCCCCTTACAACTTCAAAGTCCTGTAACTCGGGCAAACTTTTTCTGATCTGCACCATTCCTTCCATAATGGAAAATAGTTTCACCCCGAACGTAATGGCATCAAAATACCTGACAACAAATATAGCGCCACATAGTGGTTAACAAAAAATTGCTGAAAACTGTTTTATCGATTACTCACGTGCAGCTGGGCAGAATGATGTGAAATTTTCTGACATTCATCAGACCACAGCCATGATCATAACCTGAAAACCTATATAGTGCCACATAGTGATTACTGAAAGAATTGCTAACCCACTATTTACTAAATGGCTCTCTGTAGTTGCACAATTGCAGATAAAAAAATGGACCTAATTAAAAACTCGAAGCACCCCACAAAGAGATTTTTTGCACATCTTTTGCACCCAAATTTTATGTCTCGACGGCAAAGTTTACAGTCTCCATAGACCTTGAAAATTTGTGTACGTTTGGGGGGGGGGGGGCATCTTTTCCTGTTTATCGAATTCTTTGCCGGGTCTGAGCGGTCTTAGGATTTATAAATTTTTGAACATATGTACCTAACAGCCACACATTTGAGGCAAAAATTGCACACCCACTAGTGCCTAAGCAGCTCTCTGTATTTCAACAATTGCAGATAAAAAAAATGGACCTAAAACCTCAAAGCCCCCCAACAAGAAAAATTGTATGATGTTCTCTCATGTAGAAGTTAATAATTTTATAATTAACTTTTAAACTCTGAATTGTTTACTAAATGGCTCTCTGTACTTGCACAATTGCAGATAAAAAAAATGGACCTAATGTACCTAACAGCAACACATTTGAGGCAAAAATTGCACACCCACTAGTGCCTAAGCAGCTCTCTGTAGTTGAACAATTGCAGATACAAAAATGGACCTAAAACCTCGAAGCCCCCCCCCCAACAACAAAAATTGTATGACGTTCTCTCCTGTAGAAGTTAATAATTTTAAAATTAACTTTTAAACTCTGAATATTTTAAGCTCTAGAAATTGAGAATATTTATTTCCGATGAATTCCGGCTATATATTTCCGATGTCTCATGGCGAGGAGTCAACCTTCTCCATGGTAACACTTACCTAATCAGTGATGTGCAGATCCAAAGAGACCAACAGCTGCTCTGAGTCTGAGAGTGTATTAAAGATCTTTGTCTCTTTAAAATGGAGTCCTCTAACAACTCTTTCAAAATGGGAGAAAACAGGCCACTGTCTCATTTACAAACAGCAGAATCGTTACCTACGATGCAGCAAAGTTCAGACTCCTCAGCCTCACAGCAACCCCATTTTAATGACCAAGCACCTCCCACTGGACATATCATTCATTCAAAAACAGTTCAATAAATATTTCGTTACCTACGATGCAGCAAAGTTCAGACTCCTCAGCCTCACAGCAACCCCATTTTAATGACCAAGCACCTCCCACTGGACATATCATCCATTCAAAAACAGTTCCATAAATATTTCTACAAAAACAGATTACAGTTCACCATCTTCCAATATACAATATCTCACAAAAGTGAGTACACCCCTCACATTTTTATAAATATTTTATTATATCTTTTCATGGGACAACACTGAAGATATGACACTTTGATGTAATGTAGTCAATGTAGTCAACAGTGGAAATCTGTTGTCCTCTTAAAATTACTCATGACTTCAATCTTGAAGGTTGTTCTCCAAAATTTACAATTTTCTTATCATTTTATACTTTTCTTTGTCAATCTATCTACATTTGAAACCATTTCCCTCAAATTTGTAATTTCCTCTTGTAAAATTGACTTTTCCTGTACATTTGAGACTATTATAAATTTGTGGATCATTTTATGAATGATTTTTCTTTATATTTTAATAAAATTACTGTTTCAATATAAATTTGAAACACATTGTTTAAGGGGAAAAAGCCAAAATATTATCACAATTTACACTTTTGACCATAATTTTGCAGAGCAACAACCAAACAATAACTAGATTGACTGCAATGGTCATGTGCCCGTAGCAAGCAGCGCCTCTTTGTGTTGGTCATATCATGTGACTTCTCCCATGGAAAAAGCACATACATCGCATCAGGAATCACAGCATTGAAGCGGAGAGGACATGGAGGGAGAGGAAGTGCCTGTATTAAAAAAAAAACAACAACAACAACAAAAAAGTACATATTTAATAAAAACATTAAAATAATATTTCAATTATTCATTGGATTCGTCTGCAAGCCAAAGACCATCTCTGGTTAAAATTTCAGCAAAATCCATCCAGTAGTTTCTACATAATCCTACTAAATCACTGCAAGAAGTTTGAGCCTTGGTAGAGGTATGCAGTCATGGATCACCCCCAAAATGTAATGGTTTGCGTGTAGGCCAAGAACCACTTCTGGTGAAAATTTCATCCAAATTCATCCATTAGTTTTGGAGTATTGTTGGAAAGGTGTGTGAGGATATAAGAGCCTTGGTGGAGGTATGTATTCCACAGGAAGTTTTCAGTTTCAAATTTAGCAATGTTTCCTCACACAACTTATAACAAAATAAACGTAGCACTTATATCTAACGGTTAACATGCAAAATGTTAAGTTTAAACCAACTTACAGGTGTGCTTGGTTCAGATCAAACATGCTAATGCTAACGGGCTAGCCGCGAACGTTAGCTAAAACGCTAATCTCAAGGGTAACAAATTTAGCAATGTTTTCTCACACAACTTATAACAAAATAAACGGAGCACTTACTATATCTAACGGTTAACATGCAAAATGTTACGTTTAAACCAACTTACAGGCTGGTTGCGTGAGGACTGACGTACGTCGTCTTCTTCTGAGGTTTTATGGCGGTTGGCAAACGCCTTGTAGGAGCATTACCGCCACCTTCTGGAACGGACTGCGATTCGAAATGGCATTACTGTCCTATATCCTTGAAATTAGTCCTGTTGCCCTAATAAACCTAAAAACTGCATGATAGACCGCATCTCCTGAACTTCTCTGCAAAATCTCTTTCATACTGAGCTGGTTTTGTCCTGCGATAAGCACAGTTGCCATGGAAACCCACTCACTGCATTTCAATAACGGACATTTATACATGGGGCACACTTGCAACAATTTGCACTAAATTTTCGACGATTGATATTAGTCCTGCACCAAACAAGTCTACATAAAAATAACAAACAAAAGTTTTAGCGCCCCTATTTTTAAAAGGAAGAATTGCTGAAAATGTTTTTCTCTCTTTTTCTCTCACTAGCAGAAAAAAAAATGCATGAAGGAATCACTAGGGCTGATTGACAGTACGTGTAGATAGTACAGAACTGTTTCCATGGCGACCAGCGTGCTTCAACACACACAGTGCAGAGCATTGTAGCTAGATGGAATAATATGTAGATATATAAACACCCAGTGCGGAGCATTGTAGCTAGATGGAATAAATATGTAAATATATATACACACAGTGCAGAGCATTGTTGCTAGATGGGATGAAACAGCACAACCGTCTACTTAGTTATCCTATATGGTATGATTATGTACCCATACATATTCTCACCCTCCATAGCGACCGCTATTTTCCTAATTGTATGCTGGAGGGGACCATTGTATGTCTTTTGCATTCAAAACTATTAGGTTGTCACGTCTTTAGGCTATCTCTAAGAGCAGCCCTACTTAGGTTGTACAGTCTGACAGCCGTTGGGAGGAAGGACCTGCGAAACCTCTCGGTTGTGCACCTAGGATGATGTAGTCTGCTGCTAAATGAACTCCACCGTGCGTTCAGTATGTCCTGCATAGGGTGGAACTCGGACTCCAGCAGAGATGACAGTTTAGCCACCGTCCTTCTCTCTCCTATCTCGTCCACTGGGACAACGCGCTACCACAGGACAGAGCTAGCTTTCTTGATTCAATTCAATTCAACTTTATTTATATAGCGCCATTTCACAACAACAGTCATCTCATAGCACTATCAACTGTAGGGCGGAACCCCGACAGTTGCAGAAAGACCCCAGCAATCAGGCGATCCCCCCTAGGGCCTGAGCCACTGACAACGTCAGTTGGCGAAAGCCCTATTGTATCCGCTCACGTTTCTTTATTAGGGCCTGAGCCACTGACAACGTCAGTCGGCGAAAGCCCTATTGTATCCGCTCACGTTTCTTTATTATTATTATTCTGCCCAAATGATCGCATTTTTCACCCTCTGAACGTTAACCAAAACGCGATTTTTTTTGGCAAACCCCTCAGACCCGGCAAAAAATTCGATAAACTGGAAAACATATGTGCCCCCCCACCCCTCATTTTTGTGGGTGGGGCCAAACGTACAAGGTCAATGGAGACTGGAGACCATAAACTTTGCCGTAGACACATCAAATTTGGGTGAGGTGTGAATCACCTCAAGACATGCAAAAAACATCATTGTGGCCCATACCCACCGCCAACAGGAAGGCCGCCATCTTGCCTCAAAGTCGCCCCACCTCCAATTCGGAAAAAACTCACACCTCGCATTTTAACGCACTTGTCTTAGGGACCAGATCCAATTGAGCTCATTTTTACATGGGGGCATCTACAGGCATTGCCCATTAAAAGTTATATAATTTAAGTCAAAATCTCAAAAGGCGTGGCCAGGGCGCCATGGCGAAGTTTGACTCCTCCCCTTACAACTTCAACCACCTGTAACTCGCCCAAAACTTGTCCGATGTCCAAAAAACTTTACATGAAGGAAAATAGTGCCACCCCGGACGCAATGACCTCAAAATACCTGACAACTGATATAGCGTCACATAGTGGTTAATGAAAGAATTGCTGAAAACTGTTTTATTTATTACTCACAAGCGGCTGGGCAGAATGATGTGAAATTTTCAGAGATTCATCACAAGCCAGCCATGATCATAACTGAACATCAACGTTAGTATGACATCATACATGTTACCATAGAAACGCCCTTCTCGCCATTCAATCCATGAGCTTATGGGGAGGGGTGGGAAGGTCTTGGAGGTCTAAATTTTTCAACATATGTTGAGGTCACTGTCATATGTAGTCCAATATGGGTGGACAACACATAACTTACAGGGAAGTGTTGCCATGGCAACATGGCGACGGTTGACTACACGCCATGAAATTTCGGAAAGTTGTATCTTGGACAAACTTTTTCTGATTTCCACCAAATTTTCAAAAATGGATAATAATCCCACCCTGAACATTCCTATATAAAATAACAAAAGTTTTAGCGCCACCTAGTGGTAACAACATTAGACCCTTGTAAATTGGACATACTTTGCACGATTTGCAACAAATTTTATACGATCAATATTCTCCCTTCCCCGAACTCGTCTATATACAAATAATAAACAACACTCATAGCGCCCCCTAATGATTAAAGGAAGAATTACTGATGGGCAAAACTTGTCCGATGTCCACAAAACTTTACATGAAGGAAAATAGTGCCACCCCGGACGCAATGACATCAAAATACCTGACAAAAGATATAGCGCCACATAGTGGATAACGAAAGAATTGCTGAAAACTGTTTTATTTATTACTCGTGCGCGGCTTGCCAGAATGACGTGAAATTTTCTGAGATTCATCAAAACACAGCGATGATCATAACTCAACATCAACGTTAGTATGACGTCATACGTGTTACCATGGACATGCCCTTCTCCCCATTCAACCCATGAGCTTATGGGGCGGGGTGGGAAGGTCTTGGAGGTCTAAATTTTTCAACATATGTTGAGGTCACTGTCATATGCAGTCCAATATGGGTGGACAACACATAACTTACAGGGAAGTGTTGCCATGACAACACTGAAAACTGTTTTATTTATTACTCACGCACGGCTGGCCAGAATGACGTGAAATTTTCAGAGTTTCATCAGAACACAGACATGATCATAACTGAACATCAACGTTAGTATGACATCATACGTGTTACCATGGACACGCCCTTCTCCCCATTCAACCCATGAGCTTATGGGGCGGGGTGGGAAGGTCTTGGAGGTCTAAATTTTTCAACATATGTTGAGGTCACTTTCATATGCAGTCCAATATGGGTGGACAACACATAACTTACAGGGAAGTGTCGCCATGACAACATGGTGACGCTTGACTACACACCATTACATTTCGGAAAGTTGTATCTTGGACAATCTTTGTCTGATTTTCACTACATATTTGACAGTGGATATTAGTCCCACCCTGAACAGTCCCTACGCCACTGACAGTCTGCCCATGTGACAGACAATAGTTTAGGTTGTGAAATGTTTGGAAATCTATCCACACTTAAAAGCATATGCTAGTTGTGCTTCTTTGCCATTTTTTCACATAAATTCTCACCTGTTATTAAATTGTGACTTCAGCACATTAGTTTGCTACAAACAAATTTACCACTCTTAACAACTTTTAATTTATTAGAAAAATGTTTCAAACATTATGTTCGCAAGCATGCCCACGTGACAAACACACAATGCATTCTGGGAAGTGAAGTCCGCATGTTACATCAACAGACTACAGCCCACTTTTTGATCATGGCGTAACATCTTCGGTATAATTGTCAAACCACAATTTGCAAGATTTTAGACTCCGTAAACCGCAATTTGCAAAACTTAAAAAAAGGTTTTAAACAATATTGATTCGCCCATTATGACGTAGTGTCCATAGAATTCACCAAGTGCATTCTGGGTACGCTCGGAACCGTTCGCGGACATCACGTAAAAGCTGGAGACATCGTCACAAAGCAGACATGGGGGAGTCTTGCTGTGTGGTAAACTGTAATAGTCGTTCTCACAACCGCCGTGGAGAAAAGATAAACCACGGAATAGGCTTTTTTCGTTTTCCAGCCTGGAAGAAGAACAGCACAGCTCACGTTTCGGATGTAACGAAGAGGCGACGCCTGGCCTGGATTGCAGCAGTCAGAAGACCCAACGTAACTTTCAAACACGCACCTGTATCGATGGTGGTGTGCTCAAAGCATTTTTATAAAGGTACGTTATGATTTATGGTGTACGTCTGTTGTTAAAACTTGCTTGTGTTGTGGTTAAGACTTGCTTGGTCATAGCTTTTAACCTACATCAGCAGTGCTAAGCTAAACAAAGCTAAGCTAAAGACACTCCGATATCAGAGTAGCTAGAAAAAGTTCCCACTCACACACCTGTGTGAGCGGGTTTAATTTGTTCTACTCCAAAGTATTTTCTTAATTTTTCCTTTGCTTTAACAGCAGACCAGCTTATGAAATGCTAGACTGTGATCCTGACTTGGCACCTTCTCTAAACCTTAGGCATGCAGAGCTTCCAGCTGCCACTCCTGACAGGTTTAACCGCTTATGCAGATGGACAAGATTATGACAAAAAGAATCAGCAGGGCATGCAAGTGATCCTCCCAGCACAGACCTCCAAGATCAGTGGCCACGTGACTGAGATGGATCATGTAGCTCCTTCAGGTCGTCTTTTTTTATTTCACCTATGTTTTTCTTTCTAAAATGTGTCTTGGGATTCCTTTTGATTACAAAATATATTAACTACAGTTGTTTATTGTCCTGATCAGCAACAGATGACACCACACCTCTGGCTGAGATGGAGGAGATGACATCTGATGAAGCAGCACAGATCTGTCAGGCTGATGATGCTCCAGAGGACAATGCACAAGAGCGACAGAACTACAGCAAGTGTCACTGTAGACTTAAAGAATTTTTACTCTTCCAAGAGGAGGACAGAAAGTTAAAGGGAGAGCTCTCCAGAAATACTCTGGATGACAATTTCCTCAAAGATAATCACTCAAAGGTGAAATACTACACTGGGCTTCCATCTTTCAGTTTAATGGCTCTGCTGATGCAATTTTTACCCAGCCTAACAAAGACAGAAAAAAAATCCCAATTTCAAATTCTCCTTTTAGCTAACATACATTTGCAGATTAATTTGCCTCTTGAACATATTGCACACCTTTTGGACATAAGCAGACAACATGTGCTATATAAATACACTTGCTTGCTTTGTAACAACATTTGGAATAAAGTACACAATGGCTTACAAACTCCAGCACTTTATTTCAAAGATGGAATAGTGTAACCATAACCATGACACAATACAAGTATATAAATTGACATGCAAGATCGACATGTATCATTGTTCTACCATGTTATAGCGCATAACTGTCTCATGATACAGCACTACTCTAATGCGCATGTCACAAAACCACGGCTGCTGTGGGCTTGGTGCTTCAGAGTCCCCCACATCCTAAATGGAAACACTGACTTTCAGTTTGGGTTATCACAGGCAACCATGTCATCCAGCTCTTCTGGCTGCCTGCAAGTCCACCACACTTCTGCTGTGTTCTGTGCCTGTCTTCTGGGATTGTGTGTGGGACCTGGCTGTAATGCAGTTAGACGTCGTCTTTTGGCCTTCTGGGTGGGTTTATCTGCTGCAGCTTTCCTCTTGTGTTGTGGGGTCAGAGTCAGTAAAGTGACGGGCAACAAGCTCAGGTAGGACAGCTTTAGAAAAAAAGTTCTGCGTAACTGGTAAAAGTGTTTGCTCCCACAGATCAGAATCTGGTGTGACGCGTACAACAACACAACTTTTTGTGGTCCACACACCAAAATCACAGAAAGGTGAGCCTGTCACAAAGATTTGCGTTTGTACCTGCTGCGACCGGTATTTTCCTAATTGTATGCTGGAGGGGACCATTGTATGTCTTTTGCATTCAAAACTATTAGGTTGTCACGTCTTTAGGCTATCTCTAAGAGCAGCCCTACTTAGGATGTACAGTCTGACAGTCGTTGGGAGGAAGGACCTGCGAAACCTCTCGGTTGTGCACCTAGGATGATGTAGTCTGCTGCTAAATGAACTCCACTGTGCGTTCAGTATGTCCTGCATAGGGTGGAACTCGGACTCCAGCAGAGATGACAGTTTAGCCACCGTCCTTCTCTCTCCTATCTCCTCCACTGGCACAACGCGCTACCCCAGGACAGAGCTAGATTTCTTCATCTGTTTGTTCAGTCTCTTCCTATCGGCTGCCATAATGCCACTGCCCCAGCAGACCACCGTGTCATACAATGTCTTCAGCAGCGCCCCTTGTACACCAAAAGACATGAGTCTCCTCAGTAGGAACAGCCTGCGCTGTCCCTTCTTGTAGAGTGCGTCAGTATAGTGTGACCAGTCTAGTTCATTGTTCAGATGAACACTCAGGTACTTATAGGATGTCACCATCTCAATGTCTGTTCCCTGTATATTTACTGGTGATGTGAGGTGTTGTCCTGAAATGACAGTGGAGCAACTTCAGCAGACGGACATGACTGAAAGTTTGGAGACATTGTTTTTGGGCACAATGACTACGGCACCTCCACCTAATGCTGCGTGGAATAAGTCGATTGGAGTAAATGGCCAGCAGGTACTGTTCAAAGCGAGGGAGGACGGGCGGCGGGTTCCGCGGTCGCGCGGGGGGGCGAAGGGCCGTTTACACCTGCCTGCAGGCTTAATTATTATTATTCTGCCCAAATGATCGCATTTTTCACCCTCTGAACGTTAACCAAAACGCGATTTTTTTTGGCAAACCCCTCAGACCCCGCAAAAAATTCGATAAACTGGAAAACATATCTGCCCCCCCACCCCTCATTTTTGTGGGTGGGGCCAAACGTACAAGGTCTATGGGGACTGGACACCATAAACTTTGCCGTAGACACATCAAATTTGGGTGAGGTGTCAATCCCCTCAAGACATGCAAAAAACATCATTGTGGCCCATAACCACCGCCAACAGGAAGGCCGCCATCTTGCCTCAAAGTCGCCCCACCTCCAATTCGGGAAAAAAGTCACACCTCGCATTTGAACGCACTTGTCCTAGGGACCTGATCCAATTGAGCTCATTTTTGCATGGCGGCATCTATAGGCATTGGCCATTAAAAGTTATATAAATTAAGTCAAAATCTCAAAAGGCGTGGCCAGGGCGCCATGGCAAAGTTTGACTCCTCCCCTTACAAATTCAACCACCTGTAACTCGGCCAAAACTTGTCCGATGTCCACAAAACTTTACATGAAGGAAAATAGTCCCACCCCGAACGCAATGACCTCAAAATACCTGACAACCGATGTAGCACCACATAGTGGTTAACAAAAGAATTGCTTAAAACTGTTTTATTTATTACTCACACACAGCTGGGCAGAATGATGTGAAATTTTCTGAGATTCATCAGAACACAGCCATGATCATAACCTGAAAACCTATATAGTGCCACATAGTGATTACTGAAAGAATTGCTAACCCACTATTTACTAAATGGCTCTCTGTAGTTACACAATTGCAGATAAAAAAATGGACCTAATTAAAAACTCGAAGCACCCCACAACGAGATTTTTTGCACATCTTTTGCACCCAAATTTTATGTCTCGACGGCAAAGTTTACAGTCTCAATAGACCTTGAAAATTTGTGTACGTTTGGGGGGGGGACATCTTTTCCTGTTTATCGAATTCTTTGCCGGGTCTGAGCGGTCTTAGGATTTATAAATTTTTGAACATATGTACCCAACAGCCACACATTTGAGGCAAAAATTGCACACCCACTAGTGCCTAAGCAGCTCTCTGTATTTCAACAATTGCAGATAAAAAAAAATGGACCTAAAACCTCAAAGCCCCCCAACAAGAAAAATTGTATGATGTTCTCTCATGTAGAAGTTAATAATTTTAAAATTAACTTTTAAACTCTGAATTGTTTACTAAATGGCTCTCTGTACTTGCACAATTGCAGATAAAAAAATGGACCTAATGTACCTAACAGCAACACATTTGAGGCAAAAATTGCACACCCACTAGTGCCTAAGCAGCTCTCTGTAGTTGAACAATTGCAGATGCAAAAATGGACCTAAAACCTCGAAGCCCCCCCCCCCAACAACAAAAATTGTATGATGTTCTCTCATGTAGAAGTTAATAATTTTAAAATTAACTTTTAAACTCTGAATATTTTAAGCTCTAGAAATTGAGAATATTTATTTCCGATGAATTCCGGCTATATATTTCCGATGTCTCATGGCGAGGAGTCAACCTTCTCCATGGTAACACTTACCTAATCAGTGATGTGCAGATCCAAAGAGACCAACAGCTGCTCTGAGTCTGAGAGTGTATTAAAGATCTTTGTCTCTTTAAAATGGAGTCCTCTAACAACTCCTTCAAAATGGGAGAAAACAGGCCACTGTCTCATTTACAAACAGCAGAATCGTTACCTACGATGCAGCAAAGTTCAGACTCCTCAGCCTCACAGCAACCCCATTTTAATGACCAAGCACCTCCCACTGGACATATCATTCATTCAAAAACAGTTCAATAAATATTTCGTTACCTACGATGCAGCAAAGTTCAGACTCCTCAGCCTCACAGCAACCCCATTTTAATGACCAAGCACCTCCCACTGGACATATCATCCATTCAAAAACAGTTCCATAAATATTTCTACAACAACAGATTACAGTTCACCATCTTCCAATATACAATATCTCACAAAAGTGAGTACACCCCTCACATTTTTATAAATATTTTATTATATCTTTTCATGGGACAACACTGAAGATATGACACTTTGATGTAATGTAGTCAATGTAGTCAACAGTGGAAATCTGTTGTCCTCTTAAAATTACTCATGACTTCAATCTTGAAGGTTGTTCTCCAAAATTTACAACAATTTTCTTATCATTTTATACTTTTCTTTGTCAATCTATCTACATTTGAAACCATTTCCCTCAAATTTGTAATTTCCTCTTGTAAAATTGACTTTTCCTGTACATTTGAGACTATTATAAATTTGTGGATCATTTTATGAATGATTTTTCTTCATATTTTAATAAAATTACTGTTTCAATATAAATTTGAAACACATTGTTTAAGGGGAAAAAGCCAAAATATTATCACAATTTACACTTTTGACCATAATTTTGCAGAGCAACAACCAAACAATAACTAGATTGACTGCAATGGTCATGTGCCCGTAGCAAGCAGCGCCTCTTTGTGTTGGTCATATCATGTGACTTCTCCCATGGAAAAAGCACATACATCGCATCAGGAATCACAGCATTGAAGCGGAGAGGACATGGAGGGAGAGAAAGTGCCTGTATTAAAAAAAAAAAAAAACAACAACAAAAAAAGTACATATTTAATAAAAACATTAAAATAATATTTCAATTATTCATTGGATTCGTCTGCAAGCCAAGGACCATCTCTGGTTAAAATTTCAGCAAAATCCATCCAGTAGTTTCTACATAATCCTACTAAATCACTGCAAGAAGTTTGAGCCTTGGTAGAGGTATGCAGTCATGGATCACCCCCAAAATGTAATGGTTTGCGTGTAGGCCAAGAACCACTTCTGGTGAAAATTTCATCCAAATTCATCCATTAGTTTTGGAGTATTGTTGGAAAGGTGTGTGAGGATATAAGAGCCTTGGTGGAGGTATGTATTCCACAGGAAGTTTTCAGTTTCAAATTTAGCAATGTTTCCTCACACAACTTATAACAAAATAAACGTAGCACTTATATCTAACGGTTAACATGCAAAATGTTAAGTTTAAACCAACTTACAGGTGTGCTTGGTTCAGATCAAACATGCTAATGCTAACGGGCTAGCCGCGAACGTTAGCTAAAACGCTAATCTCAAGGGTAACAAATTTAGCAATGTTTTCTCACACAACTTATAACAAAATAAACGGAGCACTTATATCTAACGGTTAACATGCAAAATGTTACGTTTAAACCAACTTACAGGCTGGTTGCGTGAGGACTGACGTAGGTCGTCTTCTTCTGAGGTTTTATGGCGGTTGGCAAACGCCTTGTAGGAGCATTACCGCCACCTTCTGGAACGGACTGCGATTCGAAATGGCATTACTGTCCTATATCCTTGAAATTAGTCCTGTTGCCCTAATAAACCTAAAAACTGCATGATAGACCGCATCTCCTGAACTTCTCTGCAAAATCTCTTTCATACTGAGCTGGTTTTGTCCTGCAATAAGCACAGTTGCCATGGAAACCCACTCACTGCATTTCAATAACGGACATTTATACATGGGGCACACTTGCAACAATTTGCACTAAATTTTCGACGATTGATATTAGTCCTGCACCAAACAAGTCTACATAAAAATAACAAACAAAAGTTTTAGCCCCCCTATTTTTAAAAGGAAGAATTGCTGAAAATGTTTTTCTCTCTTTTTCTCTCACTAGCAGAAAAAAAAAATGCATGAAGGAATCACTAGGGCTGATTGACAGTACGTGTAGCTAGTACAGAACTGTTTCCATGGCGACCAGCGTGCTTCAACACACACAGTGCAGAGCATTGTAGCTAGATGGAATAATATGTAGATATATAAACACCCAGTGCGGAGCATTGTAGCTAGATGGAATAAATATGTAAATATATATACACACAGTGCAGAGCATTGTTGCTAGATGGGATGAAACAGCACAACCGTCTACTTAGTTATCCTATATGGTATGATTATGTACCCATACATATTCTCACCCTCCATAGCGACCGCTATTTTCCTAATTGTATGCTGGAGGGGACCATTGTATGTCTTTTGCATTCAAAACTATTAGGTTGTCACGTCTTTAGGCTATCTCTAAGAGCAGCCCTACTTAGGTTGTACAGTCTGACAGCCGTTGGGAGGAAGGACCTGCGAAACCTCTCGGTTGTGCACCTAGGATGATGTAGTCTGCTGCTAAATGAACTCCACCGTGCGTTCAGTATGTCCTGCATAGGGTGGAACTCGGACTCCAGCAGAGATGACAGTTTAGCCACCGTCCTTCTCTCTCCTATCTCGTCCACTGGGACAACGCGCTACCACAGGACAGAGCTAGCTTTCTTGATTCAATTCAATTCAACTTTATTTATATAGCGCCATTTCACAACAACAGTCATCTCATAGCACTATCAACTGTAGGGCGGAACCCCCACAGTTGCAGAAAGACCCCAGCAATCAGGCGATCCCCTGTGAGCAAGCACTTGGCGACGGTGGAGAGGAAAAACTCCCTTTTAACAGGAAGAAACCTCCAGCAGAACCAGGCTCAGGGAGGGGCAGTCATCTGCTGCGACTGGCTGGGGGGTGAGGGGAAAGAGAAGAAGAAAAGAACAGACATGTAGAGAGCAAACAGCACGATGTGGACTCAATCTATGGGAGAGAACAAACAAATGTTAATGACCAGCAAAAAAAAAAAAAAAAATATTTCATAGAGAGTGAGGAAAGGAGTGAGGCCCAGTGCATTACTGGAGGTCCCCCGGCTGACTAAACCTATTAGCAGCATAACTAAGGGAGGGTTAAAAAACTCATGATCCCTCCCTAATTGTAGGCTATATCAAAAAGGTAGGTTTTAGCCCTATTCTTAAAAACAGAGAACGAGTCTGACTCCCGAATCCAGATTGGCAGCTGATTCCACAGGAGAGGAGCTTGATAACTGAAGGCTCTGCCTCCCATTGTACTTTTGGAGATTCTAGGTATTACAAGTAATCCTGCATTTTGGGAGCGTAGTGCTCTGTCAGGATGATACGGTAGTATCAGATCTTTTAAATAAAAAGGAGCCTGATTGTTTAGAGCTTTGTAAGTAAGAAGAAGGATTTTAAACTTAATTCTAAACTCTATGGGAAGCCAATGAAGGGAGGCCAGAACCTGAGAGATATGATCTCTCTTTCTAGTACCTGTTAAAACTCTTGCTGCAGCATTTTGGATCAGCTGAAGACTTTTTAAAGATGTTTTAGGACAGCCTGATAATAAAGAATTACAATAATCTAATCTCGAGCTAACAAAAGTGTGGATCAGTTTCTCAGCATCACTCAGAGACAAGATGCTCCTAATCTTGGCAATATTACGCAAATGGTCCATTTGAACTTTCGGAAAGTTGTATCTTGGACAAACTTTTTCTGATGTCCACAAAACTTTCCATCAAGGAAAATAGTGCCACCCCGGATACAAAGACATCAAAATACCGGACAAAAGATATAGTGCCACAAAGTGGCTAACGAAGGAATTGCTGAAAACTGTTTTATTTATTACTCACGCACGGCTGGCCAGAATGACGTGAAATTTTCAGAGATTCATCAGAACACAGACATGATCATAACTCATCATCAACGTAATGCCACTGCTGCAGCAGACCACCGTGTCATACAGTGTCTTCAGCAGCGCCCCTTGTACACCAAAAGACCTGAGTCTCCTCAGTAGGAACAGCCTGCGCTGTCCCTTCTTGTAGAGTGCGTCAGTATAGTGTGACCAGTCTAGTTCATTGTTCAGATGAACACCCAGGTACTTATAGGATGTCACCATCTCAATGTCTGTTCCCTGTATATTTACTGGTGATGTGAGGTGTTGTCCTGAAATGAGAGTGGAGCCACTTCAGCAGAGGGACATGACTGGAAGTTTGGAGACATTGTTTTTGGGCACAATGACTACGGCACCTCCACCTAATGCTGCGTGGAAGAAGTCGATTGGAGTAAATGGCCAGCAGGTACTGTTCAAAGTGAGGGAGGACGGGCGGCGGGTTCCGCGGTCGCGCGGGGGGGCGAAGGTCCGTTTACACCTGCCTGCAGGTTTAATTTATTCTTTGGTTTTTTTCTCTATTATTCTGCCTAAATGAGAGCATTTTTTACCCTCTGAACATTAACCAAAACGCGATTTTTTTTGGCAAACCCCTCTGACCGGGCAAAAAATTCGATAAACTGGAAAAGATATGTGCCCCTCCACCCCTCATTTTTGTGGGTGGGGTCAAACGTACAAGGTCTATGGAGACTGGAGACCATAAACTTTGCCGTAGACACATCAAATTTGGGTGAGGTGTGAATCACCTCAAGACATGCAAAAAACATCATTGTGGCCCATACCCACCGCCAACAGGAAGGCCGCCATCTTGCCTCAAAGTCGCCCCACCTCCAATTCGGAAAAAAGTCACACCTCGCATTTTAACGCACTTGTCCTAGGGACCAGATCCAATTGAGCTCATTTTTACATGGGGGCATCTACAGGCATTGCCCATTAAAAGTTATATAAATTAAGTCAAAATCTCAAAAGGCGTGGACAGGGCGCCATGGCGAAGTTTGACTCCTCCCCTTACAAATTCAACCACCTGTAACTCGACCAAAAATGGTCCCATGTCCACAAAACTTTCCATGAAGGAAAATAGTGCCACCGCAGATGCACTGACCTCAGAATACCTGACAACCGATGTAGCGCCACATAGTGGTTAATGAAAGAATTGCTGAAAAATGTTTCATTTATTACTCACAAGCGGCTGGGCAGAATGACGTGAAATTTTCAGAGATTCATCAGAACACAGCCATGATCATAACTGAACATCAATGTTAGTGTGACATCATACGTGTTACCATGGACACGCCCTTCTCGCCATTCAATCCATGAGCTCATGGGGAGGGGTGGGAAGGTCTTGGAGGTCTCAATTTTTCAACATATGTTGAGGTCACTGTCATATGTAGTCCAATATGGGTGGACAACACATAACTTACAGGGAAGTGTTGCCATGGCAACATGGCGACGGTTGACTACACGCCATGAAATTTCGGAAAGTTGTATCTTGGACAAACTTTTTCTGATTTCCACCAAATTTTCAAAAATGGATAATAATCCCACCCTGAACATTCCTTTATAAAATAACAAAAGTTTTAGCGCCACCTAGTGGTAACAACATTAGACCCTTGTAAATTGGACATAGTTAAGTTAGTTAATCCCTTCACACCTGAAGGTGTATATGAGCGGTGCCTATCTCCGTTTCTCTGACCCTAGGCCACACAGCTACTGTAAGTAGTGAAAGCTACAGCGGGGGGTCAGTCCTCTGGTAGCTCTGTGTGTAACTTTACTTTCCCCATTCCATTATGCGGAGCACCACGCTAGAAGGCAGAAAGCACCATTTTTATATGGTCTTTGGTATGACCCGGCCAGGATTTGAACCCCTGCCTCCCGGGTGTGGGGCGGATGCTCTACCAACTGAGCCACCACTCCGGTTGTAAATTGGACATACTTTGCACAATTTGCAACAAATTTTATACGATGAATATTATCCCTTCCCCGAACCCGTCTATATACAAATAATAAACAACACTCATAGCGTCCCCTAATGATTAAAGGAAGAATTACTGACGGGCAAAACTTTTCTGATGTCCACAAAACTTTACATGAAGGAAAATAGTGCCACCCCGGACGCTATGACATCAAAATACCTGACAAAAGATATAGCGCCACATAGTGGTTAACGAAAGACTTGCTGAAAACTGTTTTATTTATTACTCATGAGCAGCTGGGCAGAATGACGTGAAATTTTCTGAGATTCATCAGAACACAGCCATGATAATAACTGAACATCAACAATAGTATAACATCAAATGTGTTAACATAGACACGCCCTCCTCGCCATTCAATCCGTGAGCTTATGGGGAGGGGTGGGAAGGTCTTGGAGGTCTCAATTTTTCAACATATGTTGAGGTCGCTGTCATATGTAGTCCAAAATTGGTGGACAACACATAACTTACAGGGAAGTGTTGCCCTGGCAACATGGTGACGGTTGACTACACGCCATGAAATTTCGGAAAGTTGTATCTTGGACAAACTTTTTCTGATTTTCACTAAATATTTGACAGTGAATCATAGTCCCACTCTGAACAGTCCCTAAAATTTCCCAATTTCTAATTCTCCTTTTAACTAAGATACATTTGCGGATTAATTTGCCTCTTGAACATATTGCACACCTTTTTGACATAAGCAGACAAAATGTGATATATAAATACACTTGCTTGCTTTGTAACAATTTTTGGAATAAAGTACACAATGGCTTACAAACTGCAGCTCTTTATTTCAAAGATGCAAAACTGTAACCATAACCATGACACAATACAAGAATATAAACTGACATGCATGATCAATATGTATCATTGTTCTACCATGTTATAGCGCATAACTGTCTCATGCTACAGCACTACTCTAATGCGCACGTCACAAAACCACGGCTGCTGTGGGGTTGCTGCTTCAGAGTCCCCCACATCCTAAATGGAACCACTGAATTTCACAGTTTTGGTTATCACAGGCAACCATGTCATCCAGCTCTTCTGGCTGCCTGCAAGTCCACCACACTTCTGCTGTGTTCTGTGCCTGCCAGATGTGGCAGGTGTGGAAAAGCACATGGAAATTCATTGAAAGAATGTCCTGCTCGCAATGCAGACTGCAAGAAATGTCAGAAAAAGGGGCATTTTGCTGCTCTGTGTAAAACAAAAATGAGAGTGGAGGAACTTCAGCAGAGGGACATGAGTGAAAGTTTGGAGACATTGTTTTTGGCCACAATGACTACGGCACCTCCACCTAATGTGCGTGGAAAAAGTCGACTGGAGTAAATGGCCAGCAGGTAGTGTTCAAAGCGAGGGAGGACGAGCGGCAGGTTCCGCGGTCGCACGGGGGGCGAAGGTCCGTTTACACCTGCCTGCAGGTTTAATTTATTATTTTTTTTCTTTTTCTGCCTAAATGATCAAATTTTTCACCGTCTGAACGTTAACCAAAACGCGATTTTTTTTGGCAAACCCCTCTGACCGGGCCAAAAATTCTATAAACTGGAAAAGATATGTTCCCCCCCACCCCTCATTTTTGTGGGTGGGGCCAAACGTACAAGGTCTAAGGAGACAGAAGACCATAAACTTTACCATAGACACATCAAATTTGGGTGAGGTGTGAATCACCTCAAGACATGCAAAAAACATCATTGTGGCCCATACCCACCGCCAACAGGAAGGCCGCCATCTTGCCTCAAAGTCGCCCCACCTCCAATTCGGGAAAAAAGTCACACCTCGCATTTGAACGCACTTGTCCTAGGGACCTGCTCCAATTGAGCTCATTTTTGCATGGCGGCATCTATAGGCATTGGCCATTAAAAGTTATATAAATTAAGTCAAAATCTCAAAAGGCGTGGCCAGGGCGCCATGGTGAAGTTTGACTCCTCCCCTTACAAATTCAACCAGCTGTAACTCCCGCAAAAATTGTCCGATGTCCACAAAACTTTCCATCAAGGACAATAGTGCCACCCCGGATACAAAGACATCAAAATACCGGACAAAAGATATAGTGCCACATAGTGGCTAATGAAAGAATTGCTGAAAACTGTTTTATTTATTACTCACGCACGGCTGGCCAGAATGACGTGAAATTTTCAGAAATTCATCAGAACACAGACCTGATCATAACTGAAACTCAACGTTAGTATGACGTCATACATGTTACCATGGACACGCCCTTCTCGCCATTCAACCCATGAGCTTATGGGGTGGGGTGGGAAGGTCTTGGAGGTCTAAATTTTTCAACATATGTTGAGGTCACTGTCATATGCAGTCCAATATGGGTGGACAACACATAACTTACAGGGAAGTGTTGCCATGGCAACATGGCGACGGTTGACTACACACCATGAAATTTCGGACAGTTGTATCTTGGACAGCCTTTTTCTGATGTCCACAAAACTTCCCATCAAGGAAAATAGTGCCACCCCGGATACAATGACATCAAAATACCGGACAATAGATATAGCGCCACATAGTGGCTAATGAAAGAATTGCATAAAACTGTTTTATTTATTACTCACGTACGGCTGGCCAGAATGACGTGAAATTTTCAGAGATTCATCAGAACACAGACATGATCATAACTGAACATCAACGTTATTATGACGTCATACATGTTACCATGGACTCGCCCTTCTCGCCATTCAACCCATGAGCTTATGGGGCGGGGTGGGAAGGTCTTGGAGGTCTAAATTTTTCAACATATGTTGAGGTCACTGTCATATGCAGTCCAATATGGGTGGACAACACATAACTTACAGGGAAGTGTTGCCATGGCAATATGGCGACGGTTGACTACACGCCATGAAATTTCGGAAAGTTGTATATTGGACAAACTTTTTCTGATTTCCACCAAATTTTCAAAAATGGATAATAATCCCACCCTGACCATTCCTATATAAAATAACAAAAGTTTTAGCACCGCCTAGTGGTAACAACATTAGACCCTTGTAAATTGGACATACTTTGCACGATTTGCAACAAATTTTATATGATCAATATTCTCCCTTCCCCAAACTCGTCTATATACAAATAATAAACAACACTCATAGTGCCCCCTAATGATTAAAGGAAAAATTACTGACGGGCAAAACTTGTCCGATGGCTATAAAACTTTCCATGAAGGAAAAAATTGCCACCCCGGACGCAATGACATCAAAATACCTGACAAAACATATAGCGCCACATAGTGGATAACGAAAGAATTGCTGAAAACAGTTTTATTTATTACTCACACTCAGCTGGCCAGAATGACGTGAAATTTTCTGAGTTTCATCAGAACACAGCCATGATCATAACTGAACATCAATGTTAGTATGACATCAAACATGTTACCATGGACATGCCATGACAAAAGAGATAATGCCACTTACTGCTCACAGGAAGATCTGAGCCAAATGGTTTACTTTATTATGCATGCAGCCGTTGCAGTGATGACGGCACATTTTCCCAGCCAGCGATGGACTATGGGCGCTGGGTTCCGCGGGCGCGTGGGGGGGCGAAGTCCGTTTACACCTGCTTGCAGGTTTAATTTTATTTATTTATTTTTTTTTTTACCCGTACCTCACCCCATTCTTTTTTGGGCTACACAACACAATATATAAATTTTACTCTTTGAATGAATAGTAATCTTACTTTGGTAAGCTGGAATGTGAAGGGGTTGAACCATCCAATTAAACAAAAGAGAGTCATGTCACGTCTAAAGCAATTTAAGCCTGGGGTACTGTTTTTGCAGGAAACCCATTTGCAGGATTCCGACCACTTGCACTTGTCAAAATGTTGGTCAGGACAATTTTTTCATTCAAATTTTAAAGCTAAGGCCAGGGGCACCGCTATTCTTATTGATCGAAATATCCCATTTATTCCCTCTAATGTTGTATTCGATAAAAATGGACGATTTGTAATAGTATCAGGTAAACTTGGCAATAAACATGTCACCTTGGCTAATCTGTATGCGCCGAATTTTGATGATGTACACTTTTTTCGCAAACTTTTTTCGCCGCTTCTAGATTTAAATACTCATTCTCTAATTCTTGGGGGTGACTTTAATTGGTATATGGATCCGATCTTAGACCGCTCATCCTCAAAACCTGCTAGTCTTAATAAATCGGCAACTTATGTTAAGTCTTTTCTTGAGGAATATAGCCTTGCAGACCCTTGGCGTTTTTTACATCCTAACAGCAGGGACTATTCTTTTTTCTCTCACGTACACCATACTTATACCAGAATAGATTATTTTTTTGTTGACAATTTATTAATTAATAACCTTAGCTCTTGCAGTTATGATAGCATCTCGGTTTCTGATCATGCCCCTCTTGTACTTAAAATGATCCTCCATGGATGTGACTCCATGAGAAAGCACTGGAGACTGGATCCATTATTACTTACAGATGAAAAATTGGTTGCGAATATTTCTTCTAAAATTAATTTTTTTTGGAAAGAAAATAAAACTCCTGGTATGCCAAACAAAATGATATGGGAGGCCATGAAGGCATTTCTTAGGGGGGGATTTATTTCATTGGCAGCATTTAAAAGACGATCCACAATACAGGAACAGAAGGCTATTTTAGATCAAATCTTGGACATTGACAGACAATATGCTCAATCTCCATCACCCGCTCTGTACAAGGAACGTATGACATTACAAACTAAACTTAATTTACTTTCTACTCATCAAATTGAAGGTTGTTTAATAAGAAACATGAGTGGATTTTATGAACATGGCGAAAAAACCGGTAAACTTCTAGCTAATCAACTGCGTGGTATTAGAGCTAAGCAAATTATTACTGGAGTTAGGACAGATGAAGGAGAGGTGACATCTGACCAACAAGTGATTAATGATATTTTCAGGTCATTTTATTCCAAATTATATACTAGTCGGGCAGATAAGGGCCAATTTTCATAAGAATCGTTCACTTCTGGATAGAAGCATGAAATTTGGCACAAATGTAGTCCAATAAGTCCTGTTTCATATAAGATTAAGACCCACTTCGGATCTGGCTTGGTACTTGCATTATTCAAGATGGCGTCCAAATATGGCCGCCAAAAAACACGTTTTTGCTTATAACTAGAAAATGTGAGCTTTTAGGGCATAATAATGTATTGTTGACTAATATAAATATGTACATTCCGCACATTTTGAGCCCAAAATCAAGTCTGTATGACAAACGGTTCTTAAGATATGGCTTATTCAAGTAATCACAATAATGCAACTTCTTATGTTCATTTCAGGTACAGCAGTGGGAGTGTCAGTATTGAGATACAGGGATGTCCAGATTGCTTTTTTTTCAGGCCTAACTATGATTTCTTTTTTTCTTCAGGTATCCCAAGTTGTTATTGTAGTGCTGTAGAAGTGGTGGTGGTGAAACCAATTAATCTAACGTAGCATACCAGGAACCGAGACAACATGGATTCACGAGAAGACAGTGCCTGCTTAAGTTCTGGAAGTGACAGTCAAGTGAATGTGATGGATTTTACAAAATGTATCATTTGCCAGTTGGAAACTGAAGAGAAGCTAATCTGTCCTGCCAAAAGCACAAGAGCATCATATGGCTCAGGCTATGAAACTTTTGCTGAAAACATTATGAAATTTACTGAGGCTGGTGAAGTTCCAGTAGCAATTGATTTGAAACTTTTGAATGATGGGCAAGGGATTGCAGAGACTCTGAAGTCTAAGGAAGCCTTATGGCACAAATCTTGTTTCAACAAGTTCAGCAATTTAAAACTAGAGAGGGTTTTGAAAAGAAAGAGCTCTGAGAGTGCAGATAGCCCTGTGAAAACTCGTTCCAAAGTCACCTTTAGTAGTGGCAGTGACACTTGCTTCTTCTGTGAAAATGGGGGTGGTAAAATGCATAGGGCACGGACCATGGAAGTCCATGAAAATGTTAAATGGTGTGCAACAGAAATAAATGATACCAAGCTTCTTGCTAAACTTGCTGGTACAGACCTGCATGCACTTGATGCAATGTATCACAATACTTGCTTGGTTCGTTTGTACAACAAAGTACGTGCTCAAAAGAGAAAGAGTACCAGTTCTGAAAATAAGCAAAAGTGGGCTGAAAGTATTGCCTTAGCAGAACTGGCAATATACATTGAAGAAGAAACAAGTGAAACTGCTCAGAGTTTTAAACTGTCTGATTTGGTCAAGCTTTATGAATCCCGCATCAGTCAGCTGGGTGTTTCTGGTCAGCAGAAAATTAACTCTTCAAGGCTGAAAGAACGTTTATTGTCAAATGTGCCTGGATTACAGGCTTACAGAAGTGGTCGAGAAGTTCTCTTGGCTTTTGAAACAGATATAGGTGAAGCATTGAGGATTCTAAGAGAGAAACATTATGACTCTGACAGCTTGATTTTGGCAAAAGCAGCCAAAATACTTAGGCGAGAGATGCTTGGATACCAACAACAGTTTAGTGGTTCTTTTGAGAAAGACTGTCATGAGCAAAGCATTCCCAAGTCCTTGAAAGCAATGCTTAGCATGATTCTTGGAGGCCCAAATATCCTTCACCAAACTGAAATCAGTAGTGAATCTTTGGTGGCCACCATTCTGTCTGAGTTAATCTTGTTCAACACTGTTAAAAGGAGGTGTTCTTCCAATGCAGAAACTTTGAGGCACAACACTGACAAAGAAACTCCTATAGCTGTCTACACTGCACTGCTTATTCATGCAGAAACCCGCAAAAGGGATTTAATTGACAAGTTTCACAAACTTGGTCTTTGTGTTGCTTATGATCGTGTGCTTCAAATATCAGCCAATTTAGGCAATCATATCTGTGAGGAATATGAACAAGAAGGAGTGGTATGCCCTCCGAAGTTGAAAAGGGGTTTGTTTACTACTGGGCAGGTAGACAACATTGATCATGACCCTAGTTCCACGAATGCATCAGGTTCATTTCATGGTACAGCAATAACGCCGTTTCAACATCCAACAGCAGGTCAGCCAGGAATTGAGCGTCCTTTTCTGGTTGGATACAAAGCCACATCCAACAGGAATGTCCGTGAGTTGCCAAGTTCCTACACAGACATAGAGCCTAAGACACTGCCCAGCAAGGATCTGTTTGTGCCCCAAGTTCATGGTCCACTGAAGCCACCCAGCATGAGTGGAATGTTGACTTATGGTAAAGCCTGGCTGACAAACACTCAGAGGTTGTTGAACAAAGAAAAGCTTGATGAAAATGACAGTGTTTCATGGTCAGCTTACCATGCTTCTCTTCAACCTTACTCTGAAAGACCAGTTGCTACCACGGCTTTACTCCCTCTTTTCAATGAAAATTCACATTCAGTGGCAATGATCACTCATGCTATGAAACTGATCAAAGAAAACACCCAGTACCTGAATCCTGAACAATGTCCTGTTCTGACTGTTGACCAGCCCCTATATGCCCTGAGCAAACAAATTCAGTGGAACAATGCAGACTATGTGGAAGACTCACTGGTTGTAATGATGGGTGGTCTACATATTGAGATGGCTGTCTTGAGAATGATAGGCCGTTGGCTTGATAACAGTGGCTGGACCTCTGCTTTGGAGCAGGCAGGCATTACAACACCTGGCCAAGCAGATGCCATTACCAAGGGCAGTCATGAGACGAGATCAAGATACTCCCATCAGGTCAGTGCCGTAGCACTCTATCTCCTTCAGAAGAAGGCATATGATGAGGAAAATGCTGCCAATCAGAATGTTATGCCTGAATTTGAGAGGTGGGTGGAGGATAACACCAGAAAGTATCCCCAGTTTCTGTACTGGGATACTGTGTTGAAGCTAGAGCTGCTTCTCCTTGAGTATGTGAGGTCCATCCGAGAAGGAAACTTCAATTTGTACGTTGAAGTCCTTGGACAGCTGACACCTTGGATGTTCGCCTTAGACTGCTACCATTATGCCAGATGGCTGCCCATCCATGTACGGGATATGCTTAACCTATATCAGACTCACCCTGATGTTTACTCGAACTTCATGGATGGAAATTTTGTTGTAAAAAAGTCAGATCATGCTTTCTCGATGATTGCTTTGGACCACTGTCATGAACAAGAGAATGCCAAGATCAAAGGCCAAGGGGGTGCTATAGGCCTCACTGAGGATCCTTCTGCCTTAAGAAGGTGGTTGGTTGAGGCCCTGAAGTTGCTAGGGTTGCTAGTGAGCTAGAAGAATCTCTGTTGAAGCCCAAGGCAATGAATCTCAAGCATCATGATCAAATTCCAAGTGTCCAGGTTGCATTTGCAAAAAATGTTTGTAACCTAGTAGTTTCATTAGAGGACATGGGAAATCCCTTCAAAGAGACAAGCAATGACCTTTTTAGACTTGACACCAATGAAATAATGCCTCACCATGTTATTAACACAGTGAAATCAGTGCATGAATTAGGCATTGCTCAGTATCAGGAGTTTGTTGATAAGAGACTGAATAAGCATACAGTTGCTTTAACTGACACAGTTTCAAGAAACAATCTACCTCTGTTTGGTACTTATGAAGTGACAAACAATGTCAGTCAATCTAAGGTGTCTGCTTTGAAATCTGATTGCAATCTTTTTGCTCGGCTCTATATTGCCTGTCAAACCCGTGATGGAAACATAGAGGAGTTTTTCAGACATGAAAACAATGCCCATCCTCCTTCACTGTCTGCTGTAGGCAAATTGTGTCAAGGCAAGAAGTCAGATTTGCTTCAGTGCATTGGGGTATCACAAAATCAGTTGTTACCAGCTGTTACCATGAAGGTCTTTGATGGAGCAGCTGTTGGGAATATGCTTGCACCTGTTAAAGCAAAGACTTTCCAAGAGTATTCAAGGGGAGTTTTCTTGCCTTACATCATTGATCAGGCTAAAGATGTGAAACATGTTGATGTAGTGTGGGACCGATATCTTGACAGCAGCCTCAAAAAGGCAACCAGAGTGTCTCGAGGCAAAGGTATCCGAAGAAGGGTGCTTCCTGACACTGTCATTCCTAGTAACTGGCAGACCTTTTCGCGCTTCACCGATAACAAAGCAGAGCTATTCCAATTCCTTGATAGAGAACTGGCTTCTCTAGAGGTGGAAGGTGTCTTGTTTGTTTCAACTTCTGATGTGAATGTTGTGAGCAACAGACCAAGTGACATGGCTTCTGCTGGCATTGATCCAACTGATCATGAAGAAGCTGATACAAGGCTTATGTTGCATGTTGCCCATGGTGCAGCTCAAGGCCACAGGAGTGTATTGATAAGGACAGTTGACACAGATGTTGTTGTTCTAGCTGTTACATATGTAAATCAGCTGGACATTGACCTGTGGCTGGCGTTTGGTGTGGGAAAACATTTCACCTACATATCAGCAAACAGCTTGGCAGGTAGCCTTGGTCCTGACAAGTGCAAAGCCCTTCCCTTCTTCCATGCTTTTAGTGGCTCAGACACTACTTCCTCGTTTGCTGGCAGGGGCAAGAAGACTGCATTTGATGCTTGGGAAGTTTTTCCTGAAGTGACACCTGTATTCAGGAAACTGAGCTTCACTCCTGAAGTTATAACAGCAGAGGATGAAGCTGTTCTTGAACGGTACACGGTAATAATGTACAGTCGTACCTGCCAACTGTATCAGGTAAACAAAGCTCGTCAGACCCTTTTTGCACAAGGAACACAGTCACTTGAAAATATTCCACCAACAAAGGCAGCATTAACAGAACATATCAAAAGAGCTGCTTATCAAGGTGGCTATGTGTGGGGTCAAGCACTGGATCCAGTGCAAAATCTACCAAGTCCTACACATTGGGGATGGACTGAAGCAAGGGAAGGCTTCGTCCCAAAGTGGACCACTCTCCCTGAAGCTTCCAAAGTATGTCAAGAGCTTGTGCACTGTGGTTGCAAGAAAGCTTGTAGGGGCTTGTGCAAGTGCAGCAGGGCAAATTTAAGCTGCACTTCTCTGTGTTATTGTGGTGGTGCATGTCACCAGGCAGAAGGTTAGCGGAGGTCTTCTCGATCACTTCACTCTGTTGATGCATGGGTTGTAATGAGGTTACACTCAATTACATAATATTTGGCATATCACTGACTGCGTTTTGTATTTTTAACTTTCTTGGGGTTTCTCATTATGCTATGATTGATCTTCGAATGTAATTCAAATAAACATATACCATAAATGTTCAATTACTATTGTTCAGCATTTGTATCTCTGTAACTTTTGATATGATTAAGATTATACAGTTTGTGGCAATTTTCAAAATGTTATATCTCAAGAACCGTTTGTCATACAGACTTGATTTTGGGCTCAAAATGTGTGGAATGTACACATTTATATTAGTCAACAATACATTATTATGCCCTAAAAGCTCACATTTTCTAGTTATAAGCAAAAACGTGTTTTTTGGTGGCCATATTTGGACGCCATCTTGAATAATGCAAGTACCAAGCAAGATTCGAAGTGGGTCTTAATCTTATATGAAAGAGGACATTTTGGACTACATTTATGCCAGATTTCATGCTTCTATCCAGAAGTGAACAATTGTTTCACCTATCTGCCTGACTATACCTCAGAATATACAACAAACTTAAAGGATTTGCAAAAATCTTTTGATTCTATTGATATCCCTTTGATTTCCTCAGAATCTCGGCAATTTCTAGAAGCTCCCATCACAAAAGAAAAAATTCAGCTGGCAATATCATCCATGCAATCAGGAAAATCTCCAGGACCTGATGGGTTTTCCGCTGATTTTTTCAAAAAATTCTCTGACGATCTTGCCCCTTTCCTTTGTCAAGTTTTTACAGAGTCGCTTGACTCCAGTACACTTCCTCCTTCATGTTATCAGGCCTGTATCACTGTGTTGCTTAAAAAAGACAAGGATCCTGTTGATTGTGCTTCTTACAGGCCTATTTCCTTGTTAAATACCGATGTTAAAATTTTGTCAAAGTTGTTAGCTTCAAGGTTGGAAAAGATTCTTCCTTTTATAATTTCACAGGACCAAACCGGTTTCATTAAAAATCGCCATTCTTTTTTTAACTTGCGGCGGTTGTTTAATATTATTTATACTCCTCACCACAACATACCTGAATGTCTTATTAGTTTGGACGCTGTGTTGAATATTTAATAGTTCAGAATGGTTCATACACATAAGTTGATAGTTATTACATATTGAAATACATATAGGACAAATAGATATTATAAACACTTTATAGTTAATCAGAAAAGCTATTTATAGTAGTAATTTAATTAGAATCCCAAAGGTATTTTCCTTCAATGCAGTCGCTAGACATTGTCCACTAGACGGCGCTGGTACTGTACCTTTGGCCATGAAATGTTATTGTTCAAGCTGCAGACCGAAGAAGAAGAAGTCAGTGCTAAGCGATGCAGTGCTATCAGAGGGACGGACGCATGTTAGCCAGCGGGAACGACAAATGTGTTGTAAACTGAGATGCAGCATTCTCCAGTAAAGCCAAATGAAGGTAAAGTTGGGTGTTTGGACATTCTTTCCTTATAACAACTGATGTTACAGCTAAATCCACAACATATTTTTTGGTGCCGAAACCCGGGAACCGGAAGCTGGGAAGCGGGAAAAGTGAAGAGAGAACGTTGTTGGGATTAAGCCGATAGCTGTAACAACACGGAGACAAAAGGAAAAAATGGCGGAGCGACTTCAAAGGCTAAAACAGAAACGGACCGTGCTGCGGACGTCCGTTACAAAGCTGCTGCAAATTATACAAGATGAAACAAGTAAGACTGATATAAACAGTGACCGTTTGCGGGAGCTGTTAGCCATGTTGTCACAGAAAGAGAAAGGCCTGCAAGACATTGAACCAGATATAGAGCAGGAGATCCCTTTGGACGAGTTAGATGCGGACATGGTGTGGACACTTGAGTATCAGGACAACACAATTTTATGGAGGACGCGGGCAGAGAGAGCGATTGAACGGGCTGCCTTACAGCAACAAGAACAGGCAAGAGACGCCACCGTATCAGCGAATCCACATCGGCTGAGTGACGTGAGTACACGGTCAAATACAAGCAGACCCTCGGTAAAGCTACCCAAGCTCTCAATAAACAAATACAGCGGAGAAGTGTGCATGTGGCAGGAGTTTTGGGACCAATTTGAAAATGCAATTCACCAAAACCCAGATTTGAGCAAAACTGAAAAGTTCACTTACTTGAAGTCATATCTCATCGGGCCAGCCGCACGCGCCGTCGCAGGGCTGAAGGTAACTGACATGAACTATGATGCTGCAGCAGACATGCTTAAGCAAAGATTTGGAAGGAAAGAGCTCATTGTAAGTGCACACATGTCTAAGTTACTAAATCTAAGTCCAGTTAAAAGGTCCTCAGACATTGTTGCCTTGAGACAACTTTTTGATGATGTTGAAGTACAAATCAGAAGCTTAGAAGCTTTAGGAGTCATGTCAGACAGTTATGGAGGTTTACTGTGCCCCATACTGTTCAAAACGATTCCTGATGATCTTGCCCTTGAGTACACCCGCAAGACAGATATAGGGCAAAAGTGGGATGTTGATGGCCTTGTAAAGTTTTTGCAACAAGAAGTTGAAAGCAGGGAGCGTGCTGCACATTTGACACAAATGAGAGAGAATCATAAAGATACACATGCAAATCAGAATCAGCACTACAGACTAGATTCAAGCAGAGAAAAGTGGAAAGGACCTAATGTGCCCTCAGCTGCAGCCCTCCACACAGGCAGTTCGAATACACCATTTGTGCACAGTTGCATATTCTGTAACAGTACCAGCCACAAGTCAGAACAGTGCACTGAAGACACAGTCACAAGCAGGAAAGAAAAGCTAAAGAAAACGGGAAGGTGCTTCATATGCCTAAAACCCAGACATCTTGCTCGAGACTGTAGATCCAAAAATGTGACATGCACTGATTGTGGAAGAAGACATCATGCTGTTGTGTGTGACAGAAGTGAGCAACCAATAGAAAGGACAGATGCCGCTGAAAACACGAGTGATGCAGTGGTCTCCTCAGTATTTCCATATGCAGCCAAACCAACCCCAGAAAAATGTGAAACAGTACTATTGCAAACTGTGAGAGCAAGGATTGAAGGACCTGGAGGAAAGAAGATTGTGCGTTGCTTAATTGATGGAGGAAGCCAATGGAGTTTTGTCCATGAGAAGCAAGTGAAGGATTTAAAACTGCCAATACTAAAACAAGAGACATTAAACCTTCACACGTTTGGCTCAAAAAACCCAGTGACCACAAAATGCAATGTCATAAAACTAGTCCTGGAGAATGTGAGAAACAAGGATCAGAAAATTGAGATTGAAGCTGTTCAAACCCCACAGCTTTGTACTGCAGTCATGAAAGTTCCCAGTGAACACATCCAACGGCAGCTGGAGAAAAAAGGGCTACCAGTAGCAGATGTGTCAGCGGGAGATAAAGATGGTTTGGAGCTATCAGTACTGATCGGAGCAGATTACTACTGGAGAGTAGTCACAGGTAAAACTGAGAGACTGTCAGATGCTTTGGTTGCCGTAGAAACCAGATTCGGCTGGGCAGTGCAAGGACCAGTTGTCATGTCCAGTATGAATGAAGCAACATGTATGCACATTGGACTCAGTGAAGACTCAGTGGAGATCTCAAACCAGCTAAGAGCATTTTGGGAGATCGAGTCGCTGGGCATCACTACTAAAGGTGAGGAAACACCTGATGACAAGAAAGCCAAGGAGAGCTTTGACAGGTCAGTCAGATTCATTAATGAGAGATATGAAGTGGCGTTGCCATGGCGCCAAGATACACCCGAACTGTCAGACAACAAGAAGGTTGCACAAAAGAGGTTTGAAACCCTGAAAAGAAAGCTGAAATCTGACGTGACACTGTTTAAAAGATACAATGATGTAATAGAGGATTACACAGAACAAGGAATATGTGAAGATGTGCCACAGAGCAGTCATTCAACAGAGACAGAGAATGTAACCTACTACTTACCTCATCATGCTGTAATCAGAGAGGACAAAGTAACTACCAAGTTAAGGGTAGTGTTTGATGCTTCGTCACATGAAGAAGGTTGTTCCTCTTTAAATGACTGTTTATTACCTGGCCCAAACCTGAATGCTGACCTCATGAGCATTTTGATCAGATTCAGACAAAATCCTGTAGCTTTCACAGCAGACATTACTAAAGCTTTCCTTCAGATATCTATAACTGAAAGTGACAGAGATGCTGTGAGATTTTTGTGGCTTACAGGACCCCCAGATGTTGAAGGCACCAACACGCGTATAATGAGAATGGCACGTGTTGTGTTTGGAGTAACTTCAAGTCCATTTTTGCTTGCAGCCACTATCAGACATCATCTGGAGAAATATGAAGCTAACCAACCAGACACAGTAAAACTAATGAGAGACTCACTTTATGTGGATGATCTGATCGCTAGCTCAAGTAACTCAGACGAGGCATACAGACTTACTACAGGAGCAAGAGAAATACTGGCTGCTGCCAACATGAACCTCTGTAAGTGGACAACAAACTCCCTTGAACTGAAAACCAAGTGGTCAAACAGCAAGCTTGATTTCGCACAAGAAATACTATCAGAAGAAGAGGTTAAAGCTGAGCTAAAGGCAAGTCAAGTCGCAGTACATCTCAGTAACAGTGAAAGAGTGCAATCTGAACCATTGCTACAGCTGGACAAATACAGCAAACTACAGACCGTACTAAGAGTAACTGCATGGATTCAAAGATTTCTCCACAACTGTCATTCAAAGCAAAGACAAAGGGGAGAACTAACAGCAGAGGAAATGGCAAAATCTGAAAAGGTATGGATACGTGAAGCGCAACTTAACAGTTTTGAAAGAGAAATAACAGAGTTGAAAACTGGAGAAAATGTGCACAAAGACTCAAAAATCAGAGACTTTAAACCCTTTCTAGACGAGCAAGGCTTAATCTGTGTAGGAGGAAGGCTGCATCAGTCAAACATGAGTTTCAATGAGCAGCACCCGTGGTTGTTACCCTCAAATCACAGATTTGCACAACTTCTGATAAAATACAGTCACGAAAATGTCATGCATTCAGGCGTGAGAGACACTCTAGTTCATCTACGAGAGAAGTATTGGATTCCACGCGCGAGACAGTTAGTCAAAAAATGCATTTCAGACTGTACTATCTGTAAAAGATTCAAAGTAAAAGCAGCACAGCAAACAGCTGCACCTCTTCCCAAAGACAGAGTTACTGAAGCACCGCCGTTTGAAGTCACAGGTGTTGACTTTGCAGGCCCACTGTTTGTAAAGTCCAAGAATTCTGCAGAGAAAGCATACATAGCACTTTTCACCTGTGCAGTTACACGTGCAGTGCACCTTGAACTAATATCGAGTCTATCAACAGAAAGTTTCCTTTTGGCATTCAAGAGATTTATTTCACGGAGAGGACTTTGTAGAGTAATCTACTCGGACAATGCAAAAACGTTCAAGAGAGCAGATCAAGATCTAAAGGAACTGTGGAAGGCTATGAAGGAGCCAGAGCTGCTGGAATATTTTTCTGAAAAGGGAATCAAGTGGAAATTTATTGCAGAAAGAGCGGCTTGGTGGGGTGGTTTTTGGGAAAGGTTAGTCCGCTCTGTAAAGGGATGCCTCAAAAGAGTAATGGGCAGAGCATCTCTGAGCTTTGAAGAGTTGACTTCTTTGTTGACAGAAATAGAAGCCACTATTAACTCAAGACCACTCACATTTGTGTACAACGATTTACAAGAACCAGAACCTCTGACGCCAGCTCATTTCCTCATAGGGAAAAGACTTACCTCTTTACCACCAAAGCCATTTTCCACAACAGGTCAGATAGCAAATGCAAATAAAGAAAGGCTGACCCGAAGATGGAAATATCGCCATAGACTTGTCAAGGAATTTTGGAACAGATGGAGGAGGGAGTATTTGCTGGACCTCAGATCGGCTCACACTCGTCATACCCCAAATCCAACACAACTCAAACCAGGAGATTTGGTCCTTATTGGAGATGACAAGATACCACGTCAAACATGGAAAACAGGACTAATCATAGAGGTGTTCCCAGGGAGAGATGGACTAGTCAGATCCTGCGCTATGCGCACTCCAACTGGGACGACGTTAAGAAGACCAGTTCAGCTACTATATCCTTTTGAAGTTAATATTTGAACTGTCTTCTTGGGGGGGAGGATGTTGAATATTTAATAGTTCAGAATGGTTCATACACATAAGTTGATAGTTATTACATATTGAAATACATATAGGACAAATAGATATTATAAACACTTTATAGTTAATCAGAAAAGCTATTTATAGTAGTAATTTAATTAGAATCCCAAAGGTATTTTCCTTCAATGCAGTCGCTAGACATTGTCCACTAGACGGCGCTGGTACTGTACCTTTGGCCATGAAATGTTATTGTTCAAGCTGCAGACCGAAGAAGAAGAAGTCAGTGCTAAGCGATGCAGTGCTATCAGAGGGACGGACGCATGTTAGCCAGCGGGAACGACAAATGTGTTGTAAACTGAGATGCAGCATTCTCCAGTAAAGCCAAATGAAGGTAAAGTTGGGTGTTTGGACATTCTTTCCTTATAACAACTGATGTTACAGCTAAATCCACAACACGCTGAAAAGGCATTCGATAGGGTTGAGTGGGAGTATTTGTTTTTTACTTTGGAGAGGTTCGGTTTTGGTCCTTCCTTCTGTTCCTGGATTAAACTTCTCTATGCTAGTCCTTTAGCTTCAGTGTTAACTAATTGTCGCTATTCTGACTATTTTAGACTTTACCGTGGTACGAGGCAAGGCTGTCCTTTGAGCCCGTTGCTCTTTGCCTTGGCAATTGAGCCGTTAGCCATTGCAATCTGTGGGAGATGGGACTTTCTAGGCATTTGTAGGGGTGGCATCGAGCATAGGGTTTCACTTTATTCAATTTCAATTCAATTCAATTCAACTTTATTTATATAGCGCCATTTCACAACAACAGTCATCTCATAGCACTATCAACTGTAGGGGGGAACCCCCACAGTTGCAGAAAGACCCCAGCAATCAGGCGATCCCCTGTGAGCAAGCACTTGGCGACGGTGGAGAGGAAAAACTCCCTTTTAACAGGAAGAAACCTCCAGCAGAACCAGGCTCAGGGAGGGGCAGTCATCTGCTGCGACTGGCTGGGGGGTGAGGGGATAGAGAAGAAGAAAAGAACAGACATGTGGAGAGCAAACAGCACGATGGGGACTCAATCTATGGGAGAGAACAAACAAATGTTAATGACCAGCGAAAAAAATATTTCATAGAGAGTGAGGAAAGGAGTGAAGCCCAGTGCATTACTGGAGGTCCCCCGGCTGACTAAACCTATTAGCAGCATAACTAAGGGAGGGTTCAGAAACACATGATCCCTCCCTAATTGTAGGCTATATCAAAAAGGTAGGTTTTAGCCCTATTCTTAAAAACAGAGATTGAGTCTGACTCCCGAATCCAGATTGGCAGCTGATTCCACAGGAGAGGAGCTTGATAACTGAAGGCTCTGCCTCCCATTGTACTTTTGGAGATTCTAGGTATTACAAGTTATCCTGCATTTTGGGAGCGTAGTGCTCTGTTAGGATAATACGGTAGTATCAGATCTTTTAAATAAAAAGGACCCTGATTGTTTAGAGCTTTGTAAGTAAGAAGAAGGATTTTAAACTTAATTCTAAACTCTATGGGAAGCCAATGAAGGGAGGCCAGAACCGGAGAGATATGATCTCTCTTTCTAGTACCTGTTAAAACTCTCGCTGCAGCATTTTGGATCAGCTGAAGACTTTTTAAAGATGTTTTAGGACAGCCTGATAATAAAGAATTACAATAATCTAATCTCGAGCTAACAAAAGCGTGGATCAGCTTCTCAGCATCACTCTGAGACAAGATGCTCCTAATCTTGGCAATATTACGCAAATGATAGAAGGCAGTCTTAGAAACAAATTTAATATGTGAATTGAAGGACAAATCCTGATCAAAAATAACTCCAAGGTTCCTCACAGAGCTATTAAGAGAAAGAGTAACTGCATCCAAACTGAAAGTTTGATTTGGAAAGGAATTTCTAAGGTTTTTTGGACCAACAAGAATGACTTCAGTCTTATCTGAATTTAATAGCAGGAAATTACAAGTCATCCAAGCTTTGATTTCCTTAAGACAGGCTTCTAACGTGGCTAATTGATTACTATCATCTGGCTTCATTGACAGGTATAATTGTGTGTCATCTGCATAACAATGAAAATGTATACAGTGCTTTCTAATAATGTTGCCTAACGGAAGCATATATAAACTAAAAAGAGTAGGGCCTAGCACAGATCCCTGTGGAACTCCATGACTAAGCTTTGAGTTGAAAGAAAACTCATTATTTACATGAACAAACTGGAACCTATCAGATAAATAAGATCTAAACCACTGCAATGAAGTTCCATTAAGTCCAACATAGTGTTCTAATCTATCAAGCAGAATATTATGATCGATAGTATCAAAAGCTGCACTAAGGTCTAAAAGGACAAGTACAGAAACTAGTCCATTATCAGATGCAATGAGGAGGTCGTTAGTGACCTTCGCTAAGGCTGTTTCAGTACTATGATGGATTCTAAACCCAGATTGAAACTCTTCAAGTAAACCATTTCCCTGCAGGTGGTCAAATAATTGCGTAGCAACAACTCTTTCTAAGATTTTTGAACTGAAAGGGAGATTAGAGATTGGTCTATAGTTAGCTAAAGCTCCTGGATCTAGCGTTGGCTTTTTGAGTAAGGGTTTAATTACAGCCGTTTTAAAAGCCTGTGGTACATGGCCTAAAGTTAATGAAGAATTGATTATATGAAGAATAAAGCTACCAATAAGTGGGAACACTTCTTTAAATAACCTGGTAGGAATAGGGTCTAAAAGACAAGTTGAAGGTTTGGATGAGGAAACTATTTTGTCTAACTCACAAAGGTCGATTGGAGTAAACTCATCAAGACAGACATCAAAAGAAGGAGTTGTAGTAGTTACAGTATTTAAGTTAACTGTGGGAAGAATCTGATTGATTTTATCTCTGATGGATGAAATTTTATTATTGAAAAAGTTCATAAAGTCCTGACTAGTACGCTCTAAGGGAATGCTAGGATTGACAGAGTCCTGACTCTTTGTCAACCTGGCTACAGTACTGAAAAGAAACCTGGGATTATTCTTGTTCTCTTCTATTAATGCAGAGTAATAACTTGTTCTAGCTTTTCTAAGAGATTTTTTATAAATTAAAAGATGATTTCTCCAAGCTAAATAGATTTCATCTAAATTAGTAGAGCGCCATTTTCTTTCTAATTGACGAGTCTTCTGTTTTAAGCTACGAGTTTCTGTGTTGAACCAAGGAGTTAGAAATCTCTGATTAGACTTTTTCTTTTTTAAGGGGGCCACCAAGTCTAGAGCCTGATGCAGAGAAGCTGAAACACTATCCACCATGTTATCAATTACAGAAGGAGCAAGCTGTCTATAGCTTATTTCCGTTGTGTTGACACATGGCATAGAGGAAACAATCTGCATAAATTTGGAAACAGCATCATCTGAGAGGCATCTTCTGTAATAATATTTTTCTTTAGGAGCCAAATAGTCAGAAATAGTAAAATCAAAGGTTAACAGACAATGGTCTGACAGTACAGGGTTATGAGGAGACACTACAAGATTTTCTATTTCTATGCCATATGTCAGAACAAGGTCCAATGTATGGTGGAGGTAATGAGTAGAATTTCCTACTTTCTGAGAAAACCCAATCGAGTCTAATATTGAATTAAAAGCCACATTAAGGCAGTCACTATCTACATCCACATGTATATTAAAGTCCCTTACTATAATCATTCTATCAGATTTCAGCACTAAATCAGCTAGGAAATCAGCAAATGCAGATAAAAATTCTGAGTAGGTTGATGGGGGACGATAAACTATGGCAAATAAAATTGGGTTTAACCTAAAATTGCTAAAGTGCCCAATACTGAGGACCAGGCCCTCAAAGGAATTATAACATGTTTTTTGCTTTACATTAACTAGTAATTTGGAATGGTAAATTGTTGCTACTCCTCCTCCACGACCAGAACTTCTGGGATTTTGACAGTTTAAATAACCAGAGGGAGTTGATTCATTTAAACCAACATAATCCTCTTGCCCTAACCAAGTCTCTGTAAGGGATATTAAATCAATCTGATGATCAATTAACAGATCATGGACTAACAGAGACTTGGGAGTTAGAGACCTAATATTTAATAAACCACATTTAATTTTTAAATTATGAGGAGGAACAGAGGCCAAATCATTCAATTTAGAGGCTTTATGTTTAATTTGAGTTTTACCAATATTTTGCTTTATCACTTTGGGATGCTTATACATTATATTTTTATTCACTTTGGAGGGAGCAGACAACGATTCTCTGATGGGGAAGACAGGGGCTAAGTTGAGGGGTGGCGGATGAAGAGGAGCTGCAGAGAGGCGTGTAAGACTGCGACTCTGCTTCCTGGTCCCAACTCTGAGTAGTCAAGGTTTTGGAAATTTGGATAAAAAAGATGCCAGATTGTTAGATAAATGAGAAGCACCATCCAAAGTGGGATGAATGCTGTCTCGTCTCATAAGACCAGGTTTTCCCCCAAAAGAGCTCCAATTGTCAATGTAGCCCACGTCATTTTTAGGACACCACACAGACAGCCAGCGGTTCAAGGATGACGAACGACTAAACATGTCATCACTGGTCAGATTGGGGAGGGGCCCAGAGAATACTACAGAGTCCGACATTGTTTTGGCAAAGTCACTCACCGATTCTACATCAAGTTTCGTGACTTCCGACTGCCGGAGACGGATGTCATTAATGCCGGCGTGAATAACAATTGTGGAGTATTTACAGTTACTTTTAGCCAGCATTTTCAAATTTGACTCGATGTCGCCTGCTCTGGCCCCAGGGATGCATTTGACTATGACCGCTGGAGTCTCTAGGTTCACGTTTCTGACTACAGAGTCGCCAATGATCAGAGTTTTTTCCTCAGCGGGTGTGTCGCTGAGCGGGGAAAAACGATTAGAAACGTGAACAGGTTGGTGGTGAACCGGGGCTTTGCGACTAGGCTTCTTTCTCACCGTCATCCACCCAGTCTCCTCGCTGCTGAGGAGAGCCGGGGGACCGCTGACAGGGGGGCCTAAGCTAGCTAGCTCCGCTGCAGCTAATGGGCGTCCGTCGAGATTAACTGGCGCAGACGGTGTTTCAATGCAGCGGAGCCGGGATTCCAAATCAGACAACCTCGCCTCGAGCGCCTCAAAAAGACAACATTTATTACATTTACCGTTATCACTAAAAGAGGCAGAGGTGTAGCTAAACATCTGACAGAGAGAGCACACCAGAGGAGAAGAAAGAGAGCTAGTAGCCATAGCTAATGGCTGGAGAGCAAACCACACAGGCAGACAGCAAAACAGGAAGTGACGATACGTTACCACAAGGAAGTGATGATCCCACGATCAATGCGACGATCTTTTACTATTTCTCTCCAACCCACTTACTTCATTACCCGCTATACTTAACATTTTGGATAGTTTTAGTAGGTTTTCTGGCTATAAAATTAATCTTAATAAGAGTGAATTGTTTCCGATTAATGAAAAGATTTGAGTTCAGGATCTTGAAAATTTTCCTTTCAAGGCTGTTATTGATCATTTTAATTATCTTGGGATATGTGTTACTAAACAACTTAATTACTTGTTTAAAAATAATTTTCTCCCCTTATTTGACCAGTGCAAGCTAATACTTTCCAAATGGTCCCCATTATCCTTGTCTTTAATTGGCAGAATCAATTCTGTAAAAATGATGTTACTTCCAAAGTTTTTATATTTGTTTCAGTGTCTCCCCATTTTTATTCCTAAATCCTTTTTTAAGTCTTTGGACTCTCTGATTACCTCATTTATTTGGAATGGTAAACATCCGAGATTGAGGAAAGTTTTTCTTCAAAGACCCAAATCAGTGGGTGGCATGGCTCTGCCTAACTTTCAATATTACTACTGGGCAGCAAATATCCGGTGCATGTTATATTGGAAACATTTCTATCTGGAACCCAAATCACCCATTTGGATCCTTATGGAGTCACATGTGGACAATCAAACCTCCCTACCGGCAGTTTTAGGTTCACCACTTCCCCTTGCTTTGTCTACACTGGGTAATAACAAAGTAGTTCATCAGTCTCTTAGAATTTGATCTTAATTCAGGAAAAATTTTGGTCTTCAGTTTTTCTCCATGAGAAGTCCAATTGCTGCAAATCATTTATTTACCCCATCAACTATTGATAGTGTATTTCATATATGGCACAGAAAAGGTTTAAAATCTTTTGCGGATTTATATTTTGATGGTAAATTTGCAAGTTTTTCTCAACTTTCCACTAAATTTCACATCACTTCTACACATTTTTTCCGCTTCCTTCAGGTCAGACATTACGTGCAAACCATGACAAAACAATTCCCTCAAAAACCTTCTGATAATCCTCTAGATGATTTTTTTTATTAGTTAAACCAACTTCTAAGGGGGTAATATCAGTTTTATATAATTTAATTTCAAATTTACAATCTTCTTCTCTGGCCGCTATTAAATTGAATTGGGAACAAGATCTTAATTTTACTTTTACTGATGAACTGTGGGACTCTATTCTTGGCCAGGTTCACACTGCATCAATGTGTGCTCGTCACGCTCTTATTCAATTTAAGATTGTACACCGGGTGCACCTGTCCAAGGTTAAGTTAGCACGTATTGACTCGGATATAGACCCAAATTGTGAAAAGTGTGGTAGCGCTCCTGGCACTTTGCTTCACATGTACTGGTCCTGCCCTTCATTGATGAATTTTTGGCATTCTGTTTTTATCACAATGTCTGAAGTCCTGCAATATCAAATCAAACCTGATCCATTATGTGCCATTTTTGGTGTGGCTCCAGAACTTGTCTTGCCAAATTCCAAATTAAAAGTATTCAAATTTTCATTATTATTGGCTAGACGTGCTATATTACTGAAGTGGAAAGACTCTTCTCCCCCTTCACATTTACAGTGGATAAAAGATATAATGTCCTGTTTGGATTTAGAAAAAATCAGATATACAGTTCGTGGCTCTGAAAACAAATTCTATAAATTATGGCGCCCGTTTCTTGATTTCTTTGAAAGACCCACAATTATAGTTTCTGAGTAGCTCATATCCCTTTACCCCACCCCACCTCACACACACAATTTTTCTTTTTGTATTTTTTTTATTATTGTTTATTTAAAGGTTTTTGTGTTTTGAAGCATCCACATTTGTTAGTTTTAAATTTTAGTTTTGCACTGTTTGGTTAAAACAAAAATGAAAATTTCCAATACTTTGTATTGTATTGATACCTCAATTAATAATAATAAAAATACCTTTGAAAGAAAAGAACAGTGTGCGTGGATGTTGAGTCTGGGTGTGTATCTAATGTGAAAGACCTGATCTGAGAGAGAGAGAGAGAGAGAGAGAGAGAGAGAGAGAGAGAGAGAGAGAGAGAGAGAGAGAGAGAGAGAGAGATTTTAATTTTTAAAAGATCTTTAATAAACACACTTGTCCATCAGTCAATACAATTTCTATATCATGCTATGTTACACAGAAAATTAATCCCCCAAAAAACGCCCCAAAAAAAGCTGTCCATCATGAACTGAACAGAGAACATTCTCCAGGGACCAGAGGGTCCTGAAACCTTCCACATCCCCATTCCCCATAAAAAACTGAAAGTCCAGCCTGATTCTGGCTTTAAGTAGCCTCACAAATAAAATTTTGACATCAACATCATTCTCAACATTTTCAAGTTTTCTTCTCCGGCTTACATAGATAGCCAACTTTGCCTGCCCTAAAACAAAGTTCAGTAGTTGACACTTCTGCTTAAAACGACGATTGTACATAAAACCACAAATGAAAACCTGCTTAGAGAAAACTTCCTTAAAAATATGAAAAAGTTTTGTGAGAAGTTCAAAGAGGCCACTCAGGCGCTGACATTCAATAAAACAATGAAAAACAGTCTCTAGCCTAGAGGAACAAAAAACACACTGATCACTGACACTGCTGTTAATCACAGAAACAAAAGCATTGACAGCTATAATACCATGCAGGACCCTCCACTGTAAGTCTCCATGCCTCTTAGGGAGAGGGGCTTTGTAAAGAGCCCTCCAGGCAGGCCGATGCCCTTTTCCTAGTTTAAAATAGGCTCTCCAAGGAGTGTCCACACAGGTGTTCAATCGGTCCTTGTTGAGTGCCATCACCACCAGTCTGTAGAGTGCCTTACCACTGGCTCCTCCAAAGTCCACACCAGTGGGAGCACAGAATGCCAGTAAGGAGCAAGGAGCGACGTCAAAGTCCATATAGAGCGTGAGAGAGGGAAAGGGGTCAGTGCTTTCTGGCTGCAGCGTGCCATTGCAAAAGTCCAAGAGTAGGGAGTGCTCAAGTCCATGAAGCTCCTGTTTCCAGTGTGCAAGAAGACCATCGATGAAACGATTCGACCTGACACCAAGATGAGCTGCTAAAGCTGAGGCGTTGTTGAGGCCAGGACCAGCCAGTTCCACCACTTGCTTCAGAGTGAGAATGTTCCTGGAACACAGCCTATCAAGGAAGGTCCTTCCAACTCCCGGCAGGACACCAAGGCGACCACCAAAAACCAGCGGCTCCTTCAACAACCAGTAGAGGGAATCGCATGGCCCTCTTTGTTTTTTAAAAAGAGTCCACACTGAAAAGAGACTGCGGTAAAAACTGGGTAAAGACAGTGCATTAGAGTTCTTAAAATCCATTAAAAACACAGGGAGGTCTAGCCCAAGCCCAAGGACTCTCTGTAAAATAACACAGGCCAAAGGCCTCCATACCAGGTCCTGGGGGCCCGTCAGCAGTCTCTGTATGAAAGTAAGTCTAAAAGCAGCACCTCTACTAGCTAAATGAATCACTCCTTGCCCCCCCTCCTCTTTGGGAAGAAATAACAGGGCTTGAGGAACCCAGTGGAGTCCACCCCCCCAAAAAAAGTCCACCAAAACAGACTGAATTTTGGACAACAAACCAGCAGGGGGGTCCATGCACATGAGGTGGTGCCACAGGGATGAGGAAACAAGATTATTTAAAATGAGCACTCTTCCTCTAAAAGATATTCTTGGCATTAGCCACTTCCACTTGTTTAGTCTCCCGTTAATTTTCTCTATGACCCCATCCCAATTTTTTTGCTCAAACTGCTGATTTCCAATAAAGACACCAAGATACTTAAAACCTCCTTTTTTTCCAAATCAACCCACCCGGCAGCGTAAGCTGATTTTCTAGTTTCTCCCCCACCATCAGAGCCTCGCTTTTTCCCCAGTTTATCTTTGCAGAGGAAAGTTGGCCAAAAAGATTGACACTCCTAACCAGAACGTCAATGTCACTCTGCTTGTTTAGCAGAATGACTACATCATCTGCATAGGCCGACAGCTTGAACGTGGTGTCACAGCCAGGAAAAGTAACTCCTGATAGATCCCTTCTCAGGCAGTGAAGCAAAGGCTCTATGGCGAGGGAGTACAGCATCCCTGAGAGAGGGCAGCCCTGCCGAACCCCCCTCTGGACTTTTAAAGGGGCAGACAGGCCCCCATTTATCTTCAGCACACTCTCAATGTCACTGTACAAGACCCGTATCCTGGCTATGAAGCCTGGGCTGAACCCAAAAGCTGTTAAAACTGTCCATAAATATTGGTGTTCAACCCGATCAAACGCCTTTTCCTGGTCAATTGAAATCAAACCAGTTTCTACCGCCAATGAACCAGAGACCTCCAAAATATCCCGAATTAAAGTGACGTTGTCACTAATCAGCCTGCCAGGCACACAGTAAGTCTGGTCTACATGAATGAGCTCGCTCATCACCTTTCTCAGTCTTCGGGCCAGAGCTTTTGAGAGAATCTTGTAGTCTGTGCAGAGCAGAGAGACTGGCCTCCAGTTCTTTAGGCTCTGGAGGTCCCCCTTTTTCGGCAACAGTGTGATGATGGCCCTCCTGCAGGTCGTGGGTAGGGTCCCCCTTTCCAAGCTATCTTGGAGAACCTCCAGCAGGTCTGGACCAAGCAGGGGCCAGAATTCCTTAAAAAAGTCCACAGAGAGACCATCTATGCCTGGTGATTTTCCATTCTGGAGGCTCATTAGCGCCGTATGCAGCTCAGACAGAGACAGTGGAGCATCCAAGCCGGCAACAAGGTCCTCTGAGAGCACTGGAAGACCATCAAGGAAAACCTGGCCCAGTGACGTGTCCTCCCTCCACTCTGCTCTAAACAATTCACTGTAAAAGCTAGCAGCGTGTTTCCTGATCTCTGCTGCTGTGGAGATTGTTCTCCCGTCATCGCCCAACAAGGAGTGAATGAGCTTTCTCTGTCCATTTTTCCCCTCCAGTCCAAAAAAGTACTGGGAGGGCGAGTCCATCAGAGCTACATCCATGTAGCGTGAGCGGACCAGAGCACCCTGTGCGGTGACCCCTAGCAAGCTAGCCAAGGCTGACCTTTTTGACTTGAGAGCCTCTAAGTGCTCCTGTTTTCCTGTAGAACTGAGCAACTCCTCTAGTTCTACCACCTCAGTCTCCAGAACTTTCAAGGATTGGGTCAAGCTACGAGTGACATTTTGAGTGTACTGTTGGCAGAGTTGTTTTATCTGGGCCTTACCAAAATCCCACCACAATTGGAGAGAACTAAAAGAGGGTTTTTGTTCCCTGTGTGACTTCCATACATCATGAAAAACTCCCTTAAAAAACACATCATTTAAAAGTGTATTATTAAAATGCCAAAAAGCACTCTTACACTTTACATTTTCAATGAAAACAGAACAAATCAGCAGGCAGTGATCAGTGAAACCAACAGGACAGATACAACTATTTTTAAAAACACTCATTTGGTGTTTAAAACCATAGAAACGGTCTAACCTAGCCATAGATAAGAGGTTATCTTTAGCATGGCTCCAGGTGTACTGCCTCTGGTCCCCATGATGTGATCTCCACACATCGGCCATTTCATGTGCCTTCACTAGTTCCCTCAGCCTATTGGCAGAAGCAGGGTGAGGTTCCTGATGGTTCCTGTCCAGTCTGTGGTTTAATGTACAGTTAAAATCACCCCCCAGAAATAAAAAACTATTTGGATTACAGGATCTAACCGTATCTGATAGCATATTAAAGACCCTGATCCTTTCTGCTCTCTGGGTTGGCACATACACGTTTATAAGAACCAAGTTTACATTTTCAAACTGTACCTTTAGCAAGAGTACATGTCCTTTCACCACCTCTTCTACCTCATAAGAGACAGGCACACAACCCCGAGAGAAAAGTACAGCCACCCCTCCACTATTATTGGATTTGTGGCTAAAAAAAATGCAGCCATCCCACTCTTTTCTCCACTGGCACTCAATGTCTACAGTGCTGTGAGTCTCCTGGACCATCAGCACGTCAAGTGCCTTTAAATTAAAAAGCTTGTATAAAGAGGCCCTTTTTACATCATCCCTGGCCCCGTTTATATTAAGAGTGCCAATTCTAAGGTGGGGCATTAAAAAGGATAAAAATAAGGTACAGTAAAAAAACACACACATAGCATAAAAGGGAAGAAACAAACTAAGAGTCAACATGACTGTTAGTAATTTGTGATTTCAGTTTGACAACCGGTTACTTTTAACGAAAAATTTCCTGATCAGTAAAAGTCTCATTCCCATCATTCAGTTTCATCAGCTTGCGAGCTGATGCCACAAATAACTCCAGATCTGGAAAGTAATTTTCCACTTTCACAGCTCTGCTCCCCTTGGTCACCTGGAGAAATTGCCTAATTTTGGTAAAACAATAGGAGCTTTGCTCCTCCTGCGTCTGCATCATTTCAGACTCAGCTCCACTTTCGTCAGAGACGCTCTCATCTAGTAAAGCTAACTTCCCAACCCTACTAGATTTAGCAGAGCTCTGCAAGTTTTCAGCACTTTTTCTTTTTTGTGCAGCTTTAAAAGGATCCTCTTCAACAAAACTACATTCCTGCATTTCTTCGTGAACTGCAACGTTCGTCATGCAGTGTTTGCTCTGTGTGTCCGCTACAGCCTCAAACCGCTCCTCCCCCGCCTGCAAAGTCTGCTCACCCACGTTCCTTCGTTTAACTGCACTCTTACTTACACCCTCCGCCTCTTTACTCCGGGTGACAGGCTCGTCACAATGATCACAGCTGCCGCCAGACAGAAATTTCCCACCATCAATGTTTGGGGGGGCAACTACCGCGCCCGCTGCGGCTACCTCAGCAGAGGCGGCCGCGGCCGCCCCAGCACAAGCGGACGCGGACACCCCCGCAGAAGTAGAAGCGGACGCGGCCGCGATTGCGGCCGCGACCGCCCCAGCAGAAGCGGGCGCCGCAGCGGCATCCGCCGCACCGCATGTAGCGCTACCCTCCGGACCACCAGAAACAGCGGCGTCACCTTTCTTACCGCCAGTGCTCTTTGTGTTCGCCTTTTCAGGACATGACCTAATAAGATGGCCTTCTGCGCCACACGCAAAACACTTCATGGTTTCAGATGTTGCAAACACCAAGTAGCTAAAGCCGTCAATCCTGAAATTAAAAGACGCGTTCAGTTCAGCAGAGCTGTCTTTCAACACCATGAAACACTGCCTCCTGTGACACACAACATGCCTCAGCAGGGGTGATTTACTACCCAGAGAGACCATTCTGATAGGGGACACAACCTGGCCAAAACGGGACAACTCTCTAATCAGCTGATCATTTTTAACGAAAGGAGGAGCGTTTGAGATGGTGATCCTCCTAGACGGGTTTGCCAGCGGTAAAACGGGAGTAAAAGTGTCACCTATGACCACTCCCTGTGCCACCACCTGATCAGCTTTTTCAGTCGAATCCAGAAAGATCACAATTGCGCTGTTCATCCTCGATGCTGATTTTATGCTGCCATGCCCAACCACCTGTCCTACAGCGAGGCTGGCCTCCTCCACAGAACAGGGAACTGTCGGGAGGATTCTCACACCATGACGCCGGGTCAAGCGCTCGAACTCCACACCACCATCAATCACCGGCATGATGCCGGCCGGGAAAAACCGGCAGCAGAAGCTACCGTTCCCCGACACACTCACCCCAACACTCACACCCCAACACACCCACACTCAACCCACTATATTAAACACACACACCTCAAACACACAAGATAGAGAAAAAGTTAGAAAATACAAAGTTTAACGTACTCACTCGACACCACTCCACACCCCTGCTCCCACAAACGCCCACGCATGCGCACGAGAGAGAGAGAGAAAGAGAGAGAGAGAGAGAGACTTTGACTTTTAAAAAAGCTTTTATTGCACACTTCAAAAAAATGTAAGCACACCAACATCATTCCACCAAGTGTGTCACATTGGAAAAAGTGCAAACTGAAATGTTCCCTCCCACACACAACACAGAGCAGTCCCTGCAGTCCACCTATTCAAAGATCCAGTTCTGTGACAGTCAATTACAGTCAATTAAATGTCATATACCAGTCTGTTCAAACAACATCCCAAAAATGGGTAAAACAGGCAGAGGAACGACCGCCATTCATTCCTCCTGTCGGGCGCGCTTGACCGGCGTTCCCCCTGCTACTTTACGCAGGGCTGTCAGGTGTTTCTTGAGGCGATAACGCTTCCTTTCATCCAGGAAGTCAAGACCAACCTGCCTTCTTAGCACATCCACAGACTTAATGAATTTATCAGTGTCACCAAAGTAGTCGGCGACCCTAATGGCTTTGTTATAGGTTGCATCCAGGAATGCATTTATTTCTTCCAGTGAATACAAACTCGCGTTTGTACTGCATTTTGCCTCAATAGACTCAGTATTAGACACAGTGTCGTTCTCAGATTCCATTTCCTCGTCAGCACCACTCAGCTGACTGCTTGGTTCTCCCGGGCCAGTGGATTTATCATGGGCCACATTTTCTTGGACACCACCCTCAGCAGCTGACTGTCACTGTTCCATCCCCCGCTGTGTAATGGTAGCAGCCTCCGGAAGCACAGCCGCTGATGTCACACAGCGAGATTCTGATGCACCATAAGGTCAGTGGTCCGTCTCCTGCTCCGAAACGGCAGCAGCTGGCGGAGGCACAGCCGCTGACGTCACACAGCGAGATGATTGTGATGCACCATCAGGTCGGTGCTCCATCCCCTCCTCCGATGCGGTAGCAGCTGCCGGCGGCACAGCTGTTGATGTCACACAGCGAGATGATTGTGACGCACCATCAGTGACCCTTCTGGCGACATCGCCATCCACGCTCCCGGCCGCAAGCTGGGCCGCTGCCGGGCCGTCCACAGACACAGCGGCAGGCTCCGTAGCAGATGCAGCGGGAGTGGAGGCCGCGCCGCCGTCCGCAGCTGCGGCGTGAGTGGAGGGCTTGCCGCCGGCACCATCCGCGGCCTCGTCAGGGCCCTCCACCCGCTGCCAGTGCGGACAAGCGAACCGTTTATGGCCCACGTCTCCACACTCAAAACACTTCATCTGTCCCGAGCTCGCATACACCATGTAAGATCCGTCCCCGTGCTTGACCCTGAAGGAGACTTCCAGAGTCTGAGTGGGCGAATCGAGAAACATGAACACCTGTCGCCTGAGCGATTTCACATGTTTGAACTTGGTGGCCTTGCATCCCAAAGGCAGAGTCGTAAACGGGCCCGCAAACTTCCCAAATCTGCGGAGCTCCATCGCCAGCTGCTCGTCAGTGATGAAAGGTGGAACACCTGAGACGGTGATTCTCGTTGATGGGACAGATAAGGGGGACACCTGTACATACATTTCCCTGAACACCACTCCGCTGATAATCAGGGTGTAAACATCGTCTCCAGCCGCTAGAAACACAACCACAGCTCTAGTCATTTGGGAAGCAACGCAGACCGCGTCAGAGCCCACCTGCTTGGCCACAACCTCCAGGAGAAAGAGAGAGAGAGAGAGAGACTTTTGACTTTTAAAAAAGGCTTTATTGCACATTCCGAAATTGCAGAAAGACCAATATCACTTGTCCAAGTGTGTCACATCTCAAAAGTGCAAACATAACTCATCCCCCTGACCCACTGAACACAAAACAGACTTTGACTTTTAAAAAAGGCTTTATTGTACAATTCAAAAATGCAAAAACACCAATATCACGGCCTCAAGTGTGTCACATCTCAAAAGTGCAAACATAACTCATCCCCCTGACCCACAGAACACAAAACGTTCCCTACAGTCCATCTATTGATGAATGCCTCCAAATTGTCCACCATTTGATAGTAAGAGAACTCCACCTGGAGTCTCACTTTCAACAAAACCTTGAAAGCAGACACAGGATCCACATTGCCAGCGTTGCTAGCCCGTTTTTTCCTCGTCAGCCAAATGGCAAGTTTAGCAGTACCAGATAGGAAGTTCATCAAAGTGTGGGCAGCCTTCCTTGCCACTTTATACTTTGGACCGTAAATGAACAGACCAAAAGAGAAGCGTTCACCCAAAGCCTGAAACCACTCGCGCAAAATATCAAAAAGTGCAGATAAACAAAAACATTGAACAAACAAATGCTCCAGGGTCTCAACTTGGGAACAAAACAAACATTCCCCCCCCCCCCACAGTTGGATTGAGGCGTGCTCTGTATTTATTCGTAGCTATTGCCCCATGCACAATAGGTAGCTTGTACATACACCGCCAGCTGCCTTTCGGGGAGACCTCTGGCCCCAAAAAACCCGCCCACCTCGACTCTGTGACATCCATCAGAGAGCGCAGATTGAGAACCTTCACACAGATGTGATACAGCGTCCTTGTCCCGACAAACTGGAACTTTCCCAGGCGAGGATTTCTGAAGGTCAGCAGGTGATCCTCTCCTCCCTGCCACTCCCCCACAGCTGGTTTTATGGAAATGGCAGGAAAGGTGGACACAGTGTCATCATCCCATTGATTGGAAAGAGCGTTATTTGTCGCAAACCCTCGAAGCGGTTGTGGCAGGGTAGCGCACACGTCCCCCACCACTCTTTGCAGCAGCCTGACAGATGTAATGTTGGCACTCCGCCTCAGCGTATCCATCGATGTGGTCGACATCTTCATAAGATGACCAAGCTTGGTACAGCGTGCCTCCCGCAAACAAGTCCGCAGACTGACCAACTGCAGCACCTCAGCGTCGATGAATCGATTGAAAAACAGTGGTTCCGTAAAGGAGGCATTGTGCAGTTCGAAGCCTGAAGCAGGCGATCTTGGAGTGTATGTCCACCAGGCCCTGTCCCCCCTTGGCCACAGGCAGGTAGAGAACAGGTGCACGGACCCAGTGGCGACCAGACCAAAAGAAGTCCACGATGATCTTCTGAACGTCCTCCACGAGGCTCCTGGGCGGTGTCAAAGCCACAAGCCTATGCCAAAGAGCCGAGGCGACCAGATTATTGGTGACCAGAACCCTGCGCCTATATGACAGCTGTGGTAGCAACCATTTCCATTTTGAAAAGCGAGCACACACCTTGTCCTTAACACCCTCCCAGTTCTTTCGTTCAAAAGCCTCCGAACCCAGAAAACCCCCCAACACTTTGAGACCGGCGGTCCCCCACTGAAGACCGCCGGGTAGGCGAGGGACGTCTTGACGCGACCACTGACCCACCAATAGACCGTCACTCTTGGCCCAATTCACCCATGCAGATGATGCCCTTTCATAAACTGACAAAGTGTCCACCAGACGCTGCACATCCCCGTGGGAGGTGATGAAAACGTTGACGTCGTCCGCATAAGCTGACAAGACGATCGGGCAGCAACAGCTTGATGGCCCCGGCAGAACCAGACCACCAAGCCGAGTGCGCAACCTGCACAGCAAAGGCTCAATAGCCAAGCTGTACAGCTGACCCAAGAGTGGACACCCCTGGCGTATTCCCTGGTGTACAGGGATTGGCCAACTCAGGCCTGCCCCCATCTTTACCAAACACTCAGCTCCAGTATATAGCAGATTGACCCACCTCAAAAACATATTGCCAAAACCAAACCCCCTCAGGGTGGAAAACAAATAGGAATGGTCAACCCTATCAAAAGCCTTTTCTTGGTCCAAAGACACAGTCCCGAACTGTAAGTCATGACATTTACTGAGCTGGAGAACGTCACGTATGAGGAAAACATTGTCCATAATGTTCCGGTCAGGAATACAATATGTTTGATCCTTATCTACGAGAGACAGAGAGAGACTTTTTTGACTTTTCAAAAAAGGCTTTATTGTACAATTCAAAAATGCAAGAACACCAATATCACGGCCCCAAGTGTGTCACATCTCAAAAGTGCAAACATAACTCATCCCCCTGACCCACAGAACACAAAACGTTCCCTACAGTCCATCTATTGGTGAATGCCTCCAAATCGTCCACCATTTGGTAGTTAGAGAAAAAGAGAGAGAGAGAGAGAGAGATTTTGATTTTTAAAAGATCTTTAATAAACACACTTGTCCATCAGTCAATACAATTTCTATGTCATGCTATATTACACAGAAAATTATTCCCCCAAAAAAACGCCCCAAAAAAAAGCTGTCCATCACGAACTAAACAGAGGACATCCTCCAGGGACCAGAGGGTCCTGAAACCTTCCACATCCTCATTCCCCATAAAAAACTGAAAGTCCAGCCTGATTCTGGCTTTAAGTAGCCTCACAAATAAAATTTTGACATCAACATCATTCTCAACATTTTCAAGTTTTCTTCTCCGGCTTACATAAATAGCTAACTTTGCCTGCCCTAAAACAAAGTTCAGTAGTTGACACTTCTGCTTAAAACGACGATTGTACATAAAACCACAAATGAAAACCTGCTTAGAGAAAACTTCCTTAAAAATGTGAAAAAGTTCTGTGAGAAGTTCAAAGAGGCCACTCAGGCGCTGACATTCAGTAAAACAATGAAAAACTGTCTCCCTAGAAGAACAAAAAACACACTGATCACTGACACTGCTGTTAATCACAGAAACAAAAGCATTGACAGCTATAATACCATGCAGGACCCTCCACTGTAAGTCTCCATGCCTCTTAGGGAGAGGGGCTTTATAAAGAGCCCTCCAGGCAGGCCGATGCCCTTTTCCTAGTCTAAAATAGGCTCTCCAAGGAGTGTCCACACAGGTGTTCAATCTGTCCTTGTTGAGTGCCATCACCACCAGTCTGTAGAGTGCCTTACCACTGGCTCCCCCAAAGTCCACACCAGTGGGAGCACAGAATGCCAGTAAGGAGCAAGGAGCGACGTCAAAGTCCATATAGAGCGTGAGAGAGGGAAAGGGGTCCGTGCTTTCCGGCTGCAGCGTGCCATTGCCAAAGTCCAAGAGTAGGGAGTGCTCAAGTCCATGAAGCTCCTGTTTCCAGTGTGCAAGAAGACCATCGATGAAACGATTTGACCTGACACCAAGATGAGCTGCTAAAGCTGAGGCGTTGTTGAGGCCAGGACCAGCCAGTTCCACCACTTGCTTCAGAGTGAGAACGCTCCTGGAACACAGCCTATCAAGGAAGGTCCTTCCAACTCCCGGCAGGACACCAAGGCGACCGCCAAAAACCAGCGGCTCCCTCAACAACCAGTAGAGGGAATCGCATGGCCCTCTTTGTTTTTTAAAAAAGAGTTCACACTGAAAAGAGACTGCGGTAAAAACTGGGCAAAGACAGTGCATTAGCGTTCTTAAAATCCATTAAAAACACAGGGAGGTCTAACCCAAGCCCAAGGACTCTCTGTAAAATAACACAGGCCAAAGGCCTCCATACCAGGTCCTGGGGGCCCGTCAGCAGTCTCTGTATGAAAGTCAGTCTAAAAGCAGCACCTCTACTAGCTAAATGAACCACTCCTTGCCCCCCCTCCTCTTTGGGAAGAAATAACAGGGCTTGAGGGACCCAGTGGAGTCCACCCCCCAAAAAAAGTCCACCAAAACAGACTGAATTTTTGACAACAAACCAGCAGGGGGGTCCATGCACATGAGGCGGTGCCACAGGGATGAGGAAACAAGATTATTCAAAATGAGCACTCTTCCTCTAAAAGATATTCTTGGCATTAGCCACTTCCACTTGTTTAGTCTCCCGTTAATTTTCTCTATGACCCCATCCCAATTTTTTTGCTCAAACTGCTGATTTCCAATAAAGACACCAAGATACTTAAACCCTCCTTTTTTCCAAAACAGCCCACCCGGCAGCGTAAGCTGATTTTCTAGTTTCTCCCCCACCACCAGAGCCTCGCTTTTTCCCCAGTTTATTTTTGCAGAGGAAAGTTGGCGAAAAAGATTGACACTCCTAACCAAAACGTCAATGTCACTCTGCTTGTTTAGCAGAATGACTACATCATCTGCATAGGCCGACAGCTTGAACGTGGTGTCACAGCCAGGAAAAGTAACTCCTGATAGATCCCTTCTCAGGCAGTGAAGCAAAGGCTCTATGGTGAGGGAGTACAGCATCCCTGAGAGAGGGCAGCCCTGCCGAACCCCCCTCTGGACTTTTAAAGGGGCAGACAGGCCCCCATTTATCTTCAGCACACTCTCAATGTCACTGTACAAGACCCGTATCCTGGCTATGAAGCCTGGGCTGAACCCAAAAGCAGCTAAAACTGTCCATAAATATTGGTGTTCAACCCGGTCAAACGCCTTTTCCTGGTCAATTGAAATCAAACCAGTTTCTACAGCCAATGAATCAGAGACCTCCAAAACATCCCGAATTAAAGTGACGTTGTCACTAATCAGCCTGCCAGGCACACAGTAAGTCTGGTCTACATGAATGAGCTCGCTCATCACCTTTCTCAGTCTTCGGGACAGAGCTTTTGAAAGAATCGTATAGTCTGTGCAGAGCAGAGAGACTGGCCTCCAGTTCTTTAGGCTCTGGAGGTCCCCTTTTTTCGGCAACAGTGTGATGATGGCCCTCCTGCAGGTCATGGGTAGGGTCCCCCTTTTCAAGCTATCTTGGAGAACCTCCAGCAGGTCTGGACAAAGCAGGGGCCAGAATTCCTTAAAAAAGTCCACAGAAAGACCATCTATGCCTGGTGATTTTCCATTCTGGAGGCTCATTAGCGCCGTATACAGCTCAGACAGAGACAGTGGAGCATCCAAGCCGGCAACAAGGTCCTCTGAGAGCACTGGAAGACCATCAAGGAAAACCTAGCCCAGTGACGTGTCCTCCCTCCACTCTGCTCTAAACAATTCACTGTAAAAGCTAGCAGCGTATTTCCTGATCTCTGCTGCTGTGGAGATTGTTCTCCCGTCATCGTCCAACAAGGAGTGAATAAGTTTTCTCTTTCCATGTTTCCCCTCCAGTCCAAAAAAGTACTGGGAGGGCGAGTCCATCAGAGCTACATCCATGTAGCGTGAGTGGACCAGAGCACCCTGTGCGGTGACCCCTAGCAAGCTAGCCAAGGCTGACCTTTTTGACTTGAGAGCCTCTAAGTGCTCTCGTTTTCCTGTAGAACTGAGCAACTCCTCTAGCTCTACCACCTCAGTCTCCAGAACTTTCAAGGATTGGGTCAAGCTACGAGTGACATTTTGAGTGTACTGTTGGCAGAGTTGTTTTATCTGTGCCTTACCAAAATCCCACCACATTTGGAGAGAACTAAAAGAGGGTTTTTGTTCCCTGTGTGACTTCCATACATCATGAAAAAACCTCTTTAAAAAACACATCATTTAAAAGTGTATTGTTAAAATGCCAAAAAGCACTCTTACACTTTACATTTTCAATAAACACAGAACAAAACAGCAGGCAGTGATCAGTGAAACCAACAGGACAGATACAACTATTTTCAAAAACACTCATTTGATGTTTAAAACCATAAAAACAGTCTAACCTAGCCATAGATAAAAGGTTATCTTTGACATGGCTCCAGGTGTACTGCCTCTTGTCCCCATGATGTGATCTCCACACATTGGCCATTTCATGTGTTTTCACCAGTTCCCTCAGCCTATTGGCAGAAGCAGGGTGAGGTTCCTGATGGTTCCTGTCTAGTCTGTGGTTTAATGTACAGTTAAAATCACCCCCCAGAAATAAAAAACGATTTGGATTACAGGACCTAACCGTATCCGAAAGCACGTCAATGACCCTGATCCTCTCTGCTCTCTGTGTTGGCACATACACGTTTATAAAAACGAAGTTCACGTTTTCAAACTGTACCTTTAATAAGAGGAAATGACCTTTCACCACCTCTTCTACCTCATAAGAGACAGGCACACAACCCCTAGAGAAAAGTACAGCCACCCCCCCCCCCCACTGCTATTGGATTTGTGGCTAAAAAAAATGCAGCCATCCCACTCTTTTCTCCAATGGCCCTCAATGTCCACAGTGCTGTGAGTCTCCTGGACCATCAGCACCTCAAGTTTCTTTAAATTAAAAAGCTTGTATAAAGAGGCCCTTTATACATCATCCCTGGCCCCATTAATATTGAGAGTGCCAATTCTAAGGTGGGGCATTAAAAAGGATAAAAATAGGGTACAGTAAAAAAACACACACATAGCATAAAAGGGAAGAAAAAAACTAAGAGTCAACATGACTGTTAGTAATTTGTGATTTCAGTTTAACAACCAGTTTCGTTAAACGATATATTTCCTGATCAGTGAAAGTCTCATTCCCATCATTCGGTTTCATAAATTTGCGAGCTGATGCCACGAATAACTCCAGATCTGGAAAGTAATTTTCCACTTTCACAGCTCTGCTCCCCTTAGTCACCTGGAGAAACTTCCTAATCTTGGCAAAACAATAGGAGCCTTGCTCCTCCTGCGTCTGCATCAGTTCAGACTCAGCTCCACTTTTGTCAGAAGCGCTCTCATCCAGTAATTCTAAATCCCCAACCCTACTAGATTTAGCAGAGCTCTGCAAGTTTTCAGCACTTTTTCTTTTTTGTGCAGCTTTAAAAGGATCCTCTTCAACAAAACTACATTCCTGCATTTCTTCGTGAACTGCAACATTTGTCATTCAGTGTTCGCTCTGTGTGTCCGCTACAGCCTCAAACCGCTCCTCCCCCACCTGCAAAGTCTGTTCATCCACGTTCCTTCGTTTAACTGCACTCATTTCGCCCTCCACCTCTTTACTCCGGGTGACAGGCTCGTCACAATGATCAGAGCTGCCGCCAGACAGAAATTCCTCACCATCACTGTTTGGGGGGGCAACTACCGCGCCAGCCGCGGCCACCCCAGCAGAGGCGGACGCGGACGCGGATGCGGACGCGGACGCCCCCGCAGAAGCAGAAGCGGACGCGGCCACAAACCGCGGCCGCGACCGCCCCAGCAAAAGCGGGCGCCGCAGCGGCATCCGCCGCACCACATGTAGCGCTACCCTCCGGACCACCAGAAACAGTGGCGTCACCTTTCTTACTTCCAGTGCTCTTTGTGTTCGCCTTTTCAGGACATGACCTAATGAGATGGCCCTCTGCACCACACGCAAAACACCTCATGGTTTCAGATGTTGCAAACACCAAGTAGCTAAAGCCGTCAATCCTGAAGTTAAAGAGGCTGCACGGTGCACGGTGGTTAGCACTGCGGCAGCACAGTTTACCCTTGGCCGGGGGATTGTGGGGATCGTGGGATCGTGGGTTCGATCCCAGCCCCCGACCAACAGTGATCTGTGTGGAGTTTGCATGTTCTCCCCGTGTTGCGTGGGTTTACTCCGGGATTTCTCCGGTTTCCTCCCACATGCCAAAAACATGCAGGTTAGGTTAATTGGAGACTCTAAAGTGGACCTAGGTAAAGACATGTATGTTAGGTTAATTGGCTGTTCTAAATTGTCCCTAGATATCTGTTTCCTATAGGCCCTTAGAATAGAGGGTTAGTATTAATGAAAGCGCTTTGAGTGGTCTTTGTGACTAGAAAAGCGCTATATAAGTGCAGGTTAGTTAGTTAGTTAGTTAGTTAAAAGACACGTTCAGTTCAGCAGAGCTGTCTTTCAACACCATGAAACACTGCCTCCTGTGACATACAACATGCTTCAGCAGGGGTGATTTACTACCCAGAGAGACCATTCTGATAGGGGAAACAACCTGGCCAAAACGGGACAACTCTCTTATCAGCTGATCATTTTTAACGAAAGGAGGAGCATTTGAGATGGTGATCCTCCTAGACGGGTTCGCCAGCAGTAAAACGGGAGTAAAAGTGTCATTTATGACCACTCCCTGTGCCACCACCTGATCAGCTTTTTCAGTTGAATCCAGAAAGATCACAATTGCGCTGTTCATCCTCGATGCTGATTTTATACCGTCATGCCCAACCACCTGTCCTACAGCGAGGCTGGCCTCCTCCACAGAACAGGGAACTGTCGGGAGGATTCTCACACCATGACGCCGGGTCAAGCGCTCAAACTCCACACCACCATCAATCACCGGCATGATGGCCGGCCGGGAAAAACAGGCAGCAGAAGCTACCGTTCCCCGACACACTCACACCAACACTCACACCCCAGCACACACACACTCAACCCACTATATTAAACACACACACTTCAAACACACACGATAGAGAAAAGTTAGAAAAAAAAAAACAAAGTTTAAAGTACTCACTCGACACCACTCCACACCCCTGCTCCCACAAACGCTCACGCATGCGCACGAGAGAGAGAGAGAGAGAGAGAGAGAGAGAGAGAGAGAGAGAGACTTTGACTTTTCAAAAAAGGCTTTATTGTACAATTCAAAAATGCAAGAACACCAATATCACGGCCCCAAGAGTGTCACATCTCAAAAGTGCAAACATAACTCATCCCCCTGACCCACAGAACACAAGACGTTCCCTACAGTCCATCTAGAATGCCTCCAAATTGCCCACCATTTGGTAGTAGGAGAACTCCACCTGGAGTCTGACTTTCAACAAGGCCTTGAAAGCAGACACAGGATCCACATTGCCAGCGTTGGTAGTCCGATTTTTCCTTGTCAGCCAGATGGCAAGTTTAGCAGTACCAGATAGGAAGTTCAGCAAAGTGTGGGCAGACTTCCTTGCCACTTTATACTTTGGACCGTAAATGAACAAGCCAAAAGAGAAACGTTCACCCAAAGCCTGAAACCACTCCCGCAAAAGATCAAAAAGGCCAGATAAATGGAAACATTGAACAAACAAATGCTCCAGGGTCTCAACTTGGGAACAAAACAAACAGTCCCCCCACACACACACATTTGGATCCAGGCGTGCTCCGTATTTATTTGTAGCTATTGCCCCATGCACAATCCTCCACTGGAGATCTGCTGTCCGTTTCTCAATAGGGAGCTTGTACATGCACCGCCAGCTGTCTTTCGGGGAGACCTCTGGCCCCAAAAAACCCGCCCACCTCGACTCTGTCACGTCCATCAGAGAGTGCAGATTCAGAACCTTCACACAGATGTGATACACCGTCCTCGTCTCGACAAACTGGAACCTGCCCAGGCGAGGATTTCTGAAGGTCAGCAGGTGATCTTCCCCTCCCTGCCACTCCCCCACAGCTGGACTAATGGAAATGGCAGGAAAGTTGGACACAGTACACATATAAATGATATATGTAAAGTTTCAGAAAAAATGGACTTAATATTGTTTTCCGATGACACTAATCTATTATGCACTGGAAGCAATTTGGAACAACTTCTGGATACACTCGGAAAGGAATTAGGAAAGCTTAAACTGTGGTTTGATTCAAACAAATTAACGCTCAATTTAAGTAAGACAAAATTTATAGTCTTTAACAACCATCACAACAACTCAGTATCTAAACTCAGTGTAAATGGTGTAGAGATTGAAAGGGTATCTGAAACTAAATTTCTTGGAGTAATAATTGATAATAAACTGGGTTGGAAGTCACATATTAATTATATTAAAGGTATAATATCCAAATCAATTGCAATACTACACAGAGTGAAATATTTGCTGAATCAACCCACACTATATACCTTGTATCATTCATTAATACTCCCATATATGACATGTTGTAATGAAGTATGGGGAAATACATATAAAACAAACATATATCCAGTCTTTATGCTTCAGAAGAGAGCTATTAGAATAATAAACAAAGCAGCTTACAGGGAACCAACAAACCCACTTTTGTTGAAAGATCTGGTTGACTTTAAAACTGCAATAATAATGTTTAAAGTGAAGAATCTATCACTGCCCGCAAATATCCAAAAGTTGTTCCAAATAAGGGAGAAACAATATCATTTCAGAGGAACATGTATATTTCAAAAACCTTCAGTGAGAACTACCACCAAGCAACACTGTGTTTCAGTGCAAGGAGTCAGATTATGGAACGATTTTGGACCTGAATTAAAATCATGTACAACGCTTGGACAATTTAAACAAAAACTAAAGGAAGAAATGCTCCAAACATATATACAAGATGACATGTAAAATCACATAAGGATTGTCATATCCAGCCTGTGTTGTGTTGTAGCTTAGTTTTTTTGTCACATTTTGTCTTAGCTTCGTTCTGAATTGTAATCGCTCTTGTTTTGTTTTTTTTTCTTTTGAATTCTTGGATGGAACATGGGTGGGCAATATAAGCTCCGGCTTCAGCCATCACCCATTTTAGATAACTTATGCTGAACTGTATAATCAGAGGAGTTATTGTCTAATTTGACCTTGTTGGATTTTCTTTCCCCTTTTGTTATATTATTCAGTTTCTTTTAACCTGTACTATCCGAAATAAAGATTCATTCATTCATTCATTCATTCATTCATTCAGTGTCGTCATCCCATTGACTTGAAAGAGTGCGGTTCGTCGCAAACGCTCGTAGCGGTTGTGGCAGTGCAGCACACACTTCCCCTACCACCCTTTGCAGCAGTCTGACAGATGTAATGTTGGCACTCCGCCTCAGCGTTTCCATCGATGTGGTCGACATCTTCATAAGATGACCAAGCTTGGTACAGCGTGCCTCTCGCAAACAAGTCCGCAGACTGACCGACTGCAGCACCTTAGCGTCTATGAATCGATTGAAAAACAGTGGTTCCTTGAACAGCCACATGCCCGGTGTCTCATCATGGAAGCAGGCTATGGTGAAGACTCGCCATGCATGCAAGACGGACATGTAAAAAGCAGAAAGTCCAGTAAGGTCCACGTCCCCAGATGTCACGAGGAAGAGCTGCTTATCATAGCCCAAGCGACCAACTCTCCTCAGGAGCAGTTTAGCGGTGTTCATCCAGCAGGGTCCACATCCGTAAAGGAGGCATTGTGCAGTTCGAAGCCTGAAGCAGGCGATCTTGGAGTGTATGTCCACCAGACCCTGTCCCCCCTCGGCCACAGGCAGGTAGAGAACAGGTGCATGGACCCAGTGGCGACCAGACCAAAAGAAGTCTACAATGATCTTCTGAACCTCCTCCACAAGGCTCCTGGGCGGTGTCAAAGCCACAAGCCTATGCCAAAGAGCCGAGGCGACCAGATTATTGGCGACCAGAACCCTGCCCCTATATGACAGCTGTGGTAGCAACCATTTCCATTTTGAAAAGCGAGCACACACCTTGTCCCTAACACCCTCCCAGTTCTTTCGTTCAAACGCCTCCGAACCCAGAAAAAACCCCAACACTTTGAGACCGGCGGTCCCCCACTGAAGACCGCCGGGTAGCCGAGGGACATCTTGACGCGACCACTGGCCCACCAATAGACCCTCACTCTTGGCCCAATTCACCCGGGCAGAAGATGCCCTTTCATAAACTGACAAAGTGTCCACCAGACACTGCACATCCCCCGTTGGACATGATGAAAACGCTGATGTCATCAGCGTAAGCAGACAAGACGATCGGGCGGCAACAGCTTGATGGCCCCGGCAGAACCAGACCACCCAGCCGAGTGCGCAACCTGAACAGCAAAGGCTCAATAGCCAAGCTGTACAGCTGACCCGAGAGTGGACATCCCTGGCGTATTCCCCGGTGTACAGGGATTGGCCGACTCAGCCCTGCCCCCATCTTTACCAAACACTCAGCTCCAGTATATAGCAGATTTACCCACCTCAAAAACATATTGCCAAAACCAAACCCCCTCAGTGTGGAAAACAAATAGGAATGGTCAACCCTATCAAAAGCCTTTTCCTGGTCCAAAGACACAATCCCGAACTGTAAGTCATGACATTTACTGAGCTGGAGAACGTCACGTATGAGAAAAACATTGTCCATAATGGTTCGGTCAGGAATACAATATGTTTGATCCTTATGTACGATCAAACCCAAGACATTGTTCAGTCTATTTGCCAGGGCTTTAGAAACCACCTTGTAGTCCGTGCAAAGAAGAGCCACGGGCCTCCAGTTTTTCAGCAGGGCCAAGTCCCCCTGCTTAGGCAACAGAGACAGCACTGCACAGCGGCAGGAGACAGGTAATGTTCCCTTTCTGTAACAGGCAGTTAGAACATCATAGAAGTCTGATCCAATAACATTCCAAAAATGCTTAAAGAATTCAGCTTAAAGACCATCAATTCCAGGTGCGCGTCCCAGAGCCATCTGATTAACAGCCACAGTTAACTCATCCAAAGTCAGGGCACAGTCCAGAGCGGCCCTGTCATCCGGGCTGAGCACCGGAAGGCCTTCAAAGAGCTGATTTTGAGATTCTCTGCAACCCGTTCCCGCAGCAAACAGGGCCCTGTAGTAATCCACTGCATGGCACCGCATCTCGGATGGATTTGTAGTCAGTCGACCATCTGGGAGCGTCAAGCAAGCCATCAACTTCTTTTTCGCAGCAGACTTCTCCAAATTGAAGAAGAAGGACGTTGGGGCATCCATGTCCTGCAGGCGAGTGAAGCGTGACCTCACTAGCGCCCCCTTCACCCTTTCCTGCATGAATGTGCGCAGGGCCGATCTCTTCTCCTGCAGCAAAGGACCAGCGGTAGAATCCTGACTCATAACCAAGCTGTCCTCCAGCCTCTTGACAGCGTCCTCAAGTTCACTGACCTTGGCCTTGATGACGGCAGTTGAGTTCGCAGTGTACCATTGACAAAAAAGGCAAATTTGCACTTTGCCAACGTCCCACCACTATTCCAGGGAACTAAAACGAGCCTTTGTGGTCCTCCAGTGTTCCCAGAAGTACACAAAATACTGACAAAAGGCATTGTCCTGAAGGAGCTTGTTATTGAAATGCCAATAAGATTTTGTCTGTTTCCCTGGTGAGTTAAGTAACACCGCAGTGGCCAGGTGATGATCCGTAAAACCGACGGGACTTATGTTACTGTGAAGGATTCCGGGGCCAAAGGTTCTAGAAACATATATCCTGTCTAATCTAGCAGCACTGACAACACTGTCAGTGACCCTGACCCAGGTATACTGTCTCGCGTTTGCATTTTTAGACCTCCATGGGTCCAGTAAGTCGAACTGCACAGTGAAATTTTCCAAGATTCGAGAAGACTGCAGATGGGGTTCTGCGTTAGTGCGATCCACCGTGAAGTCCAAGGTACAGTTGAAATCACCATCAACAACAAGTTGTTCTTGGTGATAGCGCTGCAATTCAGTAGTCAGTATATTGAAAAAGGCAACCCTTTCAGCACCGTGGTTCGGCGCGTAAACGTTTACCAGGCAAAACACGGAATCCCCTATTTGGGCCCAACAAGAAGCAGCCTGCCCCTCACTATCTCCACCACCGATAAAACTTGTGCATTTGCTGATTCCCCAAACAAAATGGCCACCCCCGCTCTAAGATTGGTACCGTGACTGAGTGAAAAAGTGCCTTTCCACCACAAGTCCCAGTCCACTTCATCTGCTGAAGTGGTATGAGTTTCCTGCAAAAACAAAATGTTGAGACTTTTTCGTCGGAACAGATCACTAATGAATCCCCTCTTATGATTGCCCCTCCCACCATTGATGTTTAAGGACCCTAATTTTATTTTCTGCATTAGGCGATAGATGTGAGGAACACCGTGCTGTTGCCATGGAAATCATTCCATCTTCGCGCACTTGGCCTTTTGTCCCCCTGCTAATTTACGCAGGGCTGTGAGGTGCTTCTTCAGGCGGAAGCGTTTTCTTTCATCCAGGAGGTCAACACCAACCTGCCTCTTCAGTACATTAACAGACCGAATGAATTTGTCAGTGTCACTGAAGTAATCAGCGACGTTAACGGCCCTGTTATTATAGGTTTCATCCAGGAAAGCATTTATTTCTTCCAGTGAATACAAACCCGCATTTGTACTGCAAGTTGCCCCAATAGACTCATTTTTAGCGGACACAGCGTCAGAAACACTCTCCATTTCCTCGTCAGCACAACTCTGCTGACTGTTGGATTCAGCTGGCACGTCAGCTGGCGCAGCTGATCCGTCATCAGCCACCTTTTCCGGGGCAGCGCCTACATCAGCCGACCGGCGTTGTTCCGCCTGCTGCTCTGAAGTGGCATCAGGCTGCGGAAGCACAGCCGCTGACATCACACAGCGCGATTCTGACTCAACGTCATTGACTGTTTGGGCGCCATCACCAGCGACCCCCCCAGCTGCAGGCTGCACTGCAGGCGCCACAGGCAGGCTGTCCACAGACACAGCGGCAGGCTCCGGAGCAGGATCGGCGGAAGGCCCCGCAACGTCGTCCGCAGCAGCGGCGGGTGCGGAGGCCTCGCTGCCAGGCTGTGCACCCCCGCCGGGCTCTGCCGCGGCGGAAGCCCCCGCAACGCCATCCGCAGCAGCGGCAGGAGCAGAAGCCGCACCGCCGGCTCTAGCCGTGGCTCCATCAGAGCCCCCCCCCCCCCCACTGCCTGTGCGGGCAAGCGAAACGTTTATGGCCCACGTCTCCACATTCAAAACACTTCATCTGTCCTGAGCTCGCATACACCATATAGTAGCCGTCCCCATGTTTGACCCAGAAGGACACTTCCAGAGTTTGTGTGGGCGAGTCCAGAAACATGAACACCTGTCGCCTGAGTGATTTCACATGTTTTAACTGGGCTTTCCTGAATCCCAAACTCACGTGTCTAAACGAGCCCACAAACTTCCCGAATCTGCGGAGCTCCGTCGCCAACTGCTCGTCAGTGATGAAAGGTTGAACACCCGAGACGGTGATAAGCGTTGATGGAACTGATAAGGGGGACACCTGTACAGACATGTCCCCGATTACAATGCCGCTCGCAACCAGAGCGTGGACATTCTCCTCAGCAGCCAGAAACACAACTACAGCTCTATTCATCCTGGACGCATAGCAGATCGCATCATGGCCCACCTGGTCACCCACAGCCATAAGGACCCCCTTCACAGTAACAGTGAGAGAGAGAGAGAGAGAGAGAGAGAGATATTTTTGATTTTTAAACACACCTTTATTGTCACAAATTCAACAGAAAAACACAACTAAAACAACTAAAAGAAGCAATGGAAAAGAAAAATGTCTCACTGACAAGAAATCAAAGACACAAGTAACCAAAAAAGGAAAACTAAAACAAAAAACTTGCTTCTTACATCAGGATTATACCATAGGTAATTTTCCCCTCCTTAACACAACACAGGATGTGCTTAAAGCACCACATAGCCTCAAAGGTTTCAACATTCTGCATCAGATGATAGTAATTGTAATCAATCACTATTCGAGCCTTAATCATGCCAACCAGTATGTCTTTTACATTACAATCCAGCAGTTGTTCAATTTTTCTTTTCCTACTAACATAAATAGCCATTTTAGCCTGACCCAGGATGAAATTTAAGAGTTCACTCTTTTTCTTAGTCCTCAGTCTATATGGAAAGCCCAAGATAAAAATCTGCTGGGAAAAGACTTCTCCAAACAGATAAAACAGTTTCCCCCAAAAAACAAACAACGATTGCAGTCTGTTACAGTCCAGAAAACAATGGAACACAGTTTCTTTCTGAGGACAAAATGGACAAACCTCAACAACATTTGGGTTTAAAAGAGAGATAAAAGCATTTACAGCCACAGCACCATGTAAAACTCGCCATTGTAGGTCTCCAACCTTCTTAGTTAATGGTGGTTTATAGAGTGCTCTCCAGGCAGGCCTCACCTCTGGACCCAGACCCAAGTGTTTCCTCCATGGTGTATCAGCTCGACCTTTTAACTTATTCACATTTAGAATTTTCACCAAAAGTCCATACATTTTTTTACCAGGAGAGTCACAAATGTTAATGTGCTCAGAGTTTAAAAACACACCAGTGCCATCTTTAAAATCAGGAGATAAAATACTAAAAGAAAAAGGTTCATCAGCAGTTTGTACAGAGTTTTCGCAGTGTAAAACAATAGCAGAGTGTTCTTCTGCAGACAGGCAGTCTCTCCAATCTTTCAACAAGTTCATTATAACTCTGACTGAAGAAACGCCAAGAGCCGAGCACAGGGCAACAGCATTGTCCAAGTTAGGACCACATAAATTTACCAAGTGTCCCAGCGTTGTGACCTTTGCAAAAATAAACTTTTTTAAAACAGAAGGTCCTAAAACATTGCCCACATCAAAACGGGTCCCGAACACAAGTGGTTCCTTTAAAAGCCAGAAAGGCGGCAAGGAAGCCTGGGGAGAGTTCTTTTTAAAAAGTCCCCAGATTTTAAAAGCACTTTGGTAAAACTGGGGAAGTTCTGGGAGTTTTTGGCCCCTTAAATCCATTAAAAGCAGCGACTCCTCTAGTCCAAGCCCTCCACAGCGAGCCAGGACAGCCCTGGCAATAGGTCTCCACACAAGGTCAAGGGGGCCACTCAGCAGTCGCTGAATGAACTGCAGGCGAAAGACAGCCCCCCTGCTGGCCAGATGGATGAGCCCTTGACCACCTTCTTCCCTCGGTAAAAACAGGATACTCTGTGGAACCCAGTGAAGACGGTCCCAGAAAAAGTCCACGACCATAGATTGCACTCTGGCCAGCAAATTGGGTGGAGGGTCCAGACAAGACAGTCGATGCCACAGCATTGAAGCAATCAAGTTGTTGATTAAAACACGACCTCTGAAGGACAAGTTTGGCAGAATCCATTTCCATTTTTTTAGTCTTCCTTCAGTTTTTTCTAAAAAACACTCCCAATTTTTCTCAGTAAAAGTCTGATTTCCTAAAAACACACCAAGATATTTAAAACCACCTTGTGTCCACGAGAGGCCACCAGGTAGGGCAATTTTTTGTGGTCTCCCCCCCACCACAAAAGCTTCACTCTTACCCCAATTCACTCTCGCTGAGGAGCACTCACCAAAAAGATTGACAGTTCTTAAAAGGTAGTCTACATCATTTTGATTTCTTGTAAAAACAACAACGTCATCAGCATATGCAGACACTTTAAAAACAGAGTCAGAGTTGGGGACTTTAAAACCAGTGAGGCCTTGCCTTAGTTTACAAAGGAGGGGCTCAATGGCAAGAGAGTACAGCATACCTGAGAGGGGGCAGCCCTGTCGGACACCCCTCTCAACTTTGAAAGGAGCACTCAAACCACCATTAATCTTAAGAATACTCTCAATGTCTCTATACAAAGCCTGGATCATGGCGATGAACCCTGAGCTGAAACCAAAGGCCTCTAATGTCTGCCAAAGGTATGGATGTTCAACTCGGTCAAACGCCTTTTCTTGGTCTATTGAAATAAGACCAAGTTCTTTGACCAATGAGCTGGAGAGGTCCAAAACATCACGAATTAAAAAAATGTTGTCTGTAACCAACCTACCAGGTACACAGTAGGTCTGGTCTACATGTATGACCTGCTCCATCGCCTTCCTCAGTCTGGTAGCCAACACTTTGGAGAGAATTTTGTAGTCAGTACAGAGGAGGGCCACCGGACGCCAGTTCTTAATGTCTTTCAAGTCGCCTTTTTTTGGAAGGAGGGTGAGGACTGCTCTCCTACAACTTAGGGGCAGGTGACCCTTCCGCAGACTGTCAGACAGTACTTCCAGCAAGTCCTCACAGATCTCAGACCAGAACGCCTTGTAGAACTCCGCTGGTAGGCCATCTATCCCTGGGGCTTTTCCACACTGAAGAGACTGGACAGCCACTGCCAGTTCTTGCAGAGTGATCCCGCTCTCCAGCTCCGCATTCACGCTAGCCATCACCTTTGGCAAGTCCGTCAAAAAATGACTCAGTGCATGTGGATTCTCAACAAATTCTTTCTTAAAGAGATCCTTGTAGAAAGCAACTGCAAAGCGACGGATCTCCGCAGACTCATGGATCGGCCGCCCGTCCTCGGAGCTGAGAGAGTGGATCATCCTCCTCTGACCATTCTTCCTCTCCAGACCAAAGAAAAAATGAGATGGAGCGTCCATTAGTGCGATGTTCTGGAACCTACTGCGTACCACAGCGCCCCTGGCAGCCACTCCCAGTAGGTCAGTTAAAACAGACTTTTTGCCATTGAGGGCCTCAAAATGTCCTCTTTCTCCTGTGGAGCCTGCCAAAGACTGCAGCTCCACTACTTCTCTCTCCAGGTCCCTGACAGACCTGGCCAAGTCTCCAGAGACATTGCGAGTATACTGTAGGCACAGATTCTTTATTTGGCTCTTCCCTACATCCCACCACTGCTGCAAAGAACTAAAATTTGATTTTGTTAATTTAAAATTACTCCAAAAAAACATAAAAGCAGTTTTAAAACTGTTATCCGATAAAAGTGACGTGTTAAAATGCCAGTATGCACTACTGCACTTTATATTCTTGATAAAAACACAACACTGAACCAGGGAATGATCTGTGAAGCCAACAGGGACTATAAAAGCACTTTTAAAAATGCTAAAATGGTGCTTAAAACTGTAAACCCTATCCAGTCTAGCTAAGGACAAAATATTGTCCTTTCTATGGCTCCACGTGTACTGTCTAGCCTTGCCATGAAAATTCCTCCACACATCACACAGATCATGAGCTTCTATGAGACCTTTTAAAACTCTTTGGGATGCAGCATGTGGCTCTGGGTGATTCCTATCCATAAGAGGATTTTCTGTACAATTAAAATCACCTCCCACAAATAAAAAGTCATCATTACTGCAATTTTTGATCGTGTCATCTAAAATATTTAAAAAGGCCAATCTTTCTGTGCCTACGGTTGGAGCATACACATTTATAAAAACAACTTTCACATTCTCAAAAACAGCTCGAACTTTTAAAATGTGGCCTGCAATTATCTCATCAATGTCATAAGAAAGTGGAATAAAATCTCGAGAAAATAAAATACCCACTCCACCACATTTGCTGCTTCTATGACTAAGAATAATTTCACCCCGAAATTCCCTCCTCCAGTCAGCAGCATTGTCCTCAGAACTATGAGTCTCCTGAACAAACAGAACATTAATTTTCTTGCATTCTGCAAGAGTAAAAACACTCGCTCGCTTGGACATTTCTCTTGCCCCATTGATGTTGAGTGTGCCAAAATTAAAACTACACATGTATATAAGAGGGCAAAGCCAATACAAAAACAGAAAAGAAAGAATGAGCGATAAAAGACTAATCATCCTGGGCAATTTGGTTCTTAAACTTTTAGCACAAGCTTTTTTAGTCTGTAGATCTCCTGATCAGTGAAACTTTCCTGCTCAAGCTCTCCCCTATTTTTCATGTAGACCCGAGCAGAGTCAACAAAACGTTTTAGATCAGGGAAGAAGCTTTCAACTTTAACCATTCTGGATCCCTTAGTGTCCTGCAAAAACTTCTGTATTTTTGTGAAGGGGTAACCGCCTCCACTGGCCACATCATCACTGCTTTCACCATCACTCTCTATCTCAGACCCAGCATAAGAATCTGGCTGAGATAGAGAAACCTCAGAACTGTCTTTAACAACCCTTTTTACTTTGCTCCTCTGCTGTTTGGTTTCCAAATTCTTCCGCTTGATGGAGGTTTTACATAACTCTTCATCTAATTCGATGTCATCCTCATCCTGCAACACTGACTCAGCCACCCTGGTAGCTGTTTCTTCCTGTCTTTCACTCACCCTGTGCTGTGCTTTTATATTCATCTTTCTGGTCCCACCATCTACCTTGGCCTCATTCGGCTCCTCTGTCTGACCCTCAGCGTGATCCCTCTCGGTAATATCACCCTTGTCTGCAATGTTGGTCTGTGCAGCAGCCCCGCGATGTGCTTTAACTGTTGTTGCTGTTTCAGTTATGATCGACAGGCCGGCTGCGGAGGGCGGCAAAGCCGCCCCGCCGCCAGACAGCCTCGCGGCCTCGGCCGAAGCGCCGCCGCCAGACGGCCCTGCGGCTCCGGCTGAAACGCCCGACGGCGCGGTAGCGCCGTCAGCCTCGGAGGGCGGCAAAGCCGCTCCGCCGCCAGACGGCCCCGAGGCCGCACTAGCCCCCCCCCCCCCCCCCCCCCCCCCGAGTGATCACCCCCCACTCCCTGAGGGCATGATCGAATCAAGTGTCCCTCCATTCCGCAGCCGAAACACTTCATATTATCGGAGGTGACGTGGATGGTATAATCAAAGCCGTCAATCCGGGATTTAAACACGAGGTTGAGGCTTTCCTCGCTATTCTTTAAAATCATGAGCACCTGTCGCCTAAAAGACATGACATGCTTTAAACGCGGGGACTTGCAACCGAGAGGGATGTGCTTAATCGGGGACAAAAGCTGCCCGTGTCTCGACAGCTCCTTCTCCAACAGCTCGTTCTTTAAAAATGGTGGGACATTTGAGATGGTAATTCTCTTCGCGGGATTTACCAGAGACAGAACAGGAACCAGTGTGTCTTTAATCACAACCCCGCTCTCCACTACCCGGTTAACTTTTTCCACACTATCGAGGAAAATCACCACGGCACTATTCATTCTCGAAGCTGATCTAACACTTTCATAACCGACCAGCTCCCCCACAGCCAGACTACATTCCTCCACCGAGCAGCTGACAGCCGGTGTCAGTTTGACAGCATGGCGGCGTGTCAGCTGCTCAAAACCGGAGCCTCGCTCCAAAACCATGCTGACCAGCAGAGCTGGCAGCAGAAACCCCCCTCCCAAAACGCCTACCCCACCCCAGCTACAGAAGACAACAAAAATTAAGATTATTTAACAAAAAAACACCTTAAACACCAAAAGATAGAGAAAAGTTTGAAATAATTCACTCACGCTGTCACACGCTCTCAGCTCGCACTCACGACCACACCCACTCAGAGAGAGAGAGAGAGAGAGAGAGAGAGAGAGAGATTTTTGATTTTTCAACACACCTTTATTGTCACAAGTTCAACGAAAAAACACAACAATTAAAACAACTAAAAGAAGCAATGGAAAAGTAAAATGACTCACTGACAAGAAATCAAAGACATAAGTAACCAAACCAGGAAAACTAAAAAAAAAAAAACTTGCTTCTTACATCAGGACCATATCATAGGTAATTTTCCCCTCCTTAACACAACACAGGATGTGCTTAAAGCACCACATAGCCTCAAAAGTTTCAACATTTTGCATCAGATGATAGTAATTGTAATCAATCACTAGTCGAGCCTTGATCATGTCAACCAGCATGTCTTTAACATTACAATCCAGCATTTGTTCAATTTTTCTTTTCCTACTAACATAAATAGCCATTTTAGCCTGACCCAGGATGAAATTTAAGAGTTCACTCTTTTTCTTAGCCCTCTGTCTATATGGAAAGCCCAAGATAAAAAATCTGCAGGGAAAAGACTTCTCTAAACAGATAAAACAGCTTCCCCAAAAAAACAAACAACAATTGCAGTCTGTTACAGTCCAGAAAACAATGAAACACAGTTTCTTTCTGAGGACAAACCTCAACAACATTTGGGTTTAAAAGAGAGATAAAAGCATTTACAGCCACAGCACCATGTAAAACTCGCCATTGTAGGTCTCCAACCTTCTTAGTTAATGGTGGTTTATAGAGTGCTCTCCAGGCAGGCCTCACCTCAGGACCCAGACCCAAGTGTTTCCTCCATGGTGTATCAGCTCGACCTTTTAACTTATTCACATTTAGAATTTTCACCAAAAGTCCATACATTTTTTTACCAGGAGAGTCACAAATGTTAATGTGCTCAGAGTTTAAAAACACACCAGTGCCATCTTTAAAATCAGGAGATAAAACACTAAAAGGAAAAGGTTCATCAGCAGTTTGCACAGAGTTTTCGCAGTGTAAAACAATAGCAGAGTGTTCTTCTGCGGACAGGCAGTCTCTCCAATCTTTCAACAAGTTCATTATAACTCTGACTGAAGAAACGCCAAGAGCCGAGCACAGGGCAACAGCATTGTCCAAGTTAGGACCACATAAATTCACCAAATGTCCCAGCGTTGTGACCTTTGCAGAAATGAACTTTTTTAAAACAGAAGGTCCTAAAACATTGCCCACATCAAAACGGGTCCCGAACACAAGTGGTTCCTTTAAAAGCCAGAAAGGCAACAAGGAAGCCTGGGGAGAGTTCTTTTTAAAAAGTCCCCAGATTTTAAAAGCACTCTGGTAAAACTGGGGAAGTTCTGGGAGTTTTTGGCCCCTTAAATCCATTAAAAGCAGCGACTCCTCTAGTCCAAGCCCTCCACAGTGAGCCAGGACAGCCCTGGCAATAGGTCTCCACACAAGGTCAAGGGGGCCACTCAGCAGTCGCTGAATGAACTGCAGGCGGAAGACAGCCCCCCTGCTGGCCAGATGGATGAGCCCTTGACCACCTTCTTCCCTCGGTAAAAACAGGATACTCTGTGGAACCCAGTGAAGACGGTCCCAGAAAAAGTCCACGACTATAGATTGCACTCTGGCCAGCAAATTGGGTGGAGGGTCCAGACAAGACAGTCGATGCCACAGCATTGAAGCAATCAAGTTGTTTATAATTAAAACACGACCTCTGAAGGACAAGTTTGGCAGAATCCATTTCCATTTTTTTAGTCTCCCTTCAGTTTTTTCTAAAAAACACTCCCAATATTTCTCAGTAAAAGTCTGATTTCCTAAAAACACACCAAGATATTTAAAACCACCTTGTGTCCACGAAAGGCCACCAGGTAGGGCAATTTTTTGTGGTCTCCCCGCCACCACAACAGCTTCACTCTTACCCCAATTCACTCTCGCTGAGGAGCACTCACCAAAAAGATTAACAGTTCTTAAAAGGTAGTCTACATCATTTTGATTTCTTGTAAAAACAACAACATCATCAGCATAGGCAGACACTTTAAAAACAGAGTCAGAGTTGGGGATTTTAAAACCAGTGAGGCCTTGCCTTAGTTTCCAAAGGAGGGGCTCGATGGCAAGAGAGTATAGCATACCTGAGAGGGGGAAGCCCTGTCGGACACCCCTCTCAACTTTGAAAGGAGCACTCAAACCACCATTAATCTTAAGAATACTCTCAATGTCTCTATACAAAGCCTGGATCATGGCGATGAACCCTGAGCTGAAACCAAAGGCCTCTAATGTCTGCCAAAGGTATGGATGTTCAACTCGGTCAAACGCCTTTTCTTGGTCTATTGAAATAAGACCAAGTTCTTTGACCAATGAGCTGGAGAGGTCCAAAACATCACGAATTAAAAAAATGTTGTCTGTAACCAACCTACCAGGTACACAGTAGGTCTGGTCTACATGTATGACCTGCTCCATCGCCTTTCTCAGTCTGGTAGCCAACACCTTGGAGAGAATTTTGTAGTCAGTACAGAGGAGGGCCACCGGACGCCAGTTTTTAATGTCTTTCAAGTCGCCTTTTTTTGGAAGGAGGGTGAGGACTGCTCTCCTACAACTTAGGGGCAGGTGACCCTTCCGCAGACTGTCGAACAGTACTTCCAGCAAGTCCTCACAGATTTCAGACCAGAACGCCTTGTAGAACTCCGATGGTAGGCCATCTATCCCTGGGGCTTTTCCACACTGAAGAGACTGGACAGCCACTGCCAGTTCTTGCAGAGTGATCCTGCTCTCCAGCTCCGCATTCACGCTAGCCATCACCTTTGGCAAGTCCGTCAAAAAATGACTCAGTGCATGTGGATTCTCAACAAATTCTTTCTTAAAGAGATCCTTGTAGAAAGCAACTGCAAAGCGACGGATCTCCGCAGACTCATGGATCGGCTGCCCATCCTCGGAGCTAAGAGAGTGGATCATCCTCCTCTGACCATTCTTCCTCTCCAAACCAAAGAAAAAATGAGATGGAGCGTCCATTAGTGCGATGTTCTGGAACCTACTGCATACCACAGTGCCCCTGGCAGCCACACCCAGTAGGTCAGTTAAAACAGACTTTTTGCCATTGAGGGCCTCAAAATGTCCTCTTTCTCCTGCAGAGCCTGCCAAAGACTGCAGCTCCACTACTTCTCTCTCCAGGTCCCTGACAGACCTGGCCAAGTCTCCAGAGACATTGCGAGTATACTGTAGGCACAGATTCTTTATTTGGCTCTTCCCTACATCCCACCGCTGCTGCAAAGGACTAAAATTTGATTTTGTTAATTTAAAATTACTCCAAAAAAACATAAAAGCAGTTTTAAAACTGTTATCCGATAAAAGTGACGTGTTAAAATGCCAGTATGCACTACTGCACTTTATATTCTTGATAAAAACAACACTGAACCAGGGAATGATCTGTGAAGCCAACAGAGACTATAAAAGCACTTTTAAAAATGCTAAAATGGTGCTTAAAACTGTAAACCCTATCCAGTCTAGCTAAGGACAGAATATTGTCCTTTCTATGGCTCCATGTGTACTGTCTGGCCTTGCCATGAAAATTTCTCCACACATCACACAGATCATGAGCTTCTATGAGACCTTTTAAAACTCTCTTGGATGCACCATGTGGCTCTGGGTGATTCCTATCCATAAGAGGATTTTCTGTACAATTAAAATCACCTCCCACAAATAAAAAGTCATCATTACTGCAATTTTTGATCGTGTCATCTAAAATATTTAAAAAGGCCAATCTTTCTGTGCCTATGGTTGGAGCATACACATTTATAAAAACAACTTTCACATTCTCAAAAACAGCTCAAACTTTTAAAATGTGGCCTGCAATTATCTCATCAATGTCATAAGAAAGTGGAATAAAATCTCGAGAAAATAAAATACCCACTCCACCACTGTTGCTGCTTTTATGACTGAGAATAATTTCCCCTCGAAATTCCCTCCTCCAGTCAGCAGCATTGTCCTCAGAACTATGAGTATCCTGAACAAACAGAACATTAATTTTCTTGCATTCTGCAAGAGTAAAAACACACGCTCGCTTAGACATTTCTCTTGCCTCATTGATGTTGAGTGTGCCAAAATTAAAACTACACATGTATATAAGAGGGCAAAGCCAATACAAAAACAGAAAAGAAAGAATGAGCGATAAAAGACTAATCATCCTGGGCAATTTGGTTCTTAACTTTTACCACAAGCTTTTTTAGTCTGTAGACCTCCTGATCAGTAAAACTTTCCTGCTCAAGCTCTCCCCTATTTTTCATGTAGACCCGAGCAGAGTCAACAAAGTGTTTTAGATCGGGGAAGAAATTTTCAACTTTAACCATTCTGGATCCCTTAGTGTCCTGCAAAAACTTCTGTATTTTTGTGAAGGGGTAACCGCCTCCACTGGCCACATCATCACTGCTTTCACCATCACTCTCTATCTCAGACCCAGCATAAGAATCTGGTTGAGATAGAGAAACCTCAGAACTGTCTTTGACAACCCTTTTTACTTTGCGCCTCTGCTGTTTGGTTTCCAAATTCTTCCGCTTGACTGAGATTTTACATAACTCTTCATCTAATTCAATGTCATCCTCATCCTCCAACACTGACTCAGCCACCCTGGTAGCAGTCTCTTCTTGCTTTTCGCTCACCCTGTGCTGTGCTTTTATATTCATCTTTCTGGTCCCACCATCTACCTGGGCCTCATTTGGCTCATCTGTCTGATCCTCAGCGTGATCCCTCTCGGTAATCTCAACCTTGTCCACAATGTTGGTCTGTGCAGCAGCCCCGCGATGTGCTTTAACTTTTGTTGCTGTTTCATTTATGATCGACATGCCGGCTGCGGAGGGCGGTGAAGCCGCCCCGCCGCCAGACGGCCCCGCGGCCTCGGCCGAAGCGCCGCCGCCAGACGGCCCCGCGGTCTCGGCCGAAGCGCCGCCACCAGACGGCCCCGCGGCCTCGGCCGAAGCACCGCCGCCAGACGGCCCCGCGGCCTTGGCCGAAACGCCCGAAGGCGCGGTAGCGCCGTCAGCCTCGGAGGGCGGCAAAGCCACTCCATCATCAGATGGCCCCGAGGCCGCACTAGCGGCCTCCCCCGAGTGGTCAACCCCCACTCCCTGAGGGCATGATCGAATCAAGTGTTCTGCAGCCGAAACACTTCATATTATTGGAGGTGACGTGGATGGTGTAATCAAAGCCATCAATCCGGTATTTAAATACGAGGTTGAGGCTTTACTCGCTATTCTTTAAAATCATGAGCACCTGTCGCCTACAAGACATGACATGCTTTAAATGCGGGGACTTACAACCGAGAGGGATGTGCTTAATGGGGGACAAAAGCTGCCCGTGTCTCGACAGCTCCTTCTCCAACAGCTCATTCTTTAAAAATGGTGGGACATTTGAGATTGTAATTCTCTTCGCGGGATTCAACAGAGACAGAACAGGAACCAGTGTGTCTTTAATCACAACCCCGCTCTCCACTACCTGGTTAACTTTTTCAATACTATCAAGGAAAATTACCATGGCACTATTCATTCTAGAAGCTGATTTAATGCTTTCATAACCGACCAGCTCCCCCACAGCCAGACTACATTCCTCCACTGAGCAGCTGACAGCCGGAGTCAGTTTGACAGCATGCCGGCGTGTCAGCTTCTCGAACCCGGAGCCTCGCTCCAAAACCATGCTGACCAGCAGAGCTGGCAGCAGAAACCCCCCTCCCAGAATGCCTACCCCACCCCAGCTACAGAAAACAACAAAAATTAAGATTATTTAGCAGAAAAAAAAACCTTAAACACAAAAAGATAGAGAAAAGTTTGAGATAAATCATTCATGCTGTCACACGCTCTCAGCTCGCACTCATGACCACGCCCACTCAGAGAGAGAGAGAGAGAGAGAGAGAGAGAGAGAGAGAGAGAGAGAGAGAGAGAGAAAGAGAGAGACCTTTGACCTTTTAAAATAAGCCTTTATTGCACACTTCAAAAAAAAGTAAGCACACCAACATCATTCCACCAAGTGTGTCACATTGGAAAAAGTGCAAACTGAAATGCCCCCCCACACACACCACACCACACAGAGCATTCCTTGCAGCCCACCTAGTCAAAGATCCAGTTCTGTGACAGTCAATTACAGTCAATTTAATGTCATATACAAGTCTGTTCAAACAATATCCCAAAAATGTGTGAAACAGGCAGAGGAATGACCGCCTTTCATTCCTCCTGTCGGGCGCGCTTGACCGGTGTTCCCCCTGCTGCTTTACGCAGGGCTGTCAGGTGTTTCTTGAGGCGATAATGTTTCCGTTTATCCAGGAGGTCAAGACCAACCTGCCTTCTTAGCACACCCACAGACTTAATGAATTTATCAGTGAGAGAGAGAGAGAGAGAGAGAGAGAGAGAGAGATTTTTGATTTTTAAAAGATCTTTAATAAACACACTTGTCCATCATTCAATACAATTTCTATGTCATGCTATATTACACAGAAAATTATTCCCCCAAAAAAACGCCCAAAAAAAAGCTGTCCATCATGAACTGAACAGAGGACATTCTCCAGGGACCAGAGGGTCCTGAAACCTTCCACATCCCCATTCCCCATAAAAAACTGAAAGTCCAGCCTGA